>JARGCV010000113.1:70000-660000 GCA_034064705.1 Bothrops alternatus
AGTTTGAAAAACACAGCCTGCTTTGCTTGAGAAGCAACTGAACAAATTGCAATGCAGACAAGGTCACAACATTTCCCATTGTGATGCCTGCCTTCTGGGAGACCCCCTTCTCCCTCAACCCTTGAAATCCAGTTGGCTTCAATACCGCTGGACTTCAAAAAGACAATAAATTCCTGCTTCCCTATCCAGAGGGGTATGTAAAAGTAAGTTTCTGATTGCCCATTAACGTTTGATTGGATTTTAATTGAATTTGCTTATCTTGTTTTGCTTTGGGTTGATTGCACGTTGCCCGGAATTGCAATGTTCAAGTTGAGTGCCCGTATACGGTTATGGTTGTTGTTGTTTTTTTCAGACAAACAAACCAAAAATTAATTCTAATAAAGGTTTCTTTCTATCCCTTCCAGAAGCTACCACTTGAACGCTTAATCTTTGGCTCAACCCATAGTTAGCAATTTTATTTTGGTCAATGGTCAGATCATATTACAGTGTTTCCTACCAATGGGTGGTCCCATATTTATTTTTAATACTGGCAATTGGGGAGGGAGTTAACAGCTGAATGGCAGACTGTCTATGCTACATAGATAGAATGCCATCTTCTTGGCAACTTTAAGACCTGTGAGTTTCAATTCCCGGAATTCCCCAGCCAGCCCTGCTTGCCCATTACGATCGTAAAGCAGGCCAGTCATGGAGCAGACCCAATTTTTTGGCAGCAGTTCTTAAGCAAACACTGTGGTTGTTAAGCAAACCAAGTTTGCTTGTGGGGCTGGCTTTGCCAAACCATAAGTAAACTGTTGTAAAACACGGGGATGTGACAATGGGATGTTGCAAATGGTCATAAACGTGGGCCACGTATTGAGGGCCAAAAGTACAATTACAATGGGAAGGAGGGATGTTTGGAACTTTAAATTTGGCCGTAAGTTGAGGACTACTTGTAGCTTTCTACAAGTAGTGTTTTGTATAAACACAAATTTATACTGTGATCTGAGCTGCAAAGGTAAAATTACCTTAACTCTATTTTTTTTTAAAATCAGATGACATGTTTTTCTCTTGGTCTTGTTGTCAATTTCTTGATCTTGTCCCGACCCATTTGTGAAACTACATTTCCCTTCACAAGGAATGCCACTTCAAAGACAATAACAACCTCAGCTCGGGCAAGATGGTACATCCCAATCTGTAGAAGAGCAGACAGAGCTGGGGGGGTGGAGTTAAGTGCATCATCAGCCTAGAGTCATTATGTTCCCACAGATGGTCTAAATTCAACCTCTCCTGAATCCCCTAGACCCTTATCTGGTGCCAATTTAGTGTTGAACCTTAGTTGACTAGATTCTTGTGTATAGGCTTGAGCGATAAAAACTTCTGAACTGCAACTTAACGTACAGTCCTGATCTTTGGCGCCTGACACAATTTGACCTGTTTGACCTACCTCATCAATGTACGTGCCAGAAACAAACGACATTTCCTACATCTCTGCAGGATCAGGACTCTCAACTTAAGGCGGGCAGTAGAGAACAAACACTAAGACGGGAGAGAGGACGTGTTTTGGCAGGACCAAGACATGGCGTGTGGATTGTGAAACGAAGCTGTTATGACCTCAGCATGACCCAGGCTGCTGCAGATTAACTCCATTCGTAATTCCTTTGAGCAATCATTGCAGGCTTCCTGGCAGTTTCTCCAGAGTTTCCCTTTTGCATAAGCTGCTCCAGGCATCATCAAAACAAATGCAAGGTAGCAGCTATTGCCAGAGAGAACAGCCATCGGATCACACTTGTTGTGGTCTGGGCTGTTCCTCCTTTTGGACATATAGAAAAATTAAAGCCTTCTGGAGGAAGATATGGTGGACACTCCAAACCATTTTAAAAAAGCGTATTGAATTTCTACCTCAGGTTTTTTTGTTAGGGATCATAAAAGATTGCACTACCACCGAGACGAACTTAATTCTGAATTTGATCACAGCAGCTAGGCTGCTGGTGGGACAATACTGGAAGAAGCCAGAAATACCACCTATTGAAGATTGGACTTTGAAAGTAATACATTTGGCAGAAATGGCGAAAATTTCAGCATATTTGAAGGATCGCTCAAATGAACAATATATGATAGACTGGAAACAGTGGATAGACTATATACAAGAGAAACACCAATCAAATAAAATGTATCTGGCGTATAGTTGAGGATTGACGTGAGGAGTGAAGAATGTTTACCAAATCAGACGTCTACAAAGACTAATACCTCATGTTGTATTTTTATGTTTTATGATGATTGCTTCTTAATATGATCTTATGTTTAATGTTGATTGCTTTAATATTGAAAAAGCGTACTGAACTTCTACCTCAGGTTATTGAATTTCTACCTCAGGATCTTTTGTTAGGGATCATAAAAGATTGCACTACTACTGAGGCGAATTTACTTCGGAAGCTCGAATGAACAATATGTGATAGACTAGAAACAGTAGATAGACCATATATAAGAGAAACACCTATCAAATAAAAATGTATCAGGCGTATAGTTGAGGCTTGACGTGAGGAGTGAGGAATGTTTACTAAACCAGACGTTTACAAAGACTAATCCTTAGTGTTGTATTGCAGGTTATATGATGATTGCTTTTTAATACGATCTTATGTTTAATGTTGATTGTTTTAATAAAATAATTTTTTACAAAAAAAAAAGGAAAAAGCTGGTTTTGGCTCTAATGTTATAATAAGAGCAGAAAAAGCAGCAGCAGAGTCTCCAAAGTTCTCCCTAAGCCAATCAGATGCATTGAGTAGAGCTAGGAGGGTGATTGTTGTTGTCCATTATGCTCCATCATTGCTGGTATCTAAAACTGTGCTTTGGGAAAGAGCAAAGAGCCATTAAAGCAGGAGCCTCTTTAGAAAATTGGCAGCTAACTCCACATTGATTTCCTAGTCCAACGGTATTAAAGAACCGGTTAAAAAGTCCTGCTTTTTAGCAGTTTTGAATCTTCAGGCATCGATCTTCAACAGATAGCCTAAGCCAGTATTCCTCAACCTTGGCAATTTGAAGATTCTGGACTTCAACTCCCAGAATTTCCCAGGCATCTGGCTGGGGAATTCTGGGAGTTGAAGTGCAGACATTGTTCCTGAAGGTGAGAAACAACGCTTAAACAAAGGAAGCCATTCTCTGTCCATATTTACAGCAAACATGGCTCAATCCACCTTCATTGTATGCTTCCTGACCATCTGTAAAATGTCTGATTGAAAGCGCTTTACATACCATTGCCTTTATTTTTTCCACAAGGGAGCTGCTCTGCCCTTCCTAATTTTGGTTGCTCTCTCTGGCACCTTTTCTAGCTCCACAATATTCTTCTTCACAGATGGGTGACCAGAACTAGGTGCAACTTTCAACCAATGGTGGGGATTCAAATATGTGAACAACCGGTTCTCTGTGTGGATGCCGCTTCCGGAAGTCCGTTCTGGGCCTTGGGCAACAAAAAAATTAGCTACCGGTTCTGCCGAAGTGGTGCAAACCGGCTTAATCCCAGCACTGTTTGCAACCAGCCACTTAGCAACCATATGAAGTTACAATCTACCTGAGAAAGTCCAGGTCATAAGTCCTGGATCAGAAGTTGTGATCGTTGCCCTGACCCCCAGTCACATGACTTTGTTTTATGATGGTTTTGCCAAAAGCCAGCATTTATTTCTGATTTTTGGCAAAACCATACCCCTAGCCCAGGGGTAGGCAACCTTGGCTCTTTTATGACTCGTGGACTTCAACTCCCAGAATTCCTGAGCCAGCATGGCTCATCATGGAAACCTCTCCCTTTCCCCTCAGCATGGCTGGCTCAGGAATTCTGGGAGTTGAAGTCCACGAGTCATAAAAGAGCCAAGGTTGCCTACCCCTGCCCTAGGCAAACAAAGGGTTCACATTTACGACCACCACATTGGATTAATGACCACTACCAAAAACATCATAAAATCAGGTCTGTGGTATGATAGATCCATTTTTCAAACTTTATGACTTACCACCTTAATGAACAGGCTCCATGATGGTCGTAACTCCAGGGCTATCTGGAACTGGATGGAAATCGGGAGGGAATGAAACAGAGGCCAAAATCCCTGACAGAAAAACCTGGCACAAAGTTGCAAACTTTCAGCCATGGAACCTGTTCACTCTTCTCAGATTCCAGTTCATCTTAATGCACTTGTGAAATTAATGCTCGAACTGGAAGAACCCTCATTTGGCACATTTCATTTCCTTCACATCTCGTATTTCCACATTACTGATACACACCAGAAAAAGCAAACAAACAAAGTGCTTCTTGATATAACACAATTACATCAATATGCCTCGGAGCGGCATTTTTTTCCTGATGTACCCAGGGACATTTGTAAGCTCCTCGCCCTCCCTCACCACCCCTAAACGGAACACAATCATACATCACACCAAGATTGATTTTATGCAGCGTTTTTGTCGCAGGCCTAATCGTAATGCAGAAGAGGAGGAGGGGAAAGACACAAACAAACAAAGAGCGTGCAATCTTCAGGAAATCAATTCTAAAGAGAGGGAATTAATAGCCATAATAGTGGAATAATAGCCATAATAAAACCACAACATTCAAAGAATGAACACAGTGGACAGTTCTTCATGCGGAAATCGCTCAGTAAATTTCAGACAATTGGGAAATCCCACACACAAAAAAAGAAAATAGGCTTAAAAGCCGTCAAAACATCCCAGTTACAAAACCCAAATTGAGGGTGAAGGCTCGTCCTCCGAGTTTGTGGGTTGGTTTCCGAACATTTCATTAACAGGCTACATAACATCTTCAGCAGAGTTTAGGGGAAACGCCTAAACCTTCACCCTCATCCTACACCTGAGCTACAAATATTTGCCACTATTGCAAAACCCAAATTCCTAGAGAAAAGCACAGATTCCACCTAATGGCAACTGTTGATAGCACGTTGTTTTGACTTGAGCAATTGACGATTGATCGGTACAGGCCATTTCCATCTAAAAACGCAACATCTAAGTTGGAGGTAAGGAAGCACAAACACAACCATCCAACAGAACTCACTCTCCTGGAAAGCTCCTTTTTCCTAACCAGACCTTATACCAGTGATGGCGAACCTTTTAGAGACCGAGTGCCCAAAAACTGGCCCTGCCCCCACTTCACCCCATACCCCACCCCCCCATCTCTGCCCCACCTGCCTGCAGGGCCACTCACCGCCTCCAGGGCCCGCTGCAGATCGCCCAGGCAGCTCAGCAGCACTATGGTGATCACGCCCTCTGCCCGCGCCCTGCAGCATCAACTGCATGATGGGGTGTGAGGGCAGAGTCTTGTCTACGCTGCCTGGCTGCCATGTCCTTGGCTGTGCTGCTCCGCGTGGGCCACGCTCAGGGGCAACTCTCCTTCAGGGGGGCTGCTGGAGGGGAGGGGGTCACGGGGGGAGGCAAGGCTGGGGCAATGGCACATGTGCCCACAGAGAGGGCTCTGAGCACCGCCTCTGGCACCCGTGCCATAGGTTCGCCACTACTGCCTTATACGTATCTATCTGGAACTTGTTTGTGTCAGAAATCACAGGATTTTTCAACAAACAAGTAAGTATCCCCAAAAGTGCAGTCTTAGAGCATCTATTTTTCTAAGCCACATTTTGAAGGCCCCCTTAAAAAACAAAAAACAAAAGTTGAGCTGCTACGAAAGCAAACTTTCAGCCAGGGAACTCTGTTACTTTAGCTACCTCTTGGTCAGGTTTATTGAAAAAAAAACCACCCAATTAATCAAGCAATCACCTACTTTGGATTAACCTCATCTATCCATAAAGTGCCAATTATACTTGCAGAGATTTTTTTCCTCTGCTGTCACTATACAGTCTTAGGTGCTTTAAGATATAGGGGCTCCTCTTTGATAGGGTATATAGTATGGAGGGGGTTAAAGTGGTCTCCTCAAAGTAAACATAATAAATGTTCTGTTCTTTCTTTGGCTGAGTATGACTGACCAGATAAGGATCTTCTTTTCCTGTCTCACATCACTACTGCCCTCTTTGATTTAATAATTAGGACTAATAATAGATGGACTGTTGCCATCTATCATTGCATGCCACATGTGAGTACTTCTGTGTAAGATACAATAGTACATATAGCCTCATGATGACTGTATCCCATATATTTGCTCACAAATGAAGGCAAATATAAGTGTCCCAGAATAATGTTGCTAGAGAGAAGCTAATGGGGGTTAGAGCAGGGATCCCCAACCTCCAGTCCATGGATCAGTACTAGGCCATGGCATGCCAGCAACCGGTCCGCACAAACAAGCAAAACCCCATCCGTGGGATACAGGCAGCACACAAAACCACGCACTCTCCAGTCTGTGGAAAAACCTCTCTCCACAGAACCGGTCCCTGGTGCCCAAAAGGTTGGGGACCTCTGGGCTAGAGAGAAGTTCCCTGAAGATGGACTCCCTTATGAGTTCAAAAGCTTGGAAGATAATACCTCTAGTCCCAGTGACTGACCCAGACTGGATCCTGCATATATTTGCTCTTCGCTGGCACAATACACACAACTGCAAGCAAATACAGTGCATCACAAAACTTGAAAGATGCCGAAGATATTGGCTGTTTGGAGTCATTTAATTTATGGCCTTGTCAATAAAGGAACTCATATTCTAAAATGGCCATATGGTTTGTCTATCTGCAGATAGGGACATTTACCCATGATTGGAGCTTTCCATGTGGTTCCTTTGTGTGTCCAAAGCTAGGTGGGGAAAGTACGAAGGCCTTTCAACAAAAGCAGCTGCATCTTTCCTCAGTCTTCTCTGCATCCTGAACACAAACCAAAGGCAGTTTCCCAACTCATTAATTCTTCCAACTAACATGATAATTCTCAAACCATCCCCAAAATATGAACCATATTCCTTGGTATGAGCAAATGCAACTCTCCAGAATAGCAAGTTGTCACTTCCTTGAAGGGAATCGAAAAAGAAATCTGTGATGGAACACAGGATGTTTCAGTAGGTCAAACTATTCTCAAACCACCCCCAAAATATGAACCATATTCCTTGGTATGAGCAAATGCAACTCTCCAGAATAGCAAGTTGTCACTACTTTGAAGGGAATTGAAAAAGAAATCTGTGATGGAACAATGGATGTTTCAATAGGTCAAACTATTTTGGTCATCCAGCTCAATAATGTCTGCTCTGATTAGTAGCCCAATAGTGTCTATTCTGTTTTTCTGGTATTTGCAACTTAAAACTGGAAAGATTATGGGTTGGCCCTTGACCGTTCCAAATGCAGAACATGTGTTTTAGCCCTGAGTGATGGCTCTGTTCTGAAGCCAAGCATAAAGACAGTACTTAGTACTGAAACAAACTATTTGGAGTCTAATAGAAGCTAAGCTTTCATCCAAGGGACAATTCATGAAGATGGAATCATGGCTATCTTGGTTTCTGAGACCTTTGGAAGATCATCATGCAGTTGTTCAGATAGCTGGAGAATGTTATCAACAAATTCAATGACAGGGAGGTAGGTAGGTAGGTAGACAGACAGACAGGTACGAAGGAAAAGGTTTTTGGCCAGGAGAAACATCAGACTCTAACTAGATCCTTGAGATAAAACTGATATTGATGGTTGGGTATAGGTGAAAGCAGGTATCTTGGAGGCGAAAGGTATGAGTAGTCTGATGTGATTGAATGTATTCACAAAAGGGAGGAGTTGCATTCCGGAGAAGTAAGAGGCAACTCAGCCCAGATGTTAAGTGTAAGAGAAGGAGAGTGAAGGCAGTTCCTCCTACTAGTGTACAGAGTGTAGATGCAGATAGCAAAGTCTTCAACCTGGCACGATTTTGTCTATATGTGCTGGAAGTTGAAGGTTTCACCATATGTCACTCTTGGTTTGGGGTCTGAAACCTGGCTGCATGAGTTATGAAATAATTTTTATTTCAAGACTGTTGCTTATTAGGGAGGAAGGTTTTATATCACAATTTACAGCAATTGTGCCTTTCGTGGCTCTTAGCATCTCCTGGTACATCCAACATAATCTTGATCACAGGGATCGTGAGCCAAGTCCAGGGACTAGTGTTGGGTCCAGTATGAGCTCAATTCCTGCCTAGAGCTTTTGGGCAACTTAACTGAAAATGGAATTGAGAAACAGAGTGACACAATGATACCAACTCCATAACGTTTATCTGACTTGATATAATCTCTTAGCATTGATTGGAAAAATGGCTTATGGGCAACGTTTTCTACAAAGGACAGTCCTAGATTGCAAAAGGATTACATTTGATAGACAATTCAGATTGAAGGAATCCGATCTTCCCTTCCTAGATGTAGGTCTCCAGATGCAGCCATCTTTCAAATTTTATATTTTTCCAATTTTATGATGCAGTTCTTGAATCAAATGAATGGACCCCAAAGCACACAGCAGCATTCAGAGGGAAGTAATGGCTAAATTCTGAAACAACTTGTTGCAATGTAAGCATACGCTGCAGTGATATCAACTTAAAATGAACTTTTCTGTCTATTTTCCCATCCAAGCAACTAATGTAGATGTGGGATGGAATGGTTTTATCAGTAAAAATTTGCGACAGTTTATCCTGATTAGAAACAGATCCTCCATAAAATTTCTATTTTTGGGGGGGAAAAAAATCAAACAAAAAGTTACATAAACCAAGGTTTCATGTGCCTTAAAATTCCCCAGAACTGATTTTACTATTCACTAGAGCTGGAAAAACTACTGGAGAATGTCTGCCAGACAGTGTAGACCAATATTAAGATAAATGGAGAGAGAATCTGATCAGGAGATAGCGTGCTATGTTCTTACAGACGATTAAATTCACAGGCAGAGGGACAGCTGTAAACCTGGCAAGTTGGCATCCTGCACAACGTGGCTTATAGGTAGGGCATGCGTGACCTACTGTATTTCGAAGGAGGAGAAGGAAAATTCCATCCAATTCCCCATATTTTCTCCTGTTTGCCCCTTGTTAGCACTTAAGTGTCTTGCATGACAGATTTGTGTATGTTCCACACACACACATCCAGACTCTTTCAGAACCCTCTGGTGTCCTGGAGGATTCAACTGTGGTCCTTAGAGTTGGCTTCTGAATATAAAATGGAACTGAGGATAGAAGATAGATGGGTAATATCTCGTCTTTTATCTCAAGCAATAAAGTATTTTGGCGCAGAAGGACATTTTTTTCAAGAGTTCCAATCAAAGGCTTGGAGAAAATGTCCTCGTGCAGCTAGATCAAAAACTTTTAAAACTCACCTTGGGGCAGTGATGACACTGCATGCTCCCTGGCGGAACATTTATTTTAGCCAAAGAGAAGGAGTTTCCTTCATCACAGAAGAAGGAAAATATAGCCCATCTTCAAAGCGCAATGCTGTTATATTCACAACACATCCCTTGAGGGCACCATCACACAGATGTGGCCATTGACACCCCCCCTCCACCTGAATGTCCATCACCAGGGGGGTTCCTTAATATGCAACAAATATATCACTTTACTTCAAAGTCTCTGCCTTCTATTTTGAGAAACCGAAACAAATTGAATGATGGGCGCTTGACAAACCTCTTCTCCAAAGCAAGAGGGATTTTCAACAAAGCTTTGATGACTCCCGTTTCTGGGAGTTATCCTGGTTAATTGGATCGATGGTGACAATGGTAATTAACAGAGATAGGACTGCTTGTGCTGTAATTATGTGTCAGTCTATGGTATGAATTGAACTACAGGATACATACAGTAGATTCCCCCAATTACAAGCAGGTTAAGTGAATGACTGAAGCTAATCATGTTTATTTTTATACAGAGGGATAACAATTTCTAATCAGAAGCAACTTTCTTCTTTCAAAGGGATTAAAGCTGCAAAACTGCACTGCATCATGGATTTGTAAGATAAATATACAACCAAGGGACTAAAAGGCTTTATTTAATTTAATGATTTTTTTTAAAAAAAAGTCTGAAGTAGCACAATCTGCTTCAACCGTTGTTATGCTGGCAGTCACCCCTTCCTATTATTACATTCTTTACAAGAAGAAATAACTCATTATTTCAAAAAGACGTGTTCCAAATGGGAATAATTTAAATTGCTGTAAAAGCTTTTGGAGGGTTTGTTTAAAAATGATATCCTACAGTAAAATATTTAGAATAACTTTCACGTTCACAAGTGTGCAGTTGTTTATATAATTGTAAGGACCTTGAGGAAAGCATTGTTAAGTTTCAGCAGAAGCTAGAAAGGCTTTAAGATTCAGTGCCATAGAATTATTCTCGATGGCAGAAGGTGGACCTAAAGCACACATGTAGGGAAGAGGATCAAAAATACATTTCTGGGTATCTGTCTGGCCCCTTCTATGATGTCAGAGAAGATTGGACAATGGCAACTAATCTACATATAGCTCAGAATGAAAGATATGCTTGAGCAAATCATGGTGGACATCAAAGCTCACCTTGGTATCCTGCTTGGCCAACAATTTGACAATGGGCAGTACTACTACTATTATTAAGAATGCTGGGGAATAGTCTTTATGCTGCTCTAGGATCTTACTAGAGACTTGATTTGATCTGTTCTTCTTGAAATGTGCAAACTAACACATTTTGGTAGAGCTTTTGGTAGCACTTTTATGGTACAAAAGATACTTTTCATGTGGGATCCTTGGTACTCTCTGAGCTTGGTTGCTTTCTTGCAATGGGGCTTGTATCCCATTGATGCCCACTGATACCATCTAGGTACATGATGATGTTACCAAGTTGGGTAATACAACGTCTGCAAGAACACAACCAAACTCAGAGAGCACCAAGGATTCCAGACCAGACCTCAGAGAGCACCAAGAATCTTCTCTGACCAACAAATATTTTAGATTCTAAACTTGTTAACCATATGCCTTCTTCTTCTTTAGATTAATTAATTAATTAATCAGTGGAACAACCTGCCTCCAGAAGCGGTGAATGCTCCAACACTGGAAGTTTTTAAGAAGAGACTGGACAGCCATTTGCCCGAAATGGTATAGGGTTTCCTGCCTGAGCAGGGGGTTGGACTAGATGACCTCCAAGGTCCCTTCTAATTTTACTATTATTATTATTATTAGATGGCTATGGGGATTGTCTAGTTATTATTGCTACAACTAAACCCATGCTCAACTAACCCGAATGCCTTTGGTGGTCTAGTTCACTCTGATAATTGAATGAGCTTTGTCTCTGGAGATTCTCAATCATCCAGGTCATGGTTATCCCAAAGGTGCTTTTCTGAAAGACAACTGGACTTTCTTGTTGTTTTTTTTCTTTGAGAATATTTCACTTCTCATCCAAGGAGCTTCTTCTGAACTGAAGGAGCTTCTTGGATGAGAAGAGAAACATTTCAAGGAAATAAACCAAGGAAGTCCAATTGACATTTGGAGAAGCACCTTTGGGCTTGTCCCCAAGTCACGCCTAGATGGCATCAGTGGGATGCACAGAATTCAAAGGAAAATAAAAAGATAGTGGTGATAGAAGCAGTGACATGAGCCCTGAATTAAAGCTGAGTGGCACTGTTTTGCTCCCACTGGGAAATAATATTAGTTGCATGAGGAATGGACTACCAAAACTTGAAGCACGCACAGCGTATATTATAATTCCATACTGTTTTCCATACAGTGCATCTTGAGACTGTTTGCAACAGAATTATGAAACGCAGTACCATAATGAAAACAATAAATTTAAACAATATAAAGCACATTCATTAAAAGGATAGACAGGGAAGGGGGGGGGAAATAAACCAGAAAATCAGTCATTCAACATTGGTATGGTGATGGCTTGAGTGAAGAGATGTATAGGTCTTCAAAAGATATCTAAAAGATGTTAATAGATATTCTCTATCAAATTTCATAGCATTCTAGAGCAGAGGAGTTACTGCAGTGCCCATGTGCCCTTGTGTAAATGCAAAATGATACTCTTCCATTTCAGGTCACATAACCTTTTCTGATGATCTTAGTGGTCAATCAACTCTATTAACAAGATGGCAATCCATTACATGCTCCTCCTCAGCCAAAATATATATCATTTCACTGTAAGTCAAAAGAGTCTGGCCATATGAGCTGCCTGGATTTCTTAGGTAGACAGCCAAGACTGTCTTTGCTTGGTTCTTTCATAAGACCTTGGTTCTTATGGAACATTTATTTTTCTTGGTTGAATTTTGCCTCCCCCCCTCCCCCGTTGCTAGTTTGCAATTATGATGTTCTCCTTTGACAAGACAGGTCCTTGGGTAACTGATTGCAACCAATCAGCTTGGAGAAAACTAAGATAATCAACAGCAAAATGAAGGTCTCTACGATGCCAGTTTTTTTTTTAAAAAAAAACAAAGCTCTTTTGAAGATATTGCATTTTTTTAATATTAGAAAATGAGATAGGAGAAATAAAGACTATTTTTTTTAATAGAAGAGCTAAAAAAAATCAGCAAAAGCCTAAGTGCTTTGCGATCGGGAATCATCACCGTTACTTGAGATTTTAATAAGAAGTCTTGCTTTTCAGGATATAGTTATTATAGATGACCCTTTAAGTTAAGTAACAATGAAGCAGAGTATTTTTTCCTTCATACCGTAATCTCTGTAAATGAGTTCCAGACATCTCCAGCAATGTTTTGATTGATAGTACATGAAAGCTGAACAACCTGGTTAATTAGGCAGTCTTGTGGGGGCCCTATACGATGTGCACAGAAAACCATAATTAAAATATTACATTACAGCGATCCAGTGAAGGCAACTCACCTTTCTTTCCTTAAGCCTGTCTTTTTCTAAAGGTGTGCCACTTTGATCAACGCACCCGACAAAAATTCTGGTTGTGTGATCTAGCTTTAGGGGTCAAGAGCTCATCCTTTCATGAAGGAAAACAAAAGACAAAAAACTCTTTCTTTTGCTCTTCTCCTATTTCTTTCTCCAAGGATCTAACCCTTAGTTCAGTCATGCTTTGTGTCGCTGCTTAACTCCTAAATGCAACCATCAAGAAGCTGTTTTAGTGCGTATATTCTGTCTTAATGCATGGAGACAGTCATTGAAAAAAATGGATTTAATTTAAGGGGAGTTTCTTTCCAGTAACAACAATAAATAGTAACTGCTATTTATAAGGACTGTTTCATTTTTTAGTAGGGACTAGAAAGCTTCAAAAATGCATTAGATCTAAACAAGGATGGTCCTCACGGGCAATTTGGGTCTGGATAGTCATTGTTTTGATCACGTTAGACCACTTTCACTTTGTAGATATGGTCCTATCATTATCACTGATTAATTAATTACACTTCTAAGCTACCTCATAGGAGCAAGTTCTCTAGAGAGCAAATGTGTCAGTAAAATAACAATAGCGACAATAAATCAACCATGAAAAGTAGGTCAATAACTGAGACCTAACCACTCACTAGCCAACAATAACGTGTCAAATGTTGCAATCAAACCAAGTGCAAGACATGGCCAAGGTCAAATGAAAGGAAAGTTGTTCTAGTTTAATCTCAACAGAAAGAGAAAAGATTTCCCCAGTATTAAAAAGATTTTCCTAGTGTTAAAAAGATTTTAATACAGATGAGCCCCCTGTGGAGAGGATGCTCCACAGATGGTGTGCATCACTATCTTTTTGGCTAAGTGTCTCATCCAACCTGGTGGGACAGGGGACCCTATGAAGAAGAGCTTCAACTGAAGACCTAGAACCAAAGGCTAATAAATAGAAAAAGCGCTTATAGTAGACCTTGGCTTAGGACAACTGCGTCCAAAATTTCCTACCCAAGCAAGGCAGTTCTTAAGTGAGTTTTGCCCCATTTTATGACTTGTCTTGCCACAGTTGTTAAGTGAGTCACTGCAGTTAAGTTAGTAACATGGTGGTTAAGTGAATCTGGCTTCCCCATTGACCTTGCTTATCCAGAAGGTGCCAAGCATCTGGATTTTGATCACGTGACCATGGGGATGCTGCAATGGTCATAAGTATGAAAACCAGTCGTAAGCCATTTTTTCTCAGTGCCATTGTAACTTCAAATGGCCATCAAGTGAAAAGTTGTAAGTCAAGGACGATCTGTATTGGCTACAAACTGATATGGTTTTCAAGACTGAAAGAAACAGCTTGACTTAACCTCAGAAATGGTCTAGTCATTGTCTGATATAGCAAAGGACCAGCATTCTTTAATTTCGCCCCCCTGCTTCTTTTGTTTTCTTTAATACATGTATTGTTTTCAATGCCATTAAAAAATCTCATAGTGACTGACAGTACAAGCTTGTCTTTGCTTTAAATCATATTGGGATGTCCTATTCTGTCAACAGTGTAGCTGCCTCGCTGAAGACTAACTGAAGTTTCTACAGCATTTTCAAAGATAGTTCCATAGTTAATGTGCTGCCATTACAACAAACATACCACCTAGAATTTGATAATAATATAAGAGCCCTTGTAATGCCAATCACTGTATGCTACCCATGTTCAGATCAATCATGGAAACACAAACCATAAAACATCCTTAATAGGGTGTGAACTGGACCCAGTTTTATACAAATTAACTGACTCAGTCTGAGTGTTCCTGCTCAGATGGGCCATTTGACTTGTTGAATTAAACCAGATTATACTGATTCACTTTGATTTGGACCACAAAAATACCCGTGGACATGCATAAAGCTTTCCCATCAGCTCAAATCAACCGAATGCATCCAATTTCATCCAACAAGTGGAATGGAATTGGCACTCTTCAGCTGGAAAGGAAAAACGATTTGGAGATTGGAACAAACTGCCTTTAATATCCAAATCAAGTCTTTGCACAGTCCTTGTTATTGGCCGTAGCCGTAAACTCTGAAGTTCATAAGAATATGCATCCAAAATCAAACAGCAGTAATAAACCATCGCTATTGGTAATGCAGTAACACAACAGTTCAGATTTCATCCTCTGTAGGAATTATTAGCATCAGAAATGGAACAGGCAAGAAGTAATACATGATAATACATGCCAATATGGATCCCAAAGCATGTTAGATTCACTAAGAGACTGCTTTGAATACACAAGGAGTCCTTGGACTTATGACTGCCACTGAGCAAAAATTTCTGTTGCTAAGCAAGACAGTTCTTAAGTGAATTTTGCCCCATTTTACGATTTTTCTTGCTACAGTTGTTATGTGGCTTCCCCATTGACTTGGCTTGTCAGAAGATTGCAAAAGGAGATCAGGTGACTTCTGGATACTGCAGCCATCATAAATACGAGTCAGTTGTCAATCATCTGAATTTTGACCCTGGGGATGCTGCAATGGTTCTAACTATGAAAACGTTCATAAATCATTTTTTCAGTGCCACTGTGTCTTTATATGGTCATTAAATGGAACTGTTGTAAGTCCAGGACTGCCTGTATCTCCTGGCTGATGGAGTTGCAGAATTAAAGGGTTTATATTAATAGCCAATGAAGAATAAAAAGACCTTGCACCTGGTTCGGCTGTTGATCAAAGAGAAGCAATCTTCAAAACAGATTTCACTTTATAAACGTGGAAATCACTAGCAATGTTGGTCCGTGCAATACAAATTACTACATCTCAAGATGGACATTGTCCTTTGGACAATCAGAGGCTGAAGACCGAAGCTAGAGAAGGAGAGAGAGAGAGAGAGAGAGAGAGAGAGAGAGAGAGAGAGAGAGAGAGAGAGAGAGAGAGAGAGAGAGAGAGAGAGAGAGAGAGAGAGAGAGAGAGAGAGAGAGAGAGAGAGAGAGAGAGAGAGAGAGAGAGAGAGAGACTTTGAATCATTAGCCATTCAGAAGAAGCCACAATGACATTGTGTGAGAGAGGAGGAGGAGAAAAAATAAGTGAAAACATAGTTCCAACTTTTTACAATGCACAATGTCATTTATTCACAAGGTAAATAGAAGAGACGTGGAGAAGAGGTTGAACTGCCAGCAGCTGCAGAAAAGACTGGAAAGCCTTTGGATTGAAAGTTAGGAAAATTCCTATCATTTATTTATTTTTTATTACAAATGCATTTTTACACTGCTTACTCTATTTCCAAAATAGATAAGACATTTGTAAAAAAAAAATTGCTGGCCTGACCTGCATTCCCAAATGTAACAGACAGAGCGAGTTGGAAGAGTCAATTTGGAAGGAATAGGACATATTTTTGGCTAAGTTTGGCTTTATAACTTTTGTGTAAAGACCATCCTCAACTCCAGCTGTCTGAAAAAACTCCCCTTGCAGATCTGATTCATCCCTAAATCGAAACATGTTCTGTCACAAAGCCTGCAGATGGAAGAACTCTGGATGCAATCAGCTATATAGGAATAGATATATAAATACGTATCCTTTTTATATGTTGTAACTAGATATAGAAACATTTCGCTCTGAATGGCTCAGGGATAATCAAGCATTTCAACCTGAAAAGAAGTGCTGGTGAAAGAAAACGGGGCGACAATTTGCATGCAGTTTAGTTTTCTTAAGATTTTCTTCGGACTGATATTTCCTGTCCTTATTTTTTTGAAGAAAAACATCTTAAGAGCAACACATTTAATGTCAGCATTGAAATATCTAGTCTACGTGCACAATGAATTCAACGCCTTTTCAGTACAATATTCACTGGGGCAGTTTATGGGTAGTCCTCAAGTTATGACTAAAATTGGCACTAGAATTTCCACTGCTCTACAAGGCAGGTGTTAAGCGACTCACATCTGATTTTATGACATGTTTCGCGACGATTGCTAACCGAATCACTGCAGTGGTTAAATGCATCACACAGTTGTTAATTTAAGTGATGTGCTCAGGGGCTGATAGTTGGGCTGGAACCAGTCCAATTTCTGATACGGGTAGAACCTTGGGCTGATTGGTTTTTTTTTTTGTTTTTTTTACAAAGTCTGGTCAATCCAAGGACTTTTATACCATCCTGATGCAAGGGTAAAATATCTAAATGTCCATGGAGATTCTCAGTCATCCAGGTCATGGACTGGAAGAAAATTTCTTGGATGAATAGCGAAATGTTTTCAAGGGACAACAAACAGAAGTCCAGTTGCCTTTTGAAAAAGCACCTTTGGGATAAAATAGCTACTTATCCACACTAGGTAGAGCTACAGATGTGCATAACATTTCCCGATGTTGATTTAGAGGTGTGGATTCAAACTGAGCAAAAGGTAAAGGTTTCCCCTGTCCAGTTGTGTACGACTCTAGGGCACGGTGCTCATCTCTGCTCCTTGGCCAAGGGAGGCAGTGTTGTCTGAAGACAATTTCTGTAGCCAGCATGACTACATGCCAAGGTGCACGGAACACTGTTACCTTCCCACCGAAGTGGTACCTTTTTAACTACTCGCATTTGCAGGCTTTCGAACTGCCAGGTGGGCAGCAGCTGGGCCAAGGAACGGGAGCTCACCCCATCCGGCAGCACTCAGGTCTCGAACCAGGGCTATCGACTTTCCAGCCGACAAGCCCAGCTTTTTTAACTGCTGAGTCAATGCACCCCTAAATTGAACAAACAAACCTTGCAATTTAAGCAGGAATACAATCCATCTGTTCCTCCCTGTGGAGGAAGACCTGGGTGCCTCCTCCGGAGTCTGTGATTCAAAAAACAAACCAACCCCTGACTGTTGATGGGAAACTTGGAGCCCTTCCTCCTTTGGATTGCATAATGTTATTCGATCGTTGAAAAGACCATGAGAGAGAGGAAAGTTCTCCCCATTGTAGCTGAACCTATGCCTTTAAAACAAGGAAGGGCGGAGGGAGGGAGATTTCAAAGAGAATTCATGTGCTACTGGGATCATTTTCAGAAAGTCAGAGATGTTATTTAGATTCTAATTACCACCTAATTAAAAGGCTAAGGCCACAGATGTCCTCCATTAGTGGAGACAGGAAAATATGCAGTTATTAAACATTAAAATTACTAGCAGAAATGATCCAAAGGCAACAAGAAGGAAGCTTTTAAGCACACAGAAAAGGGAAGATTGTTTGTTGTTACCTACAGGGCAATGGTAGGGGAGGGACGGGCAGAGGGGAAGGGACCACCAAATTTCTGAAACCTGCCAGGGAGGGAAAAGGGTGGATGTTAGGTACCTAGAAGAAAAATAAGTGAGGTTAGCTCTAGCTCTGACGTACATTTGTATATATTCTGAGGGCCTCTCGTGGGAACCAGAGGAGTTTGAGATTCGGTGGACTCCATAAGACTGGGGGCATGATGGCTCAGTGGTTAAAGATGCTGAGCTTGTCAGCTGGAAGGTTTTGAGACCCGAGTGCTGCGTGACCTCCTTGCCCCAGCTCCTGCCCACTTAGCTGTTCAAAAACATGCAAATGCGAGTAGATAAATAGGTACCACTTGTGTGGGAAGATAATGGCGTTCCATGCACCTTGACATATAGTCACGCCAGCTACATGACTATGGAAATGCTGGCTCCTTCGGCTAAGAGACAGAAATGAGCACCGTCCCCTAGAGTCAGACACACCTGGACAGGGGGAAATCAAACTTCTGATTTGATGCATAAGAGGAAGCCTTCTGTTAATGGAAAACAGTCATTTCTTCTCTGACTTGGCCTCAGCTGCTGATCAGGGAAAATAGGGTGATGGATCCAGATCTAAAACTTCCTTAAAATCCAACGTTTCATGAACTCTGTTGAACACATGAATCTTCTCCACACTGCCTCTCTTTTTTTAAAAAAAATTTCTCCGGTGTGAACTGGGTCTGACAGACCTGATTTACGGAATATGGATGACAAAATTATGAGCTTTTAACCAAGTCCTAAATCTTCAATGCAACATGTACCAACAGGGGGAAAAACAAGAGTTCCACCTCTGTGATCTGTAGTGAAATAATGACACAGAAATTTGATTGATCACCTCCCATCAAACTCCAAACCAGCAAGGCTCCTCTTAACGTAACGATGCAAAAGTACCCTTCATTCTGAACATGGGAGTATATTCAGACAATAGTCTCAGATGCGAACATATACAACCTAACATACTTGGGCCTGTCAAGAGTTTGATGCTGCTTTATGTTTGCTCATGTTCTACATTGCTCATATGTGATCAGTTCTGTTGTCTGTAAAGTTAACTTTGAGGAGAGATGAATTAGGAGCCACTGTTAAGCACTGAGATGTAAGAGATGACCAGGCTGAGTTCGAGGGAGGGAGGGGTCAAACACGTCATCAGTCTCAAGTCTCTTCGCACCCACAAGAGATCTAAATCCAGTCCACCTTGAATTCCACTGACTCTTATCTACCGCCAATTTGCTTTGACCATTAGTAGTTCAGATTCTTGTAGAGAGCATAAGCTTGCAATAAAGCCTTATATACATTTGAACTGCCCGGATTTCTGATTTCCTGCTTGACCCAAACAACTGACCGGTAAACAGGAATCATTCTGTGGGAGTCAAAATTAGGAATTAAGGATGTAGCCAAAAATTCAGAAAAGCCAGAGTGTGGTTGTTTGGTCAACAAATCCACAACTGGTGAAGAATGATGAATGGCTTCATATCCTTGGGGCTCATTCAGCAAACCACGATTAGAACACATCCAAGCTTAATACGGAACATGAAGCCAGCCAATGTCATTTCCATATCAAAGTAGCAGCCAAAGCAAGGAGCTTTTTAATCTTCCCTGTGGAAGTGAGCCAAGGTCCAGCTTTTGCAGATGAGTCTCTTTGGTTTTCTAACTGTTATCTTAATTGCATCATGTTTTATTTTTGGCAGGGAGATTGTTAACATTAAAAAAAGGCTATAAACAAACCGAACTTCTTTTGCAAGGTGAGCACAGCATTTTAAAGGAGGACTTTCCCTCAGAATTGCTAAGGCATTTGAAGGCCACAGTCCTCCTTTCCTTTGTATTCCTATAACTTACGCTATTAAATAAGACAAAATAATATGCTTAAGCATATTTAATTCAGCTTGAATTAAACCCCAAGAACCAGATCTCCTTCCCTTCCTTCCTTCCTCTCTCTTTCCTTCCTTCCTTCCTCCTTTCCTTTCCTTCCCTTCCTTTCTTTCCCTTTCCCTTCCCTTCCTTCCTTCCTTTCTTCTTTCCTTCCTTCCTCCCTCCCTTCCTCTCTCTCCCCTTTCTTCCTTCCTTCCTTCCTCTCTCCCTTTCCTTCCTTCCTTCTTTCCTTCCTTTGTTCGTTCCTCCCTTCCTCCGTCACCTTCCTCCCTCCCTCCCTCCCTCTTCTTCCTTCCTTCCTTCCTTCCTTTCTTCCTTTCTTCTTTCCTTCCTCCCTCCCTTCCTCTCTCTCCCCTTCCTTCCTTCCTTCCTTCCTTCCTCTCTCCCTTTCCTTCCTTCCTTCCTTCCTTCCTCCCTTCCTCCCTCCCTTCCTCCTTCCCCTCCCTCCCTCCCTCCCTCTCCTTCCTCCCTCTCCTTCCTTCCTTCCTTCCTTCCTTCCTTCCTTCCTTCCTTCCTTCCTTCCTTCCTTCCTTCCTTCCTTCTTTCCTTCCTTCCTTCCATGAAAAATGCACAATTGAGAATAACGCTACAAACATTTTACGGAAGAATTATCTCATCTATCACAGCTTTAGCACAAATATGTACTACTGAGCAATAGGTCAGCATTACCCAAAAAAGAGAGTTAAATAAATCCACACAATTAAAAAAATTGGCAGTGTGTAGCTATAATTGCCAACCTTGTAATAGAATTTTTAATGATCCTTCATCAACAAATGTATGCTAATGAATCCACATTCAGGCTAAATTTCTTATGCTCCTTCCCAATTTCTCCCCTGCGATATTAAACATTAGCTTCAGAGTTTTGGACGACTTAAAAAACAACAACAACCAAGCACATCAGATTCCCTGAAAGATATAAAGAAAGAATATTTTAGCAGAACAGTCAGGCTTGTTTCATTTTTGCTTAATTTGCAGTTCCTGCCCACAAGAGGAGCAGACAACCCACAGGGTTTGTGCATAGATTACAGCCGACAGAAACACAAACTTTTAGACAGTTTGGCAGCCTCTGTATTGTTACTCCTGGGAACATTCCAGATTCTTCACAGCATCAAGGACCAAAATAATAATAAAAAATTGACTAGAGAGGTAGTGTTCATGCACAAGTGAAATATAGAGTTGTAGAAATGTTTAGTGCCTGAGGCAAAGAATAAAAGGTTGTTTTTCCCCCAGTTCATGTTTACAAGCTGGCTAGATTGACTTTTGACTGCCCTTCAGAGACAGGTGAAGGAACTTGGGAAGTTCAGTCTCAATAAAAGACAACTCAGAGGAGACATGGTAGCCTGCTCAGGGAAATTGGTCAAGAATTACTTTCCCTGACCACAAAAACTAGGACCAGACATAAAGATATATAGTATACTGGAGCTACCTAGATTAATTTTTTGATTGGTTGATTAGGTTTACAAAGATTAAAAAGATAACGGTTTTCCCTGTCCAGTCATGTCTAACTCTAGGACTGGGGTCTTCAAACTTGGCCCTTTTACGACTTGTGGACTTCAACTCGCAGAATTCCTCAGCCAGGCACGCTGGCTGAGGAATTCTGGGAGTTGAAGCCCACAAGTCATAAAAGGACCAAGTTTGAAGACCCCTGCTCCAGGAGATGATGCTCATCTCCATTTCTTAGGGAGCCATGTTGTCTGAAGATGCTTCTGTGGTCATGTGGCCAGCTATATGGCGAGGCATACAGAATGCTGTTATCTTCCCACCAAAGTGGTACCTATTTGTCTACTCACATTCACACGTTTTTAAACTGCTAGGTGGGCAGGAGCTGGAGCAAGGAATGGGAGTTCATCCCGTCGCCCAGTGCTTGGGTTTCGAATGCAAAATGCAAACAAGTCCAGCGTCTTTAACTGCTGAGCCATCTCACCCCCAATTTGGTTTATAAGGCTGCCCCAAATCAAACTGTGACTCTGGATAGCAGATGACAACAACAAAAAAAAGCAGGCTATAAAGAACATACACACACGAAACCTGCATAATGCTAATTGTATAGCTAACTGAAGTTATCTTAATATATAATATTTAAGGTAACTTCATATAAGAAAGAATTGTATCGGTCTATTGTTTGGTTATTCCCAGACCAACTTCTGGCTACACAATTTTCCAAATCTTGTGATACACATCCAAAACCAGGTTCCGGTTATGATGGGAAAACCCTGCAAAAAGGCCCATGGTAAAGAAGCTGTGGACACTAGGTGAATTTGCCTATAGGCAGGGACGGGGTTGCAGTTTGCAAAGTGCTTATTGATTGAATAGGGGGTAAATAAATAAATTTTAAAAACCGTGAGAATTTGTTTCATTTACTCAGAAGCAAATCTCAAGGGTCAGCTGCTTTGTTTTGATTTGTCTGCTGCAAAGAAGGAAATGCAGACAAAGCAATACTGTATTCCAGGTGAACAGGTAAACAAACCAGGAAACAGAAGTCAGACCTTTTCAAGTAAAAGGTGAAAAAGTTATATTGCAGGAGTTTCTGTACAAAACTTTGTTAAAGATCTACTCAAGAGGGCAATAAAGAACCCAGAGAACTCACAGCCTTGGGCTATGACGAATGGGACTTCGTAGAAATGTCACCAAGACACACACACACACACACACACACACATGTATATGCAGGTCTTGGTGTATTCGGGTCTTTTCAGCTCACAACTTTTAAAAATAGACTTGTGGTCTTGGGTCAATGCAACACAACATGTGAGACATAAGCCTAAATAAACAAAACCGGAAGTGGGTGGAGCTTTGCTTGGGTGACCACTAGCAAAAGAGTATAAACTTAGTTGGGGGGGGGAAGTATTGCAATTGAAACCCCCTCTGGATTCCTTCACTGAGCTGCTCTCATAATATCATTCTTCTTATTATGCAGAAAGAAGCAACTGGATGTTTAGGATATGCTGTTGTAGAGACGGTACAGTTAGATAAAGGAGAATAGTTAGAGAAATGCCCATCGGTGACATTTTTTTTGAACCAGAAAACTTCCAAGCTCTCAACTATTTTCCTGAAGAAATGAATAAGGTGCTAACAGAAAAACAGGGACCTTGGAGGTCTTCTAGTCCAACCCCCTGCTCAGGCAGGAAACCCTATACCATTTCAGACAAACGGCTGTCCAGTCTCTTAAAAACTTCCAGTGTTGGAGCATTCACAACTTCTGGAGGCAGGTTGTTCCACTGATTAATTGTTCTCACTGTCAGGAAATTTCTGCTTAGTTCCAGGTTGCTTCTCTCCTTGATTAATTTCCATCTGTTGCTTCTTGTCCTACCTTCAGATGCTTTGGAGAAGAGGTCGTAAGTTTTTAAAAAAACGTTTTTAAAAAAAACGCTTTTAAAAAAACTGAAACCTGGATTTTGCAGACCATGTCTATATTTTGCAGGCTGACGTTTGATCTTAGTAAGAAACAGCAGGGAAGAAATTCTGTGATCTGTACCTTGAAGCAGTCTTTTTGTCCTACACTTACTTATATCTTGCATACCTATAGACAAAAATGTCTACCGATTTACAAGGCCCATAAATTATTTTATCCTTTAAAAACAAAGTAAAAAAAACCCTGAGTTCTTTTTCTACAGTCCGGGAATCAGGGCTGCAGAAACATAATTTGTTCTATAATGATCATCATTTTTTTAATCTGTTTCCAAGGAAAAGAATAGAAGTCATGTGTAACTGTTGATTGTATTCATCACTAGAGGCTGAAAGGGGTTCTATTTTCTGGTTATAGAGTCTAGCAAAAATCTCAGTTCTAAATTCCACATAATTTAGCTGTACAGTTTAAACCTAGGACTAAAAGTCCACTTTTGGTGTCCATATGATTTTCACTTAACTAAGAGCAGACATAAGTTATGTTTCTATGTTTCACGAATACCCTAATATACAAAAAAGAGGCTTTCAATAGATGATTATATATATATATATGTGTGTATATATATATATATATGTGTGTGTGTGTGTGTATATATATGTGTGTGTGTGTATATATATGTGTGTGTGTGTATATATATATGTGTGTGTGTGTGTGTATACACACACACACACACACACACACACACACACACACACACACACACACACACACACACCAGGGTTGAATTGTGGGATCCTTGGTGCTCTCTGAACTTGGCTGTTTGTTCCAGACATTTTATAACCTGACTAGGTAATATCATCAGTGCTGTTTATATATGTTTATATATGCTCCTGTTTATATACCATGGCCTGCCCTGCTGGTGTCGCTAAGGGTGATTTTGTTTCCTTAATGGTTCCTTGATTAAGTTATTGTTTTCTGCTCGATTGTTTGTCTAGTGTTAATCCCTCTTATCTGGGTGTTAATTGCTGGAGAGGATGTGTTTTGTTTTTATTTCCTTCTTAGCTTTTTATTGTCTCTTTTCAATGTGGGTAACTGGGATTTATCTCAATGTGTGTACTCATGGCTGATTTGTCTGAATGCTAGGTTTCCAGGAATTCCCTTGTGGTTTTGGATGTAGCTTGATCTAGGATGCTCGCAGTTTTCCAATTGAAACTATGGTTGAGTCCATCCATGTGCTGTGAAATTAAGGAGTTTTCATTGTGACTTCTGACTGCTAGTTGGTATTAATGGATGTTGTCTGCTAAACATCTTAAGTACACCAAGATCCAGTAGCCAAGAAGGGGAAAAAAACCAGGAGTCATCTACAACATACAGTGTAAGGACTGTAACTACCACTATCTGGAACAGATACACAAAGACTAGCAAAACACATAAATTTGATGAAATCTCACACATAACAAACTATCAATGGCAATCTGTATGCACCACCTGAAAAATAAGTCTTAGTGGGTTTAAACTAGCTCCTTCTTACATAAACGGTACCTCATTTTTAACCAGGAATCCCCACATAGGAAGAAATTGCTGGTTATTAAAGACAGAGCCCATTATATTGAAAAAGAATTTGTTATGTAACTTCTTTGGCAAGTCACATTCAATTCATCCATCCTCTTAAAATGGCTATAGTAATATCAATCAGCTATTCAATATGATATATTAGGTGGAAATGGCCACGGTCAGGAGTAATACAATCGCCTTGCTCAAGGCTGCATCAAATTTCTAAAAACAACAACAACAAAACAACCCCTATGTTTTGTCTGGGCTATAAAAATTCAGACCATGAGTAGATACTACCGGTAGTAAAGTGATACAGAAACATTTTGCCGCCATCTAGAATCATCCTAATTCTTGCACCTTGGATCCAGTAGTTCTCTTAAAAACTGACAAACAGTTAGAACTTCCATTGATAAAATCATCCATCAAAAAAAAAAAAATCAGTAAAGGTGGTCTATCTTCTCAAATTCCAATATTAAGTCCTCCAGAGACGATGCAGCTATGAGCATCTTACGAAGCAAAACTGATGCTTATCCGTGGTGATGGGCGAGGTTGCTGGGGTGACTTGATTTACGATAATTTAAAAATCCATTGGCTACACATTTATGAAAAAAAAAAAAGACCAATCAATTTTCAGTCAGGACTAATTGAAAGCAACCAGCAGAGCAGTTGCTGAATGATTTTCTTATCACATTCAGGGCTTCTTCAGGAGAAAAGTGTCTTACTGATTTCCTTCCGTGTTTGTATGCAAGTTGCATTTACACTTCCTTGCAGGGAGACTTCGATGCAGTGCACTCTAGCCCGAATAGTTAAAGGTTTTAATTTATGGAGGAAGGAATTCTGCAGGAAAGCCTCTCCTATACAACCATAGTCATAACACGGCAGTTTACCCAAAGAAAAGCTGGTGGTGGAGTTGCTCACGCTAGGTGCTGTCTACACTTTTTCAAATTTTATTATGGCATGTTTTTAAAAAAAGATGCAGAAATTCAAACCAAGCTGGCTAGAAGTTCTGTGGTGAGTCTAGGAGTCTTCCTCCCTCCCTCCCTCCCTGTTTCTCCTTCCTTCCTTCCTTCCTCCCTCCATTTCATCTCCCTCCCTCCCTAAGAACATAAGAACATAAGAACATAAGAAGAGCCATGCTGAATCAGGCCAAAGCCCATCGAGTCCAGCATTCTGTGTCACACAGTGGCCCACCAAATGTACATGGGGATCTTGAGCAGAAAGAGAAGGCAAAACCCTCCCTTTCCCTTGACCCCCAAACAAATGGTACTCAAGGGAATCCTGCCTGCCTCAACCAACATAGAGGCGGCACATGGACATCCGTTTTAATAACCACCGATACACTTTGCATCCATGAATCTATCTAGCCCTGCCTTGAAGCTGTCAAGGCTGACAGCTGTCACGACCCCTTCAGGAAGTGAATTCCATAAATCAACGACTCTCTGGGTGAAGAAATATTTCCCTTTATTTGTCCTCACTTTCTTAGCTATGAGCTTTAGGGAGTGCCCCCTTGTCCTGGTATTGTGTGATAGAGAAAATAATTTTTCTCTATCCACCTTTTCTATCCCATGCATGATTTTATACACTTCGATCAAGTCACCCCTTAAACGCCGTCTTTCAAGGCTGAAGAGACCAAGGCGTTGCAATCTGGTTTCATAAGGGAGGCGCTCCATTTCCTTGATCATTCTTGTTGCCCTTTTTTGCACCTTTTCCAGTTCCATTATATCCTTCTTGAGGTGCGGTGACCAGAACTGTACACAGTACTCCAAGTGTGGTCTCACCATCGATTTGTACAGAGGCAATACAACACTTGCTGACTTATTTTCGATTCCCTTCCTAATCATGCCAAGCATGGAATTTGCTTTTTTTACTGCTGCTGCGCATTGGGTTGACATCTTCATCGAGCTGTCCACCAAAACCCCAAGATCCCTTTCTTGGGTTGTCTCAGAAAGTTTGGTCCCCATCAGTTGGTAAGTATAATTGGGGTTCTTTGCCCCGATGTGCATAACTTTGCACTTGTTTAGGTTAAAATGCATTTGCCACTTTGTTGCCCACTCACACAATTTCGAGAGATCCTTCTGGAGCTCCCGACAATCAGTTTCACTTTTCACAACCCGGAACAATTTAGTGTCATCAGCAAACTTGGCTACCTCACTATTAACTTCTACATCCAGATCATTGATGAATAAATTAAAAAGTAAAGGCCCCAAAACTGAACCTTGGGGTACACCACTTCTCACTTCTTTCCATCCGGAGAATTGTCCATTTATTGCCACCCTTTGCTTCCTACAATTTAGCCAGTTACCAATCCAGGACAAGACCTGTCCTCTAATTCCGTGGCTGGAGAGCTTTTTTATGAGCCTTTGGTGAGGGACTTTGTCAAAAGCCTTTTGAAAGTCAAGATATACAATATCAACTGGGGCCCCTTTATCTATGTATTTATTTACACCCTCAAAGAATTCTAACAAGTTAGTAAGACATGATTTGCCTTTGCAGAAACCATGTTGATTTTCTTTCAGCAATGCCTGTTTTTCTATGTGCCCTGTAATTTTATCTTTAATAATGGTTTCCATCAGTTTGCCTGGAACTGAGGTTAGACTGACTGGTCTATAGTTTCCTGGATCACCTCTGGATCCTTTCTTGAAGATCGGGGTTATATTTGCTTCCCTCCAATCCTCCGGTACAGTGCCTGATCTTAGAGAAAGATTGTATATTTTAGCTAGAAGTTCAGCAATTTCACACTTGAGTTCCTTGAGAATTCTAGGGTGGATGCCATCTGGACCCGGCGATTTGTTGACGTTTAGTTTAGAAAGGCATGCAAGAACATCTTCCTTGTTTATCTCTATCAGGTTTAATTCTTCTATTTCCCTCCCTGGGAAAACTAATTCAGTGGCAGGCAAATGTTCTCTATCCTCCTCGGTGAAAACGGAAGCAAAGAAGTCATTTAGCCTCTCAGCAATCTCCTTGTCTTCTCTGATTATCCCCTTCTGACCATTGTTATCAAGTGGCCCAACTGATTTTCTGGTTGGGTTCCTGCTTTTGATGTACTTAAAAAAGGTTTTGTTATTATTTTTAATATTCTTGGCTATATGCTCCTCAAAGTCTCTCTTGGCTTTCATGACTATCGCCTTGCATTTGGTCTGCCAGAGTTTGTGATCCCTCCTGTTCTCCTCGGTAGGAAGAGCCTTCCATTTCTTAAATGAGTTTTTCTTCTGTCCAATAACCTCCTTTACCTCATTCGTAAGCCATACTGGTATCCTCTTGGACTTTCCAATCCTCTTTCTTCTTTTAGGAATGCATTTTATTTGAGCCTGCTGTAACGTATTTTTAAACAGTTTCCAAGCAGTTTGGAGGGATTTGACTTTTTTTACTGTTCCTTTTAGTTTCTTCTTTACTATTTTCCTCATTTTGTCAAAATTCCCTCTGTGAAAGTTTAAGGTCTCTGTGTTAGTTTTCACTGACAATTTGCTATCCATGGTTAAGTTGAAGGTTATTGTGTTGTGATCGCTGGTTCCTATGGGCTCGGTTACAAGGACATCATGAACCAAATCCTGTGTGTTAGTTAGAACCAAGTCCAGGATCCTCTTTCCCCTGGTAGGTTCCATGACCATCTGCTCAAGGGAATAATCGGCTAACATGTCGAGGAACCTTGTCTCTCTATCATGTGTAGAACAAGAATTTACCCAATCTATTTGGGGATAGTTGAAGTCCCCCATTATGACTACCCTATTTCTTTTTGAGGCCTCCTTAAATTCATTTTCCAAATAGCAATCTGCCTCTGGAGTTTGGTTGGGAGGGCGATAGCAGATCCCTAACGTCAGATTAGTTTCCTGTCCTGGGATTTTTATCCACAATGTTTCTGTGGGTGAGTTTGAATTTTCTTGAATTTCGAGTTCATGAGATTCTAACTCCTCATTTATGTACAAGGCCACGCCACCACCATTTCTCCCTCTCCTGTCCATCCTATACAATTTGTAACCTGGAATCCTTGTGTCCCATTGATTTTCATCTGTCCACCAGGTTTCTGTTATGCCGATAATATCAATATTATTTTCCTTCACCAAGCATTCCAATTCCCCTATTTTTGCTCGAATGCTTCTAGCATTTGTGTACAGACCTTTATATGTAATTTTCTGGTGCACTTTCAACTTTGACTGTGGATTTTGACTGTAGAATTTGGTTGTAGAATTTGTAGATGGTCTACCATGTCCTTCTGCTTGACTATTACAATTTAGTTTTCCTGTTGACTCACCAATGTGTGCATAACTTCCACCCTCCATATTAGGCAGTGCGCCTTCTCGAACCGGAAGCTGCCCAGCTCCTGTCGACTTGCCCCTATGAATCAGTTTAAAAGCTGCTCTGAAACCTTTTTAATATTAATCGCCAACAGTCTGGTTCCATTATGGTTCAAATGTAACCCGTCCCTTCTGTACAGGTGTGGCTTGTCCCAAAATGTTTCCCAGTTCCTAATGAATCTAAACCCTTCCTCCCGGCACCACTGCCTCATCCACGCATTGAAGCTCCTGAGCTCTGCCTGTCTAGCTGGCCCTGCACGTGGAACAGGTAGCATTTCTGAGAATGCAACCTTGGGGGTCCTGGACTTTAATCTTCTACCTAGCAACCTAAATTTGGCTTCCAGGACCTTCCGCTTAGCTTTTCCAATGTCATTGGTACCGACATGTACCACAACAGTTGGCTCCACCCCAGCACTGTCTATCAGCCTGTCTAGATGCCTCGTGATGTCCGCAACCTTTGCACCCGGCAGGCAGTTTACCATGTGGTCAACGCTTCCATCACAAACCCGTCTTTCTATATTTCTAACAATTGAATCACCCACTACAAGAAGCCCCCCTCCCACCACCCGCGGAGAAGTATCCTCGGTGCAAGAGGATATGGGCACATCCTCCAGGGAAGGGGTCTCAACTAAGGGAGCCTGTCCCTCTTCCACAGATTGATGTCCTCCCTGCCCAAGATCTCCATTCTCCAAAGCAGCTGGAGAGCTGCTCAGCATGGAGTGGGATGCTCCTGCTGCATCCCTGAAGATCTTCTCCTGCCTCGCTATCTCTCTCTGCTTCTCCAGGTCTGCTACCTTGGCTTCAAGGGAAAGAACCTGTTCCCTGAGAGCCAGGAGCTCATTGCACCGATCACACACCCAAGACTTCTGTCCAGCAGACAGATAGTCATACATGTGACACTCAATACAAAACACTGGGAAGCTCCCCTCCGTCTGCTGGCTATCTATCTCCATTTCTTGTTATTATATGTTTGCTGTTATTATTATACTAGTTATTATTTTAAAAAAAACACAGCTTTTTTGGGTTGTTCAAATTTTTTGTTTTGGTCTCAGTTTACTTTTTGGATTTTTTTTCTTACTTGTTTTAGGATTTTATCGCGCGCCGTCAGGGGCGCGATGGCTGCTAAAAAAAAAGGTGAATTTGTAATTAAACAAGAAACCCCACAAACTTACCAGGGCTCAGCAGGTAATTCTTCCCAAGGTTCCTGCCAAGTTCCCTAGTCCCCTTTTATTTCCTGTTTTAATTTCTTATTTGAAAAAGCTCTGCCCAAGCAAAAGCAAAAGCAGCTTGCCTTTCTGCCCCACAAGGAAGAGTTTCCCTGTTTCTCCTTCCTTCCTTCCTCCCTCCATTTCATCTCCCTCCCTCCCTGTTTCTCCTTCCTTCCTTCCTTCCTCCCTCCATTTCATCTCCCTCCCTCCCTGTTTCTCCTTCCTTCCTTCCTTCCTCCCTCCATTTCATCTCCCTCCCTCCCTCCCTGTTTCTCCTTCCTTCCTTCCTTCCTCCCTCCATTTCATCTCCCTCCCTCCCTTTCTCCTTCCTTCCTTCCTTCCTTCCTTCCTTCCTCCCTCCATTTCATCTCCCTCCCTCCGTTTCTCCTTCCTTCTTTCCTTCCTCCCTCCATTTCATCTCCCTCCCTCCCTGTTTCTCCTTCCTTCCTTCCTTCCTCCCTCCCTCCTTCTCTCATTTCCCCATTTCATTTCCCTCCCTCCCTGATTCTCCTTCCTTCCTTCCTTCCTCCCCCATTTTATCTCCCTCCCTCCATTTCTCCTTCCTTCCTTCCTCCCTCCCTCCCTCTCTCCCCATTTCATCTCTCTCCCTCTCTCCCTGTTTCTCTCCTTCCCTCCTTCCTCCCTCCCTTTAGTAAATCATGACAATTGATCTCTTTTCCTTTTGGACTTGATCCCTGACAATTTGGCGCCAATCCTCTCTGTCCCAAAGGTGCTTTTTCAAAAGGCAACTGAACGTTGTTTTTCCTTAAAGATGTTTTGCTTCTCATCTGAGGAACTTCTTCAGTTCTTCGAAACTGAAGAAGCTTCTTGGATGAGAATCGAAACGTCTTCAAAGAAAACCAACGTCCAGTTGCCTTTTGAAAAAGCGCTTTGGGGACTCCCATGACCTGATTGACTGAGAATCCCCACGGGCACCAATCTTCTCTATTATTCTGTCCACTAGATTTGTTGAAATGGCTCCCTGATTACCCCCAGCCGCTTACAAGCGATGGGAACTGAGGACCAACAGATCTATACTACTAGGGGGTCCAATCACAAGGCATCTCCCTCCAAACCAAAATGTGCAGAAAAAGGAAAAGATGTTCTTTGGCTATAAAAAAAAACTAAGGATGTCAGCCTATGCTGCATCCATTATTTTTTCCATCTCAAGCCCATTTTGTTCCTCACTATACTTTGTGTACTCTGTGGAGTAGCACAGAGGAGATGCAAGTGGCAGGGCCAATAGGCTACAATTATTCTTTAATAGAGAATCTGTGTCACTCCCCCGTCCTCCTCAGGGGAATTCATTTAGCAGTTAGCAAGACACAAAATTGCACTGCCTGCTAGGTGCAGCAGCTGGTGAGCTATTAAATAATAATTGCTCCATGTTGGCCTGTCCTCCCCCCCTCCCCACATTCCCCAATGCTTTTTTTGTGTTGTTGTTTAAGAGTTCTAAAGGGTTGTGTCCTAATGAATCTTCAACATCTTCTACAATCCAGACTGATTTTCGCCCAGATGTGTCCACATCTTTTAGCCTGCACCTGGTCCTCTTTTGAGAACTCCACAAATTTTGGGATTTGAAGGGGGTGAAGGAGATAATCTTCCATAAATATTCACCCCCAACCCCAAGGGAATAATAGACGATAATAATGATCCTAATGTATTATCAAGCAACATGACCTTGGAATCACTATGTGGATAGCACACCATTGAAGTTTTATGTTGGGTAGCGTTGTGAAGTTGGTGGAATTATAGTCGGAAGATCCAGATTTTAGTACATCTTCATCAATGGAAACTTCCTGGAGGGCTTTGGTCCCCCCATCCTCTGAGCTCAACAGCCAGCGATTCTAGTCTTGAAGGTCCTGGCCTATGAATATCTACTGTCTATGACCACACTTGGAAGACTGCAAGCGTAGACACCACAATATAAAAAAGATGTTAAGACTGTGGAAAGAGTGCAGAGAAGAGCAACAAAGACGATTAGAACGGTTGCAGGATCTGGGTATGTCAAGTTTAATGAAAAGAAGGACTAGGGATGACATGATAGCAGTGTTCCAACATTTGATGAGATGTCAGAAAGAAGAGGAGGACAACCTATTCTCCAAAGCACCTGAAGGCAGGACAAGAAACAATGGATGGAAAGTAATCCAGGAGAGAAGCAACCTGGAATTAAGGAGAAACTTCCTAACAGTGAGGACAATTAACCAGTGGAACAACTTCCCTCCAGAAGTTATGGATGCTCCATCAGTGGGGGATTTTAAAAAGAGACTGGACAGCCACTTGTCTGGAATGGTATAGGGTCTCCTGCTTGAGGGGGGGCTGGACTAGAAGACCTCCAAGGTCCCTTCCAATTCTGTTATTCTGTTAAATTCTAGTCTACCATCAAGCACAGAAGCTCTTAGTGGATGATTTGGGGTCAGTCCCTCTCTTTTAGCCCAACCCACTTCACAGGTTGTTGTTGTTAGGAAAAGTAATAACACTATATTCACAGCCTGGAGCTTCTGAATAAAAGAAAGGATACACATTTAATGAAGGAATGAATAGACCATGAATGAGCAAGCAAAGGGTTCAATATGCTCACAATGTACATCCCAAAACAAGAGAGATTATTTTCACTTTTTCTTTTTATTGGGTCACTTAATCAACCATCAATCTTGAAATTAATTATGTTAAGCTTTTTTCTGAAGTAGCTGATCTATATCCCAGGTAATTAATGTCATTTATTTAAAGGGGGCATTAACTATCTAACAATCAAGGAATCTAATTGTGATCCTTTTAATTAGCTGAGGTAGCATTCATGATAGAAATACAGGAATGTGCTTCCTCACATCCCTTTGGACCTCTTTTAAAATATTGGTTGCTCCAAGAGGCGTATTTTGAAAAATGGAATCATAATTCTTAAGGCAGGGAAGCTGAGTGATGGGCATGACAGCTTATCAGTATTAATGAATCAATTCAGGAACTGCCACAAAGACGAGGGAGTCAAGCTATTCTCCAAGGCGCCTGAAGGCAGGACAAGAAGCAACGGATGGAAACTGATCAAGGAGAGAAACAACCTAGAACTAAGGAGAAACTTCCTGACAGTGAGAACAATTAACCAGTGGAACAACCTGCCTCCAGAAGTTGTGAATGCTCCAACACTGGAAGTTTTTAAGAAGAGACTGGACAGCCATTTGTCCGAAGTGGTATAGGGTTTCCTACCTGAGCAGGGGGCTGGACTAGAAGACCTCCAAGGTCCCTTCCAACTTTATTGTTATTGTTGTTGTTAATAATAATAATGGTAATAATAATAATAATAGTTTTCCAGTAGCAACAATTTGTTCTTTAAACCAACCTAGAGGCTAAGAGAAAGTATCAGCTGGGGGAAATTCATCTCATTTTCCTCATTTCCAACTTTTGTTTTCTGTTAATTTCAGATTCTTTAGTTCAGATTCACAGTTCATACCAACCTCTCCCTTCATTGAGATGGTGACATAATGGCAATTGTTCTTCCAATTAACCACATTTACAACTGCAGCAAACTGCATATTTACTAGATGTGGAGCTGCTTATTTTAATGTTTCCTTCTGGATTTTCCCCAAACCCTAAGGAGCTCCTTTCAATGACACTTTTCTGCTTGCCTAAGGCGATCCTTCTGATTCCAACTATTGGATGCTATGACTTGCCTATGTGGCATCTTCAGGCTGTGCTAGGCTGAAATCTGCTTTCAACAATATACGATATACCTGTTCAAACCCTTTCTGAAGTCAAAGGATTATTTTTTTTTAAAAAAAAGAGTCCATAATCTCCTTTCTCCCACTCTCTCCCTCTTAAATAGCTGGTTGTGATTTACACTGCCAGATGGAAACTGCAGAAAACATTTCATAATTCTGAAATTCATGATCCATTCTCCACCAGATCAATCTGGATCACTCTCAGATGTAGGAGAAGAACAGGAAGAGCTGGAGAGCAGAATTAAGCTAAGTCATCAGCCTAGAGTCATTGTGTTTTCACAAAGGGTCTACACATCCAACCCCTCTTGTACTCCATTAACCCTTACCTGGTGACAATTTAGTATTTAACCGTTATCGATTAGTTTCTTGTGTATATGCTTAAGCAATAAATCTTCTTAACAGCCACTTAACATATGGCCTGGTTCTTTCCATCTGGCATAATCAATGAAAAATCAGATTTTACAACAAGACATAATAACAGTATATTACAAGTGTAGTGCAACATTTCTATATGTGGGAGTCTCCCTTTTCCCTGGAATATTCTCAAGTCTGAATGTTTTTTGCATGATTGCTCCAAAGCTATTGCCATAAAATTCATACTGGTAATGAATAAAAATAACTCTGTATTTTCCTATTCTTATTGCTTCTTTTGGGGGATGCCTTGGTAAGGCCACACTTGGAATACGGCATCCAGTTTTAGTCACCACAATGTAAAAAAGATGTTGAGACTCTAGAAAGAATACAGAGAAAAGCAACAAAGATGATTAGGGGACTGGCGGTTAAAACATATAAGGAACGGTTTTTGGAATTAGGTATGTCTAGTCTAATGAGAAGGACGAGGGGTGACATGATAGCAGTGTTCCAGTATCTCAGGGGCTGCCCCAAAGAAGAGGGAGTCAAGCTATTCTCCAAAGTGCCTGAAGGCAGAAGAAGAAGCAACAGATGGAAACTAATCAAGGAGAGAAGCAACCTGGAACTAAGGAGAAACTTCCTGACAGTGAGAACAATTAACCAGTGGAACAACCTGCCTCCAGAAGCAGTGAATGTTCCAACACTGGAAGTTTTTAAGAAAACACTGGACAGCCATTTGTTTCTTGCCTAAGCAGGGAGTTGGATTAGATGACCTCCAAGGTCCCTTCCAACTTTATTATTATTAATGTGTTCCCCAATCCCAGGTAGGTTTTATTTGCAAACACAGTATCTTATTGCTTATTGTCCCTGTTAAGGGGTTGGGCAGTGGTCACAGACCACTCTACTGATCAGAGATAAAACAAAATGAAAGAACACTGAAACACACATCTTAAGTTTATCTGATTACTAAACAGGAACACATTGAAAGCTCCAATGCTTTCTGTGTGCAAGTTGAGGAAAAAAAAAAAGAGTGCTTACACACTACCATCTGGGAGGGGATGTGCAGTGAAAAGGCATCAAATTATCCACTTATTCATCTAACGCAACATTATTACATTATACTGAATTACATTTAATTGCTGTAATGCAAATTGTGAAGTCCGTGCTTTTTATCTTGCCTTGTTCATAAGTTGTCTGGCAGACAAGCCCATTCTCTCTTAAACATATTTTCTCCAACTATGTAATGGGGAAATAATAATATTGACTTATCTTTCAACCATGTTGGGATTGCAACTCCCAAATTCTGCTATAGGCATACTGGATAATAAGTCAAAGAGTTCCAGGTCCAAAGATCTAAAGGTTATCTAATAGTGAGTGATCTGACTATTACTAACACTATTTCAGTGAGAGTGTTGTTAGCCAAAGAGAATGCAGTTTATGGTTTTTTTTTTTTTTAATTTAGTCATCCAAAGGTGTTAGGGGCCATCTTGGAGCAACAGTGCAATCCTGCTATTGATTTACCATTTTTCATTCATTCAGTTTTTCCTCTGACTCAAAAAAAAGCTGGATGCTACTTGAAACAGTGGATTTTTTAAATGAAAAAATTCTTTTATTAAAACAATCAGCATTGAACATAAAATCATAGTATGCATCAATCATCATAGCACCTGATATACATCACTAAGTATTAATCTTTATAATCGTCTGGTTTGGTAAACATTTTTCACTCCGCACATCAAGCCTCAACTAAACGCCTGTTACAATTTATTTGCTTGGTGTTTCTCTTTTCTATAGTCTATCCACAGTTCCTAGTCTATCACATATTATTCATCTCAGTATTAGTACAATCTTTTATGATCCCTAACCAATAATCCTGAGGTAGAAATTCAGTATCCTGAGGTAGAAATTCAGTACACTTTCCCAATATTAAAGCAATCAACATTAATTCTGGGTTCATATTAATAAGCTGTCTTCATAAGACCCGAAAATACATCTCTTGTATATGGTCTATCTACATTCATACAATCAGCATTGAACATAAAATCATAGTATGCATCAATCATCATAGCACCTGATATACATCATAAACGTCTGGTTTGGTAAACATTTTTCGCTCCTCACATCAAGCCTCAACTAGACGCCTGTTACAATTTATTTGATTTTTTTTAGTATCCAACAGGCACAAAGAATCAAGACCCCTGGTTAGGTTGTAGCATAGAAAATTTATTGCACAAGAATCTCCATACTAAATTGACATCTGATAAGAGCCGATGGAATGCAGGAGGAGTTGGACTTGGATCCTTTGTGGGAACATAATGATTCTAAGCTAATGACAGACTTAATTCCGCCTCCAGCTCTGCTTGCTCTTCTTCATCGCCCGAATTACTCTAACATTTCACTACTGCCTCGGTACCATGTTCTACGTCGCATTTTTCTTTGCTCCATGTCACTCAAGTGCGTCTCTTACTTGGCTTCAGTTCAGAAGTCAATTATCAAGCTGTTCCTGCGACTTTTGACTCTCTCAGTTTTGTTTTTATTGTCACTGGGAATAATGTTACTGTACCATATGATTGGCGGTAAGGTTTCTGTGTGCCATGAATGATGTATAAACTTAGAGCAGGAGGTATATAATTTGTACAAATAAATAATGGATGAATTAAAATATTAAAGAGAATAAGTTCTCTAGACTTGGGGGGGGAGGAACACCAACAATAGCTTCATCTATAAAAGCACTTCTACATAACTGCATTGAAAAGCCAATTTCATTGAGTTTAGAAGTAGGATGGAAGCCTTAGGCGTCATAACACAGTTTCACTTACCATGGTCATTAATGGCTAAACTGCTATTTGCTGTTTTATTAGGGTCTTTTAAAAACCATTGTAGTGTTCACTGCATTATTAATTCTTTCTATTGGTCTCTCTTTTTTGTGTGCTTTCAGAAGCATTGATGTGTTCTTTTTTTATGGCTTCTACTTTTTGTTTTGTTCATCATGGTCGCATTCTTGTATTTTTAGAGTTGTTTTGTGGGTTTTTTTTAAAAAAAAGTTGTAATCATGTGTTTATTGATCATGTCTGACCTGGTTGGCAGACCAAGAAATAAGGGAAGTGTGTAGCCTTGGGGGAAATGAACAGGGGAGCCATGTATGGTGAGCAGAATGTTAGAAATTCGATTACTTGCATCCCCAGTTGGGAAGATAAATGCCAGGTGTTAGAAAACCATTTTGGAAGGCAGAGTAAATATTTGGATTTGGGCTACTCTGAACAAAAACTACTTCTCTGAAAGAGATCAGATGGGGAGATGTGCAAGGCTGGATCTTTTCTGGGTCAGCAATCCAACCATAGGGTCAGTTATTACTTTCAAAACTCTTTGGGACACAGGACAGGAATGTTCCAGGCACTGCCATGCCAGAGTTAAATCTGCCCGACCAGTCCTGTCATCTCAGAAGGGCCTGGTAAGACTCCTTTCTCATGGGAAGTATTGGGGGGGGGTGTACCAGAAGATAAGTCTTTCCCCAGTAGCCACTATTCCTCCCCATAGTGGAGCATTTCATAGGTAGCTGAAGTCTATAATGTTTCCATGAGTTTTTATCCTCAGCTAATTTGACTACAATTTCAAGCATTTACAGTACACGATTTGAAATTCCTATTGGTAGTAACTGGAAATGGATGTTTGCCACAACCAGAAATGCAGTTGTTGTTTTTTTTTTACAAGGGATTGGATCAGATTCTAAGAGGCCTCTTCTAACTCTGATTCTATCAATAATAGCTATTGTGCCTCTGGGCAACATAAGCAGCTTCCAACTGGACAACTATAAAAAGGTCTCCAACCCTGATTTAATATTAGGGGCAGCTGGTACTGCAAGCACTTTTATGAGCCAAATGGGAATGGCTCGTACATCATGAGAACTTCACCATAGAGCTATTATTCCAACCCATCTACTCTAAACTAGTTTTAGCCCAGCCTTCCATACCAACATTTCAGGATGGCTCAGCATTCAAGAAACTGAGCTTGTCAGCTAGTGTCATGCCTCCGGAACCTGAATCTGCGGAGGAAAATGAGCTGGAACTGGACCCTATGGAGATGAGGGAGAGGTGTCTGTGGCTTCAGAGGAATGTGGGGAAGAGCAGGCCAAGGAGGCCAGGGCCCTTCAGAAGTGGGACAGGCTGAACAGGAGAGGCAGAGTTCAGGTGATGAGCAAGGGCCACTCCCACCTGATCCTAGAGCACGGAGAGTGGAGAGAAGGAGGGAACAACGCAGGCAGGCTCAACTACTTGGGAGGAGAGCATCCCACTCCTCTCCACAAGGCACACCTGGAGAATGAGATTTAAGGAGATGCTGTGGGGAGAGGCATTTGTCGAGAACAAATGCTGATTCCTTGGAGTTTTATGTGTGTTGTAGCTGATCTCTTGTTCTGTGACTTCTGCCTGGAAACCTGGAAACTCTGACCATTGGACTGGCTGACAACGTTGCTTGCATGTTTAAAGAACTTGGACTGTATTTTGGCTTCCCTTCTGAAACTGCTCAGAAAAAGCATGTATTCACACAGACTCCTTAGGTTTATGATGTATGTCTTGTTCCTTCTTATCTCCGTGGCCTTGAGTAAATTCCTCTCCTAATCAGACTGTATGTGAAACTACTTGCAGCCAGAGGTATGTGTGTGTTCCTTTGTTTGGAGGCTTGCCAGAAACATGGGACCATTTGGGGAAAAATTGGAGCAATAAAAGGGCGCTTTGAATTGCCAGCTGACTGCATTGCTTCTATGCTGTGCCCTGGGTCATCACAGCTAGAAAGTTGATGGCCCAGGCTGAAGACCCAAGTGCCACGTGATGGGATGAGCTCCCGTTCCTTGCTCCAACTCCTGCCAACTAGAAGTCTGAAAGCATGCAAATGCGAATAGATACATAGATACCACTTTGGTGGGAAGGTAACAGTGTTCCATGAGCCTTTGGCATATAGCTATGCTGGCCACATGACCACGGAAATGTCTTTGGACTGTACTGGCACCCTCAGCTAGGAAACAGATTATGAGCACTACTCCCTAGAGCTGGACATGACTGGACAGGGGAAACCTCTACCTTTAATGGTCAATCCAATTTGCAAGGTACTTTTGGAAAAGTAGGTCTCTACTAGTTAGTGCAGTTCTGGGAATTTGACGGACTTTCCCTGCCTAATAAGGAAGATACAGGTCTAATGGGAAATGGTTCTACCATCTCAAAGAAGCTCCAGGGATACCTTGCCTTAAGTACAAAACAAGGTAGTTTTCAATGGCTGCTTGGAAAGCTTTAGTAAATAACAAGATCTTTGCCTTTATTTTTTCCCCCGATTGTTATTTTTTAAAGGTTAAAACCTGCAGCCGGAATAACATAAAGTTACCATTAGATATATGTTTTAACGTTGAAGTTTGCTTTACACAGTCTTTTTGGAAAATGCAATTGCATTGTTCCTGACTTTTAGTTCTCCTTGGAGACACTGAGAATTGATCCTAAGACCTCTTGACATATAAATGAATGATGGCCAATTCTTTTTTTTTTAACAACAAATAACACTTTTTCATTTCCATACAGTGTCTCCATGGCATCAGGCAAATCTTTTGTTCATGTTGCTTTGTTTTCTCATCCTAAAGAAACTTTATGAGCTTGATATTTGATTATATGACTCCAGGTATAATACTTTAAGTAAGAGGGTGCTTTAATGTATAGAACAGGAGCAAGGTCAGGCAACGAAAAACTCCATAAGCCTTCCGCAAAAAATTGAATTAAAATTCCTCTACTTCCCAACGAAACAAGTGTTAGGCTTAGCGTGTTAATTCAATGTGGTCTGGATCGGTCTCCATCCCTCAACACCATTCCAAAACCCCTCACCTCTCTATTAGTCTCTAAAATTAACTGATTTGCCAGCACTAAAAGAAAAATAATATGAGTATTACATAGCAACTCTAATAATTTCTCATTTGGAACAAGGTTGGGGAAGTAATTTGTTTTCATTTCTGGTTCCCTCTGATAAATCTGTCAGAAAACTTATCTGCATTTAATCTGTCTAAGGTTTAATAACACAATGACAGACAAAATGGAGGTTAAGAAGATATACAGAGGCATCTTGCAGAAAGTGGCACGTGCTGTGAGGAGACACAGGTGTTTTCTGGACACCTTTATGAAATGTTGTGCAGAAGAATTTCATTATGATAAGGCAAACACATTCAATTATATGTCACACCTCAGATTTGGGTCCTAGTCTCATGTAATGATGCTCCAGTCTCTTCTTGTTTGTTTCTCTTTGTTTAAGACCAGAATGGGCAATCTGAAGCTCAGGAAATATCTGGACACCCTCTGCTCAAGCTACTAGTTTGAGAGCCAGTATCAGCTAGCTGTTAAGGCACCAGGCCAGAAACTAGGAGATGGTGAATTCTAGTCCCGCCTTAGGCATAAAACCCAGCTGGGTGACTGGGTCAATCATCAAAAGATAGTGAGTTCTAGTCCCACTTTAGGCATGAAAGCTGACTGGGTGACTTTGGGCCAATAAGTAGGAGACTGTGAATTCCAGTCTTGTGTAATTTTGGAGCAGTCCTCCTCTTTCAGCCCAACTCAGAGTAGGAGAAGAGAGGAGTATTAGGTATATTCACTACTTTGAGTTATTTGTAAAAATTAACAAAGGCACAGCAACACGTACAATAGCAATATAGTCCCTTGGAGAGGAGCAGCATACAAACCCAAATAAAATAAATAAATAAATAAATAGCATCAGACTTATATACTGCTTCACAGTGCTTTACAGCCCCCTCTAAGCGGTTTACAGAGTCAGCATATTTGCCCCCAACAATCTGGGTCCTCATTTTACTAACTTCATAAGGATGGAAGGCTGAGGCAACCTTGAACTGGTCAGGATCGAACTGCTGGCAGAGAGCAGTGAGTTAGCCTGCAGTACTGCATTCTAATCACTGCCCCACCACGTAAAAGTATCCAAAGAATTAATATTTTTTTCTACTATAGCGCCAACGAAATGTTAGATTATGCATCCATTCTTGTCAATGATACATCAATTTTGACAAGCTTCTGGAAGAGTAAAATCAACTGCTGATCTCCCTGAACAAATAAAAAAAAATCTGATAATCACTTTACATGAAGGATATGAAGATAATCTTTCTTATATGTGAAAATAACACCAATGGGGGAGAGTTGCCAGAAATGAGAGTGAATTATTTAACTCACAGTTGATCCAAAAGAGTGGTCCTCACATGACACTTGATAATGGCCACCTCCATCAACATCTGGATGCTGGTTGCATAAGTTGGTTTAACAGGATGTTGTTAACTGCTGCTTAGAGAAAAATGGCAAAATCATTGTTAGGAGAATATCTTCATTAAACCAACTCAAAGGTCAGAACAAGCTTTCAAAGATTTTTTAGATGTCTTTTAGATTTCTTAATAAGAAATATGAAGACATCATTTCCCCCTTCTTCTCCCTTTCTCTCTCTCTCACACACACACAAAACAGAGAAAGGGAACAACAACCAAACAAAGATTAATAATACTGAGATCCTGAAGTCTCCACGGTCTTCTAGCACACAAGCACTGGTTAAACCTAACTGCAACCCTCATCTCCACATTTGTTGTCCATCTCCCCTCCACTAAAATAATTAAACCTTTAAATGGCACTATGCTTAGGTACAAATAATACACGGTCATTGCTTGTTTATAATAAATCTTTGGGTCCAACCATACCTTGCCCTCAATCAAAGAAGCTACATTATGGCTTAGTTGCTTGTAGGAAGCTTTCTGAGGAATAGGTACATGCCATATTTTGCTAAACTGGACAGTTTGTTTATGACTTAGCTTATTGTATGAAGTCAACCATTGTGGTTTTTGAATCATGGTTTGGGGGTTTAGAGCAATATAAGGTGAGAGCAAGCTAACTAACTAATCAACTAACCAAGCAGTCTATTCTGCTTTTCTTCATAGCTGCACAAGGGGTAATAAATTATACAATGACTGGATTTCCTGGCCAATTGTAATGTCAAAGCCAAATTAGCACCATCTTGTCCTTTTGACTAAAAACGGACAGCAAAAAATAAGAAAAATATTCAGTTCATCTCACAGCCTAAAACCAAGCTAGGCGTGTATCCTGACAGTTAAAACCAGATTACTGGATATGTTAACTCAAATGTCAAAATCTGCTTTTACAAGCATATTTTTTTATTGTGCACCACAAAACTGGTTTATTCTCAAACTGTCCAGGAAACAAGTTATAATAATAAGGTTTGTTAGGTTTACTTGTTCTTTAAAATAACTCTTACTGTAAACATGTTCAAGTGGATAGATTTGTATGTTTTTTATATATTATTTTTCTTCTTTATCTTTTGATTTCTCCCAAATGAGTCATGCAAAACCCCCTGCATTTTGTCTAACCCTCAATTTGGAATTTCCAGAAACAATGCTACATGCTTCTCAGAAGCTTGCTAGTTTTCACAGAGCAGGGAGAGTGAATTCTGAGTTTCTGAAAAGCATTTCAAAACAGTCCAAATACCAAATTCCAAATTACTAGAGGTAAACCAAAATTTTGGCTTGTGGGTACTCCATCATTAGAATGTTTTCAAGAAGAAACTGGACAGCCTTTTGTCAGGAATGGTATAGGGCAGTGATGGCGAACCTTTTAGAGACTGGATGCCCAAAACCCACCCCGTCCACCCCGCTCCTGCCCCAACCCCGCCCGCAGGGCCACCCACCACCTCCATGGCCCACTGCAGATTGCCCAGGTGGCCCTGCAGGGTGGCCCTGGTGGCCATGCCTTCCACCTGCACCCCGTAGCATCATCTGTGCACAACAGGGTGCAAGGACAGAGTCTTGTCCCTGCTGCCTGGCTGCCATGTGCTTGGCTACGCTGCTCCATGCAGGCTGTGCCCAGGAGCAACTCTCCTCTGCGGGGGAGAGGGGTGACGAGGGGCCTGGAGGAGGTGGGGTGAGGAGGGGCCCGGGGGAGGCGGGGCTGGGGCAACAGCGCGCATGTCCACAGAGAGGGCTCCGAGTGCCACCTCTGGCATACATGCCATAGGTTCGCCACCACTGGTATAGGATCTTCTGCTTGAGCAGGGGATTGGCCTAGAAGATTACTTTGGGACAGTGCAGTCCATGACTATATAATATTGATTACACTTCACTGGCAACTCTTTAATATGACAATTATCTAAGTCTGTGCTCCAATCACTGGTGCAGAAGAAGAAATTAATGAGATTTAGGATCAAGTTTAATCTGAAATTGACAGAACTTGCAAGCCACATGCAGGGTGGCAAAATTATTGTCAGATCATCACATGTTATGATGTTCTCACCCAAAACATGATAGATTTTTGCCCTCTTTTTAAAGGACGCCTGTCCCATTACGGTAGTATAATGCCCAGCACCTGAAAATGTTGCTGATCCTTTGCCTACAATCTTAAGGTTCATGTAGCAGATAACCAAGCTGAACCTAAGGGAGGGGTCAAATGTGTCATCATTCTTGGGTCCCTTCATGCTCACAAGAGATCTAAAACCAGCCCGCCTTGAATTCTGTGACTCTTATCTGTGACCCCCCCCCCAGTTTGCTTTGAATGTTAGTTCAAATTCTTGTAGAGAGCATCCGCATATGAACTGCCTGGACTCCTGATTTCCTGTACTTTACCTTCTAATAATATAAGGCCCATGCAAGAGTTAAACTTCTTGAGACTAGACATCTAAAACAGCTTAAGATATAAAGTCTCTTAAAGACTCTCTGTGACAGACCTTAAATCATTCATATCTCTTAGCTCTCAGTAGTGTTATCCTTTGTACTAATGTCTACCATCTGCCTAATTTAGCCAACTGAATATAAGTAGGCTATATGCTACACAAATCTTTGGTTATAACAGCCACTATGTAAAACAACTGGAAACAACCTAGGTTGTTTCTCAGTGAGATTTGAAGAAGGGTGATTTTTTTTTTTGAGATTTGACGATTCTAGAAGATGTTTGAGGCATATCTTCCATAAATCTCTGCCCATTGACCTTTCATTGCTGAAAGCCTTAGGTGTTTGTATGTCTTACTCCCATGTTGCAAAGAGGGAATAACAGAATATGATGTCTAGGCTGAATCTTTGTGATACTAAAGATGCTTCAGCTGTTGAGGATCCCATAATCAATCTCAACAACTCCAGGTAGAATCAGGAGAAGTCCTATTCAAACGAAACCCCTATCCAAGAGGAGAAGCAATTCCAATCTTGGTTGATTCTCTAGCCACACAACCCACAAAACCTGTTCACTGAATTAACCCAGTTTGCACAGGGCATTGAATGCTGGGTCTGTGGCGTGCATATATCCAGAAAGGAAGAAAAGCAGAAAATTATGGGAGGATTTGTTTGAAGTATGTACACAGAATGTCTTGAGGAAGGAAGGGCAGAATCTTATTTCCACCATGGAATAAAAAAAAAATCAAAGTAAGAACTGGGAAGAAAAACAAGTAATCTAGCAGAAATAAAAATGAGACAAGACAGAAGAAAAGAGTTTGTTTTGTTTGGGTTTTGATTGGAGAAAAACAGTCTCTTACCAGACATTTAAGACTCCCCCCTCCCCCCAGTTCTCTCCACTTGAGACATCTTCCATGATTCATGATCGTATGGAGAGATAGAAGAAGCAGGAAGCTGTGGAGGGTTCAACCACACCTAATTTCATAGAATCATAAGGCTGGAAGGGATCTTGGAGGTCTTCTAGTCCAACCCCCTGCCTAGACAAATGGCTGTCCAATTTTTCTTGAAAACCTCCTGTGATGGAGCATCTACAACTCCAGGAGGCAAGCTCTTCCATTGACTAATTGTTCTCATTGTCAGAAAATTTCTCCTTACTTCCAGATTGGATCTCCCTTTGACAAGTTTCCATCTATTGCTAATTCACTCTCAGTTATAATCCTTTAAAGGTAAGAACCCTGAATGGAAAATAGGGTGGGAGGAGTACAAATCAACTAATAACCACTTTAGCGAAACAGGCTTGACTCGATACCATGAAGCTGCGTCAGATAAATGGTACCGGCTGCTACCTCTTGTTCAATTTAGCCCTTCTATCAAATTGAAATAGAGTTTAGTTGATTGGACAAAGCACATACCAGACCAACTAAAGCTCAAATCAATTCCATTTCAGGCTAGTTCCAATAATGGCTGTTGGACAGTCTGGAGGGTTTTTGATGCGTTCAACTGATGGCAGACATCCCTGGCCTCTGCAAAAAACAGAGGCTGCATTAATAACTTGAGAGTTTGCTCATTTTCCTTTAAGAAGCTGGGATGAGTGGCCAATTAGCACAACTTCTTGAATTTACCTGGGTTCCTTGATTAACACATCTCAAAGCAATTAAGCCGGTTTTGTGGGATAAACGAGAGACAAACACAAGGCAACTTAGCTCAGTGGCTTTTTGATATGAACGAAGAGGGCTGCAATTTTCAGGAAAGGAAATGCAGATAAGTGGCTGGCTTGTTATCAAAGCAAAGGATGTTTCTCCTCTCGCCAACTCGATTATTTTTTTAACTTTGTTTTTATTTTTGTGGCAGGTATCTGACGGCAAGCTTTAAGAACATATGGAAAGATAAAGCATGCAATTGCAATTTTAAATTGGGAAGGCTGATCTTCCTCGGAGTTGATTTTATTGATGTATCATGAAAAGTATTTTAATAAATCAGACCAAGAGGAGATGCTGTGTTTTCACAAGATCCCAGTGAGGGCAATCTTATGCCCAGTGGGCTACTCATTTTGAGCATGAGATTGCCAGGATGTCTAGGGACAGTTTTGAATCTGGCGTCATGAATTTGCACACCTGCCTTAAAGAATATAAAATGACATAAGTTTCTGCCAAACTAGTACAGGTAGTGCTTTATCTATAACTGTAAAGGAGCCCACAATTTCCATAGTACAGTAGTGGCCAAAATTGTGGAAACCTTTTGGGAAAAGTGTATTTTTGAGGTTTGATGGCGCGAGCAGTTGTGGGCCTTCCTCGTTGTGCTCAAATTTCATCAACTCTCCGCATGCTGCATTGGTTGCCTATTGGTCTCCGAGCCCAATTCAAGGTGTTGGTTATTACCTATAAAGCCCTTCATGGCATGGGACCAGGATACTTACGGGACCACCTTCTGCCACATACTTCCCTACGACCGGTGAGAGCGCACAAGGTCGGCCTCCTCCGGGTCCCGTCAGCGAAACAATGTCATTTGGCGGGCCCTAGGGGGAGGGCCTTCTCTGTTGTGGCAGCCGCCCTCTGGAACCAACTGCCTCCTGAAGTCCGCGTTTTTCCGACTCTCCCGGCCTTCCGGAAAAAATTAAAAACTCATCTTTGCCGGCAGGCCTGGGGATGACTGTGGTTGATTGTTGAATTGAATGTGTGTTTTTTATTGACTTTTTAGATAGTTTTGTTTGGTTTTTTTATATTGTACTTTTTTGTTGTTTATATGTTGTTAGCCGCTCCGAGTCTCCGGAAAGGAGCGGCATACAAACCCAAATAAATAAATAAATAAATAAATAAATAAATAAATAAATAAATAAATAAATAAATAAATAAATAAATAAATAAATAAATAAATAAAAACACCCCTTTTATTTGGAGTAGTACCATAAAATTATATATCAATGGAAAGATAATTTAATGATTGCTTTAATATTGGAAAAGCGTACTGAATTTCTACCTCAGGATACTGAATTTCTACCTCAGGATCTTTTGTTAGGGATCATAAAAGATTGCACCACTACTGAGACGAATATACTTCTGAAGCTCAAATGAACAATAGGTGATAGACTAGAAACAGCAGATAGACCATATATAAAAGAAACACCAATCAAATAAAATGTACCAGGCGTATAGTTGAGGCTTGACGTGAGGAGTGAGAAATGTTTACTAAACCAGACGTTTACAAAGACTGATCCTTAGAGTTGTATTGCAGGATATATGATGATTGCTTTTTAATATGAACTTATGTTTAATGTTGATGGTTTTAATAAAATAATTTTTTATTAAAAAAAAAGAAAAGAATGCAAGGCAACATAGTTTGTTCAATTATCTGTACTGTATTCTATGAAAAGTTATAGCCAAATAACCAGAAAAAGGAAGCACAACTTGCTTAGATTGATCTCAGGTAGCTTTCCATCTGATGGTAGCCAATGAGCATGAGTGTTTAGAGAGCCAATCAAGTGCTATCTTGTTTTGGCAATGAGTCAATCAGATCACAGTAGGATTCAGTGATTGATGTCACGTATTGAAGCTGAGAGGAGGACATTTGTCAGTGTGTTATGTGATCGCTATCAAGTTGGTTGGGTTTTTTTTGTGTTCTTTCATTGAGTGAGCTTGTAAAACGTAATAAAATTAAAGTAATGGTGCAAAGAGTTGACTGGTCGCTCAGAAAGTGATGTAAAATAGTATTGTTAAGTGAACAAGGCTACAGTTGTAAAGAAATGAGAAAAAAAATGGGTGGAAACTTAACCAAAGGTGGCATTTCTACTGTACACTTTTCCCAAAAGGTTTCCATAGTTTTGGCCACTACTGTAAGTCGTGACACTCTTAAGTCGAGGCACCCACATGGCTGAATTTGATTTTACAACTTTATTTCCATTGCTCTGTAAGAGAACACCGTGATTGTGAAGTGAACCCATGTATTCCTGTGGTGTTTTTAGTTGGAGATTGTCCCAAAAAGGCCGGAAACTGGCAAAAAATATATATAATCTTATAAAACACAATCATGTGACCAATGGAACACTATAATTAGCCATAAAGGTTGCTGGCACCTGAAACGAGATCATGTAACTCTCTTGTGTGTTTCTCTCTTGTTTGTCTGTGTAGCCATTGGAACTTTGGAACTGTCTTGTAAAGCTTTTGGGGATCTGTTGTAACCCTGACCGGTCATTAAGTGAGGATTACTTAGCTTGATGCTTCCGTGACTGAAATCTTAGTAGAGAAGTTAGAAATCCTACAGGGGCATATTGTGGGAAACGGCTGGCCGTTCCAGGTGGTTTAATTCGTTTTCAACATACCTGATCCTTCTCTTGGATGTCTTCAGAGACTCTTTGTTTGATGTCAAATGCAAAGTGTGTCTGTAAAACATGTATCGATTAATTTAATAATCTCATTAACTTTGATTATTTAATAATCATTAGCTCATTCCCTTTCCCGTATCAAGCTGAAGGGGTGCCTCGCTACTCTGTCATAATTTTAGCGAGTAAATATTTCGGGGTTCTGGGTTTTGAAATTCAAAACATACCCCTAACAATAAGCCTCTTCTGCTCTTTGCAGTCACACAGTGAAGACATACATTACACAAGACAAGTCAAAAAACCACTTTACCACTTGTAATGACATTCAGATGGGAAAAGCAGTCTATAATGCTTAGAGACACGCAGCTGATTTGCACTGTCAACCACTATAAACCCCACAGATAAGAAAAAGACAGGAAATAATCATGTTTTACAGCAACATGGACTCTTTAACTCCGCAAATTTGACAAAAGGCAAAGCAGAAATTCCACGCTACTTAACCTTTCTCCAGATTGTGAAATCTAATTGTATTGATTATTCGTTGTGAACCAAGGCAAGCAATTTACAGTTTATTTTACTTATTTATTAGAGCTATTTGGCCGCCAAATCGGAAAGAGTCAAGGCAGCGAGTTTTTTTTTTTTGCGGTCTGCAATGATTTTCAGCTGGGCTGAATCCGTTCCAACATTAGGAAGCATGTTGTAGAAACCACACAGATTTATTCTCTAATGAAATTGGTAGAACGGGGCATTTAGAGCCCCTTCACAAAATTCATGGAAATGCAATGGATTCAGATCAGAAGCACCTTTTGTTCTTAATTGATAACAACCATGCATTTATTCTTGAATAGGGGTGTGGGTGTGTTGTGTTTTCCAGAGAGCTTTGTACCACCAAGTATATTATATTAGGAAAAAACATACGCAAGAGCATATTTATTAAGAAAAGCTGTATTCAAAAGACATGCCAGTGAAGGTTGCTTAGCTATAATTTGTTGAATGATTACCGGTTGCTGGGGTTTGTATACTACATAAAGGAACAAACTCTACACGAACAACCACACCACCTGGGCTAATGCTTTGCACTCACATGATGCAATTTTAGCTTTGCCCTAACTAAATTCCAAATCTACCCCATCAAAACTCAAGGTATTTGACGTAAAACACAACATTCAAAACATTTGCTTTCCTATAACATACAATTTTGGCATAGGACGCAAATCTTTCTCTAACATACACATTTTCTATGTAACTTTCTCTAAAATGCATCTTTTGTATGCATTTCTCCTTTTCATACATATACACTTTGGGCTGTAGTTTTTTAACTGAGAACCGCAGCACAACATTTAGAGACATTTGGAATCTGAGATTAACTGTTTTAATACAAAGAGCTCTCTAGGCGTTGTGAATTAGGTGAGTTTGCTTAAAAATGCAGAATTCATTACTTTTTCTAACAAGGTACACTTTCTCAGTGAAATACCTTCAAACTGAGCATTTAATTCCTGGACAGGGAAGGTTTTAAAAAACTGGCTTTGCTGAATTCTGAGTCCCAGCATTGTTCTATTCTTTAGCCATTTGCCTCCTTAATGGCCTTTTGGATCTAATTTGCTCAAAACTAGTATATCTTTAGAACAATAAATAACATATGCTGCCCAGAGTCACGTATTAAGATGAGTAGGTATAGAAATCAAATAAATAAATAAAACTGTTTCCATCAAAATGACCTTTGCCCCTTCAAATGCCCCTTAAGGAACCAAAGTAACCAGATTAGGCTCAAGACATTGTAATTGCTCACTCCTGTAGTCTGTGCTGATAGGCATATCAAAAAATAGCCCAGAAGCTATAATTCCTCAGTTAGAACTCAGATTCTCTTAGCTTCCATTTCTGAATTGAAAATATGGAGATAATAAAGCCCATCGCATTGGCAGATGTGTCTGTTGCAGAGGCTGCTCTATACGCTTTCAGAAGACAATATAAATTCTAATTATTGTTTGCATTTCTTTATTATCTTTTCTTCCTCCCTTTCCTCCACGGAATTCCATGATGCATGTGTGCTTCCCATGCCAGATTACTCTATGGATTCTATAGTCAGGCAAGGATTTGAAGCTCCGACTACTAGACCAGCGTGTCCTCCATCTATGTCCAAGGTCTCAAGAAACAGTTTCAGGAAATAGTGGCAAAAGAAGGAATACCAAAAAGCATGGATGATGTTGCCTAGTTTGGGTTATGAAACATCTGCAAGAAAACAACCAAGCTCAGAGAACACCAAGGACCCCACAGTCGTTGTCCTCCTCCTCCTCCTCCTCCTCCTCCTCCTCCTCCTCCTCTCTCTCTCTCTCTCTCTTCTAACACTGATGATGTTATCTAGTTTGGGTAATGAAATGTCTACAAGAAAACAACCAAGCTCAGAGAGCACCAAGGACCCTTCATTTCAACCAAGTTACGAATATTCTCCTTTACTGAATAGCAGAAAGAATACAAAATGTGGACAAAATCTAAAAATTGTGGTAGATAGACAGACAGAGAGCAGATAGATAGATAGATAGATAGATAGATAGATAGATAGATAGATAGATAGATAGAGAGAGAGAGAGAGAGAGAGAGAGAGAGAGAGAGAGTAGATAGATAGATTATAGATAGATAGATAGATAGATAGATAGATAGATAGATAGATAGATAGATAGATAGATAGATAGATAGATAGATAGATAGATAGATAGATAGATAGATAGACAGACAGACAGACAGACAGACTGCACTGGACTAGACCCTCCCAAGGCCAGATGGGAGATCCCAGATAAAACCATGAAGAATAAGAGGGCTACAATCCTGTGGGACTTTCAGATCCAGATGGACGGACAGGTACTCATCAATGAAATAGACATCATGGTGGTAGCAATGACCCAAAGACAGGGGTGCTCATGGATATAGGGGTGCCATATGATAGCAACATGAGGAAGAAGGAGAATGAGAAGCTGGAGAAGCACCATGGTCTGAAGGAAGTACCAGAGAGGATATGAAGAGCAAAGGCCAAAGTGTTCCCAGTGGTGGTAGAAGCACTTGGGGTTGTGACACCTAGGCTGGGGGAGTGGCTCCATCAGATCCCAGGAACAACAATGGAGCGCTCCATCCAGAAGAGTGCCATGCCAGACTTAGCTATGTTACAACACACAACCTTCAAACTCCCAATCTTCTGGTAGAGGTCTCAAGATTGAGGAAGACCCCAACTTCCCATGGGGTTGAGAAGGGATTATTTAATTATGCATTATATATCTACACACATGCTACACGTGCATAAACAACCAGCTTCCCAGGGGTTTAAAGATTAGTCCAGTTCTATAGTTAAATACATACTGCATACACTAAGGATGAACGTGACTCAATACAGCTGCAAGGAGCCTCCCCTGTGCATGATTTATAATCTCCATTTTGATTATGTGAGATTTTGGATGGCACTTTCATCTACGTTTTTTTTTTAAATGAGCATTTTTTATTATTGGTGCATGGAAAACTTTGCTATCTGGAATGTATCTGCATACAAGCTTCGAAAGAAAAACCGTAGAATATTTACAATTGCCCATATGGTTTTGTTCATTTGGGACAAGATTTTACATTTGGCATGAACTAAACATTTTCCCTGGTATAATTAATTGCTTCTCCCTACGATTTTTCCCAGACACTTGTGTTTTTTCCCCCCTTTTCCTTCTTCTGTCTTTAGTGCTTGCTGTAATACTTCTTACTAAGTGAATCTTCCTCAATCAGTTTCTTCCTCTAGCAAGAAAATGGTGTTTCTGTTTATAAAGAAGCACATTTACATAAACCCAGCTGGGCTACCTAGCCTGTCTGAAAATCTTTCAATACCTGAAGGTCATTTTTATAAGAAATCATCCTGAATTAAACCTCTTACTCTCTCCAAAAGACCACACAGCCAACAAATACAATCAGGATAACAGCGTTGGGAGGGACCCTGGCAATCTTCTAGTCCAGGGCTCTTCAAACGTGGCCCTTCTGGGAGTTGAAGTCCACAAGTCATAAAAGGGCCAAGTTTGAAGACTCCTGTTCTAGTCCAATCCCCTGCTTAAGCAGGAGGTCCTACACCAGTGGTTTTCAACATTTTCTTCACTACAGACCCCCTTTAAATACTTTTTGTGGCCATAGATCCCCAAGGCGTAACTCAAGATTTAAATCGTATCATTTCTTCAAGCCTTCGCAGACCCCCTGTGACAACATCACAGCCCCTAGGACAGTGTTTCTCAACCTTGACCATTTTAAGGCATGTGGACTTCAATTCCCAGAATTCCGCAGTCAGCAATGCTAGCTGTGGAATTCTGGGAGTTTAAGTCCACATGCCTTAAAAGGGTCAAGGTTGAGAAACACTGCCCTAGGAGTTCACAGACCACAGGTTGAGAACCACTGCTCTATACCATTTCAGGCAAATGGCTGTCCAATCTCTTCTTAAAAATCTCCAGTGTTGGAGCACCCACAACCTCTGAAGGCAAGCTGTTCCACTGGTTAATTGTTCTAATTGTCAGGAAATTTCTCCTTAGTTCTAGATTGGTTCCCTCCTTGATTAGTTTCCATCCGTTGCTTCTTGTCCTGCTTTCAGGTGCTTTGGAGAACAGCCTGACTCCCTCTTCTTTGTGGCAACCCCTGAGATATTGGAACACGGTTATCACGTTACCCCAGTCCTTCTTTTCATTAGACTAGACCTATTCAGTTCCTATAAGAACATAAGAACATAAGAAGAGCCATGCTGAATCAGGCCATCGAGTCCAGCATTCTGTGTCACACAGTGGCCCACCAATTGTACATGGGGATCTTGAGCAGAAAGAGAAGGCAAAACCCTCCCTTTCCCTTGACCCCCAACAAATGGGACTCAAGGGAATCCTGCCTGCCTCAACCAACATAGAGGCGGCACATGGACATCCGCTTTAATAACCACCGATACACTTGGCCTCCATGAATCTGTCTGACCCTGCCTTGAAGCTGTCAAGGCTGACAGCTGTCACGACCCCTTCTGGAAGTGAATTCCATAAATCAACGACCCTCTGGGTGAAGAAATATTTCCCTTTATTTGTCCTCACTTTCTTACCTACGAGCTTTAGGGAGTGCCCCCTTGTCCTGGTATTGTGTGATAGAGAAAAGAATTTTTCTCTATCCACCTTTTCTATCCCATGCATGATTTTGTACACTTCGATCAAGTCACCCCTTAAACGTCGTCTTTCAAGGCTGAAGAGACCAAGGCGTTGCAATCTGGTTTCATAACGGAGGCGCTCCATTTCCTTGATCATTCTTGTTGCCCTTTTTTGCACCTTTTCCAGTTCCATTATATCCTTCTTGAGGTGCGGTGACCAGAACTGTACACAGTACTCCAAGTGTGCTCTCACCATCGATTTGTACAGAGACAATAGAACACTTGCTGACTTATTTTCGATTCCCTTCCTAATCATGCCAAGCATGGAATTTGCTTTTTTTTTACTGCTGCTGCGCATTGGGTTGACATCTTCATCGTGCTGTTCTTCATATGTTCCAGTGATATGTTCATATCAGAACCAGTCTCTGTCTGGTAATACAAACATATGGAGGTCTTTATAGTTAAAGAAACATTAATTATTGCTTTAAGCGGAAAAGTTTCCAAATCCAACTCTCACAAGGGAGAACAATCAATATTTGCCTTTTCAGTGACTTGGTGTGGAGAAGAGACTGCTTATATACATAAGCACGTAGACATACATAGTTATATACACACAATGGCATTCCATCTTTCAAAGTTACATTTAGAATTCTATTAATGTATTATTCAAAGAATGTCATACATTTCTGAGAGCACAGGCTGAATTAATTTTAACATATCTCATTTTCTTCTCCCTCAATTCATTCCATCCCTTTTGTCCTTCCAAGTTTTGGAATTCCCTTAGGAACCTGCAAATTGAATCTTTCTTCCTTCTGATAGTCTTTTTTTTTTTAATTAGGCAAACATTGCTTCTCCTTCCCTTGTGTTTTTAATGGGGATAAAATCAAATCTGCTTCCACCATATTCTTGGTATATCTGTAAAAACAGATCAGATTGGGGCCAACTGTCAACAGGATGATCTTACCTGATTGAACATTTTTATATCCCAATGTGCTACGTTATTTTACCTTATTTTATTTCATATGGTCATCAGACTAAACTAAACTAAACTAAACTAAACTAAACTAAACTAAACTAAACTAAACTAAACTAAACTAAACTAAACTAAACTAAACTAAACTAAACTAAACTAAACTAAACTAAACCAAACCAAACCAAACCAAACTAAACTAAACTAGCTTCAGGTATGCCCAAATCAATTATTTTGCAAACTAAATCAACTAACTCAGAGTGAGCCTGAATCAGAGGTGCCAGAGGCAGCACTCAGAGCCCTCTCTGTGGGCATGTGTGTCATCGCCCCAGTCCTAGGCCTTCAGCTGGGTTTTATAAAACCTTTTTGCTTTAGGCCTCCGCCGCCATGTGCAAAAGAAAAAAAAAAAGAAGGTTCAATCAGTCAATTTCAACTTCTCGCGGGGAAAAAAAAGTTCTTGCAAAGTTGGAATGGATTGATTGAATTTTTTACTCCCACCCAGTCTGCCATTACCACTGCAGCCACGCCCACCCAATGGGCCACACCCACCCAATGGGCCACACCCACCCGGCACTCGATGATGTGTAAGTGGGTTTTGGGTTGCAGTTTGGTCACTCGGTCTCTAAAAGGTTCGCCATCACTGGCCTAAGTTATTACTCCATTAAACATTATTCAAGAAGAACTATGACGGCAAGAAAAATCAAGAATCTGGTAACATCTTTTCCAGTTAACAATCTTTTTAAAAGAAACATTGATCAAGGGGAGAAAGTCGACACCTTTTCTCAAAACCAAACAACCACATGGAAGATCTGTCAGCACCCGCTCAATTTCACTCAGTACAACAATTAAGTTGCAGAAAAGAAACATTTTTTTCAGGCTGAATCAAGTCCCATGAATTGAACCTAATACCTTAAAGTGTTTCTCTCCTGGAAAAAAAAAAGATGCAAGAGCTCTGCTTATTTCTTATTTAACTTGTGTTTTTTTTTTTTAAGTTTTGGCAAAACTAGATGAAAAGAAATCAATTTCAGTTCCAGCTGGAACTTACTGAAGATAATATCGATTGTTGAACCTGAAAACAAATGTATGCAATTTATATGTACTGAATTAAAACCATATTTAGCCGAAATATATGCACACTCGTATGTGGCTATTTATTAAAGCAAGCCTACAATTTTTCAGGGTCGCCCTACAGTCTAATTTTATTTATTTTTTTGCACTCGTCATTTTATATTTTGAAAACAAAATTAGCCAACCTATCATTTGAGGAATATTTTAGTGATAACAGCCAAGTGAAACATTATGCTGTATTATCTTTTTGCATTTTTTTCTTGATCTTGAGTATCTGCCAGTTGTATCGATGCCCAATGTAATTGCTCACTGTTTTAAAAGGACAATTAAGACATTTATTTATTCTTAAAACACCCAGATCTACTGCCAATGTACACATTCTGCAAGTTGGAGGATTTAGGCAAAAAGCAATATTGTTCATATTAAAACAAACTACCAGCAACCACTGACTAAGTGCATCTCCCAAGCTCCTCTCAAGTCAGGCTGTAGGTAACTTCTAATGCCATCCTTCTGAATTTAATGATCAGCCTCAAGATTTGGTTAAGCAATTGTGCTAGTCTGAAAATTGTGCCTGGCACAAATTGGATTTCTTTTTCCTTGAAGACGTTTCGCTTCAGAGACTCAGAATCATCCCGGCAGCCACTCCATCTGGCTGAGGAGAACGCAGAGACCCAGCGGGGCCAAGCTAGACCCTAAATCAGGTGGTGGCTTGGTTTTTCCTGAGGGAACGAACATCTCCTTCCTCTCTTTCCGTGTCTGCCGTTCTATCCCCTGGATGGTTATTTTTTTTTCCTTTTAATAGCGATCCCTTCAACTGCAGCCTTACCCCCCCCTCCTCGTTTGTTACTCGATTCTCCAGTTCACAAAATAAAATAAAATAGAATTAAACAGAATACAGGTAAATAACTAAATTAGAGACATTAAATAAATAAATAAATAAAATAAATAATTAAAAAAATACTACTACTACTACTAATAATAATAATAGGAGGTATCAAACACCCTTTGCCCAACCCTGGTGCACCTACCCTGACCGCAGCTTCACCATTACTACAGTTCCGCCACTGCAGACCAGTGGACGTAAGAATGGCGGACCCCCCAAAGGGGTGGGACGGCAGCGGTCCCTTTACCGGCCAGGCGGTCAGGAGAGCGGGAGGACCATTCCCTGCTATTCGCTTCTCATCCACGAAGCGACACGTTTTCTTGACATCTTGAGAAACAAAATGTCTTCCAAGAAAAAACGAAGGAGGACCAGTTGCCGTTGGAACAACAGTTATGGAGAATCTCCGTAGACTCTAATTGGAAGGTTCCCAATTAAGTGGTAGGTGATAAAAACCAGGGAAGGTGGTGAGGTATAAACTTATTTAGCGAGCGCAATAAGAAAAACATCCAATTTTAACTTTTTTTTAATGTAATGGCCCCATCTTTTCCCTCTGTTTATTCCCATTTAGAAACTCTTCGGGGATCTAATCATATCCCAATCAATTACAGAAGATTATTTTTCCCCTGAGGATAATCAGAACCAAGCTTCATACTCAATTCTCCAGCTAGGAACATGTTTTTGTGTGTGTGAGGTTTCTCTATAGTGCATATCAAATGTCATTTCTACTCAAAATTCTTTGGCAGCGCGTAAGCAGTTAAAAGGCCTGATTTTTTAAAAAAATCAATTAACATGTTTACATGTTGTTAGCCTTCCAGAGTTACTTCTTTAAAATGGACGACGATTGTTTTTGGACCTTAGTTGTAGATTTTGTGAGTTAATTTGTATTAGTTTTATGTTTCTATGTGTTGAGCGTTGCATTACTTTTTTGTAGCTTTTAAAATTTTGGCAAGCCACCCAGAGTCATGCAGTTGAGATGGATGGCTACATAAATCAAACAAAAAATAAATACATTTTCCAAACAGATATATAAATAAGCAGTGGTATTCATTTCCCATGAAGAATAATCAATGAGTCAAATTAATTAATGTCCTTAATTTATAAATTAATATTCTTTTTTTTCCCATTCCATTTTTTAAGGTGCTGCACAGACCAGGATTATTAGTTCAGAAAAATAAGTCTCAAAGTTAAACTGTATTTCCTATCACCCCTTTTTTTAGGCATCTCTTTTTTTTTTCCTCCAAAAATTCATCTGGAATTGTGAAAATAGAATGTTAGGTGTCAGAAACCGAAGGAGAAAGCTATCTGCAGGACCTGTTTGGAGTAACACGTTTCAAGCCAATGTTCATTTGTGCTGTTTTTGAAAAGTCTGTATAAGAGGACTGGCTTTAATCAAGGGAAGGTTTATGATTCTTCATTTCTTTGGCAGCTTCTACATTCATCCCAGATGTTTGAAATATTCCAGCTGCTTCTCAAAGTGACTGTATAGGAGATGGAAGTGGAATAAAGCATCACAGCCTTCTAGAAACATCATACAAAAGATGCTCTTTGGGGCTCAGAGGCCGCAGGTATATGAGCACTGGTAAACAGTAGTTGTGAAGGCAAGGACTGTATGATGTGAACATAGAATATCAGAGATAATAATGATAACAACAACAGCAATAATAATAATAAAGTTGGAAGGGACCTTGGAGGTCATCTGGTCCAACCCCCTGCTCAGGCAGGAAACCCTATACCATTTCAGACAAATGGCTGTCCAGTCTCTTCTTAAAAACTTCCAGTGTTGGAGCATTCACCACTTCTGGAGGCAGGTTGTTCCACTGGTTAATTGTTCCAACTGTCAGGAAATTTCTCCTTAGTTCTAGGTTGCTTCTCTCCTTGACTAGTTTCCATCCTTTGCTTCTTGCCCTGCCTTCAGGTGCTTTGGAGAATAGCTTGACTCCCTCTTCTTTATGGCAGCCCCTGAGATACTGGAACACTGCTATCATGTCCCCCCTCATCCTTCTCTTTGTAAAACTAGACATACCCAATTCCAGCAACCGTTCCTTATATGTTTTAGCCTCCAGTCCCCTAATCATCCTTGTTGCTCTTCTCTGCACTCTTTCTAGAGTCTCAGCATCTTTTTTACATTGTGGTGACCAAAACTGGATGCAGTATTCCAAGTGTGGCCTTACCAAGGCATTGTAAAGTGGTATTAATACTTCACATGATCTTGATTCTATCCCTCTGTTAATGCAGCCCAGCACTGTGTTGGCCTTTTTGGCAGCTGCAGCACACGGCTAGCTCCTATTTAAGTGATTGTCCACTCGGACTCTGAGATCCCTCTTACAGTTACTACTATTGAGCAAGGTACCCCCTATACTATACCTGTGCATTTGGTTTTTCTTGCCTAAATGTAGAACCTTACTTTTTTCACCACTGAATTTCATTTTGTTAGCTAGAGTTGGTAGGGACCTTTGAGATCTTCTAGTCCAAGTTCAAGCAGGAGACCATGTACCATTTCAGACAAATGCATGTCCAGTATCTTCTTAAAAGCCTCCAGTGTTGGAGCACCCACAGCTTTGAAAGGCAAGCCATTCCACCAGTTGGTTGTTCTCACTGTCAGGAAATTTCTCCTTAGTTCTAGGTTGCTTTTCTCCTTGATTAGTTTTCACCCGTTGCTACTTGTCCTACCTTCAGGTGCTTTGGAGACAAGGTTGACCCCCTTCCAACATCATGATGTTGGAAGGGACCTTGGAGGTCATCTACTCCAATCCCCTGCTCAGGAGAAAACCCTATACCATTTCAGACAAATGGCTGTCCAGTGTCTTCTTAAAAACTTCCAGTGTTGGAGCATTCACAGCTTCTGGAGGCAGGTTGTTCCACTGGTTAATTGTCCTCACTGTCAGGAAGTTTCTCCTTAGTTCTTGCTTCTCTCCTTGATTACTTTCCACCCGTTGCTTCTTGTCCTGCCTTCAGGTGCTTTGGAGACAAGGTTGACCCCCTCTTCTCTGTGGTAGCCCCTCAAATATTGGAACACTGCTATTTATGTCACCCCCTAGACCCTTGTTTTTCTAGACAGTCTAGTCTAATAAAAATGTGGACTGTCTTTCATTCCTGCTGTAACCCGATTTTATTGCTATGGTGCAATTCCTTAATGCTGGAAGTTACCCAGTATGGAATAATACTATCTCAGTACCGTTTAGATCTGTAAAACTGCTAGTTGTACATTTTCCAATTCTCAGTTTTGGCTTTAAAAGTTCAGGCTTTTTCCACGAACATTTTACTTTATGGAGCCATTTGGTGGGGCTTTTTTTTTTTTGTTGTTGTTGTTGCTACCTCTTACCTCCAACAACCTGAACAAAATCTTCATCCATCTGCATCTGAGGATTTTGGGTCATCCACGGCCAACTTTCCTGGGCTAGCTCCCAAGTGCTTTAAAAACTGATCAGGAAACATATGGTCACAGATACAGTTGCCAACTAATGTGCCACTTTTTTAAATTATCTGTATTTGTAGGTGTCACAATCAGCATGCCCCACTGGAAAGAACTACATATTTTTCAACATTCGACAGAAGTAAATACGCACACTAATTGGGTTTTAGTAAAATTATAGAGATGATCCAGCCATCCCTAGTCTTCTCTGGCTATTAGTTTGGACCAAGGTGACACTGGGGTCTCCCACCAGGACTATTTCATGCCTGTGCCAGAGATAAAGAATGCAAAGAGAAGAGAATATTTTTAGCTCAGGGTTGACCTGTGGGGGACTCCCTTCTAGCACTGATGATGTTACCTAGTTGGGTCATGAAACATCTGCAAGAAAAAAAAGGAAGCTCAGAGAGCACCAAGAACCCCACAGTCGTCCGCCTCCACTCCACAAACCCCACTCCCTTGTAGCACTGATGATGTTACCTAGTTGGGCCATGAAATATCTGCAAGAAAATAGCCAAGCTCAAAGAGCATCAAGAACCCCACAATCCCCCTCCTCCTCTTCCACTCCCGTCTAGCACTGATGATGTTACCTAGCTGGGTCCGGAAAAGTCTGCAAGAAAACCACACAGCTCAGAAACCACCAAAGTCCCCATAAAGGACGCCACTGGCCTGCCCTAAGAGCACCTGACCATATGAAGCTCTTGTAGTCTGAGGTCCCTGGAGACCTCCTCTGAATTCGGGACAGATCCCTCCCTCCCTTCGGTGGGATTCAAGTCTGCAGAATCTTGTTGCTTCTCGTGCCCAGACCTCAGCTTTGCGTTTAGACTTGAAAATGCCTCTTAACTGTACATTTTCCAATCATCTACTTTATCTTAATCATGCATTTTGTGGAACAAAGGGGGGGGGCAAATGAGTAAACGACACCATTTCCCCCCCCCCTGCGTCTTGAATTATTCCTTGTCAAGGAAAAGTCTGCTTCCTCAGCCAGAGCTAATTTAAATCAATCTATCATTAGACATGATAAATAATACTTACTGTGGAGGGGGTTGGGGGGAGGGGGGAATGGGGTAAAAACACACAATGGCAGCTTAGAAAGTTCTGCTTTCTGCCTTAAAACATCCTGAACAGTCACATCTAATTGCTGAAAGCCAACTTCAAAAGGTTTCATTTGAAGGAAGCTCCAAGACAGTTGCTGGCAAAATGCAAAACTCCAACCATTTGAATTATCCCTCCTGGCCCCTCCCCCCCATTCCAAGACTGTGGTGCAAGGCTCATATATATGAATAAAGAAGAAGGTACAGCGAGCCAAATTTTATGCTTAAACGGTAATACCTTGGAAACGGGGCCATAATTATAGAATTGGTTGAAGCCTGCACAGTGGTGGGTTTCGCGTGAAGTAAACTTGCAGGTGTTCGCTCGGTTCCAACTCCAGTGATTAAGTTCATTTTAGAAGCTCCCAGCTCTGCATGAGACTGTGGATTGGGAGGTGGGGGTGGCTGGGGGGGGCACAGATAAAGCTGCAACACAAATGAGTGAATAGCTAACTGCCTTTGGCAAGTTTGTTGGCCAGTGAGGATGACAAAACACAACAGATCTGGGAACGTTGGAGAAAGAAGCTTTCCTGGCCAAAGGTCAGTTCATTCCATATGCCTGTTAGACTTGGATGGTTTCACTTTGTTGATAGATTTAAAAAAAAATGCAGTGGCTTGATAAAAAGCTTCTGGAAATCAAAGGTTTGCACACTTTTCTGTAACCTTGGGCCAGTCAGGTTATTGACTCAAATGGGTGTTGCGTCACTTCAGGTATATTTATGGCCTCTTAAGTGCAATTCCATTTAATGTGGGTTGGAACACTACGCATTCCTGGGATGATTATTCAAAAAAAATTGAATTTCACATTCAACTCCACATGTGATACTAACATGGAATCTGTCTACACTTTACTGGTTTGCTGAATAAACCATAACTGCCCCAGTTTGCACAATATGCTAAGTTAAAACCAGCCCACCTCAGGGTTTAATGTTGCTTAAGATCTAGGGATCTGTCTTGCTGTTTTTCTGAACACTGCCAAAAGATAATCTGTCTATTTAACAATTTTATTGGCTTCTTCTTACAAAAACATTGACTTATCTATTTAAACTACTGTTTCTATTGTTTTCATCTGCCTTCAGTGATACCATGCGCTCTCTTAGCTTGGTTACATGGTAATGCAATGCCCTTAGCTTTGGTTTGTGATCTCTGGCAGGAGAGGAGAGGAGAGGAGAGGAGGGAGGGAAGGGAAGGGAAGAGAAGAGAAGAGAAAAAAAGAGAAGAGAGGAAGAGAAGAGAGGAAAGGGAAGGGAAGAGAAGAGAAAAGAAGAGAAGAGAGGGGAGGAGAAAAGGAGAGGAGAGGAGAGAAGAGAAGAAGAGAAGAGGAAGAGAAGAGAAGGGAGGAAAGGGAAGGGAAGGGAAGGGAAGAGAAAAGAAGAGGAGAGGAGAGGAGAAGAGGAGAGAAGAGGAGAGGAGAGGAGAGGAGAGGAAGAGAAGAGAAGGGAGGAAAGGGAAGGGAAGAGAAAAGAAGAGAAGAGGAGAGGAGAAGAGGAGAGAAGAGGAGAGGAGAGAACAGAAGAGAAGAGAAGGGAGGAAAGGGAAGGGAAGAGAAGAGAAAAGAAGAGAAGAGAGAAGAAGAGGAGAGGAGAGAAGAGAAGAGAGGAAAGGGAAGGGAAGAGAAAAGAAGAGAGGAGAGGAGAAGAGGAGAGGAGGAGAGGAAGAGAAGAGAAGGGAGGAAAGGGAAGGGAAGAGAAAAGAAGAGGAGAGGAGAGGAGAAGAGGAGAGAAGAGAAGGGAGGAAAGGGAAGGGAAGAGAAGAGAAAAGAAAAGAAGAGAAGAGAAGAGAGAAGAAGAGGAGAGGAGAGAAGAGAAGGGAGGAAAGGGAAGGGAAGGGAAGAGAAAAGAAGAGAGGAGAGGAGAGGAGAAGAGGAGAGAAGGAGAGGAAGAGAAGAGAAGGGAGGAAAGGGAAGGGAAGAGAAAAGAAGAGGAGAGGAGAGGAGAGGAGGAGAGAAGAGAAGAGGAGAGAACAGAACAGAAGAGAAGAGAAGAGAAGAGAAGGGAGGAAAGGGAAGAGAAGAGAAGAGAAGAGAAGAGAAGAGACGTCATATTTTGGTTGGGGAGGGAGGTAGGAACGAAGGAAGGAAGGAAGACTTACCAGAGTTCTTAGTGCTTTGCTTAGAAATTAGGCAACCGAAAATTCAACACTTTTCATATCTTAGAATACTGAATTTTAAACCTTTTTTTGAACAGTACAGGAAGCATTTTTCTTTTTGTGAATTATTATTATATTTTGGTATCCTGAGTCCAGTAAATGAAGTTATTTTATAGCCCAGCTGTTCCTGTATGTTTTAAGACTTCATCTTAGACAGGGATCAAGCAACCTTTACCCTTTTGCCTGACCTGACTCTAATCACCCATACAGAATTAATGAGGGAGAAATAGATTTCCATTAGCAAGTAAACCCAATTTTGCCTGAATGCAAGCAAAAGCTAAATTCAAAACCTTCCTCGTTTCTCTAGGAAGCATGAAAAAGATTTTTTTTTAATCTTTGCCTTTCACTTCATTCCTTCTAAACTGTCAACAACCTTTCAACATACACTTTTTTTATACACTTCGAAGTGTATAAAATCATGCATGGGATAGAAAAGGTGGATAGAGAAAAATTCTTTTCTCTATCACACAATACCAGGACAAGGGGGCACTCCCTAAAGCTCATATAGCTAAGAAAGTGAGGACAAATAAAGGGAAATATTTCTTCACCCAGAGGGTCGTTGATTTATGGAATTCACTTCCAGAAGGGGTCGTGACAGCTGTCAGCCTTGACAGCTTCAAGGCAGGGCTAGATAGATTCATGGATGCCAAGTGTATCCGTGGTTATTAAAACGGATGTCCATGTGCCGCCTCTATGTTGGTTGAGGCAGGCAGGATTCCCTTGGGTACCATTTGTTGGGGGTCAAGCGAAAGGGAGGGTTTTGCCTTCTCTTTCTGCTCAAGATCCCCATGTACAATTGGTGGGCCACTGTGTGACACAGAATGCTGGACTCGATGGGCTTTGGCCTGATTCAGCATGGCTCTTCTTATGTTCTTATGTTCTAACATGAGAAAAATTTAAACAGCAGACAAGGACTACCGTTTTGAATGTTGAGATGAACAAAATAAGGTCATTTTTTCAGAGTCTTGATGGCATCATAAATATTTTCTTGGGTGCAAGCAGGCTAGAGAGGAGGGGTAACTCCATTTCTTATTCTGTTTCCTTCACTATAGGGTTCTGTTTATAAAAGAATAACACTTGGAAGGACCTTGGAAGTCTTCTAGTCCAACCCCTGTTCATGCAGGAGACCCTATACCAGTGATGGCGAACCTTTTAGAGACCGAGTGCCCAAACTGCAACCCAAAACCCACTTATGTATCATCAGGTGCCAGGTGGGCATGGCCCATTGGATGGGCGTGGCTCATTGAGTGGGTATGGCTGCGGTGGTAAAGGCAGACTGGTGGGACTGAAAAGTTCAATCAATCAATTCCAACTTTGCGAGATCTTTTTTTTTCCCCAAGAAGTTGAAATTGATTGATTGATTGAACCTTTTTTTTTTTTGCACCAGGCATCAGAGGTCTAAAGCGAAAAAGTTTTATAAAACCCAACTGAAGGCCTAGGACTGGGGCAATGGTGTGCGTGCCCATAGAGAGGGCTCTGTGTGCCACCTGTGGCCCGCGTGCCATAGGATTGCCAACACGGCCCTATACCATTTCAGATAAGTATTTGTTCAATCTCTTCTTAAAAACCTCCATGGATGGAGCACCACAACTTCTGGAGGCAAGTCGTTCCATTGATTAATTGTTCTCACTGTCAGGAAATTTCTCCTTATGACTCGATTTGGGTCTCTCACTACTCAGGTGACCCTGATGACACAGATAAACCTCCAGGTAGCCTCTACGACTCTCAGAAGGAACGCAAATGACCAGCCGTCTGTAAGAAGTATAAATCCTTCCATTCCCCACCATCCAGCCAGAGCTGAAGAAGCTTCTTGGATGATAAACGAAATGTCTTCAAAAGACAAACAAGAAAGTCCAGTTGACTCGTGAAAAAGCATCTTTGGGTTAGTCCTAGGTTGCTTCTCTCTTTGAGTAGTTTCCATCCGTTGCTTCTTGTCCTGCCTTCAGGGATTTTGGAGAATACCTTGACTCCCTCTTCTTTGTGGCAGCCCCTGAGATACTGGAACGCTGCTATTATGTCACCCCTACTGGCATGTCTACTGGCCAGGCTGATTCAGTGGTTCAGCTACCAATATCTATCCCTTTGGGGACCATCTAGAGAAGATTGGTTGATTTTTCCTGCATGGAGAAAATACTGGCATCCTCTTCCTACTGGGTTCAATAAATGAACCTTACAACGGTTGCTGGAATTGGGTATGTCTAGTTTAATGAAGAGAAGGATAAGGGATGACAGGATAGCTGTGTTCCAATATCTCAGGGGCTGCCACAAAGAAGAAGGAGTCAAGCTATTCTCCAAAGCGCCTGAGGGCAGGACAAGAAGCAATGGATGGAAACTAATCAAGGAGAGAAGCAACCTGGAACTAAGGAGAAACTTCCTGACAGTTAGAACAATTAACCAGTGGAACCACCTGCCTCCAGAAGCGGTGAATGCTCCAACACTGGGAGTTTTTAAGAAGAGACTGGACAGCCATTTGTCTGAAATGGTGTAGGGTTTCCTGCCTGAGCAGGGGGTTGGACTTGATGACCTCCAAGGTCCCTTCCAACTTTATTATTATTATTACTATTATTACTATTATTATTATTAACGTGTTGCAAGTTGGGTTAAAATTGAATACAAGATTGACGGCTGCTTCACAACATTATTAGTTGAACCACTTCCTGACCTAAATCCTGATTTACAAATTATTTTCCATCCTGAATCACATTCATTCATTTAATTAATTGTATTTACATACTGTAATGCTAAAAGTTCTCTTAGCCTTCTCATTGATAAAACTTTTTTTTTAATTCTTGTCATTAAGCAGTCACATCGTTTGGATCACTGTTTTAATTCTGCTGAAATCCTAAAAATGTATTAAAATATACTGGATTTTCACCTGAAGCAAATTTTCCCAGTCGTTCTCTGTACAAATATTCTGTGTTCAACTTTACATTAATGCATCGCTTGCATTAACAGAATAGGAGGATATTTAAATGTTGATAGATACTGATCCTTAGGTTGCTAAACCCATTAAGCTTTTTTATTAATGTCTTTTAATAGCGAAGCATGGAAATGGGTGCATTTTTTAAAAGGCATGGCTCAGTGGCTTATGTCATTTAATTTATTATGTACTGTATATGTCAGCTCTTTGCCTGTCAATAGGCTTACCTGAGTACATAGCAGGGAGTAATAGAAATTAAGACTTACTAAGGAAGCAGCTTAGATAATGACTTAGCTCACACATCCTGCTAAGCCACAGTTTACTTAATCTCGGCTTACTGAATAAATTGCATTAGGTAGACTCATATATACAACATGCTAAGCCACAAATCATAATTACAGTTCATAATGGCTAAAATATGTCTCAGGCTTAAAGAATCAGGACCATTTGTGTAGATTGCAGCATAAACAATTTACCGAAGCCTATCCACAAAAATCTGGTCAACTAATGGTCAGTACGAAATGGGTGCTAAATAAGAGTCAACGGAAATCCAGGGAGGCTGAACTTGGATCCTTGTGGAAGTGCAAGTATTCTAGATTCACCACCCAGGAATTCCACCCACGTAGGCAATTACCTATTCCTGCCTAAGTCCCCAAAGAAAAGAAGAATGTTAATATAGTACAACTATCATGTAAATATGACTTTATACGTCACAGGAAGTCAATACTACTTGATCTTTTTTGTTAAAGTTATAGCCTACCTTTCTTTTGGGAAGGCTTTATAAGATACACAATTCTCTCTTCTCCATTTCTATTCCCCACTATGTGAATTCTGTGGGGTAGGCTGGGCTGATATTGAGTGAACAGTAGATAGTCATGAACCTACTTCGTGTTGTTATATAACGGGGAGGAATCAACTGTGTTATCAAAGAAAACAACCTTCCTGTGGGTTCCTTGGTGTTCTCTGAGATTGGTTGTTTTCTTGCAGATGTGTCCATCCATCTGTCCATCCTTCCCCCTCTCTCTCCATCCATATCTATCCATCCATCTGCCCCCCTCTCTCTCCATCCATATCTATCCATCCATCTGCCCCCCTCTCTCTCCATCCATATCTGTCTGTCTATCCATTTAGCCATCCATCTGCCCCTCTATCTCTTCATTTATATCCTTCTATCCATCTGTCCCTCTCTCTCTCCATCCATATCTATCCATCCATCCCCCTCTCCATATCTGTATGTTTATCTATCTCTTTAGCCATCCATCTGTCCCTCTATCTCTCCATCTATATCCATCCATCCATCTGTCTTTCTCTCTCTCTCCATCCATATCTGTCTATCTATCCATTTAGCCATTCATCTTGTCCCTCTCTCCATCTATATCCATCCATCCATCCATCCATCCATCCATCCATCCACCCACCCACCCACCCACCCACCCACCCATCCATCCATCCATCCATCCATCCATCCATCCATCCATCCATCCATCCATCCATCCATCTATCTATCTATCTATCTATCTATCTATCTATCTATCTATCTATCTATCCATCTATCCATCCATCTATCCATCTAGCTAGTATTTTATGGTAACAAAGTCCTTTGATTTTTTTTCACCATCCTCTTTTAAAAAGAATCTCTAGGGCCCAGCCCCAAATGATGGCATCAGAGCAGGATTAACATTTCTGATGTTAACTTTAGCAAGTGGGCAAATATTAGAAACTTGTCAGATAAAAAGCAGGCTTTTCAGCCCATTTTCTTCCCCTCTCTGCATCGCAGATGGCATAAAAATAGACTTCTTTTGTTTCCATAATGGATTTTACAAAGCAATTGAGGTGGGAATGGCAGCTCTGCAATCTGACAAAACAAATATTTCTGTTCACTGAAAAGTACATATGAGTTTTCTCTCCTATCACCCAAAAAAATCTCCCAAAGCTTTTCAGAACCCAGCGCACGTCCACTCCTCTTTGCAACTCATTTTTCCCCTCTTTTTGTGACAACTGAGGCAATAATTCACAGCTCACTGGATCTCCTAAATAACCCCCTTTATATTAACATGGTTAACATTCCCCCGTGCCCAGCAGGGATCAACTGCACTGGCAGACGCCCATTAGGGATTCTTAAAACTTTGGAGGTTTAACGTAATGGTTCCCAATGTCTGTCTGTCTGTGTGTGTGTGTGTGTGTGTGTGTGTGTGCGCACACACACACATAAGCATTCACGTAGCTATTGTCTCAAAATGCAAACTGAAGAATAACATAACATTGTCATTTTGCAATTTCCAAGTATTTTTCCTTTCCTTGATCTTGTTCAGACTCCTACACAAGTGTTTTCAAGCTCAGATACGTTTCGCCCTGCTGGGAACCTGGTCCTTACTCTTCCTTTCCCCTCCCTTACAGTGGAGCAAATGAGCTCCTTAAGTATTCCTTTTTAGAAACTTTTGAAAGAAAAGTAGACTTGCTCAGCTTTGCAGTTAATTTAATATATGGAGGTCTGGGAAAGCACAACGTGTTTACCCAACGTTACATTACAAGAGCTTTCTTAGAGACCAACCCTTTTAAAAGAAATTTTTTGGGGAAAAAAGAAACTCTTTCTTATTTGTACAGATTCTTTGAAATCCAATTTAGCTGAAGGATTTCCAGGTCAGAGGGCTACCTTATGAATTAACCTTCCATTTTGTTTTGGAGTGGAAAAAGGGGCATCTCCGTGGTCACATGAGCCAAATTCTCAGCAACCAACATAGATTTAGTATAGCTGCAGCATCCCAGGGTCATGTGATTGTCGTTCCCGGTCTTCCCAGCCAGCTTCCGACAAACAAAATCAATGGGGGAAGCCAGATTTGCTTAATGACTACGTGATTCACTTAACAACCACACTGATTTGCTTAACTGTGGCACAAAACGTTGTAAAATCAGCCATAACTCCCTTAGCAACCAGCTTGCTTAACAATGAAAGTTCTGGCCATAGAACTTTATTATTACTGAAGAACTTAGAAATTACTGAAATTACTTAGAAATTACTGAAGAACAAAGACATCCCCTTAAGCTCCACTGAAGACGTTACCTAGCCTGGTAACGAAACGTTCGGAAACCAACCCACAAACTCGGAGAATGAGCCTTCACCCTCAAACAGTTGCAGGTTTTAGGTTTAATGCAATAATTTATTATTATTTTTTTAATATAAAAAATTCCTTTATTAAAACAATCAGCATTGTACATAAAATCTTTGTATGCATCAAACATCATAGCATCTGATATACAACACTACGTATTATTCTTTGTAGACGTCTGGTTTGGTAAACATTTTTCACTCCTCACTTCAATCCTCTATTATACACCTGTTACATTTTTTTTTCTCTATGATCCCTAACAATAGGTCCTGAGGTAGTAGTTAAACATTAAATGTAAGGTCATATTAATAATCAATCATCATAGAACAATAATTTATTATTGAAGACAGTATTTAGGTTAACCCCAAGTCTTTCCTCACTGTAAAAACATTAATAAGAAAAATTAATAATTAATATGAGTTGGTTTTGTTTTTGTTTGTTTTTTTTTAAAAAAGAACCACCTCCAGGAATGCGAACAGATACTAATTGCTCAAGTTACTAGTCATCCATGAAGCATATGCTGACTACAACCCGAATAGTATGCTTTCGACCATTGTAAATCTTTCACAGCTACAATTATGTGTGAGCACTGGTAGGAGAAAAAAAAAAAGCAGCAGCACATTCAATAGCCAGAGTCAGGTAGGTTTACCAAAGTGAAATTGCAAAATTAAATTTAGATGAACTTAATTAAAAAAAAAGGGGGGTATCCAATTTAATGCCGACATCCATCATGGCCTCATTGAAGCCCTTTCTGGTCGCAAGAAAATAAATTAAGGCATGAATTCCAAAACCACATAAAGGACGGAGTGAAGTGTGAATGGACGGGCAAAGTGAAGTCATTTATCCAGGAGGAATTTTCTGAGGCCTCGGATCCGTAATTACTGAAGTTAGATTGCCTGTTGAAAGACCAGCCGCCAGCTCTACTTAATCCTCGCAGATCCCCCGCGAAGCACCTGATCCCTCCCCGGGAGATTCCCGCTTGTTGATGTCTGAATGATTATGTTTCTGCTTTGACATCTTTGGGAGATATTAAGGATTGACAGACACAGACTTCTTTCTACGGAGAAGAAATGTTTTTGCTTCCTCCTTGTCTAAACAGCCTGGTGATTGGCAGGAAGGAAACGTTTGTTGGTTCCTCCAAACAACCTGAGAATATTTAATACAGCAAATGTTTGCAGGCCTTACCATGGATTCAGGAGTCGGCTGGAGAGGTCTCAAGCAAGTTGTCTTCGGCTCACATCGGAGAGCCTGTCAACAAAAGGCAAAAGAGAGAAAGAAAAAGACTTAATGTGTGCGTTTCGATGCGTGTGATATTTTAACAGCTCAACTTACTAAACAGCCTTACGATAAGCAACTGAGCCCAATGCTAAGCAAGGCAGTTCTTTATGACCTTTCTTGCCACAGTTGTTAAGTGGATCGCTGCAGTTGTTAAACAAGTCACATGGTTGTTAAGTGAATCTGGCATCCTCCTGGACTTTGCTTGTCAGAAAGTCTGAAAAGGGGGATCATGTCATCCTGGGACACTGCAACTGTCATAATAATAATAATAATAATAATAATAATAATAATAATAATGATGATGATGACGATGACGATCATGATGATGTTGGAAGGGACCTTGGAGGTCATCTAGTCCAACCCCCTGCTCAGGCAGGAAACCCTACACCATTTCAGACAAATCGCTGTCCAGTCTCTTCTTAAAAACTTCCAATGATGGAGCATTCACCGCTTCTGGAGGCAGATTGTTCCACTGCTTAATTGTTCTAACTGTCAGGAAATTTCTCCTTAGTTCTAGGTCGCTTCTCTCCTTGGCTAGTTTTCATCTGTCGCTTCTTGTCCTGCCTTCGGATACTCTGGAGAATAGCTTGACTCCCTCTTCTTTGGGGCAGCCCCTGAGATACTGGAAGACTGCTATCATGTCACCCCTAGTCCTTCTCTTCATTAAAGTAGACATACCCGATTCCAGCAACCGTTCCTTAAATGTGAGTCAGTTGCCAAATTTTGATCATGTGACCACGGGGATGTTGTGACAATTGTAAGTGTGAAAAAAAAAGGTCATAAGTCACTTTTTGTCAGTGCTGTTTTAATTGCAAACAGTCACTAAATGAATGGATTGTAAGTCAAGGACCATCTGTAGATAAATCACCATGACAAACTTAAGGATGAAAACTGCTAAATTGGGAATGGACAATCTAGCCTTTCCACATCTTAACTATGGATTGCCCACAGCCCTGACTGATTAGAAGCACTGAATTTTCATAAATGTAATTTCAACCATCCAGTTAAGCAGGAATAACAGAACACGGCATGGTTAGTTTTAATAAAGAGCATTAAAAAATTTTTTTAAAGGTCAATACAGGGAGTTAAGGGTTCCGATGACCAATCTAAGATTAATGAAGCGCGCACGCACACACGCACATACGCACGCACACACGCGCACACACAAGCACACACACACATAAAATATATAAGATTATATATTAATCCAACATTAATGAAGCGTATATATAAAATACCAGTTATTTAATTAACATTTCTAAAGAGGTTGCCTGGTTCTGGGAAAGGAGAGTAATTTCTTCCATTGGGAGCTTTTTCTTAAGCTAAAAAATTACTCGGCGCATTTTAGAAAAGTTTAAATCATAATCATCCAATAATACCCTTTAAAATACAGGCTCATCAGCTAGATTTGGACTCACGATCTCTCTACCCCAAAAGCTTTGGATGGAGCCCCAGAACCTGTCAAAAAAAACCCCAAACAAACTACAAGCTGAATTTTTAATTTTTAATACGGCAGAAGGGGAAAGTGATTAAATACGTGGGAATGATTAGATTAACTGCACTTAATTAATGTAATTGCTTTTTAATTAAAAGTTAATCTAAATTACATGGAACACAATTTAGTTTTTGTCCAGGTCTTACTACTTCACCTTGACCTTGGTCTGCTTTCTGGAAAGGGATCTGCAGGGTATCATTCCATGATCATGCTTAGCATGGGCCCAGGGGGGCTGTGACCCACTGCTCTTAAGAAAACATACTCTATGCCAGAGGTACCCAACCCCCAGTCCATGGACCAGTACCGGGCTGCGGCATGCCAGCAACCAGTCCACACAAACAAGCAAAGCCCCATCCATGGGATGCAGGCAGCACATAAAATCACGCACTCTCCGGTCCACGGAAAAAACTCTCTCCACGGAACCGGCCCCTGGTGCCCAAAAGGTTGGGGGCCTCTGCTCTATGCTATGCAGAGTTATTCTTTTTCAAAACCTAACCATGATTGCACCAGTGCCGTAGTGGTTAGAATGAAAGTATTGCAGGCTGACTCTGCTCACTGCTAGCAGTTCGATCCTCATTGGCTCCAGGTTGACTCAGCCTTCCCTCCTTCCGAGGTCGGTAAAATGAGGACTCAGATTGTTGGGGGGGGGCAAAATGCTGACTCTGTAAACCGCTTATAAAGTGGTATACAAGTCTAAGCGCTACTGCTATTGCTACTGGTAGTCCTTAACTTACAATTATTCGTTAGGGACTGTTCAAAGTTACAACGGCACTGAAAGTGACTTATGACCAGTCCTCACGCTTAACAACCACCACAGCATGCCATGGTCATGTGTGATCAACATTCAGGTGCTTGACAACTGGCATGCATGGTTGTCAAGTGCCTAATTGCCTAAATGTCCTAGGACCACGTGATAGCCATTTGCAAGCTTCCGATAGGCAAAGTCAATGAAGAAGCTGGATTTCCTTAATGGCCGTGTGATTCTCTTAACTGCACTGATTTCCTTAACAACTGTGGCAAAAAAAGGGGGTCTTGAAATTGGGCTATTATTTATTATTTATTTATTTGTTTGTTTCGATTTCTAGGCCGCCCTATTCCGAAAACTCAGGGCGGCTTACAACATAATCAGTAGCATATAGAAACCAAATACATTATAAAACCCCTAAATTAAAACCAATCATCCGAAACAAACTCACAACAAACATACACTGGCTGGGGCCAGGTGTCAACTGCCCCAGGCCTGCCGGCAAAGATGTGTCTTTAACAGTTTGCGAAAGGCGGAGAGGGTGGGGGCAATACGGACCTCTGGGGGGAGTTGATTCCAGAGGGCCGGGGCCGCAACAGAGAAGGCTCTTCCCCTAGGCCCCGCCAGGTGACATTGTCTGGCTGACGGGACCTGGAGAAGGCCGACCCTGTGGGCCCTAACCGGTTGCTGGGTTTCATGGGGCAGCAGACGGTCCCGTAAATAACCTGGTCCGATGCCATGTAGGGCTTTATAGCTCATTTAACAACCACCTTGCTTGGCCATGGAAATTCTGGTCTCAACTATGATCCTGAGGGCTACCTTTATAGGGCATATAAGAGTTGGGAGAAAGGGCTAGTCATTGTTTTGTAAGGGAATGGTAGCTGGACCATTCTTCTCTTCTAAATAGCTTGAAGTTTCCCCAAATTAACAGACTGCAGAGTTCAATAAGTTATTAAGTGTTGGCTTCTTGGTCTTCTCTGAGCTTGATTGGTGGACTGCAGATATCTCATTACCATGATGGGTAAAATCATCAGGGCAGGGGAGAAGGGAGTTTATGGTTTTTCATGCAGAAATTACTACTACTACTACTACTACTACTACTACTACTACTACTAATAATAATAATAATAATAATAATAATAATAATAATAATAATAATAATAATAATAATAGTACAGTTGGACCTTGGAGGTCATCTAATCCAACACCCTGCTCAGGCAGGAAACCCTATACCATTTCAGATAAATGGCTGTCCAGTCTCTTCTTAAAAACTTCCAGTGTTGGAGCATTTACCACTTCTGAAAGCAGGTTGTTACACTGGTTAATTGTTCTAACTGTCAGGAAGTTTCTCCTTAGTTCTAGGTTGCTTCTCTCCTTGGTTAGTTTCCATCCGTTGCTTCTCGTCCTGCCTTCAGGCGCTTTGGAGAATAGCTTGACTCCCTCTTCTTTGGGGCAGCCCCTGAGATATTGGAAGACTGCTATCATGTCCCCCCTCGTCCTTCTCTTCGTTAAACTAGACATACCCAATTCCAGTAACCGTTCCTTATATGTTTTAGCTTCCAGTCCCCTAATCATCTTTGTTGCTCTTCTCTGCCCTCTTTCTAGAGTCTCAGCATCTTTTTTACATCGTGGTGACCAAAACTGGATGCAGTATTCCAAGTGTGGCTTTACCAAGGCCTTGTAAAGTGGTATTAATCAAAGACTCAAAAGGGGTGGAGATTCAAACCACCCCTATTTTTTTTTGTTTGAGGGGGTGGAATTTAGAATAGGAGGGAGATAATTCTGTAAGGTTTCAAAACAAGCTCATTTCTTGGGGATGTCTTCCTCCTTCCTTTATATCCTACATCAGGGGTAGGCAACCTTGGCTCTTTTTTGACTCTTGGACTTCAACTCCCAGAATTCCTGAAGTCCACGAGTCATAAAAGAGCCAAGGTTGCTGACCCCTTGTCCTACATCAACACCATATTTGGAACCCATAGAAAGGGAACAGGTGGAAGAGAATATTTAAAATTTTGCTAGTACAGATATGCCTTGCATCTTCCGATATCCCAACTCTATGCCTCCAAAATTGAGTTTGTTTGGTTTTTTTAAAAAAATAACATATGTTTCATCAGAATTACTTTAGCGTATTGTTGATTTTTGCAGCCAGGTAAAACTTCTCAGAAAAAGAAAATCTTGATGCAATTATAGATCAAATCTTCACAATTGCATCGTGGCATGATGTTACCAAGCTGCAAAAGAGTGCATGGGTAATTTGAAGTTAAAAAAAAAATTACATTGCTTGATTGAAAGTGCTGGAAGCTGCAGAAAGCTGATATTTAATTGTGTAATTCGTGGCAGGAATTCTCATCGTTCCCTGAGGCTCAGATGAAAGTCAGAGCTGGGATGTGGTTATAGAAGGGGCTTAATAATTAGACTAAAATCTGTCATAAGTGGAAAGTGTAGTTTTTCTTCCAAATCCTTGACTCAGCTAACAAATCACGCATTTGTTAAACGAATTTGACGTTGCTTTTTCGGAAGCCAGTTGGGAACGTCCCAAGATGTTGAGACTCTAGAAAGAGCACAGAGAAGAGCAACAAAGATGATTAGGGGACTGGAGGCTAAAGTGTATAAGGAACGGTTGCTGGATTGGGCATGTCTAGTTTAATGAAGAGAAGGATGAGGGGGGACATGATAGCAGCCTTCCAGTATCTCAGGGGCTGCCATAAAGAAGAGGGAGTCAAACTATTCTCCAAGGCACCTGAAGGCAGGACAAGAAGCAACAGGTGGAAACTCATCAAGGAGAGAAGCAACCTAGAACTAAGGAGAAACTTCTTGACAGTTAGAACAATTAACCAGTGGAACTACCTGCCTCCAGAAGCGGTGAATGCTCCAACACTGGAAGTTTTTAAGAAGAGACTGGACAGCCATTTGTCTGAAATGGTATAGGGTTTCCTGCCTGAGCAGGGGGTTGGACTGGATGACCTCCAAGGTCCCTTCCAACTTTATTATTATTATTATTATTATTATTATTATTATTATTATTATTATTATTATTATTATTATTATTATTATTATTATTATTTGATGACAGGATCCAGGAATACTGCAAACCACCACCAGATATACATGGCCATTGTCAAGGGCCTGAATTTGGAACACATGACCATGGGGAATGCTGCAATGGTGGTAAGTGCGAGGATCAGTTGTAAGCCACTTTTTTCAGTGCCGTTGTAACTTTGAACTTTGAATAGACAGTCCTCATTTAGCGACCACAACTAGGACTAGCCCCTTGGTCACTAGGTGAGGTGGTTACTGCGTGAAACCGTGACCGTGCTTACAATTCTACTTCAGCTTTCCTTTGCTGTACAGACCAGCAAAGGTCATCAATGCCAGGATTGGGATTGGCCATCAAAGTACTTTTTCATCACTGGTTGCTAAATGAGAACCTTTTGTTTAGAGAACTGTTGCAAAATTGTGCATTAGAGTCAGTCTCCCGATGACTTCTGCATTTCTCTTGATGGACTGGATAGCACTTCAATATGAAAGAAAAGAAAGCTTTTGCAAAGAATATACAGACAATCTTCCTGGGTTCCTTGCCTACTAAGTATGCTTATTTGGGGGTCTTCCTTCCTTCCTTCCTTCCTTCCTTCCTTCCTTCCTTCCTTCCTTCCTTCCTTCCTTCCTTCCTTCCTTCCTTCCTTCCTTCCTCTCTCCTTTCCCATTCTTCCTTCCTTTCCCCTTTTCTTTCTTCTTCCCCCCTTTCCCATTCTTCCTTCCTTCTCCCTCCCTCCCTCTTTTCCCTTCATTCCTCCCTCCCTCCCTCCCTCCTTTCCCATTCTTCCTTCCTTTTCCCTTTTCTTCCTCCCTCCCTCCTTTCCCATTCTTCCTTCCTTCTCCCTCTCTCCCTCCCTCCCTCTCCCTCTCCCTCTCCCTCTCCCTCTCCCTCTCCCTCTCCCTCTCCCGCCCTCTCCCGCCCTCTCCCTCTCCCTCTCCCTCTCCCTCTCCCTCTCCCTCTCCCTCTCCCTCTCCCTCTCTCTCTCTCTCTCTCTCTCTCTCTTTTCTCACGTCTTATCCATTCATGATGCTGTTTGGGCTACAGGAGAACCAGAGTCTCTTCTCAAAAGGACAAGAAAAAAAAAAGCACTTTGGAAAAAGAGTTTAAAAAAAAAGAGAAGGGGGAAAAAATCTCTTCAGCTCTGCTTGTTTCAACATAAAAGGGAGAGGCAACAACACGCCACCAGGTTATGCTCCATGAAGCAAGTGCCATCAAAGTGAATGGGTGAATCCAGGAATGGTGCTGAGCTCTTGAGCAGCTCCCATTCACACCCATGGAATTTATGTGCTCAGCAGAACGGTCTGGCAGTTTTTGTTCTAAGAAAAAAAAAAAAAAAAAAGAGCCAGGAGGGCAGGAACTGAGTGCTTTCCAGTTCAATCCAAACCCATTAAACTGTACTAGAGAGAGGCGGTGTGGGAGGTTTCAATAGACTGTGGATTTCAGAATAAAAATTAGCACCAGATAGTAAATGGAGAGGGGGGGGGTTGAAAAGAGAACCTCCATTGGGGAAACTGGCAGAAGGAGCTGTATTTCAAAGGGAGAACAAGTTATTGTCAAAAATGAGGAGCCTTTATGCAAAACACTGTCATAAATGCAGCTGTTTTATAATAAAATGCATAAGTAATTTACTAATTCAGGATACAGCCCACTGTCAACAAAGTTCGTCAAAGGAACTAGGAAACCAGTTACACCAGTTAAAAACGCAGCAAGAGCCCCCAAACTTTCTCCCAAAGTTAAAAAAACAACAACAGTATTTTTAAAAAAACAAATTATGCAAAACATTGTCATAAATGCAGCTATTTTATAATAAAATCCATAACTAATTTACTAATTCAGGAAATGGCCCTGTTCATCAAAGGAACCAGGAAACTAGGAAAGGCAGCATGAGACACAAACTTTCTCCAAAAGTTAAAAAAAAAAAGTATTTTAAAAAAATGGATTGTGTCTTTTTCATCTAGCTGAATCTGCGGTTAAATGTATAATTTAATCTAATACTTCCAAAATCATCTCTCTCCACGCATATTTATATGTATTTATATGTATGTATAGTATAATACTGAGAGAAAGTGGCTACAGTTGAACCAAACATGGGCATGAAAATCACTCACGAAATGATCTTTTGTGAAATTTGTCAAGGCTACTCCAAAATGAAATGTAACTGATTTGCAGGGAGAGAAGTACTAAAAAAAAAAAAAAAAAGGAGAATTGTTTCTAATCTGAATTGGCTTTATTCATCCTTAGTAACAACATCTCTATGTCTCTACTACACGGTCCTGAATTGGGTTTCCCACTGCAATGTTGTGAAACGTTGGTGATGCAGCTTCTTCATTCCCCAACACCCCCACACACTTTTTTTACCTTGTCCCCCAACCCCATTCAACACCTTGCAGGTAAGGCACTTAGCTCTTATCAAAGCCTCAAACCCGTTTCCCAATGTAGGAAAAGCCAAGTTAATGATCCAGATCTAGGGACCCTGACTATGCTTCAGGATTAGAAACAGGGATTGATCTAAAACTTCTGTAGATCTCCCAAACTGCGAAAGTCTGAGTTACCTGGGCAATTGTCTACATTGCTAGAGATAGCTTCATATATGTCAGGCATAAACAAGACTCACACATGTAGAGTTCAAATTTGCTACTTTATTGTTTTTTGCCAGTTTCACAGGAATCTTCCCAAACTGGCAGATTGGCTGTTTGATTCCTCCTCCCAATTGTGACAGTTGCTCTCCAACAACACATGACAAGGGGAGGAACTTTTCTTCAAAATAAGTTGGGGTTTAAAGAAGTAAGGGGAATGATCAGGAAGAGAAAGCTGTTCAAAGTTTTTTAAAGGTCTCAGCAGAACTCTTACGCCGTCCCAACCTGTGGGGACCCTTCTGATTTTAAATAGCAGCTCAGCATCTTGAAAAGAATCTCGTCTGCAACTCTCAGCATCTCAGAAAGGGATGCTGATATAGTTACCTTACGAAAACATGAAAACCACATTATTGCTTCGTTCTCAAAACCTGACATGACAAGACTAGATCAAAGCTGCACACAGGAGGGGAATTCTGCAAGTCAGATAGTATATGGGAAGATAGGGAAGACATGAGTACGTTTAATAATGCATCACCTTTAATATGGCAAAATACATTGTAGTCTAAAGCATTTTAAATATTTGCTCAGGAAGTCACCTGAGCAGGTAAGGAAAGATGTAAATCTACATGAAAACTAGTAAGACAACAATCAGCTTCCAATGAATAAGGATTAAAGAACGTAGCAGAGAATTGTGGGTCTCTCAGAAGGCTGGCCCACTATTAAAAATTTATACCAAAAGAGGAAATGGTGAAAGGGGAATGTTTGATAGTTAAATTTTCATGCTCATGTGACTTAAGAATGTTCTTGTTGGTCCAGTGGGCATTTGAGCCTTTTGAATCAACTCCTGCCCTTCTAGGGTAGAGATGAGTTCAGTCTTCCCCTGTTGAGAATGTCCAAAAAAGAGACTGGGTGGCCATTTGTCCAGAATGTCTCCTGCTTGAACAGGGAGTTGGACTAGAGGACTTCCAACTTATTATTCTATGTTCTAGAATAATGGCTGAAAAGAGAATATGGTTAAAAGATAGTTAACATCAATTTAGTTGGAAGAAGAAGGAGCAGATAAGGAGGGAGACCCAGGCGACACAGTATTGAATAACTGGAGGTTGTATAAATATTTATAGAAGTATATACCGAGAAAGTTAGATAAATAGAAGTATTAATGTAAGAGACAATTAATCTTATTGTATATAATACAGATAGGGAAATCTGGAGAGAGGAGTTGCTCGGACATTACCCCTGAATTGTATCCGAAGAGGGATGAGAGGGAAGAAAGGAGAGGAGAGAGAAAAGAGTAAAGGAGGGGAGAAGCAAGTAGGAAGGTTGGAGGAGAAGAGGAGAAGTGGGGAGAAAGGGGAGGAGAGGGGTGAAGGAAAGAGAAGAGGAGAGGAAGAAGAGGGAAGTAGGGAAGAAAGAGAAGAAAGGGAGAAAGAAGGTAGAGAAGAAGGAGTGTGGATACAGTGAAGGGGGAAATGGGCGAGCAACACCAAAAGTCATGTGTATGTATTTATTTCATTTTATTAAAAGTATCTTATATATGAATGTAAAAAGAATGTATGGTAACATCTGATAAATACCACGGTATATGTATGGGGGAGAGCTTGGAAAAATAAAAAAAAATATTTAAAAAAATCTCCCAGGCAGCCCAGCAGCGCCATGGGGGCCACGCTCTCTGCCCGTGCCCCGCAGCATCAAATGTGCGGGATGGGACATGAGGGCAGAGTCTTGTCTACACTTCCTGGCTGCCATGTCCTTGGCTGCGCTGCTCTGTGTGGGCCACGCTCAGGGGCGACTCTCCTCCAGGGGGTTGCTGGTGAGGAAGGGGTCATGGAGGGAGGCAAGGCTGGGGCAACGGCACATGTGCCCACAGAGAGGGCTCCGAGTACCACCTCTGGCACGCGTGCCATAGATTCGCTACCACTGTTCTAAATGAATTGGGATGGCTGCCAGTCCATTTTCAGACCCAACCTGACTATTCTGATCAATCTTTCAATCTTGAAGGACTTGGAGCCAGAAGTTCATTTTAAATCCATCTTCCTGAACTAGTGTATTAATTTCACCTCCCATCATTATCAGCCATAGACAAGATGGCTGGGGTATTCTGGGGGCTGAAGTTCACATCTGTGGCAAATGCCCTGCCTGGAGCATCTCCCACTTAATTCTCAGGAGCTCTCAACATCTGGCAAACAAGAGAGAGAATCTTCCCTCTTCTTGAGAAATGTCCTTTCTGGTCTCTCCCACACTCTTGTTGTTTTGGCATCAAGCTAAGATTTACATCCTTTCCCAGGCATAGTGACACGGATCCCTGCAGTGGTGGGATTCAAATATGCGAACAACCAGTTCTCTGTGTGGATGCCACTTCCGGAAGTCCATTCTGGGCCTGGGCAACAAAAAATTAGCTATCGGTTCTGCCGAACTGGTGCAAACTAGCTGAATCCCATCACTGGGTCCCTGTTGGTCTTTCAAAAGCAGGTTAAAATGGAGCTCTTACTATACTAGAATTGTTTCCATGCTAATATTTTTAAATATTAGTTTAACTATTTTAATTATCTTTGTACCACTCCATTATGGATCTTTACCTCCTTGTAAACTGCCAAAAGACACGACTGCAACAGATTTAAAAAAAAATCTAATCAATCAGTTAAATAACCAGTGGGTTTTTTTTTATTTTATTTTTTTAAAAAACAGATTCTTCCTGATTATATTAGTAAATCAAAATTTACCACTTTCAATTATTTCAACCTGATTATTTCACTGATATTTCCCTGCCCTGAAACAAATGAGGTGCCTCCGAAATTCACCGGGACATGGCAGATATTAGGCAGAAATACAACTAAGTCCCAGTTTGAATGTTGGAAACTCTGAAACTTACCGTTATAAACCAACTGGATAGTGCCAGCTTAAATCAGCTGATTCAAGCACAAGGTTATGGACTAATGTGGAACAAATTGAATCATTTCATTTATTTCATAGCCATACAGTGTGGTATAGTCCTTACTGTTCCCTCCTTGAGTGATTCCTTAGAGCAGTGGTTCTCAACCTTTTTCAGGCTGCGACCCTGACCTGCACTGTGCATGCGCGGTGTGATGGCCCGTCCCACACCGCGCATGCGCGGTGCGACGGCCCACATCGTGCATGCGTGGCACGACGGCCCACATCGTGCATGCGCGGTGCTGCCCCCTGCGTCGGCTGAGGAGAAAAGGGGGAAAAATGGCAGACTGCGTTGTTTGGCGACCCCCATGAAATGGTCGTTTGACCCCAAATGGGGTCGCGACCCACAGGTTGAGAACCGCTGCCTTAGAGTATAGAACATTGAATAATAGGATTGGGAGAGACCTCAGAGGTCTCCTTCCCATGACAGAAGATCCTCTACTGTTCTATATAAATGGCAGCACCCACAACTTCTGGAGGCAAAGTATTCAACTAATTAATTGCTCTTACGGTCAGGAAATTTCTTCATCATTCTAAGCTGGTTCTCTCTTTAATGATATTCCACCCATTACTTCTCGTCCTGCCTTCTGGTGCTTTGGAGAATAGGTGGAGCCCCCTCTACTCTGTGACAGCTCTTCAAGTGTGGAAGACTGCTCTCATGTCACCCCCAGTCCTTCTCTTCATTTGACTAGACCAGGGGTGTCAAACTCAATTTCATTGAGGGCCGCATCAGCATTGCGGTTGCCCTCTGGGGGCCCGGGTACGTGTGGCCAGGGTGAGTGTGGCCTACCGGGTGGGCGTGGCTGGAGTGGGTGTGGCCTAATGGGTGGGCATGGCCAGCTCTATATCATTCATGTCAAGGGTGCCTGTGGGGGCCTGGGCAGGAGTGGGACAGATCTGAGGGTCTCTGGCAGAAGTGGGTGGGACCAGGACAAACGCCAAAGCATACTCCACTGGAAAAGCCTGCTGAAACCCCTTCCCCGGAGCCCATCAAGCTGGATATGTGAAGTAGGCGAGGGCCTTTTGCTGGCCATTTCCCCACAAAGGGGGACCCCTCCTCAGCATGCACCCAGAGGGCAGGACCGATGCGGCAGGGGCTGGTTCCTCGCTGTTTCCAGATGGCCTTGTGGAGCTAAGACTGAATGCGTTTCAGCATAGATGGCCACCATAAAATTGTACATTGGCTCCCAGCCGGCCTGGGCCAGGGCCAAGGTAGAGGGGACCGTTCCCTCACTGTTTCCAGGATGGCTTTGCGGGCCACATGAAACCACGTCGCGCGCCACATCCAACCCCTGGGCCTTGTGTTTCCTCATCCTAGGGTTTAGCCTCCAGACCCATTATCGTATCCCTTTTTTCTTCTGAATTAGCCATGTGCAAATAATAGAGCTGGGCAGGAAGGAAGACTTGTACAAAACCCCACCCCACCACCACTCACCAAATTCTAGGTTGTGAAACGACAGAGTCCTCTATTTTCTGAAAGCAAATGGAAACAGACACCATTTTTTCTTTTATCTGCTTTGATAGGCGCTTAGCTGGAAGACTCTTATTTAAAAGTGCTGCAGAGCTCAGTATTAACATTATGTTTTTTACCCTTTGTCATTGTTTCCTCCTTAACCCCTTGACCTCTGGGAGAATGACCAGAATGAATATTTTATGTTTGTTCATTTAATTACATAAATGTATGCAGCCTTTGATTTATGATCCATGCCAGTCCGCAGGCTGTACCAAACAACGCTTGTCCTAATGCATTAGCCATGTATAACAAAATCAAGGAAAAATATTAACCTGTCAGTTGATTCTCTTCAATTTATTGCAGACTGACCTCTCCCGTTATAATTTCTAAACCTTTAATGTGGCCAGGAGTGGGGAGCTGCCAGTTTCCCCTTCATTTGAAAGTTTGACTGCCTTAACTATGTATGATGTTATTGGAAGCTAAATTGACATTAAAATATCACTGAGATGTTAATATCCAATTTAAAAACTAATATTTTCCTGTGCAGATGGACAGAAAACTCTGAGTATGTTCCTCATGACAAGAGTGTATTTTCTGTTGGCAAAATCCTATTATGTTATTCCATGATCATGATGTAAACCAGTGGTTCTCAACCTTTTTCAGGTTGAGACCCCACTTGCCCCGCCCATGTGCGGTGTGACCCTGGTGCGAGCGCGCGCGCACGTGCGTCGGGCCGATCCGTGCATACGCGGCGTGTGCGCAATGAAAAAAAAACAAAAACAAAATGGCGGACCACGACGGGCCGATCCGCGCATGCGCGGCGCGTGCACGAGGCGGCCCAAACCGCGCATGCGCGGCGCGTGCACAACGAAAAAAACAAAAACAAAAAAACACAAAATGGCAGACCGTGGTGTCCGGCGACCCCCGCGAAATGGTCGTTCGACCCCAAATGGGGTCGCGACCCCTAGGTTGAGAACCGCTGATGTAAACAGAATATCCACTAGATCAAGACACATAAATGCCAAGACCTTTAATGAGTGGGGAAGAAAGAAACTCAACAGAATAACAATGGTGAATTCTCTGGATCCAGAAAAGATACAAATAAATCTACTGAGAGTACTCAATAAAATATCTAGACCTGGGGTCTCCAACCTTGAGAACTTTAAGAGTTGTAGCCTTCAACTCCCAAAGAGAGCTGAAATCCACAAGTCTTAAGGTTCCTAAGGTTGGTTGAGGAATTCTGGGAGTTGAAAACCACCAATCTAGAGGATTTGGGGATTTGGAGACCCCTGATCTAGAGGATAAAAGAAGAAAATCCTCAAGGGAGGGAAATGGACAAGGCCATAAAAATCTGCCTCCTTTCGGAACAATTCAAGGCCCATCTAGCTTAGAAATGTCACTATGGACTTCAGAACCTCTCTAAGGTTTTAGATAGAAGCTTTTCCATCTATCAGGAGATGCCAGATGTTAAATAATGGGACTTAATTGTATTGATTTATTTAGCGTCTGGTATATCATACACGGACTTGCAATGTATATTAATACTTCACCTAGATTAAAAACACAGTGACGTATGAATATAAGAAAGATCTATATTCAGATACCAAGACCTAGGCCATCTAATCGTTTGAAGCGCAGCATCATTAATGGGGAAACAAATCAGATACTAGTATATGCCCTCAGCTTCAAGCCGGTCATGATCTTATCTACAGTTTGATGAGGGATCCCCGCAGTCACATTGAGGGAGGATACTACGGTATGTCCCATACTGTCTGCCAGACAGTCCTGGCAGATGCCATGTGAGGTGCAAATCCTGACACGACAGCTTTTTGTTTGCAAAGTTTGGGCTATGCCCCTGAGCTATGCTTTGTCCTTAGCCTTACTCCATGAGAAGAAGTTGCCAAGAATATCTGGGATGAAGATCAATAATGAAGATGGTTCTGATACTGCCTACTGAACCACAAAGAGTCTGCCTAATGTTCTGTGTATTTCAAAGCGAGTTTGTCTCTTGGCTTTTTCTTTTTTTCACATGGAAATGAAAAAAGATAGACATTCCACACGGGTTTTTGCATTAAAATATATTTGGTAATCTCCTACAGTAATAATGGCTTCATGATGCATCATTAATATACGATGAGTGGTTTCCCATTCCTGACTCTCCGTAGGTTGTGGATCATTTCTTTCAAGCACAGGGCTCTAGGATTTTTAATGAAATAGCAAATGTGGTTTTCACTCCCTTAAAGTAGATGCTTCCACAAGTCATATATAGACAACCTGAAACAGGATAGACTTAGGCATTGCTGGACAAAGTCAGGGTCCTGTTTGGTTCTGGTCCAGTTGTCTGTTGACATACAGTACCTGTTATGTCTGGCCTCTCTCAGCTCATTAAAATCCACGTAAATATATCTTTAAGAGGTTTATTTAACACATTTCAAAAGGATTCATTTCAAAGCAAGCTGCTGGCATTTTTGTTGGCCGGAACGGCCAAATCAGATCTATGTACATTTAGATTAAACATGCTCTCCTCCTCCTACTTCCCAATTAACTTACTCTTTCTTTATCACATTGTCCAAGACCTCATTATTCTTCGGTAGGTTTTCAAAACACCAGAATTCCAACGCACTGCAAAAGTTTTTCAAGCCTCTCCTTGATTAACGTTGCTCGTGACAAAGGCGTAGTCTTTCTTTCCCCTTCTAATATAGTGTCCGATACGTCACTTCCCCCCATTACTTCCTTTTTCCAGTTAACTGACACCTTCGCTTATCAAACCTTCGGAACCTCGGATCAATCCATTTATCTTCTTGTTCTAAATCTGACTCATCATTTTGAGAGTCTGATTCAGAATGCATACAAAGCTCCTCATTGTCTGGCTCGGCTGCCGGGAGGGGCACATACCCAGAGGGGCCTGGCTGCCCTTCCTCGGCTGCCGGGAGGGGAAAACACCCAGAGGGGCCTGGCTGCTCTTCCTCGGCTGCCGGGAGGGGAAAATACCCAGAGGGGCCTGGCTGCTGATCCTCATATTCTGACACTTCCCAAGCTGGTCTAGGGACACTCACAACAGTACCTAATAACTGACACGTGAGAAAATGTAAAACTTAACAGGAAGTCTTAAGCCCAGTGTTTTTCCAGCTGGGCAATTTCAAGACATGCAGTCTTCATGTCCCAGACTTCCCTAGTCAGCATAGCCATTGCTGAGAATTCTGGGAGTTGAAGTGCCCATAGCTGGAACTGCCATGTCCCATAGGATTATTCTGTGGCATGGTCTCCGATTCATCTGAAGGAGAAACCAACCCCATTCAGATTTTAGAAGAGGAAATTCAGAATTCAGAAGAAGAAAGTAGGTAGACAGGTCTGGTTGCCCAATGATTACAGCACCTGGTTAGAGACTCTGGATTCAACTCTTCAGTCAAATCATGACTTGAATGGGCTGATGTAGGACCAATGTGGGTTATTGTGAGGATAAAAGGCATGGGAAGAATAACTAAACTGCTCCGATTTACTTAAAGGATGGATGGATGGATGGGGAAGAAGGGAAGTAGTAAGAAGATGATGCAAGGGAAGAGGAGGAGGAGGAGATCATCTCATCCATTTCAGTTCTAAATCTGCTCAAAAAATCTTCCACCTAACTTCCTTTAGGTTCTCTGAATTTAACTCGGTGAAGATCTGGAGAATGGGGTGGGGGTGAAACTAGTAGAAGAGGTACATATTACATCCTTTCCTGCATCTTCAGTGGTTGCTGTATCACTGCCCCCCCCTGCCCAAACTTTCCCCACTCCTTCATTTCACATTAAGATATCTTACCATTTTATTTTTGTTTGAGCCTCAGACCCACCTAACATGAAGGAGAGAATATTTTAAAACACTTACTCGTGGGCTTGCCAACAATTTAATCAGGGTAAGATTGCCATGGCTGCTCTGCCCGTGTGGCCTTCCAAACATATCACAGCTTTGCTGATTTTAATCAGGTGTTTTTTCTCTCTCTCTCTCATTAGAATCCAAATCAGAGCAGAGCAAAGGTTTATCAGTTGGCTTACTCTGAGCTAGAACTGATAACAAATCTTTAAACACAGTCTCTCATTATCTTTCGGCATAGATGTACTTGGCAGTTGCATCAAACAGGGCCTATTTTGCTAGACTGTCAGCTGCTGCCTTGTTTATTTTATTTATATACTATACCTAAGTGTGTGTGTGTGTGTGTGTGTGTGTGTGTGTGTGTCTTCAGCTTCTTGGATGAGAAGCGAAATGTCTTCAGAGAAAAACAAAGGAAGTCCAGTTGCCTGCTGAAAAAGCATCTTTGGGATAACTGTGACCTGGATGACTGAGAATCTCCATAGACAGATAGAAAGAAAGCATTTTGTGGAGCAGGAACTACATCTTTTTGTGGAGAGCCTGTTCTCCTCCAAAGATTACAAGGTCAGGTCAGCTCCCTGGCAGATGCCTGGAATCCAGCCAAACGTAAGGATGCTGGGAACTGTAGTTCATCAACATCTGGAAGCACACAGATTGCCTGTTCTTATCCTAGGGGGATTCCTTTTGTAGCGCAAAGCCTACGCATACGATCTCTGGCTGAGTGCAGGACTTAGGGAAAAGAGAAAAGTGCATTGCTGGTCTACTTTTTTGGTGCCCCACTTCCTTCCCAGGCTCTACAGGGCAGCTAACAACCACACACACAAAAAACATGCAGTTGCAAAAAAATGAAATACACCTTAGTGTTTTAAAAGCTTTACTCAGCAGCCTCCCGCTATTCAGAAGTTTGTAACTTTTCCTTACTTCTCTCTGGCAGTACTAGCTGACGGTACATGTAATCAAAACCACCTTTGTACAACTAACTTGGGAAGGAAAGTTATTTTTTTTTTTTTTTTTTACAAAAGGATGGTAAAAGGAAAACTGAGAAACAATCAAATGCATGCCCAGATTTAGTTTATTGTCTGACTTGGCTCTCAAATGCTAATTCAATTGCTGGTGTTGCTTAAAATGCAGGCCCATAAACCAAAGTTGGCAAAAAACGGTCCTGCTATTTATCATCCCAAGCGGCAAAACAAGCAGCCCAATCATCTCTCTACATGTAGAAGTCTTGGTCACTTGCGTGTTCAGGATGGCATCATCAGGTTTTGTATCAAGGCAGTATTCAGCTTCCCCAGCTTTTAAAAATAAACATTTTAAAAAAAAACAACAGCTTCCCAGCTGTTTTCTTATGTTGGACTTGGCAGTTGCTTGCAGAACAGAATAAATACTAGTTTCTGGGTGAGGAATATATAAATTAAACTCATGTCCATGTATACTTACACAGAAGCAAACAAAGGCCATCCTCAGCCTGCAGCAAAACTGTATGATAGAGAAACAGCCCTGGATTTCAACTTAGTGATCCACACTAACGCCAAAAGTCTTCTTTCTAGCAAACTTTGGCTCCTGTTCACCAAATGCTGTTGAGACTCAGCAGCATTTAGAGGCCAACTACCTTGAATAGCTTAAAGAAGTCCCATCAAGATATTAACAATACAACTGGCTTAGTTAGAGCACGATTGGAGGGAGCTGTTTGATTTTAATGGGATCTCCAAGAAGTCCATCTCAACTCAAATAGACCTTCACTTACTGCTTAAAGGCACACCTGTTAGAATAATATCTCATCAATTTGCCAGGGTATTCTTATAAATGTCTTAATACCATAGTACATATTGCATTATTAGGCTAGGTTATTTAAATCAGTGCTTAATAAAGTGAAGCTGGGTATGAATAATGAAATCTCGGAGATTCTAATTTTAAATTGATACTCTGAATGAATTATTAAGGCCTTGTGAAACTGATCTACATGATGGGAAAAGGTGGGGAGAGACGCCTGACTAAAAGAAGCTTTTAAAGCTTTTAAAAATAAACATTTTTTAAAAAAACCAACAGCTTCCCAAGCTTTTTTTCTTATGTTGGACTTGGCACTTGCTTGCAAAACAGAATAAATACTAGTTTCTGGGTGAGGAATATGTAAATTAAACTCATGTCCATATAGACTTACACAGAAGCAAAGAAACACCATCCTCTGCCTGCAGCAACATATATGATAGAGCAGTGGTGGCGAACCTATGGCACGGGTGCCAGAGGCGGCACTTGGAGCTCTCTCTGTGGGCACACGCATCATCTCCCCAGCCCTGGCTCTTCCCACAGCCCCCTCCTCACCAGCAGCCCTCCCAGAGGAAGAGTTGCCCCTGGGCATGGCCCACGTAAAGCAGCGCAGCCAAGGACATGGTAGCCGGGTAGCGGGGACAAGACTCTGCCCTTGCGCCTCATTGTGCAGATGATGCTGCGGGGCATGGGCAGAGGGCGTGGCCACCATGGCACTGCTGGGCTGCCTGGGTGATCTGTGGTAGACCGTGGCCCAGTGGGCAGGGCAGAGTGGGGATGGGGGTGGTGGGGGTGGTTTTCGGTCTCTAAAAGGTTCGCCATCACTGTGATAAACAGCTCTGGATTTCGACTTAGTGATTTACACCAACGCCAAAAGTCTTCTTTCTAGCAAACTTTGTCTCCTGTTTCCCCAAAGGCTATTGAGACTCAGCAGGCCTGGAAGATACAGGTGGTCCTCGACTTATGATTACAGTTGAGGCCAACATTTCTGTTACCCAAGCGAGTCAGTTGTGAAGTGAGTTTTGCCACGGCTCTTAAGTGAATCACTGCAGCGGTTAAGTTAGTAACAGGGTTACTAACATTGTCTTTGCTTGTATGAAGGTCGTAAAAGGGGACCCCGGGACACTGCAACCGTCATAAATATGAGTCAGTTGCCAAGTGTTTGAATTTTGATCCCGTGACCTTGGGGATGCCGCAACTGTCATAAATATGAAAAACGGTCATAAGTGCCATTGTAACATTGAATGGTCACTAAATTAACTGATGTACCTCAAGGACTACTTGGAATGAGCATCTTCTATTTATAAACCCAATAGAGCGTTGACTCAATTGACTGGCAATGACCACAAAAGAGAATGGAAGCAATTTAACGTGGGACGGAACCCTCAAGATGTAAGATGGGGAAGCATCCTCTCTCCCAGCTCCTCCCCGTTATTCCCATCTTGTTACGTCCCCTGTCCTCCTTTCCCGATCCTATCACAACCCCCGTTCATCCTCTGTCAAACCAGCCTTAATTGTACCAGTACATCTCTGAGGGGGTTCCAGAGATTCAGGAGACACACCTGTTTAACAACAGGTGTTGGCCACTGCTAGTAAAAGGGGTTGAAAAGAATTCCATAACCCAGCTCTGTCAGTTAGCCTTTGTAAGGTGTAAAGCCATCTGCCGAAATTACAGCTGCTTATAACAAATGCATAACTGTGGAATTCATTATTTCAAGGCTTGTTTGCATTGCAAAATTACATTATTAATGACCTATAAAAAAATAACATCGGGCTTCTCCCCCCCCCAAAAAAAAGCTTTGAAAAAATACGCAGGACGGCTTACTAAATGATTGCATAGGATCCTGGACACTGAGTCATGAGTTCTGAGAGGGGAATATATTACCATCCGGTTGTATGAATGTAATTATGCTGTCACTTAGAGCTGACTGATCACCTTAATGGTGCAGGAGAGTCCATGTGATCTGTCCGTAATATAATCAGTCTTAAAAGTGTTCCTAAAATACACAAAGGGAAAGCAAGAGGCAAAAGAACAAATTATCTGACACAGAAGGCAGGGAAAACACATTTAAAAATGAAAATAGCTTTCCTAACAGATTGTTATTTGGAAGCAAATAAATGAGCAAAGCTGGGACGTGGTTTATATGTTGCCAGAGTTCTAATTATGTTTCATTCCCCACCCCATTCAGTCCGGGACTCGCTGGAAGTTTTTTTCCAGCCATGAAAAATGTTCTCTTTGAGTATTACGAAAAAGCAACGGCTGACTATAACTCAGAGCGTCCCTAACAAGCATCTTCGTCTAATAATTTTAAGGCTTGCATTTTATGGTCCAATCGTTTGGGGAAGTTTTGGTACAATCCTTTCTCTCTCGTGGCTTCTTTCCAACATGAACCCCTCCTGATCTCAGGCGACAAGAGCAGACAGTTCCAAGAGTGGAATAAGATAAATACAACATCGACTCCAAGAGATCGTCCATAAGACTCTCTACCTCTCACCGGGCTTCAATCTAGGAAACCAATTTTTTTTTAATTAAATTTTTATGCCGCTCCTCTCCAAGGACCAGGAGCGGCTAACAACATAAACAAAAACAACATCTCAGCATTTCAAAAATCTAAAACCAAATCTAAAAAGCATTTAAAAAGATCCCCAAACACATTCATCATTCACACACAATCACAGTCATCCCCAGGCCTGCCGGCATAGATAAGTTTTTAGATTCTTCCGGAAGGCCGGGAGAGTGGGGGAAACGCGGACTTCAGGGGGCAGTTGGTTCCAGAGGGTGGGCGGCACAACAGAGAAGGCCCTCCCCCAAGGACCCGCCAGACGGCATTGTTTCGCTGACGGGACCCGGAGGAGGCTGACCCTGTGCGCTCTCACCGGTCGAAGGGAAGTATGTTTGGAATAACTGGAGACAGTCTTACACTTTAGATGAAGAATGGTGATTAAGATGGGCAATTTTTAATAACCATGACCAAACTGATGACACAGATCCAACGAAACCACTCCCAGGAATGCAATTGCCCCCCAAAATAGGGAGCCACCTGGATAGAATTGGGACAAGCCATGCCAGAACTAAAGGAAAGCTCCTTTAAGTGGGGAATGGAAGAGAGCCATTCACAATGCAACTGTGGTGCTCAGGAACAAACGATAACACATGGAGTTGGAGAATGTCTCCTCAGGAAATTTCAAGGCCCCTGGGATGATCTCACTGCAACCACACCAGAAGCAATTAGATGGTTAGCTTCCTTGGATATCGAATTACAACATCTATCCCATTGCAATTCTATGGCTCCATGTTATTATTATTATTTTTTATTATTAATCTGATTTGTGTGCCACTCCTCTCCGGAGACTCGGAGTGGCTCACAACATATACAAAACATCAAAATATTAAAAATAGATACCCAACACACGTACACCTTTCGAACAACAACCCACAATCATCCCCAGGCCTGCCGGCAAAGATAAGTTTTAAGGTTCTTTCGGAAGGCCGGGAGAGTGGGAGAAACGCAGACTTCAAGGGGCAGTTGGTTCCAGAGGGTGGGCGCCACAACAGAGAAGGCCCTCCCCCTAGGACCCGCCAAACGACATTGTTTCGCTGACAGGACCCAGAGGAGGCCGACCCTGTGCACTCTCACCGGTCGAAGGGAAGTATGTTTGGAATAACTGGTGACAGTCTTACGCTCTAGATGAAGAATGGTGATTAAGATGGGCCATTTTTAATAACCATGACCAAACCGATGACACAGATCCAACGAAACCACTCCCAGGAATGCAGTTGCCCCCCAAAATAGGAAGAGAGCCATTTGCAATGCGACTGTGGTGCTCAGGAACAAACGATAACACACGGAGTTGGAGAATGTCTCCTCAGGAAATTTCAAGGCCCCTGGGATGATCTCACTGCAACCACACCAGAAGCAATTAGAGGGTTAGCTTCCTTGGATATCGAATTATAACATCTATCCCATTGCAATTCTATGGCTCCATGTTATGATGATTTTATTATGGTTTTATCACAATTTAATATTTTATCTTGTATATTGCATTGCCCACATAATATATGTACACATACATACATACATGCAAATATGCAGCACCCGACAAGAGTCACAGGACGAGATAAACTAGAGGGCGATTTGACAACAACTGTAAACACCCAGACACAAGCGGAACAGGAAGGGGAGGCAATGATGGGAGCAGAGGAAGTGCTGGAATTCAAAAGGATGCAGGCAGATGTGATGTGGCTAGAGAGAATACCACCAACCGGGGCGGGTAGACCGGTGACACGCTCGATGAGCAGAGCGCAAAAACAACCAGCTTTATATGCAGACTTTCAAATCCCTGGTTTTTACTCTGATGACATTGGCAGGGGGTTGACAAAGCTTAGCTAATAAATAGTTGTTTTTATAGTTATCCTGGAGATCGTTGTTCTTCTACTGTTACAGCAACACCATGAGGCAGTTTCCAATGATAGAAGCCTTCAGAACAAGCTTCTTCTGAAGAGCTCAAGAAGAGAATCAAGTTTGTGGGCTCCTTGATGCTCTCTGAACTTTAGTTTTCTTGCAGGCATTTCATTACCAAACAATACCCTGATGATGTTACCTAGTTTGGTAACAAAATGTCTGCAAGAAAACCAGCCAGCTCAGAGCACACCAAGGACCCCACAGTTTAACCCTGAGCTACAAATATTCTCTTCTCTTGGAAGAATCAGTTTTGGTTCAAAGCATGGATGGTCCAAAGGAGCTCTTTGAGTTTGAAGAAGTCAGCAAGCAGGATTCTCAAGACCAGAGTTACATGCCCTGCATTAATCAAATGATCTTTAGAGGCCAACCACCTTGAGTAGCTTAAAGAAGTCCCATCGAGATAGTAACAATACAACTGGCTTAGTTAGAGAGCACAGTTGGAGGGAGCTGTTTGATTTTAATGGGATCTCCAAGAAGTCCACCTCAACTCAAATAGACCTTCACTTACTACTTAAAAGGCACACCTGTTAGAATAAATATCTCATCAATTTGCCAGGGTATTCTTATAAATGTCTTAATACCGCAGTACATATTACCATTATTATGCTAGGTTATTTAAATCAGTGCTTAATAAAGTGAAGCTGGGTATGAATCATGAAATCTCGGAGGTTCTAATTTTAAATTGATACTCTGAATGAATTATTAAGGCCTTGTGAAACTGATCTACATGATGGGAAGAGGTGGGGAGAGACGCCTGACTAAAGGAAGATTCTTCGTTTGCTTTTCCTTGATTTAATGACAAGTGATTTGCCAATACAAATGAGCTGTGCATTTTACCCCATAGAGCAGGGGTGTCAAACTCAATTTCATTGAGGGCCGCATCAGCACTGCGGTTGCCCTCGGGGGGTGCGGCCTACTGGGTGGGCATGGATGGGGTGGGTGCGGCCTACTGGGTGGGCATGGCCAACTCTACATCGTTCGTGTCATGGGTGCTTGTGGGGGCCTGGGCAGGAGTGGGACAGATCTGGGGGTCTCTGACAGAAGGGGGTGGGAATGGGGCAAGCGCCAAGGCATGGTCCATTTCTTCATTCCTCACAAAGGGTGACACCTCCCCAGCATGCACCCAGAGGGTGGGGCCAACGCGGCAGGGGCTGGTTCCTCGCTGTTTCTAGATGGCCTTGTGGAGCTAAGACTGAATGTGTTTCAGCATAGATGGCCACCACAAAATTGCACATTGGCTCCTGGCCGGCCTGGGCCAGGCCCAAGGCAGCGGGGGCCGTTCCCTCACTGTTTCCAGGATGGTTTCGCAGGCTACATGAAACCACTTCGGGGGCCGCATGTGGCCCCCGGGCTTTGTGTTTGACATGTCTGCTATAGAGTCTGGACACATTTTGAAAATAAAATCTCTTCTTCATGCTAAATCAAGGTCAAAGAGCAATAGGGAAGCTCTCTCTTAATTTTCTTCTGCTTAGAAAGTTATTGCCAGCCCCCCAGCTTTTCAAATCATTGTGATATTATTTCATGAATTAAACAAGTTTCAAATTAGGTATGATGGCTTGGGGCCCCAATGAGGACATGCCATGCTGGTTATGGTTAGTGGACTAGGAAGACATTCCTACCCTCGCCCCATTTTATTCTGAAATTTATTTACTTATTTATTAGATTTATGTAATTAAAAACACTTTAAATTTTTTATTTTTAACATTTAATCCCTGATTATTTGAATATTTAATGTTCTAATGTTTTTTACTTCTGCTTTTGCAATTGGTAATTGGACTCCCTAGAGTCATTTGAGAGTGAGAGGGGCGGCATATAAATTTAATAAATAATAGTAATATATTATGGAACAGGCAGCAGGGCAAAAAGCTCTGTGTATATAGTTCCATTAATATTGCATTTGTGTAACTGCAACAGCTATTGAATGACCGGCTTACACCTTAACTGACACTCAAAATTGGCCAGTATCTAGGTTAAATCAAGTAGACTTGCAGTAAATTAGGAGTTAATTCGTATGTTCTGCTCCTGGGCACAACTGCACAACTCAGCTTTTTTATGAATAGGCTATGCTTCCACGGTTGCTATTTTTCGAAAGTGTCCAGGATGGGTCTAGAAAACTACAATTATGTCCCCAAATGACTGTGTCGTCCACTTCATGATACCCGGGATTAAAAGAATTTTAGATAGCAAAGCTGAGAGAGAATCTAACTTAGATCATGAAGAAGGCCTGGATATTGTCAGATATTCTTGCCCTGGGATGATGTAGCTTATTATTTGCCTGGCATTTTGTATTGTTTTTTTTTCCTATTGTTTTTAATGTATGTTTCAAACGTTTTGTTGGTTAGTCACCCAGAGCTATTTGATAAGATAAATCTATATAATAAACTAATACATGAGCTAAAAAAAAAGAAAAAAGAAGACAACCAACCAAAGGGCTACTTCATATTAGGCTTGCTTTGGAAAAGTTTTTACAAATTCATCTCAAATTTTGTTTACTGTTTATACTTTTCCCAAGGTTTATGCTTCTGGATTACATTAGCACAAGATTGCTACAAGATCCACGGTTAATGGCATTTCCTAACATTTATAACTAAATTTGAAAAACAAACAAGGGATCCCTGTAAAAGGAGTGTTCTACCCCCAAGCCACCTCCCCCCCAAATCCACAATGTTTTCTGCATTAGTGGAAATGTCTGTTTTTACCCCAGAACTTCAAGATTGCTAGAAATAAGGATTAATGTTTTTTAATGTTCAGTCCTTGGCGTCTAGGTTCCAAAAAAGAGGCACTGTTTATTAAGTAAAAGAATCTAAACTATTCCCAGAAAATAATTTATATTCTGACTGAGAGGTAAATTAAATCAGAATTAGCACATGCTAAATATAAAGTGGCTTTTCAGCCTGGATTCATTAATCTGCATTATAAAAAGAAAAAGCTTTCCAAGATGATACGTCTCCCTTAGGCAGAACACTGCAATGGAAGTTACATGGATACACTAACTAATAAAATAGACATGGCATGAAAGCACGGTTCTTTTGGTCATTTTCAGTACAATTAATATTGTGAGGATCATGGACCAAAACAGTTTCATACTTGGTTCATACTGGAATCATGTATTAAAACAGATCCCATTCTCTAAGACAGCGGTTCTCAACCTATGGGTCGCAACCCCATTTGGGGTCGAACGACCATTTCACGGGGGTCGCCAAACACTGCAGTCCGCCATTTTTTCCCCTTTTCCCCTTGGCCGGCGCAGGGGACAGCGCCGCACATGCATGGGGTAGCACTGCGCATGCGCGATGCGGGCCGTCATGTGTGCCACGCATGCGCTATGCGGACCGTCACGCGTGCACGATGCGGACCGCCATGCATGCGCGATGCGGACCGTCGCGTCGTGCGTGTGCAATGCAGACCATCACGCGTGCTGTGCATGCGCTATGCGGACGTCACACGTGCACGATGCGGACCGTCGTGCATGTGCGGTGTGGGCCATCGCGCCACGCATGCGCTGCGCAGGTCGGGGTTGCGGCCTGCAAAAGGTTGAGAACCGCTGCTCTAAGAGTTATTGCTTACATAGCCAAAATTCCTTTATCAATGAAGAAAGAACAATCACCAAGATCTTTGGGGGGAAACTTTGCAAAAGCAGGACACATCTCAACCCCCATTTCATGTTGGGCAAGAAGAAGCAAGGAGAAAGGCAATGCCAATAAAGGAGAATGGATATGTTTTGGAAGGCTCTGACTTTTTGACACTGTCTTATCCACGTTTCTGGTAAACTACATGGGAAAATCCCATTGAGCCCGCCCTATCTGTGTTTCTTGATAAAATCCCATTGGGGGACAAAGCCACTTAGGGTTAGAGTTAGATCCCCTCAGATAGCAAAATGGACATCACCAATGGATTCGTAGCGCATCAGTATCTTTAGAAGGCTGCTGAGTTTTGGAGCCCGCCCTAGCTATGTTTCCTGGTAAAATACATGGAAAAATCCCATTGGGAGAAAAGCCCTCTTAGGGTTAGGGTTAGATCTCCATGAACTCAGACAGCAAAATGGACATCGCCAATGGATAGCAGGGTGCTGGTAAAATACATGGAAAAATCCCATTGTGGGACAAACCCACTTAGGGTTAGGGTTAGGTCCCCATGAACTCGGAGAAAAAAATGGACATCACCAATGGATTCTCAGCGCATCAGAATGCTTAGGAAAGTGTTGAGTTTTGGAGCCCACCCTAACCTAGGGTTAGGATTAGGTCCCCATGAACTCGGGGAGCCATCAGCAGTTGATTCACGGTGCCAATTAAGAAGAGTATTTGTAGCTTATTCTCACGGCTGCTAGACTGGCGTATGCACAAAACTGGAGGAATAAAGGAATTCCAACAGAAGAAGAGATTTTATACAAAATCTTAGCGTGTGCTGATATGGATAGGCTCACAATGGAAATGAAGGACAAGACGGAGTCAGATTACTTTGGAATCTGGGACAAATTCTATTGTTGGTGTGAATCAAGGAGAACTGTTCGGGTTTTAAGTTAGTGTTAAGATAGAAATATATAAAATTGTATGTTAGTATATGGAGAAACAAATTGGAGACAGTAATGTATAGAAAAATATGTATATATAGAGAGATTAAGAATTATATGTATGATGAGGAACAAATTGTTAGGAATATTTACACTGGAATGTTATGTTATGAATAAAAAAACTTTTTTTAAAAAAAAAGGAAGAGTATTTGTAGCTGAGGGTTGAAATGAGTTTGCTGGTTTTCTTGAAGATGTTTCATCCACTGAGTGGATGATTTGATTGATAGCTACTGCTATGGAGGGTGAGGTGGGTTTTACTATATGGTGGATTTTTAAAAAAAAATTGTGGAAGCTGCCTGGAGTCAACTGGGAGGCTATATAAATCTGTTTAATAAACAAATAATAAATGAATGAATTGTGCTTTGATACGAGGAGCTCCTTGGCTCTTTCTCATCCCCCCCAAGTGTTGTCCTTCTCACATCTGGCTGAGCTTTCTGCAGTGGTCTTTTCCCCCTGCAAGCCGGCTGCCTGCAAGAAGATAAAACAGTGGAGAACCTAGCCAGAGGTGCCACTAAGGCAGAGATGCAAAGGCTTGCCAATACAAAAGACGGTGCCAGGGAGCACCCTTTGTTTGCAAGCATGCTTTTCATTACCTCCAATTGCCACTTAAAGGCAAAGCAGCTCGGTGTGTTCAAGGTCTGTGTAAAAACAAACAAAGAACTAAATAGGAAAAAGGAGAAAAGAAATGAAGGCAAGCAAAAAGAACAATCAGATCTCTTTCCTGCCTCTCAGTGTAAACTAAATATTATTGCAAGCTGCCAGCTATTTATTGACTCATAACACAGGATAGGCTTTGTGGTATAATCAACCAAACCACCATTTTGCAAATTTCACCTCTCTTCCCAGTTGATATTGTATATCTTGACTTTCAAAAGGCTTTTGACAAAGTCCCTCACCAAAGGCTCCTAAAAAAGCTCTCCAGCCACGGAATTAGAGGACAGGTCTTGTCCTGGATTGGTAACTGGCTAAATTGTAGGAAGCAAAGGGTGGCAATAAATGGACAATTCTCCGGATGGAAAGAAGTGAGAAGTGGTGTACCCCAAGGTTCAGTTTTGGGGCCTTTACTTTTTAATTTATTCATCAATGATCTGGATGTAGAAGTTAATAGTGAGGTAGCCAAGTTTGCTGATGACACTAAATTGTTCCGGGTTGTGAAAAGTGAAACTGATTGTCGGGAGCTCCAGAAGGATCTCTCGAAATTGTGTGAGTGGGCAACAAAGTGGCAAATGCATTTTAACCTAAACAAGTGCAAAGTTATGCACATCGGGGCAAAGAACCCCAATTATACTTACCAACTGATGGGGACCAAACTTTCTGAGACAACCCAAGAAAGGGATCTTGGGGTTTTGGTGGACAGCTCGATGAAGATGTCAACCCAATGCGCAGCAGCAGTAAAAAAAGCAAATTCCATGCTTGGCATGATTAGGAAGGGAATCGAAAATAAGTCAGCAAGTGTTGTATTGCCTCTGTACAAATCGATGGTGAGACCACACTTGGAGTACTGTGTACAGTTCTGGTCACCGCACCTCAAGAAAGATATAATGGAACTGGAAAAGGTGCAAAAAAGGGCAACAAGAATGATCAAGGAAATGGAGTGCCTCCCTTATGAAACCAGATTGCAACGCCTTGGTCTCTTCAGCCTTGAAAGACGGCGTTTAAGGGGTGACTTGATCGAAGTGTATAAAATCATGCATGGGATAGAAAATGTGGATAGAGAAAAATTCTTTTCTCTATCACACAATACCAGGACACGGGGGCACTCCCTAAAGCTCATAGCTAAGAAAGTGAGGACAAATAAAGGGAAATATTTCTTCACCCAGAGGGTCGTTGATTTATGGAATTCACTTCCTGAAGGGGTCGTGACAGCTGTCAGCCTTGACAGCTTCAAGGCAGGGCTAGATAGATTCATGGATGCAAAGTGTATTGGTGGTTATTAAAACAGATGTCCATGTGCCGCCTCTATGTTGGTTGAGGCAGGCAGGATTCCCTTGAGTACCATTTGTTTGGGGGTCAAGGGAAAGGGAGGGTTTTGCCTTCTCTTTCTGCTCAAGATCCCCATGTACATTTGGTGGGCCACTGTGTGACACAGAATGCTGGACTCGATGGGCTTTGGCCTGATTCAGCATGGCTCTTCTTATGTTCTTATGTTCTTATGTAAGTTAGAAAACCGGAGACTGTGAATTCTAGTTCTGCTTTACACGCGAAAGCTGGCTGGGTGACTTTGGGCCATTCACCAGGAGACTGTGAGTTCTAGTCCCATCTTACACATGAAAGCTGCCTGGGTGACATGGGGCCATTCACCAGGAGACTGGGAGTTCTAGTCTTGCCTTAGGCATGAAAGCCGGCTAGGTGACTTTGGGCCATTCACCAGGAGACTGTGAGTTCTAGTCCCATCTTGATGCATGAAAGCCGGCTGGGTGACTTTGGGGCATTCACCAGGAGACTGTGAGTTCTAGTGCCGCCTTAGGCATGAAAGCTAGCTGGGTGACTCTGGGCCATTCACCAGGAGACTGGAAGTTCTAGTCCCGCCTTTATGCATGAAAGCTGCCTGGGTGACATGGGGCCATTCACCAGGAGACTGTGAGTTCTAGTCTTGCCTTAGGCATGAAAGCCGGCTAGGTGATTTTGGGCCATTCACCAGGAGACTGTGAGTTCTAGTCTTGCCTTAGGCATGAAAGCTAGCTGGGTGACTCTGGGCCATTCACCAGGAGACTGGAAGTTCTAGTCCCGCCTTTATGCATGAAAACTGCCTGGGTGACATGGGGGCATTCACCAGGAGACTGTGAGTTCTAGTCTTGCCTTAGGCATGAAAGCCGGCTAGGTGATTTTGGGCCATTCACCAGGAGACTGTGAGTTCTAGTCTTGCCTTAGGCATGAAAGCTAGCTGGGTGACTCTGGGCCATTCACCAGGAGACTGGAAGTTCTAGTCCAGCCTTTAGGCATGAAAGCTGCCTGGGTGACTCTGGGCCATTCACCAGGAGACTGGGAGTTCTAGTCTTGCCTTAGGCATGAAAGTGGCTGGATGACTTTGGGCCAGTCCCTCTCTCTCTCAGCCCAACTCACCTCACAGGGTTGTTGTTGTTGTGGGGAGAATAGGAGGAGGAAGGGGTATTAGGTATATTTGCTGCCTTGAATTACTTATCAAAATAACAAAAGCGGGATATAAATAAAATAAATAAATAATACGCCTTCCACTATTTACTCGGAAGCATTTGCCGAAAATAACAACAGATTTTATTTTTTTTCCACATTTCCCATTAGAACAGGTAGTTTTCTTTGGAACAGCTTACATCTTTTAACCACTCTGCCTATCCCAGGGTTTTGGGGAAAGATTCCATAGGTGGATAAAAATGCCAAATCTAGTCTAAATATCTGGCTGATGGTGCAACCAACCATAAGAATAGAATAGAATAGAATAGAATAGAATAGAATAGAATAGAATAGAATAGAATAGAATAGAATAGAATAGAATAGAATAGAATAGAATAGAATAGAATAGAATAGAATAGAATAGAATAGGTGGAATGGAGAGTGGAATAAGAAAAGAGAAATAGAGTAGAGTAGAGTAGAGTAGAGTAGAGTAGAGTAGAGTAGAGTAGAGTAGAGTAGAGTAGAGTAGAGTAGAGTAGAGTAGAGTAGAGTAGAGTAGAGTAGAGTAGAATAGAATGGAATGGAATAGGGAATAGAACAGAACAGAACAGAACAGAACAGAACAGAACAGAACAGAATAGAATAGAATAAAAAATACAGAATGGAATAAGAATGGAATAAGAATCGAATCGAATCAAATCAAATCGAATAGAATAGAATAACTGAGTTGGAAGGGGCCTTGGAGATCATCTAATCCAACCCCCTGCTCAAGCAGGAAACCCATTAGACAAATGGCTGTCCAGTCTCTTCTTAAAAACTTCCAATTAACAATTGGAATCCCTGCCGCAATTACCCCAAACATGCAGCCATCTTCAAAACAGAATGAGCAAATCGAAAAAGGCAGCGAGTGACAGAGAAAAACCTGAAGCTGGTCGCTTTTGCTTATTCCCACCGGGTCTAGGCCAATTTGTCTACTGTTGCTTGACAAACTGCCCCTGCAACTGTACAATAGCCCCACTGGAGTGAAACAACGAATTGGTTTTTTGCCGATTAACATGTGTGTCTTCTAAAAATAGTAATTTTGCACAACCCAAGGACAGAGTGAGAAATTGGTGAGGAACTAGCCGAGCGCCAGCCGAAAACATCCATTCTTATAACTGCTGGGTAGACAAGGACTTCCAAGCCAACTGCTGTTGTTTCCCATCTTTTCTGCTGTGCAAATAATTTTGACAAGATTGCTTTCACCAAAGTGGACGGCCCAGGTTAATACCGAAAGCGCTACGAGCTACTTAAGCCACACTGTGTTAAAATACAACCTCCAGACAACACTGAATGGCACCCAAGAGAGTGGGGAGAATGTAAGGGAATTATCTGAATCTTAACATTACCAGCTCCCCAGCAACAAATGCAGATGAATCAAGGGTTACAGTATTTCCCCATACGCAAGGCTAGTCCTATTGTTAGGGAAAAAGAGGCACCTGACGTTGATGGCGAATTCTAGAAGATGGCAGGGCGCAGGAAAGAATTGTGTGCTTTGAGTTTGCCTCGTGCGCCCGTATCACGAGAAAAGTGTTATATTAGTGAAATCTTTTAATTCCAAAATGTCCTGGATGATGCTCCCCATCCCAGTTTCACTATGGACATTTGGGCAGCATGTGAGATATACCAGCAGACAATTCTGGAGTGAATGAACTCCAGTGTTAAAGAGGTGTCATTGTTGGCAAAATGGGAGGAAAGGCACTACAGTTATAAACAAATATGCTGATGATACTGATGATAATGCTGATGATACTCAGTAATATGCTGATGATACTCAGCTCTATATCTCTACCCCGCGTCATTACAGCGAAGCAGTGGAAGTGATGAACCAACCGGTGCCTCGAGGCTGTTGAGGTCTGGATGGGTGCCAACAGGCTCAGACTCAATCCCGACAAGACGGAGTGGCTATGGGCTCTGCCTCCCAAGGACAATTCCAACTGTCCGTCCATTACCCTGGGGGGAGAAGTTTTGTCCCCCTTGGAGAGGGTTCGCAACTTGGGTGTCCTCCTCGATCCACGGCTAAGTCTAGAACATCATTTTTCGGCTGTGGCAACGGGGGCATTCGCCCAGGTTTGCCTGGTGCGCCAGTTGCGGCCCTATTTGGACTGGGAGTCACTCCTCACAGTCACCCATACCCTTGTCACCTCGAGATTCGACTACTGTAATGTTCTCTACATGGGGCAACCTTTGAAGAATGTCTGGAGACTGCAAGTAGTCCAGAATGCGGCCGCGCAAGCCGTCTTGGGTCTCCCAAGACATGCTCATATCACTCCAGCTCTCCGTGAGCTGCACTGGCTACCAATTGGTCTCCGAACACAATTCAAAGTGTTGGTTATGACCTATAAAGCCCTTTATGGCAATGGACCAGGATACTTGCGGGACCGTCTTCTGCCCCATGAATCCCAGCAACGGGTTAGGGCACATAGGGTTGGCCTCCTATGAGTCCCGTCTGTTAGACAGTGCCGTCTGGCGGGACCTAGGGTTAGGGCCTTCTCTGTTGCTGCCCCAGCCCTCTGGAACCAACTTCCCTCAGAGGTTCGTACTGCTTCCTCCCTCCTAATTTTCTGGAAATTGTTGAAGACGTATTTATGCCGACAGGCTTGGGGCGTATGAACTGCACTCTGCCCCTGGGCCTAGGAATGTCCCTCCATCAGCGACTGTGTGTTGACTGTAATTGTATGCTGTATGAATGTAATTAATTTTATTGTATTGTTATTGTAAGCCGCCCTGGGTCCTAGGAGAAGGGCGGCATAGAAGTTCAAATAATAAATAAATAAATAAATAAATAAATAATCCCCACTCCCTTCCAGCATTGATGACGTTACCTAGTTGGGTAATGAAACGTCTGCAAGAAAATGACCAAGTTGAGAGAGCACCTGGGACTCCTTAGATCTTAACTACTAATGTTGGTTCATGCTTAGCTAAGTTGACCCCCTCTTTTTTGTGGCAGCCCCTCAAATACTGGAATACTGCTACCGTATCATGTCATCTTTAGCTAATGGTAACTAAAATAGCTAGGTCTGCAGAAGTGCTACTGACATAAGTTAGCTTCCATTTCCCTCAACCAGGAATTGGTTAGATCATTTCATTGCTTCCTACTTGAAAAGGTGCTGGAGAGAAGAAAAAAAAGAGAATTTCCTGCCTATAACTTTTTCCATATGCTCTTATGTCGTTTTAGTTTAGTGTTAAGGTGTGAAATATTCCTACAGGGCTGGCAAACGATCTATAATTCTTCTTTTTAAACAAGACCACATCATAAATCTCAGGCAATACCTGTCTTTGAATGATGGATATCGTTGGGAGCAAGATGAGGAGGGTTCCTGGCAGAGAACAAATACGATGTTGCTAAGAAAAACAAGTTGTTGCTTTTTTTTTTTTTAATTTTGGGGATTGGTAAGCCTGAGCAGTAAACATTCAAATCAGATAATGAGATGAGATTGCCTGTGCCCAAAAGATAAGACAGTACTGTTAATGCCAAAGGTGCAAACTAAATCTAGTCGCAAAATCCAGGACAGAAAATAAGTGCCGTGCAAAACTTTTTCTGACTTTCCTTTTCCCGTTTGTTTTTACCAACTTTCATTCAATTGGATGAAAGAGAATTTGATCTTGAGCTTTCTTTCAAAACAGAAGAAAATTGGATAAGATGCCCATGGGCTATATGTGGCGTTTTTGCACAGTCTGAAAAAAAAAATCTTTCCCATCTTTCTTTTATAATCAAATCTCTAGAGTCTGCAGGATCTTTGGCTTCCATTCAATCCCAAGAGAAGTTCCTATGAATGAACTCCAGAGAGAGGGCTGTTCCTATTAAGATTTGTGGGCAGCCAAGAAGTCTTCAGAATGATGGAAAACCTACCACAGACATCAGAACTAGCCTTCTCTGACACTCCCAACAAGAAAGCAAACTCAGATGGGAACAACAAGGAAGAAAAGAGCAAGGCAGAGAAACAAAAATTAGTTTTTATTTAATTTATTGCAGAACGATTTTTAAAAACTGCAAGATGGTTATGGCCCCAAATGTGTGAACGCGTGCATGCCTCCAGGCTCCATTAGCATTCTTGAGGGACAATAGCACAATACTTTTATTTTGTTTACTTAGTAAGTTAAATACATATAAATATATAAATATTTATTTATAAGTGTCCATCTTATCATCAACTCTGGGCAGCTCCCAACCCAAAGCCGTTATATGAAATGCTTTCTTTTAAATAAAGAGAGGTTAAGCGTGAAATAACCACAACTAAATTTGACTCTGTGAATATGTGATATCATTTTTTTTTAAAGGTAAACTTGAGATCGGAGGATTTGAGCCTTCAAGTCAGTTTTCTGCAACTGCATGGATTAGAACCCAGATGTTTCCTTGGCAAGGTTTTTTTTTTGGAAATGTCTTGCCATTGTCTTCTTCCTAGGGCTGTGAAAAAGTGACTGGCCTAAAGTCACTCAGTTGGCTTTGTGCCTAAGACAAGACCAGAACTTACGTTTCTCCCAGTTTCTGCTACAGATAGTTAGTATGGCCACTAACGTACAAAAACCTTTGGCGTGATATAACAGGGGATTTCTTAAGTTCTTTACTACTCTTTGTTCTAAGGTAACTCCAATCCCCTCCCCAAATGCATTGCTACAACATTCAGACTCAAGTGTTAGTCAAGGAGGGAGGTATGTAGAAAAAGGCGAGGCAGAGCTGGGGGGCTGGAGTCAAGAGAGGAATCAGCCTGGAATACTTATGTTACCACAAATGGTCCAAATTCAACCCCTCTTGAATACTATTGACTCTTATCTAGTGCTAATTTAATGCTGATAATTAGTTGATTGGATTCTTGTGTATATGCATGAACAATAAATTAGCTTAATTGGAGTTTAACCTGTGTTCCTGATTCTTTGCGCATGACCTGGTAGGACATACTGGTGGGTTTCAGTTTCCTGGTTAATCAATGGGGCCTATGATAATACTTGCATAGTTGGAAGGAAATATTCTCATTCATTCTTATTTTGAAGGCTCCCTCTCTCACTTGTTTTCATTTTTAAAGCCACAAATCCTGTATTTCTCGCATGTTTGTGTTGTTGTTTTTATAGAAAACTCTTTCATGGACAGATTTCTCAAAACTGCAAGCAAAGTTGGCAGAGATAGGAGCTCACAGGAAAACAGTGCTGCTGTTTAGCATTAACTGTCACAAGGAGGCCACCAACAGCTTTTTGCCATCATTTCTGCCCCATATCATGTCAAACAGCTACTACATCTCGTTACATAAGGCAACTCCATGCCTATTTTGCATAATATACTCCAGATTGCATCCATAAATTCAACAAACATTCCGATTGCTTTATTAAATAAATTTAAAACACAGAATAAAACGAACACAGATGACGCAAGCTCTCAAAAAGAAACTAAAGAAAAAAATTATAATCTAGAAAAATGAAAGGGCTACTTGGATACCTCTTAAAACTGCACATTGGAGAAAAGCACAAAGCCGCTTATATACACTGTCAGGGTATATTAATGGCTTATTTAACATTTTGGGAGGAGTAGAGCAGGACTAGAAAATGCTTTTCTGAACCAGCTTCTCTCTGATGAGGACTAAGAACGGGGACAAATGAAATCTCAGCTGACCTGAACTTCAAGGAACTTTTCAAATTAGGGCACTGTGGGAACCACAGTTTGGAAACTCATGTGGCGTCATCACTTGTTTTAATAACTGGTAGACTGAATGGATAGATTGAACTTGTAGAATGAAACCTGCCCAGGTTTGCAGGCAAATGCAAGTAGATAACAGAGGGATAGAATCAAGATCATGTGAAGTATTAATACCACTTTACAAGGCCTTGGTAAGGCCACACTTGGAATACTGAATCCAATTTTGGTCACCACGATGTAAAAAAGATGTTGAGATTCTAGAAAGAGTGCAGAGAAGAGCAACAAAGATGATTAGGGGACTGGAGGCTAAAGCATATAAGGAACGGTTGCTGGAATTGGGTATGTCTAGTTTAATGAAGAGAAGGACGAGGGGGGACATGATAGCAGTATTCCAATATCTCAGGGGCTGCCCCAAAGAAGAGGGAGTCAAGCTATTCCCCAAAGCACCTGAAGGCAGGACAAGAACCAATGGATGGAAACTCATCAAGGAGAGAAGCAACCTAGAACTAAGAAGAAACTTCCTGACAGTTAGAACAATTAACCAGTGGAACAACCTGCCTCCAGAAGCGGTGAATGCTCCAACACAGGAAGTTTTTAAGAAGAGACTGGACAGCCATTTGTCCGAAAAGGTATAGGTTTTCCTGCCTGAGCAGGGGGTTTGACTAGATGACCTCCAAGGTCCCTTCCAACATTATTATTGTTATTGTTTGTTGTTATATTATTATTATTATTATTATTATTATTATTATTATTATTATTATGGATCATCGCACAGTCAGCCAGATGTTCAGACTGGATTTGGCATTTTGTCTACCTATCCAGTCCTTACCAAGGACCTGGGATAGGCAGATGTGGATGTTTGATGGTATTACAGATATTGTTGCAGGATGGAAGCAGTTCCTAGTAAAGCCGCCTTTTGCAATTGACTAATGGCGAATTCGTCAATGCCAATGGTGTTCAAGTGGTGCTCCAGTTGTTTTGGGATTGCACCCAAGACGCCTATTACTATTGGTACTACCCTTGCTTGCTTTTGCCACAGTATTTCTATTTCTATTTGTAGGTCTTCGTATTTTGTGATCTTCTCCAGTTCTTTCTCGTCTATTCTGCTGTCTCCAGGCATTGCCACGTCCACTATCCAAACTTTTTTTTCTTTCTTATCGACAATTGTTAAGTCCGGGGTGTTATGTTGCAGGTGCTTGTCTGTTTGAATTCTGAAGTCCCAGAGCAGTTTAATTTTAGCATTTTCTATGACTTTTTCTATTTTATGATCTCACCAGTTCTTGCTTACAGGCAAATGATATTATTATTATGATTATGATTATGATTATGATTATTTGCCACTTTGGTGGGAAGTCATGCTACATGCTGGCTCCCTCAACTAAGACATGGAGATGAGCACCACCCACTAGAGTCAGACACAGCTGGAAACAGGGGAAACCATTACCTTTTTACCTAAATATCAATATCTATTTGTCTGCTTCTACTGGAAAAAACCCACTGCACAAGACCAGGGTCGACAAAATCAGGAATGTACAAGTGTAGAGTAGAACCCCATCCAAAGGATTGAAATGAGGGCAACTCCTTGAACACATCCAAAGCATTCCAGAGCTTTGCACAAGTTGAGAAGAAATATCTGAAAATTTTCAGAAGGTGGACAAAAACTGTCCCTGCAGTCTCCAGTGCCTCTTGCTTCACCTGGGGCAGAAAAGCTAACAGGAGCTACGTCGAAGTTGGAGCTGATACTTTTGTTTAAGAGGGAGGGGATGTAAATGTTTTCTCGCCAAGGACCACACTTCACCCTTGAGTGGTCTGCCAGGAGCGCGTACTTCAGGTTGGTGACAATAAGGCCAGCACGTAGAATGAGCATCAAATTTCAGTCTAACTCAAATTAATGTTTAATGAAAGATAGTTAAGGTTATTATTAAAGGAGCACAGTAGCTCATGTGCTTAGGACTATGGGATGGAGGTTAGTAAGCCTGTGTTCTAGAACAGGGCTTTTCAACTTTTTCACCCATTGTACCACTTTTAGGATATGGCAACATCCGAGTACCACCAGTCGCCTAGCAAGGTGTCAAAAACAAGGAAAAAAGTGATAAAGTACAGGTAGTGCTCAACTTACAACAGTTCACTTAGTGACTGTTTGAAGTTACAATGGCACTGAAAAAAGTGACCCTCAAGCCACAGCCGAGCAAGACACCTGCCTGCCTGCCCGCCTGTCCAAGGTTTTCATTATTGTGAGCATTTCTGTTGAGGATTGGCAGCAGGGGTGGGGTGGGGATTGTTTCGTTTTTATTCCCCCCATCTGCTGGGTGGTTGCAGCAGGTTTTGGTCACTTCACATGACCCTGGGACACTGTGATCGTCATAAATATGAACCGGTTTCCAAGCATCTGAATGTAAATCACAAGACCTTGGAGATGCTGCAACATTCCAGCTGATCGGTGTTTCTTCAGGGCTCAGCAGAAGCGCCAGGATCAGCGCCGAGCTGCAGCTGGAGCCTGGCACTGATCCTGGGGCTTCCGCTGAGCCCTGACAGCCCTGCAGCTCCAGCCGTCTCTCGCTCAGGCTTGTGCGGTGCTGCCATCGGTTCAGCTCATTCCCCTCCCCTGCTACCCCTTTTCTAGGATGGTCGCGTACCACCTGCCAGGTGCCAATGTATCACAGGTGGTACCAGGTGCCAAGGTACCACTAGTTGAAAAGCCCTGTTCTAGACTCGAGCCGTCATGGGGTAGAGTTGAGCTCCCATCCTTTGCTCCAGCTCCTGTCAAGAACATGAAAGGAGCCCCCAACTGGACGTCTCCCAGGCGACAGTGATGTCACTGGCTAATCCTGTCAACCAGGAAGTGCCTCGGTCCTTCTGACATGAGTGAATAAATAAATAAATAAATCCCACGTATTCAATAACTCTTACATTAAAACTTATCCCAGGATACAAAATTTGGAAGAAGACTTCTATCAGTTGGACTTGGAAGGCTTAGGAGAGCTACAGGCTGTGCCTTCCTGATATACGGAATATTTTCCTTATAGTTCCAGATCCAGTCGCTAGTAGTAAATCGGGCTAATGCCAATCCCACGCATTTACTGCCTTATTCCTACGATGAAGTCAATTTCTGAGATGATATTTTGAAAAAGTTGTAAGGGAAATAGTGTTTCCCCAACTCAGTGTAATCTTGTTTGTAGCAGGAGCACTTTCTCTCGTAGCCTCCCAGACTAAATGAACATAGCATCGCTTGAGCAGTTATTATTGTGCCTATACTTTTATGCTGAGCCATAATGTAATTGCTGTGGGCTCAACTTGTCATGCTGTGTGAATTCAACCATTATGGCTTGTAAACCATAGCTGATGGCTTACTGCTATATGTGTAACTTGAATGGCTCTGGTGCATATAGCACATAAAGCAAAACCCAAATAGCTTTTGGCAAACAGGGTCATGAGAACCAAGACACTGTGATTTATCAGCTATGATTTATGAGTTAGCACAGGGATTCTCAAACTTTGTGGTGCTGGGACCCTCTAAAACAATTAATGAATTTATGCTATTCCTCTCCCTCTCCCCCACTTCTAAATAACTATGTGTTCAAAGTCTGCTCTGCTTGAACAATCCAGATATTGATGTGTCTAGGCAAAGCAGGTGTGCGATTGGCTCCTTGGTGTGGGCACATAAATCCAGGAATAAGAACCAGTGTGATGCTCCCCTGGAAGAGCTGATCTTGAAGGAGGCAGAGGATGAAGCTAAGCAAATGTTCTCTTAACACAGCCACATCTCCCTGGTATCATGCAATAGTTGTCTGAAGCTGGGTACAGAAGTTGTTGATGTCAGTGCAACGACATATTGTAGGAGAAGAGCAGGCAGAACTGGAAGGTGGAGTTAAGCAAATCATTAGCCTAGAGTTATTAAATTCCCACAAAGAGTAAGTCCCACCCTTCCTGATTTCCATTGACCCTACTCTGGCACCAATTTAGTATTGAATTTTAGTTGAGTAGATTCTTGTGTATAGGTTTGAATAATACATCTTCTTAATCACAACTTTATACATGGTCCTGATCTTTTGTGTCTAACAATCAGACACAGATCTACTGCTTGGATCATTTCCATATTGTGGTTCAATGCCAGCTTCTCAAAACAAAACAAAACAGAAAAATCCAGCCGTGTCCAGACACATCAGGAGAATGTATGCTCCCCTCTCAGACTTCCTCACAACCCTCCATGGAATGACAACTCAATTTGAGAACCCTTAATTAACCAAGTTAATTAAAGTTTTTCAATAAACTACCATTAATCAAACTCTGTGTGATAGTGGATCCAGTCTCTGCATATATTCTTCAATAGCTGAATATTGGCAGTTTTTTTAAAAAAAAATGTAGATTGGATATGTACAGTGAACGAGCAAGATGAAGAAAGAGGATTATTTGTGAGATACTTCATCACCAGTGGTCACACGGGACAAGCACAATGCAAAAGAGTTGGCAGACTAAATCAGACTATGATTTAGGGCAACATGTGAGAAGACAGAAACCTTTGCCATCCTTAATCAGATTCCTAAAACTTTCTGTCATGGCTTCCAATAATAACTAAATCGCTTTAAGGGAGCTATACAAACATCTGATGATAAACTGACTCCGAAGAATGGTAAGAATCTTGTTCTTTAAATTATTTTTTTCCCCTGAGGATGGGCACTTGGAGAAGCACATTTTAGACAGCTTAAGCTGTTAAACAAATCCACTTTGTTTTTTCTCTCTTTTCTGTATGTCCCCTGCCAGCAAGCAGAAACGCAATGTGGATTTTAAACTCCTTTGGAAAGCCATAGAAAAATTTCTTCGAAATAAGATGGCTGAGAGCCATTCCTTGCAAAACTATCGGCTTTTGTTTTGGGAAGACAACTATAGAAGATCCAACAGCTAGTACCAACACCATCCTTTGATGGCTTGATATTTTCATGCTTAAAAAAGAAATCTCTCCAGCATTTCACTCTGTGGGAGAGTTTGCAAAGTTTTTTTTATTATTTTTTTTACTTAACTATCTGCATAGCGGAGGTCCAAGTTGAGAGGGAGTGGTCAAAAAAAAGCAAGATGTGGCAGCAACCAATCAATCAAAACCCTACCCTTTTTTATGAAGCTCATCTGATATATGTAAAAAACGGGTGGGTCTTTGCCCTGTCATGGCTGCCATTCTTTTTTTGACCGCCCTTCCTGATGACTTAGTCTGCATACGAAGAAAAGGAATTTGGAAATGAAAGCATTTGACCAAATGTGAAACCGAATTGTGTTGTGCGTTATTTACCCTTATTACCAAAAGCATTTTCCTTCACTTTCCTATTCAGTTATTTACATAACAAAAGGGAGCTGGACTATTCTTTCATAAATTTTTTAACAACGTTCCTCTTAAGTACAGGCACATATAACATAAGCTACATCAAAATTCATGGGTGTGGCTCCAGAGACGTTTCCCAAAACACTGTCACATGGCAATTTTCAATGTGACTTAACTGGAAAATGTGTTTCAAAAAATTATATTGAATCACGTTGCTTATTTAAAAATAATTTTCACTTAAATCACATTTTGTGTTCGGAACAGCACTTGGCACTTTATAGAATCACCTGTGTTTGGCTTGGGGGACCTGCAAGTAGGCTTTCTCTTTTCTTGAAAGCATTTTTCGGCTGTGGCGAGGGGAGCATTCACCCAGGTTCGCCTGGTGCGCCAATTGCGGCCCTATTTGGATCGGGAGTCACTCCTCATAGTCACTCATGCCCTTGTCACCTCGAGATTTGACTACTGCAATGCTCTCTACATGGGGCAACCTCTGAAGAATGTCCGGAGACTGCAGGTTGTCCAGAATGCGGCCGCGCGAGCTGTCTTGAGTCTCCCAAGACATGCTCATATCACTCCAGCTCTCCGTGAGCTGCACTGGCTACCAATTGGTCTCCGAACACAATTCAAAGTGTTGGTTATGACCTATAAAGCCCTTTATGGCAACGGACCAGGTTACTTGCGGGACCGTCTTCTACCTCATGAATCCCAGCGACCAGTTAGGGCACATAGGGTTGGCCTCCTACGAGTCCCGTCTATTAGGTAATGTCATCTGACAGGTCTTAGGGCAAGGGCCTTCTCTGTTGCTGCCCCAGCCCTCTGGAACCAACTTCCCACAGAGGTCCGCACTGCTTCCTCCCTCCTAGCTTTCCAGAAATTATTGAAGACCTATTTATGCCGACAGGCTTGGGGCATATGAACAGTGCTCTGCCCCCGGGCCTAGGAACGTGGCTCCATCATTGATTGTGTGTTTGATTGTGATTGCATGTTGTATGTATGTGTTTTAGATTGAATGAATGTGTTGGATGGTTGATTATTATTAAATTTCTTATATGTAATTGTATTGTTGTTGTGAGCCGCCCTGGGTCTTAGGAGAAGGGCGGCATAGAAATTTGATTAAATAAATAAATAAACAAACAAACAAACAGCCAAGAAAAGCATTTTTTTTGCATTAGAAAGTTCAAAATGCTAAAAGAATGTAGTGGTGAAACAAATAACTCATACACACACACCCCTTGATATACAGAACTGAATATCTGCAAATATTGTGGACCATGTAATATTTATTTCATTTAGTATATTTATGTGCCAGAGACAACTCTGGGCATCTATGTATATTGTATTTATATGTAATAAACCATTTGTTGTTTTTTTTAAAAAAACTATGTGTTTGGTCTTGGACCCTAAGTAAATTTCGATTGATTGAACTCTACCAACATCACTCAATTACTTAATACAACTTATAATGTAATGTAACAACGTTATATAATGTAATGTATATAATTACTCCTAATACTCCCAAGTTATATTTTAAAGGATTGTTTAGATTAGAAAGTTTTCTAGCACAGACATGGCCAATTTCTCTTACTTCCACAACCCTTCCTTTTCCAAATTAATCCAAGAATCCACATGTTTTCTGATGCTCAATCTATTATGTTCCTCTTTCTCCAAATATACAGGGCAGATGATGTAGAACAACAAAGAACAAAAGCCACAAAGATCATACTGCCAAGCCATTTCTGGATAAAGCAAACTTGGGTTAAGAAACATCAAAGATCTACAACTTTGAGAATATTTCAAAGGGAAGGTTCCAGCAAAAGCTTAATTTTTAGTCAAGAGCCCTGGAAATGCTCCAGGAAGACTACAGTTTGTAAAAATTGTACACAGAGGCCAGTTTATCAAAAATATGGCCTGAATCCCAAGGAAACAAGCCAAATGATAGCTAATGAATAACCTACTTGGATAGGTTATGGAACAACTGCAAAAGTCAATTTGCCAATTTGTAATTGCTGGTGTACATTTTCTCCCTCTGATAAAAGCCTTAAATTAAGAAGGCATTTTGTGCTTTATTTGAAAACGGGCCCCATCTGCCTAGGAAAATGGGAGAAAAAAACCCTGGGGGGCTGGGGGTCTAGAGAACAATCTTACTCATTTGCCTGCTTGGAAACCAGTTGCTATTAAACCAATTATGTTCGCAAAGTCCACCAGACTTTGACCATGCCAACTTCATCAACGATAGTCATTTTCTGAGAGAACACCAAAATAATAATAAAAAAATGAAGATGAATTGACCAGCAAAAGATAAACCTTGGCTCTCCATTTTCCAAGAAAGGAAAGGGGTGAAAAAAAGAAGAACCAGACTTACTAAAATGGCTCCAACAAAACAATTTGGAACAAAGCAGAGATGGGGAAACACAGGTTATAAATACATCTCAAGAACTCCCATCACATTGCTAGAATTCAACCATCATAAATTCTTGTTCCTGACACTCGGATTATCTCGACTCTTGAAATCTGGCTCTGTACTTCATCGGAAATCCTGATTTATGTGAGATCCGCTTTTCCTTCAGTCCATTTGCTAGGCTTTTGCCATTTACTAATTACCATTGACTTCTTCTGACTTCAGACTTCTGGCAGAGGCAGTCCGTCTTGGGCACTACGCTAGCACTGATCTTTAGGAAGCCAAAATAATGCCCTGCATGCATAAACTAGTGGCAGGACTTACATACGTACATACACAAACAAAAGGGAGCTGGAATCCCAGTAAAGTTTAATGGGGAATGAAATGCTCAGAAGTCATGGAATGCTGGTTGGGTAAAGGGCAAAAGGAAGGGAAGCTGAAATCTTGAACAAAAGAATGCTACAATCTTTGCAACCTTTTGGTGCAGGTTCAACTGGTTGCATTGTCCTTCAAAATTACCATAAAAACAGAGCCCCATTAAGCAGCGACTTTAAATTACAAATTTCAGCCTGCTAGGTTTCGGAACAGTTATGGTGGACACCTAAATGAGAAGGCATTTTTGGCATTGCCGTCATAGCAATTCCACAATGGCGTTACTGTGAACCCTCCTTGTTCTCAATGCTAACATACACGCCCTGTTTATGTGGGCACCCTTTCAATAGCTGCCACTGAGACAGTTTTTTTTTAAAAAGGTTCTTTTTTTTTTGCTATTGTTTGGTAAATAACTGAATTATTAGTTTGTCCCTTTGTTTCTGCTCCTGGCAGGCTCAAGAGAAAACCTTGATTGATTCTCATTTCTTTACTGGGATGGTAATTCTATTCATTCCGTTCATAAAGGAAGTATTAAAAGAATGCTCAACTCACAAGTGAATATTGGTTATATTTGGGTAGCTGAGAAATGGTGTGGTCAGACTATCTATTGCAGGAGAGACATTAGGGAAACATTAGTCACTGATTATTATTCCGATAATAAAAAGAGAAGATTTTTTTTTAAAAAAATGTTGTACTGAAAAATATTACCCTGTGTCTTTTTCAAACATTTCTCTTGTCTCCTCATAATTCAGAGACCATGTTGAGTTCCAGGAAAGTACTATGAAATTTTCCCCCTTCTTTTTGGATTTATTCCTCAAAATTATTTGCATTTTTGTCAAATATGGGGCTCTCTCAAATAGAGAATCTCTTCTCTCTTATAGCTCTTTGGAATGAATGAACACTGTTTTGGACTCAGTATGAACATACTCAGATGAGGATCTGAATTAATACAGAATTATGAAAACGTTGTTTTCATGGACTAGAGTCCACCAGAGTCCATGAGATCAAAGATTTAAAAATGCTTCTATTTGATGGCAGATGAAGTTCTACTATGTGAATTCTAATCCCCAAATATTTCCCTTTTAGATAATCACACTTAGCATTATATCTCCACCAGCACCTCACCTAGCATCCTTCAAAACACATGGCTTGTAGCTACAATTTGGCCTCAGCAATATTTACTGAATGCCAGTGCTACTGTAACCCTAGTCCAGAATAACTCTGTAAAAGAAAATAAGGGGTAATTTAAATGAAGAGGACATAAACTCAACAAAGGTTCACAGAACAATGCCTATCTCCTAATCATGGCTAGGAATATTTTTGTCTATGCGAGTGGGGAGATTCCACCATCAGGCTTAGGAAATTATCCTTCCCACCAAAAGAAAATACACCAATTGCTTCCAGAGCCAATTCAAGTTGCACAACCTCTGTGGTGTCATCTGGATCAGGATCAAGACTCAACATCTCATCTAATCAAGGAGAGAAGCAACCTAGAACTAAGGAGAAACTTCCTGACAGTTAGAACAATTAACCAGTGAAACAACCTGCCTCCAGAAGCAGTGAATGCTCCAACACTGGAAGTTTTTAAGAAGAGACTGGACAGCCATTTGTCCAAAATGGTATAGGGTTTCCTGCCTGAGCAAGGGGTTGGACTAGATGACCTCCAAGGTCCCTTCCAATTATTATTATTATTATTATTATTATTATTATTATTATTATTATTATTATTACTTTTTCACTACCATATCACCAAGCTCCCTCCCAGCTTAAGCTGAGGTTTTTCTGATGCACCCCTATGCTATGAAAAGCCACCCCTTAACATGGAAGTCTGATTATTTCACCATCATCGGCATCATCAATGCTTTTGGGGAGCTTGATAACATAATTTTTCCAAAAAGCAACTGGAGGATGTTGAGTGTGGGTCACCTAAATTACACTTGACATCTAACAGAATAACAGTTGGAAGGGACCTTGGAGGTCTTCTAGTCCAACCCCTTGCTCAAGCAGGAAACCCTATACCATTTCAGAAAATGATTGCCCAGTCTCCTCTTAAAAATCTCCAGTGATGGAGCACCCACAACTTCTGAAGGCAGGTAGTTCCACTGATTAATTGTTCTAACTGTCAGGAAGTTTCTCCTTAATTCCAGATTGCTTCTCTCCTTGATTAGTTTCCATCTATTGCTTCTTGTCCTGCCTTCAGGCGCTTTGGAGAATAGGTTGATCCCTTCTTCTTTGTAGTGAACCCTTAAATATTGGAACTGCTATCATGCTATCATGTCACCCCCTAGTCCTTTTTTTCATTAAACTAGACACAGTTTAGTTTTCATTAAACTAGACATTTCATTACTGCCTTGGTTTTATTGATGGCTTGGTTTAAATATTGCTTTATTGTTGTAAGCTGCCAGGAGTTTACAAGAAATTATAGCATGGATTTCTGGCAGGATATTTATGATCGAAATGGAGGCACCCTCCACCCACCCATTGTAGCTGCACTGCCAATGAAGTGGTGGAAGTCTCTCTCGTTGTATCTTCCTCCCTGACTCCTGGGACACTGAAATATTGCTAGATCTACATTCTCTTCTGATCTGGAAGCAGTGGGGAAGAAACACTGCTCACCTCCTTATCACTGTTGCCAAAGCAGCAGGCAAGGTGAACAGAGGCACGCTGAAGAGCATGAGGCAGGCATGGAGAAGACAGGAAGATGGAAGATCTTTTCACGCACAAATTAAATCCCGGGCCTCTGAAATCCTAATTTTCCAGCCAGCAAATATAATTTTGGCAGCATCAGTAGTTAGGAGATGAGAAGCAGCATTTCAAATGCACCAGCTGTATGTCATGGAAACCTCTGCGCTCTCTGGCACACAATTTAGAGCATCTGTGACACAAAGGCTGTAAGCTGCCAGCTAACATGTTTTAGAGGTTTACGGGGAAGGGCAACTCCTGGAAACCAGGGGCTAAACAACAACAATCTCACAACTTTCCAAGCTGTCCTGCCCGACCCCACAAGTGCTTCTGTGCTTCCATCAAAGCTTCTGGAAGGCTATCATTGTGGGATAACTTGGAAATCTGTAATCCAAACAAATCAAGATCCTTTCCTGTGCCAGCAATTTTTCCTGACTTAGCCTTTGAATTTCTGGGTGAATGATTTTGCACAGTGCAGCCAAGAGGAAGACCAAATTTTCCACCTGGCCAACTCAGTAAAGACTTAACTGTTCTATACCTATATATAATTTGAAGCTGGGGTGTACAGTCATCGCAGTCAGCACAACTTCTGTCTCTTTGGTGTGAATTCTTCTAAGCAGGCCAGAGTTGCATAGCTAACAGCACTTTGCTCATATAACATTCTGTCCTTTGTCAACAGACAGTTTCTTAAGTCAACACTTCTACATTGTAAAAGGGCATAATGGCTCAGCAGTTAAAGAAGCTGAGTTTGTCAGCCTAGGTTTGAGACCCAAGGGCCATGTGATGGCATGAGCTCCCGTTCCTTGACCCAGCTCCTGCCTACTACCTAGACATTTGGAAGCATGTAAACGGAAGTAGATAAATAGGTACCACTTTGTTGGGAAGGTAATGATGTTCTCTGTGCCTTGGCATATAGTCATACTGGCCAGATGACCATAGAAGGATCTTTGGACAATGCTGGCTCCCTCAGCTAAGAAACAGAGATGAGCGCTGCCCCCTAGAGTCGGACATAACTGGATGGGGAAACCTTTACCTTAACCCAGGGGTAGGCAACCTTGGCTCTTTTATGACTCGTGGACTTCAACTCCCAGGATTCCTGAGCCAGCCATGCTGAGGGGAAAGGGAGAGGTTTCCAAGCTGAGCCATGCTGGCTCAGGAATTCTGGGAGTTGAAGTCCATGAGTCATAAAAGAGCCAAGGTTGCCTACCCCTGCCTTAACCTTTTCTACTTTATTAACAAGTCCCAGTATGCTGCTCATACCAACAAATTCAGCAATTTTACTGAATTTGACCCAAACTCTAACTTTAGGACAAGGCTGGTCCATGCCTTAAACTGTTTTGTTCTAGCTAGTTGTTAGACCAACTTTAGAACTCATAACTCAAATCTCTTTTCCTTCTCAGTTGAGTGTTTTAGGACACGTTCCTGATTTTTGAAAGCTGTTGCGGTGAAGCCACTGACTAAACCCACTTAAAATAAAGAAATAAATACTTCCATAGACAAGAAATTTGGCCACGATTCAAGTTAGCCTCTAATACAGTCACTGAAGGCTCTGGCTAATCCCAAACAACAAGCACGTACATCAATAGTTTCTGTAACCTCTAGTTGCACACAGCAATACAGCCTAGTTTCTCTGGATGACAGGTTTAAAGAAGTCATTAATTTCTGGAGGAAAGAGGGAACCGGGGTAGTCTATAATCGCCTCTATAAAAACTTAACTTAGCAGCAGGAGGAGGAGTTGAACAGGCAAGAAATTAATCTCAACAGCAACCGCAATAAAAAAAAAAGGCACCAATACCACCCAGCCAGAGACAGGCATAGTAGAAGCTTCGCTTTCCCACCTTGACTGTAGCAGATGGATCTGGCCCTGGAGACAGCTAGATCATACTTCCAGCCTACTGAGGTCAGAGAAGATTTGACCGCATGGCTTCAGAGTGCAGTGTGACGCCAAGCTCACATCAAAGCGGACCAATTCTGATGCACACAGGACCAGTCTATGTGTTCGCTTCCCCAAGGGGGCTATTTACATTCTAATACTCTACAAACTTCTTCAGGGAAAGGGGAAATTTATCTCCCCCAGAAATAAAGTCCAGGAACAAAGCCCATTAGAAAATTGTAGCAAGGGAAATAAGCAGTAGATGCACATTAAGAAGGCAACTGCAGGGCAATTTTTTTGTCATTTTTGATGTATGTTGCTTGATCTTATGATTATGGATGCACACAGTTGAGGTTCATGTAATTTCCTTGAGCGTATTATTCATACCAAGTCTTCATTTACCTACCGTATTTTTCCGTGTATAAGACGCTATTTTTTCCTGCAAACAGCCTATTCAAAAATCAGGTGCATCTTATACATGGTAACTTCTGCAGCCCAGGGCATGCCTATGTGGGTTGCCATGCTGCCTGGTGCAGGTGTCAAGCCCCTGTGGGCTTGCCACTAATGGGAGGGAGAAGGGGGCAAGATCGTTGGCTGGCCAAACTTCTGGATTTGCCGGCTCAGCTGATCGGTGCAGAGAAACTTGCCTGCCAGAGCGTCTTATACAAGGACGCGTCTTATAAATGGAAAAATACGGTATTTATGTTTTGCCTCTTTGGCACAAAAGTATATTGTTTCCACTGTAGTCTTCAAAACTAAAAACAGGCTAGTCGGCAGGTTATCATAGAGTTCTTCCTCCAAAACTAAACACATCATCAATGGACTTAGAAAGAAAACAACAGGTAGCCCTCACCTTATGAGCAGAATTTGGAACAGAATTTCTGTTGGTAAGCAAGGCAGTTATTAAATGAGTCGTACCTGGTTCTAACAAGCAACAAGAAAATAGTTTTGTCCAACTGTTTATTTATTAAATTTATTGGCTGCCCATCTTACCACAGGGTAACTCTGGGTGGCCTACAATTTTAAAAGCAGAAAATGGGAATGGGATTAGAATTAGAATTAATGGAATGGAATAGAATAGAATAGAATTAGAATTAGAGTTAGTTAGAGTTAGAATGGAGAATGGAGGATGGAGGATGGAGAATAGAATAGAATAGAATAGAATAGAATAGAATAGAATAGAATAGAATAGAATAGAATAGAATAGAATAGAATAGAATAGAATAGAATAGAATAGAATTAAGTGGAATGGAATGGAATAAGAAAAGAGAAGTAGAGTAGAGTAGAGTAGAGTAGAGTAGAGTAGAGTAGAGTAGAGTAGAGTAGAGTAGAGTAGAGTAGAGTAGAGTAGAGTAGAATAGAATAGAATAGAATAGAACAGAACAGAACAGAATAGAAGATGGAATGGAGCATAGAATAGAATAGAAATAAGAATGAATAGAATAGAATAGAATAGAATAGAATAGAATAGAATAGAATAGAATAGAATAGAATAGAATAGAATAGAATAGAATAGAATAGAATAGAATAGAATAGAATAGAAAAGAAAAGAAAAAAATACAATTCTTTATTGGCATTTGTCTCCAGTGCAGACACATTTAATATTTACAATATTAAAAAGATAAAAACTACATACGTAAATAAAATACTATAAAAATACAAAACGTAACACACAGCCCCTAGCTAAAAGATGGCAATGGTCACTGTCACTGTATTATAAGCACTGTTCTCTCTACTGATGTCAGTGAAAGCTTTCTCTTCTGACCCATCAGAAGACATCTCACCATGAACTGGTTCAGACCACATCCTACTCAATCAAGCCTTTGTATCTTTTTCCCCATGATAAAAATACCAGTTTAATTTGTACAGGACGTTCAGAACTATCTTAGAAACATGGGTCATACTTGTCTTTTCATCCTCCAGGCATTGCTGGATTAATTTTCTACACCAAAACGTTATCTGTGTTCAAGATCAGATCTATCTGCAGCAATCCAATCCTTTAGGCTGTTCTAGTCCTCAGCAACACAGCTTGAAACAGCCCAAATTGCCCCTAAGCTACTTGCTCACCACTTCCAATTTCTCCCAAATTACTATTTTGTTAATGTCATTACATTCTAGACTGCCAGTAGCATTCTGCACATCTTGTGCGCTATTCAGGCTTTCTCTGTGAGTCGACATTCTTTTCAAGGTTTGGCTATCAAGAAGCCTCAGCGGAATCCTGGAGGGAGAATCCGTAAAAGCCATTACAATTTATTGTACCAATAAGCACACCTTTTAATAATACAATTAGAGACATTTTTCCTTAATGCCTTGTGATAACGGTGATACGGCAATTTTCTGGCCAGTGAGAGCTGTACTGTTTCAACAGAGAAGATGTGCAATTCCACATGAGAGAGATTCCAAAGCTTTTCTGCTCAATTCCGGGAAGAAATGTGCAATTTTAATAATATGCATTACCAATAATTCTCTGACCCACCAAAACCTCTCACCTCCCATTGTCCTTTTTCAGGCTGCGTTCCTTTCTGTAGAAATATTCTACAGTAACAGTTAAAATGTAAGTGGAGAATTGGAAAATCCTGAAGCCATTATAAGTGACAATAAAAGGCCAGGGAATAAAAGCAAACTGATAAATAGCACGTTATGCTTAAGATTAAGCTATTGAATATAAACAATTTAAAATACTCTCTTCTCACGGGGTGAGTGCAGTTAAAATCCACAATTCATAGGTTCTATCAGTTTTCCTTTATTTGTAAGATAATGAAATGCACCCCATGTGTAGATCACTTTCCAGAGCATCAGTTTTAAGGTTCCCACCCCATTACTAAATAGCTAAAATATGTTGCTATAACTCACAAATTAACATCAGTGCCTATATTTAGGAAAGCTTTATCCTTAGCTCAGTAGAATATTCTCCCAACAGTTATCCTGGAAGTGAAATTGTCAGGCGCAAAGAATCATGTCATGGTGCCGACAGATGAAACTATTCAAAGAACTTCGAGGCATTGTTTACCTTAAGGAATCTTTATTTGAGAAGCATAGCATCGGCACTAACACAGTTGAAGCCAAAAACTGGATCCCCTTCCCCTGAGCACATAGTATCAAAGCACAATTCCCTCCTCCAATTAACAGTCATAAATCACATTCTCCAATTAGTTTGAAATGCAGACTTTCCCGCCAGTTCTCCAGCCGCCAATTCTTATCATCTCTTATTTCAGTAACCTTGGTTCACACACTAGGCTCAGTATTATTATGTCTAGCTAAACTCTCATGCATATTCCTCCCCTCATCATCATCTAACTCTAAGAGTAAAACATAAGAAAATGGTTGTCAAAGCAAAAGCATCCGATGTTAGCACCGTTGACATCTACACATTTAGTTCCAGTTAAGATGATTTATTGCTCCTGTCTATACCCAATAATCTAGTCAACTAACAGTGAGCATTAAATTGGCACAGATAAGAGTTAACAGAATTCAAGAGGGGTTGGACTTGATTTGTGGGAATGTAAGGACTCCAGGCTGATTCCTCTCTTGACTCTGCCCTCTGTCTCTGCCCCATATGAAAACCAATATTGCCTCTGTGATATGAGCACCATAGAAACCACAACCTATGTTTCCCACAAGTTGATTGGGCCTCTTTTATTTAAATTTCTGAGGCACAACTTTTAAATGAACATGACACATTTATTTCTCTAAAAGTAGCAAAATTTTGCTACACTGTGAGTAAGATTTGCCCACAAATGGTAGCTCATACTTCTTGTTGATCGTGGATAGTTTTGCGTTGTTCTTTTCATTGAATGCTTTTGTATTAAAGGAAATAAAGTTCTCTTTGTCTGTCTAACTTACAGCCTGGCATTTAGCTACATTGAGTGAACTCCAGATGATCAAACTTGTGATAAAGCAGGATCTTGGATTACTCCCAAGTTAAGAGGGATGAAAAATATCGTCTAATTATATTTTGGACATTATATTTTAAAGGAACATAGGAAATAGATGGCAACAGTTAAAAATCATTTACAGTTAGAGAAATACAGTCCTAGTACAATTATGAATAACATGGAACCACTTATACTCACAGAGAAGTAGCTGAACGTGAAAATTGGTTTCCACCCAGCCTTAACAATTTATCAGTTCAGTGTGCAAGGATGAATAGAAGTGCACCATCATTATGAGAACATCAGTTTAGCTGCATTTACGGAAGACTTCAAAGTTTACTTCCCCCAAAAATACAAAGTACAGAACAGCAACCTTGAGCAATCCTCATGTTCTCAAGGCAGGTTTGATATTTCAGAATTGACATTTGAATTCAGGCTAATGCCAGGGAGTTTTATCATGTCCCTTCTCTGGAGAGATTTTCTTAGCAAAGTACTGAGTTCCCCTCTGTGAATGTGCTTTTGAGGTTTGGGGAAGGATGAAAAGAAAGAAAAAATAACTTGCCCTACTAACTTTGGTTTACTTCAGAAGGGTCTCTGCTAAGCAGTAGACTTCAGGGAGTTGTGAGAGAAAAAAGGGGCAGCGTGCCAGCATCTCCTACATAGGCGTCTTCATGGGAAGGGTGTGGAGGAGACCTGCAAAGCTATTGGTAAACAGATTACTAATAAAAAAAAAAAGAAGACCTCTCTATAAATTCTTGATTAGAAACAAGAGAGACATGGACTATCCAAATGCATGTTTTAAACGAGTCCATCTCTCTGTATGAAAGGAGCGTGAGTCAATTGTAACATTCTCTGTAATGAACTTTGGTGGGCATAGTTGGCTATGATAAAAGTCCTTAATTCATGTTGGATGCTGAGTTGGCTTTCTTTTAAAATTTCCAACACTGCAAGTGAAAAACACAGGATATTTTCTTAAAACCAGTTCCTTTCTGTTCCTGTATGGTTTATGCATTCATTTGTGCTGCAAAATCAGAGAAACAGAGCAGCTAAACATTTAAGAACAGAGGACAGCATAAAAGCACAATTTGTGCAAAAAAAAAGGAGGGGGTCAAAAACGTCCATGAGGAAGAAGGTAGGCAGAACAACTATTTTAATAATTAAATTCCACTGGCGTCCACAAACCAGACATTCTGTTGCTGAGCACAATCGAGTTGTATTTAATCTTTGGCACAGAATCATAGAATTCATATTTTGGTTGGGGAAGAAAGAATTGGGATTGTACATTAAGACGTCCACTATATCTTTGCCACCACATGGGATATTCTGGCTGCATTCAAGCAAAATGCTTATACAGTTCACTTACATATCCATCATCTGCATTTGTATAATGCAAAAAAGCTTCTTTAAGCCAATCTTAATTTGTTGGTTAGGTATGTGATGTCAACTTCAAAAGTGGGTTAACGCCACAATCAGTTTAAGAAACAGGGGAAACACTATTGTGTGTGTGTGTGTGTGTGTGTTTAAACCAAGTGGATTAAGTGGCTTCGCATGTCAGCAACTAAGATAAAAATTTTGACCAGATGTTTCTTTTGGCTAGTAAGTTTTTATGACTTATCTTTTCTTTCTCTCCCTCTGAGGCTATCGGCAACTTTATAGGTGTGGGGCACCAGAAAAAGATGAGCATTCCCAGGAAACAGACCAGATGAGCTATTTTTATCTTATTGTATGGCTATATTAAAATAATCTTGCAAGTCTGAAAGTACAAATCTCCCATCATCTCTTTTTATAGCCTGATTGAGTTAGGGCACACCCTTTCTGATTTTCTTTCTCTGCCTATTACACAGCTGTGGGCTTCTATGCCTCTTATCTGCTCCTTCCTTATGCAACAGCTCTTCCCTCCCCTCCCAAGGTCATTCTTACATACCATTGCACATCCTGAATGCTGCCATGCTCCAATCCAATTCTTCTCTTACCCTTGGCAACTACTCAGCATTGAAAAAGACATCTGGAGATCCATGCAGAGATCCGTGGCTTCTCTCGCTTCCTCCCAAGAGAAGAGCTGTAAATACATTAAGAATAATTCAGCTCACTCTAATGGCTTCTTTGTGAAAGAGTTTCTCTTCAGAAGCAGGAAATTACTTATGGAGAGTTTCTGTAAAATAGGATGGACAGCTGCACCCTCTGGGATGCTCAATGCTCAAGTGAAATACTGCACCAACAAACATTCTAATTTCCCAGCAAATTCCTGCTCAATTAACCAACAACAGATTAATCAGAAGTAAGCGCTAAGCTTCCTAGCTACCTGGGAGGTTGCTTAAAGCAAGAGAATCCATCTGCCAAGCTTAGTTTCTTGTACAGAGCAAATCTGGTGTAGTGTTTAACATGCTGGTCTAGAGACTGAGTTTTAGTTCTGCGTTGGGCATGAAAACCAGCTGGATATCTTTTGGACAATCATCAGGAGCTGGTGAGTTCTAGTCTTGCCTTAGGCGCAAAAGGCAGCTGGGTGACTGACCTCCAACCTAAATGTTGGAGATGTGAAAGTATGGATGCTACGTATTTCCATGTATGGTGGACCTGTAGAAAAATTAAAGCTTTTTGGAGAAAAATATGGTGGACACTTCAAACCATCTTGAAAAAAGCGTATTGAATTTCTACCTCAGTTGTTTTTGTTAGGGATCATAAAAGACTGTACCACCATAGAGACGAACTTAATTTTGAACTTGATCACAGCACCGAGACTGTTGGTGGGACAATACTGGAAGAAACCAGAATTACCATCTATTGAAGAATGGACTTTGAAAGTCATAAATATGGCAGAAATGGCTAAAATATCTGCATATTTGAAGGATCATTCAAATGAAAAATATATGTTGGACTGGAAAAAATGGATAGACTACATACAAGAGAAACATCAATCAAAGAAAATGTATCTTGCTTATACTTAAATCTTGATATACCGAGTGAAAAATGTTTACAAGTTTAAAATGATTGTATTAAGATGAGTGGCATTCAACTTGAATTTTTCCTTTGTTTACATTTACAAATATATACAGCTGGGTGACTTTGGGCCAGTCACTCTCTCTCTCTCAGCCCATCCCAACTCAACTCACAGGGTTGTTGTTGAGAAAATAGGAGGGGGACGGTACATTGGCCAGTTTGAATTATTTATAAAAATAACAAAAGATGAGATAAAGATCGAATAAATAAATGGATGACCATCTTCCTCAGCTACCCAGATGGAATAATGAGAGTTACAGACCAAGACCAAGTCAAATCTCAATATCCAATCACTTAAAAAGAAATTTGCTGGTGGGGAATTTTGGCAGTTGAAGTTCACACATCTTAAAAAGTTTCCAAGATTGAGAAACACTGTTCTAAAGGTGTTGATTTTTTTTTATCCCCTTCTGCAGTCCACATAGGGAGGTTAAAAAGACGGAGGCGATAGGTAAGACCCCCTCCCCAGTTTATTTGCAGATAGTGGGACCTCAGTCAGGTTATTATAGTACTGAAGAAAGTCTTCTATACAGATCTGGAAGGACTTACTCCCTCCCTGCAAAAAAAAAAATCAGATGTAGGCATAATAGGATATGTGCTATTGACTGGGAGAAAGGACAGCTGAATCTCTTGTCTTGTGTGACCATAACCAGAAGTCCTAGCTGCTTAATGAGGCTTAAAAAAATCAAATTAAAGAAGATACATTAATCTATAAATAATGTCAAGTTAACAAACATCATTGAGAAGTCTTTCAAAGCAGCTTTCTCCCATGTTTATAAGGAACAATTCCAACAGATCTAATATATATAAAACTATCAATATTCTTTCTTTTTAGGAACATCTAGAACAGTGTTTCTCAACCTTGACCATTTTAAGGCATGTGGACTTCAACTCCCAGAATTCCACAGCCAGCATTGCTGGCTGTGGAATTCTGGGAGTTGAAGTCCACATGTCTTAAAATGGTCAAGGTTGAGAAACACTGCTCTAGAGTTTAGCACTTCTGAAGACCTAAAATGCCTTTAACCAACTTGGATTCATGCACAACTGCACCCTCTACTGGAAATTAAAGATCTAAAGATCTCCAGAATGTTATAGTACAGCAGGGAAGGGACCTATAGTTTTAGAGGCTTTGATGTGGAAGAGAAACAGGATGTCCCAAACAAAGAGGAACTGATGACAGTTCATTGGATAGTTTTCTGTTTGAAGGCTTTCTCGCCTCTAAGGCTCAAGTTTAAGGCGAAAGGTGAAAAAACTGAAGATAAATAAAGAATCAAAGACTTGAAGCTGCCTATCAGCTTTTTTTTCTTTTTTTTTTAAATTATATATGCCAATCACTCTGGACAACAGATGGAGCAGCAAGCATACAGATTAGATCGCTCTTTTCCCCATTATGAGAAAATGTGCTTTCCCATTACAAGTATCCTTATATAAATTTCTAATTGTATTAATATCTTCATTTGTCCCTGTAATTCAGCACATGTCATTTTAGGGAAAGATGCATGTTCTAGATAGTTAGTTAGTTAGTTACTTACTTACTTAGTTAGTTAGTTAGTTAGTTAGTTAGTTACTGCCTTTATCATTTTTACAAATAACTCAAGGTGTTGAACATATCTAATAGCTCCTCCTGTTTTCTCCACAACAACCCTATGAGATTGGGAATGATTGGTCCAAGGTCACGCAGCTGGCTTTCATGCCTAAGGCAGGACTAGAACTCACTGTCCCCCGGTTATTGGTTCAAAGTCACCCAGCTGGCTTGTATGCCTACGGTGAGACTAGAACTCATGGTCTCCTGCTTTCTAGGCTGCTGCCTTAACAACTAGACCAGGGGTAGGCAACCTTGTCTCTTTTATGACTCGTGGACTTCAACTCCCAGAATTCCTGAGCCAGCCATGCTGAGGGGAAAGGGAGAGGTTTCCAAGCTGAGCCATGCTGGCTCAGGAATTCTGGGAGTTGAAGTCCACGAGTCATGAGGGGCCCATAGTTTCCCCATGTTGGCTCAGGAATTCTGGGAGCTGAAGTCCACCAGTCATGAAGGAAACCATATTTCCCCCATGTTGGCTCAGGAATTCTGGGAGTTGAAGTCCACGAGTCATAAAAGAGCCAAGGTGGCCTACCCCTGAACTAGACCAAACTGGCTTTTCCCTGGATAATACTGAGCAACAGCCTATCTGACCTGACTTTGTCCCAATTGAGGTTTTACAGTTTCTTTTCAACAGAACTAAATTTGCCAACATTTCCTCTGGGTAACATTGAAGACTGAGTCTCAAGCTCATCTTTTCAAGCACTCCAGAGAATAAGGACCCTGAAGAATATTCCCATGACCTCTTCAAGAAGCTATTTTATCTACCTTCCTCATAGGAAAGCCATCCCTATGGTTAATTTGATCTATTATCCACTGTGTTAAATCAAGAATGAATGTCTCCTTTTAACTTTATGTGTCCGGTTAGCCAGACAATTCTGGAAGATGGTCAACCAGGAATCATCATAAAAACCTCTTCTACTTCACCAGTATTTGATATTCAGAGATAGTTCTCTATGCAAAGGTTCAATATATCAGTTACAAGTAACAGCTCACAATCCATACATTCATCTTATTTTTCCCCCTTTTATAAAAATTTAAGGAAGTATAGAATATACAATATATATTAGTCACGAGCAACCCATGACTCATTTAGGCATTCCTTCACCCGACTGGGACTTTTATCATCTGTCATTTGTGGCCCCCAAATTCTGACTCATCTGACACTTGCCTGTCAGAAGGGGAGTACTTTGTAACCCCAAATTACAATTCAAGGAAGTACCAGCATCGTTTTTCACTTTTTCACGTTTTTCACAAATATCTGCAGCTTAAAGGTTCCTACTAAGGAGAACTTGCTATGGCCTCAAGGGGCATAATGAAGCCAATTTGAAGATGGAGATCAGAGGTGTCCAACCTTGGCAACTCTAAACCCTGTCGACTTCAACTCCCAGAATTCTCCAGCCAGCCAGGATTTGCTAGAATTCTTCATGCTGGCTGGGGAATTCTAGGAGTTGGAAGTCCACAGGCTCAACTTGCTTGCATCCTCAATGATTGCCCTGTTTAGCCCTGCTTAGTTGACCCTTACAATTTTTGTGATGTCCCCACAGTCCCACAATGTGACTGAGATTCAGGCACTTTGCAACCAGCAGATGTGTAGACCATTGCAGTGTCCTATGGTCACATGGTCACCATTTACATACTTCACAGATGGCTTCGAAGAAGCCGACAGTAAAATTGCAAGTCGTGGCCACAAAATGTCTTGCTTGACAACCATATTGCTTAGTGATGAGTGGCCAGCCCTAATTGTGGTTGTTAAGCGAGGACTACCTATGCTAGAAACAGCCCTTCACACCTAGGATTAATGTTTTAGAAAGCATTTAGTAAAATAATCAAGGCTGTGAAAGGATTTCTTTATGCTTCTCAGAACAGTACAAAATGCCCAGGGAAGCAATGATCTCAATAGCTACAAAATTACTTTCCAAGTTGTTTGAGCCCCATGTTGTTGCTTAATCAGCATTTTGAGAAGCAATATTTTTATGTCAATTGATTGACAACAAGATATTTCTCCCAGAAATGCTGAATTAACAATATAGAGGAGACTGAGTAAACTCCCAGTGACTATGATAAATATAAGTCATACAAAGAGAGTTGTGTTAATGAGTTGCAACGGCACGTTTCCTTTGGGGGGAAAATGGCACAGGATAAAGAGACAAACCTTGGATACATGAGCTGAACTCTCGCAGGGTTCGTATTTTCAAAGACTTTCATTTCTGGCAATTGTCCCCTTCTCACCTAGGGATAAGATAATAAACTGCATTAATAATGCAGCTTTCTTTAATAGTCAGATGGAATTCCCTGTAAACATTTTGGTATTAAACGTTCTAAAAGAAAGGCAGAGGGCTTTGGGCAGACATCAAAACACAATGTTTCTGAAGCCTAGCAAGGCTGGTCCATTTGAAAGTTGTTTGTTGCAAAGATCAAAGCTTCTATGGATATTTGCAAATTGCTCCTCGCTTGTGCTGATGGTGTGAGTATAGTCTCCTCTAAAGCAACGTGATTGTAAGTCAAGAACTATTTGCAGCAGTTTCTCAGCTGCCTTTTTACAGGTGTAGTGAGGTCTGAGTTTTGTAACTCAGTGGTTCTCAATCTTTTCTTCACCCCAGACCCCCTGTAAATACCTTTTGTGGTCAAAGAACATGGCTACAGACCCCAAAGACTTAACTCAAGATTTAAATCAATACATTTTTTTCAACCCTTTGCTTGAAAAGCTGTGATGACACTGCGGCCCCCAAGTTGAGAACTAAGGATGTAATTGATCCATTTTGATAGCCCTGCATTCCATGCCCCTAATTATTCCTTGGCATGGTTCCTAGATATTTCACTTCTTGCATTTTTGTATGATATCTTCACATTAAAAAAAATGAAAAAGTGATTTAGAATTTAGCTAAAATCCATTTTCTTTGAAGTGATTCATCTTGCATCTATAGAAGTCACTCTTATGTGCCACTGGCCAATGTGATTAAAATAATCTGTGTTTCAGCTTTGAAAACAGAGTCATTTTGCAATAGAAAACCACATTTTCTAGGATCTGGAATAGTTTTTTTACTGGGAAGTACAATTAATTGCTAAAACTGATGAGATGCTGCTTAGGATAGCTGAACAGTTTCAATTAACTGATAACGACAAAGGTCCTGTACATCAACAGGCAGCATGTCAGAAGCCCCAAACTGACTCAGAGATTAGAAGACGACAAACTTCCTTCCATACACAATTAATTGGTTGATCACAGCTAATGCTAATAGCACAACGAGGTAGGGATCCTCTCTACTTAAAGTAATAAAATACAGATGTTAGGCTGATATAATTTGGAATCTACCTCACGGTCTGAAACTCCTGTAATGCTTTCTTCTTTTGGCTAATGGAAAACTCATCTCCAATATGTGAAATTTATCTTATATGCTATTTTCATTAGGCTAGCAGTGTGTTATTGAGGGTTATTTATTCCTCTTCTTCCCTGTCTTATTGTCAAGACTGCAGTTGTTTTATTTATGGGTAAATTTTTGTTTCCCTTTGAGTAATTTCTTACTGGCCTTGCCTGACTGCACTCTGTTCACTGGTAAAGCATTACACAATCACATCATAAGAAGATGTAAGCCTTGAGGATGGACCTTATCAAAGGTCTAGCTAATGTCCCATTCTGTCCACAATGGCCAAAAAAAATACTTTCTTCCACCATTGTTCCAAAACAATGGATAATTAAGGGTTAAACTAGTCTAATCCTAGAAGCAGCAACAAGCCATCATACCAGTCAATCACCGATTGCCTTCCCTGCCATGAATCTGTTTAATTCTGTTTTAAATTATCCAAGCAGTTGGTCATCATGACACCTTCTGAGACTGAATTATACAACTGAATCAGACTTGGTGTGAAGAAATTTTTTCTTTTTGTGTGTCCTACATCTTCTCTAGGCGACTCACGACTCTAGTAAGATACTATGGGGAACGGGGTTGCCTTTTGTCTACTCATTCATAAAGCCTCAAAGTTGTAAAGCTTTCTTCTTAGGAATATCATTTCATCCCAATTAAGTTGGCTGACATTTTCTACACTTTCCTTTTTTCACCAAACAGGACATAGTGTTCCAAATGGGAGTGTGTTGCACGTTTGTAAAAAGTCATAAATATGTCACGAGAGACTGCCTTTCTCTTATACAAACGATTGGCCTTAAATGGGCCTGGACAAGATACAAGCCTCCCAAATTATTTTATTCTTTATGCCTCTGTCCTTCCAAGATGTATATTTCAAGAGGCGGTAATCTTGAGTAACGTCAACCAAGGATTGCCTGCCAGCTGATCCATCTTCCCTTCCTTAAAAATCAGCCATGAAGATAGATTTGATTTGAGGTAGAACATCTGGAAAGACTCACATGACTATCCATACTGCATATTTTCACGGAGTGGAATCAACTTTTTGAATGCATGACATTAAAGGCGACGCCCTCACAATTTGATGAAATCAGAAAGAAATGAAATATAGAATACTCTGGTTATTTTCTTCTAACTGAGGGCCATTTCAGAACGATTAATCTGCATACCACAGACCACCATTCCCAATATTGTTTTTTCCTTTACGTTTCAGTGCACTAACTTAAATGGAAGCATTTCTTCAAAACACAAAGGAACACAGCGCCTCACTACAATAGCATTTTCTGCAGTCTAAACATCAGGGAACATTGAGATTTCCATTAAACTATATGGTAAAGGAATTACTATAGCACGGGGGTCTTCAAACATGGCCCTTTTATGACTTGTGGAATTCAATTCAAGCGTGCCTGGTTGAGGAATTCTGGGAGTTGAGGTCCACAAGTCATAAAAGGGCCACGTTTGAAGACCCCTGCTATAGCACTATCGTGAATTTTAAAGGGTAGGAATATGCAGTGTGCATCCCTAAATAAAACAGGTGGAAAGGAAAACTTTGGCATTGTAGAAGATAATCCATCTGTTCATCTCAACCAAGACTAGCTTTCTCTGAGGAACAAAGCAGGCAGAAATACCCAGTCTAACCTGAAGATATTTTATTCTATATATCCTGTATGAGAAGCAGCTGCTAATTCCCTATAGCTACAGCTCTGTAGTCGACATGATTTCTTAAACAAAGGAGGGAAACTTTCTTCACTGTATTTGTGAATGTTGTCATGATACAGATAAATATTTCATCTCCTTTAAAGGAATCCTAGTTTCTTGTGATACATCCTTGTTCTGGACAGATAGTGTTAGTGTACTGCTACCAGTGTACTGAAGACTACAATCCTGGGTTTATTTACTTATTTACACAATTTATATAGCTGCCCATCACATGGTTATGTGACTCCAGGAATCTTACAATAAAACAAGCTAAAAGACATTAAGTGGTATCAATGGCTGGATATCCATTAAAGATGAGATGTTTTCATATATGTAAAGTAGCAGTGAGGAAACAACTGCCTTTCAGATGATGTTAAAGTATAATTTTGATAAATTGTGGTCACCGGACCTGCTAATTGGGCCTGTTTAGACCTAGCAAAATGTTGAGATCACAGGTTCTCTAGTTTAGAGATAGGATCCATACCCCCAAACCTTTGATTTCCATTCCTTTCAATAAATACTACATTTAACTATCCCGCCACACAGTTTTTCTGGATGTGTTTTAGTGTATTGTCTGAAATCACCGCTCTTTGGCACAGGGGAGAACTGTTGTTTTAAAACTCTGGACCACAGCTGCCCTTTGAGCTGATGGAAATGAGCTCTGGATCTAATACTAGGCTCCCACCAATTGGTGTATGATTTATTTAATAAATCATGGTTGAACAATTCAGGACTTCATCTGATGTAAAGACACATAGAACGATGAGGACTACATCACCATGAACTAAGGCTGAGCATATAAATTTCCCCCCTTTCAATTGGAAGCTGTTGTTCCTTGCTTGCTTTCTTGAGCATATGGTCTAGAGTTTTATTTGTTAAGCTTCACTCTATTTTTGACAACTTTAGAGACTTCAGCTTTCATCCATCATTACATTTAATTGCTCTGACAATGACTACATGTTACAGGCAGTTAGGATGAGTTGCCTAAAAATATAATCAGGCATTTGAACCAAATAAGTATAGATAATTGAGACACCAGCACCACTATGAGTTGGAAAATACTCTTTCCCATCCAAACTGCATTAGCTAATGCTGAATGTCATCCATCACTTTGCCTTTTGAAGTTCTTTTGCTGCCTTTCACAGGACATTCCTAAATTTCATGTCATCTGCAAACATTCACTAGCTCCTTGTTCTCTGAAATTCTCTTCTGAACACGAAAAACATTGTGTAATGCTCAGCAACAATGATGAACGATGGGTCAGTATTAAAAAAATGGAGAGGGTTAGGCAATATTGGATTTAATATACAGAACTTCTTTTATTTTCAAAACAACCCATTCTTTGACTCAATTCAACACTGTCCCATGGCTACATAAGCTTTGGAGCACACACAGACACAAGTCAAATGACAATCTTGCATCACTGAGTTGCAAGAATGAAGTTTCTCTCAGTCTGGCACCTTCCAGCTGTGTTGGATGTCACCCCCAGTACACAATCTCATGTGAAATGAACACTATGTTGCTGTTGTTTTACTATCAGTTTGCTCCAGATTCTTGATGCTCAGATGGAACTAAAATAGGAGTGCACTAATGGGTGATTTTTTAAAAAAAGACACAAGGGAACTACAAAGCACATACCGGTAGCTGCTGGTGCCACTTCTAAGCTTGGGGCTGAAGCTGTGCAGTCTTGATAGAGACACTCAAGGGGAGGATCCTTACCTGTCATACAGGCTACAGAGAAAGGCTTAGAGAAAAGTGCATAAAGAAATCTGCTTAAGCTCCAGAGAGCTTCTGAGAGCTTTCTCAGCCAAGATTGGGGATTATGCTGTTCTCTTGCTCCTAAGACATGGGAGGGTTCTGCAAGAGTGCTTGTACCAACAGGTTAGGGATTGTGAAATTTATTTATTTTTTTAAAAAAGCAAGTCAAGAGAAGGAAGATTTTGGGTGCCTTTGTTTGAACTGGGTTTAGAGTTCAGGAGCTGGACACAAAGCAAGCAACCCACAAGTGAAATTTTGAAGAGGAGTAGGACCCATTGAAAAAAATGTAACTGGAGTTTTCACAATGAAAGAAGAACATAGAGTCAAGTCCCATTGGGGTTAAATCAGTTATTGGAAACTTCATGAATATATCCATACAACCTACTTGGCAAAAATAAAGAAGTGGTATGCCACTGCCTCCCTTCCTAATGCTTTCTTCATTTCCCACTCTATCCTATAACTCTGGTATTTCTTAGTGTTCTAAGGCATCGGTTGAAGCTTTGTCTTGTTGCTACTTGAAATGAAGTGTAGCCAGTGCTAGAATACACTGTGCTGTTGTAAGCCACCTCCATGAACAGTAGTAGTTCAGTCCAATTGTCTTGCTGATAATTTATAAAACATCTCTCTTCCAAGTGCTAACCAAGATCGATCCTGTTTAGCTTCAAAGGCCATATGCATTGTCACCATCTCCTGAGATAAAGCTTCAAAACAACATTAACCTTGGCAAAGGAAACAGAAGCAAATACAGTACTCAAAAGCAGGAGACAGAGACAGGGGGCGGAGTCAAGTGAGGAATCAGCCTGGAGTCCTTACGTTTCTGCAAATGGTCTAAAGTCCAACCTCTCCTGGATGTCATGGTTCCGACTAATGAAACACTTCAAAGAACTTCCAGGCATTGTTTACCCTAAAAGCCTTTATTAACAGTGCAACAGATGGACGGCACTTCATGGATGGATGCCAGAATCTGAATTTCTCTTGCTTGCATCTAACTTTTCTTGCTAAACCCCTCCCTTATTTTGCACTCATAAATCACATCTGGACAAAGATTCACTTCCGTCCCTTTTCCCAGGCTTTCCTTATAAATCTCCTCCCTTTCTCTGTCATCTGAATTAACTCTAAAAATACCAGACAGTTCTGTATATTTTGTCAAAGCAATAATATCCTATATTGACAGAGTTCCTTTAGCTCTTATCTAGCACCAATTTAGTCCTGACTATTAGTTGGTTAGATTTTGGTGTATAGGAATGAGCAATATCCCTCCACTAATTTCAGCAGTTTGCACTGTGTCCTGAAAAAGTTATTGTGATTCCTTCCAATATGGTATTCTGGCTTGTTTGGGGACAGCATTCCAAACTATCTCTAATGCAGTAGTTCTCAACCTTTCTCAGGTTGAGACCCCACTTGCCCCGCCCATGCGCGCCGAGACCCCGACCCGGGCGTGCCAAAAATTTAAAAAAAAAAAAACCAAAAAACAAAAAAAAACAAAATGGCGGCTGCGATGGGCGGATCTGCGCATGCATGGATCAGCCTGTCGTGCGCACTGCGCATGCGGGATCCACCCATCGCGGCCGCCATTTTGGGTTTTTTTGTTTTTTTAAATTTTTTTTAATTTTTTTTTAATTTTTTTATTTATTTTTTTGGCGCAACGGGCGGATCTGTGCATGCGCGGTGCGCGCGCACCAAAAAAATAAAAAAAATAAAAAAAATAAAAATAAAAAAATTAAAAATTAAAAAAACAAAATGGCGGCCCGCGGTGTCCGGCGACCCCCGCGAAATGGTTGTGCGACCCCAAATGGGGTCACAACCCCAAGGTTGAGAACCGCTGCTCTAATGTTTCCCTATTGGGAGTTGTTTTCATGTTCTTAAGCATTTTGCTTCCCAGAGAAAGCATAAATTTTAGACCTTCCAACAGTAACATCCAAGTATGACCATCACATATAGATCTGTTTGTCCTCATCAAAAAAAAAAAAACTGGTATGAGAAAAGAGAGCCCCCCGGATGAGAAAGAAAATAGAGAAACCAGTATGGTCTTTAATGTATTACCAGACAAATGACGAAAACAAAGGAGATAAAGTTATACAGAAACACATCCGAACATCTCTTCAATCATAAGAGTTCCAATTAAGCTGGGAGAAAAATAATCTACACAAACTCCTTCAGGCCAAACAAGCAAAATGTATTTATCATACGTAGTTTTCTTCTAATCCATACTTGCAAATCATCTTCAGAAAAAAATGATTTTAAGTGGTGAAGTGTAATTTAGGATGATTGCTGCTTTGGAAAAAGCAGCAATGTGTTGTACCTGGTATAGCTAGAAAATCTGATCAGATAGGAAAGGTGGAAGGCATTATATAAACCAACTCCAAAATATTTCACCTAAATCTCTCCTTGCTACTAATCCACTCCAAAGACTATTAAGCAAGGTTCAATATATTACCTAGTTTTTATACTGTAAATTAGTAATTTTAATTGATTTATGTTATTTTTTTTATACTTGTATTCTTGTTGTGAGCCACCCTGCTGAGTCTTGGGAGAAGGGCAGCATATAAGTTTAAATAATACTACTACTACTACTACTAATAATAATAATAATAATAATAATAATAATAATAATATTTTATTACTTCCTCATTGGGTAAAGGAATTGATGATTTACCAAAGGATATTGACACCATGACTCTCCAAATCTTATTGGGTTCCAGCCCCCTCCAGCGTAAAATTTCTTTTTTATTATTTTTTTTATTAATTATATATTTATAAATGTAAACAGAGGAAACAAAGAAAAAATCAGGTTGAGTGCAATTCAACTTAATACAATCATTTTCTACTTGTAAACATTTTTCAATCAGCATATAAAAATTTAACTATAAGCTAGATATAGTTTCTTAGATTGATGTTTCTCTTGTATGTAGTCTATCCATTTTTTCCAGTCCAACATATATTTTTTATTTGAATGATCCTTCAAATATGCAGATATTTTGGCCATTTCTGCCACATTTATGACTTTCAAAGTCCATTCTTCAATAGATGGTAATTCTGGTTTCTTCCAGTATTGTCCCACCAACAGTCTTGCTGCTGTGATCAAATTCAAAATTAAGTTCGTCTCTAAGGTGGTGCAGTCTTTTGTAATACCTAACAAAAACAACTGAGGTAGAAATTCAATACGCTTTTTCAAAATGTTCTGAAGTGTCCACCATATTTTTCTCCAAAAAGCCTTAATTTTTCTACAGGTCCACCATACATGAAAATAAGTAGCATCCATACTTTCCAAATCTTATTGGGTTCCAGCCCCCTCCGGCCTAAAATTTCTTTTGATAAGCCAGACAGTTGTGAGTTTTGCCATATTTTACAACTTTTCGTCCCACAGTTGTTAAGTGACATTTATTAAGTGGGTTTTGCTGCATTTTAATGACTCTTCTTGAACCAGTTGTTAAGTTAGTAACACGGCTGCTGGCTAAATTTGGCTTTCCCATTGTCTTTGCTTGACACAAAGTCACAAAAGTGGATCACGTGATCCCAGGACACCGCAACGGTCCTAAATATGAGCCACTTGCCAAGTATCCAAATTTTGATCACGTGACTACAGAGATGCTGCAACAGTCATAAGTATGAAAAATGGTCTTAAGTTACTTTTTTAGTGCCTCTGTTAACTTTGAACGGTTACTAAACGAACTCTTGTTACGTTAAGGACTATTTGTGATTTTTTTTATCAACTACCCTAATATTATTTACTGATGTAGCTTTATCATTTTAGTGTTTTGCATCATTTTGTTATTTTCTATTTTAATTGCATTAACCATAGCATTCTTACGTTAATTGTTTTGAGATGTGTAATGCGAATCTGAAGATAAGCACTGCAAATGGATTGAAAGAATGGCTTTGATCGATGTGTATCATATCAAAGCCATCCACCTCAGCTGCTTCTCCTCCAAGGCATTTTATGTAGTTCTCCTCTAGGTTTTATTCTCAAGAATTGGCTGAGATGTAGGTTAAGATGTAGAGACATTCAATTAGTCTCATGGCTGCATGGAGATTTACGGACCCTTAGGTCCATTACAACCATTACATCCCATTGACACATCAACTCTATTTTCAGAGAAGTGAGACAGATGCCCTAGATGTCACAAACCCAGCATGAAGATCTTATATTTTTTCTTCCTGAACAAGTGGAATTTAAAAGCATGCTGATCCCCAACATGGAATATTTACTTATATCGGGGTAAGCAGGCCAATGCAGTTCTACGCTGGAGTTATAAGAGGTCTCTGGTCCTGCTCACGAGACAGAAGGATGCTATTCTGCTTTTATCATACTAATGTACCATATCCAAAGGTGGCCACTGCAGTTTGAGATCCTGGCAAACTGGAACGCATCATAATAAAGTAACCCAGGAACTGGAGATCAGACAAACTGGAAGGATTTGTCAAAAGTGGTTCCACTTTGGAACGAACTAAGTGAAGACAGGAATATTTTGCGATGGAAAATGTCAGTCTCCTCTAAGAAGAAAAGCAGCTGACAAACAATTGTGTGGTTCTTTCCATACTGGGGTTCAGAATTACAGAAGAAGAGAATATTGGTTAAACATTAAGAAAGGCTAAAAAGGTCATAGAATTGGTCGTGACTCATTCAATAACTGCCTGGTGTAAGAATCAAAATTCTGGTCCCAACTGCCCAACCGTGATGGTGCAGGATTTGGGAACGGTTAGAAAGTTGTCATAAGAAATGAGAAGAAAACTTTGAATACTTTTCAAAATGGCATCCATTGCAAGAATATTTAAAGCACAATCTTCTCATTTACTTCACACCAGGCAACGTCTTTGCCACATAAAGTTGGGGAGACATGCTGAAATACAGCCACCACAATATATTACTTCTTTCTTAAACAACAAATGTATTGAAATGTGGCATACTGTCCTGCAGCTATTTGTCCCATTAAAATCATAAATCCCTTTTTTTTAATTAATAGCCTCTATTTATTTTGACAGGGTTGGTAAAAATCATTAATGTTCATTTGCAAAATTGGCTGCAGGGCTATTGAACAATGGAGATAGCTGTACTAAGATTCACAACCTCAAATGCCCTACAACAGAAGAGGGAATTTCCCTCTTTCTGCTAATGGACACATTCTGGTGGGGAGAATTATGAGGAAGGATTGTGGGTAAGAGATGGGTGAAGCTTGAGCAGGCAGTAGGTAGATCTAGAATGAAAAGTGCGTAGATCCTGGGAGTTAGAGTCCACCCATCTTGAAGTTGTCCAGACTCAGAAAAACTGGCCTGGAGTCGCTTGCCTCCTGGAGTTGTGGGTTCTGCTCCATCTCTGGAGGTTTTCAAAAACAGACTGGACAACTATTTGATCAGAATGGTATAAGGTCTCCTGCCTTGAGCAAGGAGCTGGACTATAAGACTTCTGAGGTCCCTTCCAGCCATGTGATTCCATGTTTTATGTTCTAGATCAGGGGTCCCCAACCCGTGGTCCATGGACCGGTACTGTTGTGAGTGTCCCTAGACCAGCTTGGGAAGTATCAGAGGATGAGGATCAGCAGCCAGGCCCCTCTGGGTGTTTTCCCCTCCCGGCAGCCGAGGATCAGCAGCCAGGTCCCTCTGGGTATGTGCCCCTCCCGGCAGCCGAGTCAGACAATGAGGAGCTTTGTATGCATTCTGAATCAGACTCTCAAAATGATGAGTCAGATTTAGAACAAGAAGATAAATGGATTGATCCGAGGTTCCGAAGGTTTGATAAGCGAAGGTGTCAGTTAACTGGAAAAAGGAAGTAGTGGGGGGAAGTGACGTATCGGACACTATATTAGAAGGGGAAAGGGAGACTACGCCCTTGTCACGAGCAACGTTAATCAAGGAGAGGCTTGAAAACTTTTGCAGTGCGTTGGAATTCTGGTGTTTTGAAAACCTACCGAAGAATAATGAGGTCTTGGACAATGTGATAAAGAAAGAGTAAGTTAATTGGGAAGTAGGAGGAGGAGAGCATGTTTATCTAAATGTACATAGATCTGATTTGGCCGTTCTGGCCAACAAAAAAATGCCAGCAGCTTGCTTTGAAATGAATCCTTTTGAAATGTGTTAAATAAACCTCTTAAAGACATATTTACGTGGATTTTAATGAGCTGAGAGAGGCCAGACATAACAGGTACTGGCCACGGCATGCCAGCCAGCAACCGGTCTGCACAAACAAGCGAAGCCCCATCCATGGGATGCAGGCAGCACACAAAACCATGCACCGTCTGGTCCGTGGAAAAACCTCTCTCCACGGAACTGTTCCCTGGTGCTCAAAAGGTTGGGGACCTCTGTCATAAAGCATACTTTGCAAATCAGCTTCTGCAGCAGAGACAGGAAATCTCTCTAACATACAAAAATATCAAAACACCCTTTTCTGTCTGCAATTGCAGCAGATATTCACCTTCCCTGAATTCACTCTGAATTTTTTCCTGACATAGCTGAACAGGCAGATTAATCTTGATTTCTACATTACAAGCCAAAAAAGAGAGAAAAGATTTAAAAATGTGACACTGAGCAACGCAGAGGGGAAAAATAATTACAGCCATCTCTGAACGCACCAAAAAATTGTCACTGGGTTCCGTCTGCTGCTTCTGTGTGTGTAATTCACTTGACAAAGCCGATGTTATGGAAAGGTCACCCCGTCTCCTCCTCCCTGTTTCAAATGATCTCTCTGATTAATTTGAAATAACGAGACACACGCCAAGCGCCCATCACAGGAGAGCGCCAAGTATGGCTGTCATTGTTTCAACCAAAATTTCCAGGTCACGCTAAACAGAACAATCGAACAGCTGGAGTAGTTTCCTGTTCTGGGTATCATCAAGAGGAAGAAGGGCATTTTACTGACAACATTGATCAGGTAGATGATCTTATTTCAAGCAAGAGGTTTTTGCTTTCTCCGCCCCACTTTTTTTTTTTTCGGAGTCAGATGTACTTGATTATATATTGTTCGTCAGGATTTCCATCGAAGAAATAAACCGTTTTTTAAACGCAAAAGTAACTCAGTGCAGCTGAAGCCTTCTGCTGTGTCTAAATGTTTCTTTTGCACCAAATTTCTGTTCTGTTTTTCTGCCTGGGAGTTCAGAGTGACTTAAGGTCATCTCCCGTTTTGATCTATGAACTTCTTTAGGTGACTGTATCTCGGCTTAATCATCGGAATTTTCATGGAACTACACATCTGGCTTAGGTGAGCTTACCCATCACCCATACTACAGGGCACTTCATGATTTGTTTAGCTATGGGTTTATTGACTAAGCCATCACACAACATGGTAAACATCATAAAGCAGGGGTCCTCAACCTCCAGTTCATGGACCAGTACTGGTCCGTGGCATGACAGCAACTGGTCCGCACAAACAAGCAAAGCCCCATCTGCGGGATGCAGGCAGCACACAAAACCACACACTCTTTGGTTTGCAGCAAAACCTCTCTCCATGGAACCGGTCCCGGGTGCCCAAAAGGTTGGGGACCGCTGCCATAAAGCATAGTTTGCAAACCACAGTGGGTTTGCTAGGTACTTAGGCCAAGTGTGTTTTGAAACTTGGTACACAGAACATTTCTGATCAGAAAAATGAGAGTGATATTCTACTCAAGCCATGCAAAACTTGGTGTCAGATGTTTAAAGATGACTTACGGACACAGGACGTCAAATGGGAAGATGCCAAAGGTGCTGCCGCAGATAGGATTCATTGGAAGCAGCTTGCAGCTCTATGCCCTTTGCGTGAAAGGAACCAATGATGGTGATGATGATCATTCTACTCAAGAAATATCCAGCAAGTCCAATATGTGGGAATGACCTTCAGAGGAGGAGGAGGAACCTTTCAATGAATTGAAACTAGAGTCTTCTGGAACAAGAGAGGCGCACATCAGTGCCTCTCCAAATTTTGCTGAGTCTCTGTTGTATGGAAGGGATGCTGGATTTTGGCATGCAGAAACATCTGGAGGGGCACAGATCCTCAAATCAGAGGCAGAGCTCTATCTTTGAACCTTGATCCAAGGCCAGGTCACTGGGACTTCATTGGGTCTTATTATATCCCTGAAACGGTCTCCCTGTTTTCAAGCAGTTCTCCAATCAACCCACTCCTCATCCATCCAAATTCTAAGAGCTAAGCTGCAGACAAGTTTGTGAGTGGCATCTCCATACTTGACATTCAGTCAGTAACTTGCAATAAAGCTGATTTAGAGACACAGAATAATCATCCATCAATCAGAGAAGTATTTTTGATGCTTCTGAATTAATGATCGTGCCAGCCACCCTCCATTTCATTCACCCTGTTGCAACTGGGGCTGGAGAAGGATGAATGCAGACACACACACACACACACACACACACACACACACACACACAAAATCATGCACAAGGCATAAATAATTCATGGATCTTTAACCTCTCAGCTCCTGGAAAGCATCCACCCATGGTGGCTTTAAACAGCTCTCAAGATCCCAGCAAGAAATACCGGTTATCATTTATTTAACACATATATCGCCACAGCCCAAGGAGTTGAGGTTTAGAAGTAATGTCAACAGACAAAGGATCATACTTAGGAGTCACTGGCCTCTTTCTCCCTGAGGCAAAAGACAACGTGAATTCATTCAGGTCCACTCTATTATTCATGGGGAAAACTGCCGATCACAGCTTCAGAATGAAGTGAAGTTACTCTGAATAAGGGGTTTGAAATATCCTGAAATTAAACTGCTGGTTATTAGTCAAGATTTCAAGAATTCTCATTTAAAAGAACCCGAAGCAATTTTTAGTAATAATAAAAAAAAAGAATGCAGAAAGCCATACTGAATCCTTGATGGAGCATTTAGAAAAACAGTCCTTATTTCTCCAATGAAGAATAAGATGTTTCGTGTCTGCTTGGATAAAATGGATGAATGAAGAAAATAACAACCCAAAACCAAGGTTATGATGTCACATTAGCACTGGACTGATGCAATTTACTGTGTAGACACAAACTGAAGCTAGCTACATAGTCTAGCCGTTGGCTTTCAATCATGGGTCATTGAATCAGCCACAATTATCTTGAGTTCACGCCGTATACAAAATCATAAGCCAACGTTTAAAAGCCACAATAGTTGAGTTCATTTATTTTGTTAAACCAAACTGCACAATGGCTCTGCACAAAATCCATCAGTTTGTCCAATTACTTACACTTGACAAGTTTTCATCCAAATGTTTAGTCATTAACTGCTTTCTTGCAATTTCCATGTTGTCATTTCAAATCCTGCTTTCCAGAGGAACATCAAAACAAGTTTTGCAAGAATGCTATCAAGTCTTTTTAAAACTGGCTCATTTTCCAGAGTAAACTTCTCCAAGTCTTCAGCCATTCTATGTAAGACAACTTCAGACTTTCCTTCTCCTGGACAAGCTCGGGTCACATGTGGCTGAATAAATGATTGACACCAACAGATTTCTTGGCAACCCCTGGAAGCTCACAAATTCTACCTTCCATACTAGTTTTTCAATGAATTCTTTTGCAAATGTTCTGTGTGGTAATATGATAACCAGGATGACACACTGAACTACTGAATCAGAAAAGCTATTTCATTGACTTCCAATTATCCTCACCTTCCTGATCTTTTGTATCTAACATGCTTGAGGACCATGGGCCAGCTCCTGTTTATTCATCCTTCATTCAAAGGGACAGTTGAGCAGCCCTCAAACTTCATCAATTTCCTCCTGAAAACCTGTTTGATGTGTGGGATCCTTGGTTTGCTCTGATCATCATTGCTGATGCTATTACCTAGTTTGGTAGTGAAATGTCTGTAAGAAATATCTGCAAGAAAACAACCAAGCTCAGAGTGCACAAAGAACCCCACAGTTCAACTCTGAGCTGCACATACTCTCTACTATCGGTTCCACTGTTTGATCCCCGATAGAGTTGCTTGCTGGTCTTACATAGATGAACAAGACTCTAGGCAATTTTCCAGGAGGATCCAACCTCAAAAGGACTTACATTCTTTATACTGAGAGTGGCCAATCTGTACTTTTCATGAACAAAATAGTGCACAGTTTGGATCTGAGAAATACCCAATTCAAAGAATTAAAATGGTGGCATTTCTTTTCTAACATTGTGAAATATTTAATAGTTGCCTGAGTAGTGATAGAAAGACGTATTTGAAAGGGCATCACGCAATACAGTAATGGTTTTTAAAATAGTATTCCTTAATCAAGAATTTCCACTTTCCTAGCCTACCCCCAAATCAAACTGGCCAGAAATGCCAAGAATTGCAGTCTTAATCCCAGATTGGGGAAAAAAACTGCTTTAGGGCACATATCTCAAGTTGAGAGAAACGTTTATTTCCTAGCACTGTTGCTTAAAAACTTTATTCAGATGCTGTACATAATTAAGACGCCTTCCGATCCACTGGATGAATACCTTTCTTAGTAGAATAGCAGAGTTGGAAGAGACCTTAGAGGTCTTCCAGTTCAAACCCTGCTCAACCATTTCAGACAAATGGTTGTCCAGTCTATTCTTAAAGATTTCCAGTGTTGGAGCATCCACAACTTCTGAAGGCAAATTGTTCCATTGGTTAATTGCTCTCACTGTCAGAAAAAAAAATCTCTTTAGTTCTAGATTGCTTCTCTCCTTGATTATTTTCCATCTGTTGCTTCTTGTTCTGTCTAGTATTTAGCTGACAATTTTCTCAACTTACTATGTGGTCCTCTATTATGCAATGGGTCCAGGTCCCAAAATATTTTTTTAATAAAACATTAAAGGAACAACCAAAGGGAATAAATAGCATGTAATGTTAAAAAGGTTGTAGTTGACAGGGTTTTGTTTTATATTTGGTGTGATTTGGGTTCTTCTTCATTATCCTTAATTGGACACGGCTATCATAATTTTGTTTTTCACATTTAATTGCTTGGATCAGGTTGGTAGCTTCAACAAGATGTAAACAGGGGCATCGCTGCCACATTGTCTAACAGAATTCTCATGGGTTATTTCTACTCCCTATCTCACACTTAATTCTGTCAACCCAGTATCTCTCTCTCTCTCTCTCTCTCTCTCTCTCTCTCTCTCTCTCTCTCTCTCTCATTCTCTCTCTCTCATTCTCTTTCTCTGTCTGTCTCTTTCTCTCTTTCTCTCTCTCTCTTTCTCTCTGTCTCTCTCTCTCTCTCTCTCTCTCTCTGTCTCTCTTATATATATATATATATATATGTATGTGTATGTGTATGTGTATGTGTATGTGTATGTGTATGTGTATGTGTATGTGTATGTGTATGTGTATATATATACATATATATATACATATATATATACATATATATATATATGTGTGTGTGTGTGTATATATATATATATGTATATGTATATGTATATGTATATGTATATGTATATATATATATATATATATATGTATATGTATATGTATATGTATATGTATATGTATATGTATATGTATATGTATATGTATATGTATATGTATATGTATATGTATATGTATATATATATATATGTATATATATATATATATATGTATATATATATATATATATATATATATATATATATATATATATATATATATATATATATATATATATATATATATATATATATATATATATATATATATATATATATATATATATGTATATATATATGTAGGTCTTTGGTTCTTCGGGTTTTCTCCCACGTAGAATTTGAAGTGTCCTGGCGACGTTTCGACGAAGTCTCATTCGTCATCTTCAGGCTGATATATACCGTATATATATCCTATTTAGATATAAAATCATCATGAAGCTCCATCTCTGTTTTTCCTTTGGCAAAGTGACAACGATATTAGTCTTCCATAAAGCCTTTTAAGCCATATCATAAAGTTGTGTTCATTTCATTTTGATAACAGTTTGACTAAGAGCAAAGTGTGGGGAATTAATATGGATGCTCAATCAAAGCTCACTAAAATAACTATTTTCTCCCACACAATGCTGCGGCAGAATTATCTTCCATTATCCAAAAGGTTTCTGAAAGAAGCTGTGATTAGAAGGGGGGGGAATACCTGAATTAATTTGCACTTAATATGTAAAGTGCTTGATAAATGTTTTGATAATATTTTAGGGCTTCAATCCTTCTCTGTCCCCCCCTCCCCAGTATCTAATATCTATCTACTCCATCAGGAAACTTGAGACTGGCAGCAAGTTGCAAATATCTGGGGTAAAATAAGCCTGTATCTTATAATGAAATCAGTTGCACAAACACAAAACAAGAAAAACCATTTCATCGAAGTAAGCAATATACGATACTTGGGTTTTAAAAGAAATACAGATAGTCCTCAACTTACAACTTATAACCAGTCATTTAGTGACGGAAGTGGCAATGGCACTGAAAGAAAGTGACTTATAACTGTTTTATTTATTTTATTTATTATTTATTTATTATTAAATTTCTATACCGCCCCTCTCCCGAAGGACTCGGGGCGGTGTACAGCCTTAAAATTTAAAAAAAAACATATAAATGTACAAAATTAAAATATTTAAAAATAAATTAAACAAATTAGGCCATAAAATCCCATATAAAACCCAATATATGCGAATCCTAAAATCCTAAAAATTACAAAAATCCTAAAAATTACACAATCCCCCTAAAACATTTTCACCCGGTTGGAGCCGGAGCTTCTATGCCAGGCCGGCCTGTTGAAAAAGGAAAGTTTTCAGTTCCCGACGGAAGGTGCGTAAGTCCGTCATCGTACGGAGTTCGGGGGGGAGCTCGTTCCAAAGCGTAGGAGCTCCCACAGAGAAGGCTCTCCCCCTGGGGGTCGCCAGTCGACATTGTCTGGCCGACGGCACCCTGAGGAGGCCCTCTCTGTGGGAGCGTACCGGACGGCAGGAGGTATTTGCTAGCAGTAAGCGGTCCTGTAAGTATCCGGGTCCAATGCCATGGAGCGCTTTAAAGGTGATCACTAACACCTTGAACCGCACCCGGAAGACCACCGGCAACCAGTGCAGCTCGCACAGGAGCGGTGTTACATGGGAGCGCCACGACGCTCCTGTCACTACTCGCGCGGCCGCATTCTGGGCCAGTTGGAGCCTCCAGGTGCACCTCAAGGGGAGCCCCATGTAGAGAGCATTACAGTAATCCAGCCTGGAGGTAACGAAGGCATGAGTGACTGTGCGTAGCGAGTCCCGGTCTAGGAAGGGACGCAACTGGCGCACCAGGCGAACCTGATAGAACATCCTCCCGGCCACAGCCGCCAGATGGTCCTCTAAGGACAGCTGTGAATCCAGGAGGACTCCCAAATTGCGAGCCCTTCCCATAGGGGCCACTGTTTCGCCCCCAATAGATAGTGATGGAATCAATTGGCTATACCGGGGCGACGGTAACCACAGCCACTCGGTCTTGGAGGGATTGAGCTTGAGTCCGTTCTTCCCCATCCAGACCCGCACGGCCTCCAGGCACTGGGTCAGCACGGCAAGGGCATCATTGGGGTGGTTCGGCGTGGAAATGTACAGCTGAGTATCGTCAGCGTACTGATGATATTCCACGCCAAAACCATGGATGATCTCACCCAGCGGCTTTACATAAATGTTGAACAGTAGAGGCAAGAGGACCGACCCCTGAGGTACCCCACATACGAGGGGTCTCGGTGTCGACCTCTGGCCCCCTGTCAACACAGACTGCATCCGGCCGGAGAGGAAGGAGGAGAACCACCGCAAAACAGTGCCTCCTATGCCCAGCCCCTCCAACCGTTGCAGCATGATACCACGATCGATGGTATCAAAAGCCGCCGAGAGGTCCAATAGCACCAGAACAGAGGAACATCCCCTGTTTCGGGCCCGTCAGAGATCATCCACCAACGCGGCCAATGCTGTTTCTGTGCTGTAGCCAGGCCTGAAACCTGACTGGTGTGGATCCCAATATGACGATTCCTCCAGGTGCTGCGGGAACTGTCGGGCAACCACACTCTCAACAACCTTCGCAAGGAAGCGAAGGTTGGAGATGGGACGGTAGTTTGATAAAACAGCCGGATCCAGGACAGGTTTCTTGAGGAGGGGCCTCACCACCGCCTCTTTCAAGGTGGTGGAAAAAACACCCTCACACATCCTCGTGGTCCCATGATCCAATTTTGGAGGGCATGTATTTATGACAGTTGCAGTATCCCAAGGTCACGAGATCACCTTTTGCAACCTTCTGAAAAACAAAGTCATTGGGGAAGCCAGATTCCTCTCCTCTAATCATGCTGGCCAGAGTTAAGGATCACTGAAATCTCAAGGAATTGGAAAACATTAGATCCAAGAACCTCTTCCTCTTGCCTTCTTCTTCAGTCTAAACCCAAGCTTCCTGTCACTGCTTTAAAATCAAATAGAGATAGTCCTCTTATAACGAAGAGAAGGACAAGGGGAGACATGATTGCAGTGTTCCAATATCTCAGGGGTAGCCCCAAAGAAGATGAGGGAGTCAAGCTATTCTCCAAAGCACCTGAAGGCAGAACAAGAAGCAACGGATGGAAACTAATCAAGGAGAGAAGCAACCTGGAACTAAGGAGAAACTTCCTGACAGTTAGAACAATTATAACCAGTGGAATAACCTGCCTTCAGAAGCGGTGAAGGCTCCAACACTGGAAGTTCTTAAGAAGAGACTGGACAGCCATTTGTCTGAAATGGTATAGGGTTTCCTGCCTGGGCAGGGGGTTGGACTAGATGACCTCCAAGGACCCTTCCAACTTTATTATTATTATATAACTACAACCAGGAGCAGGATTTTCAGTGCTAAGCAAAACTTCACCCAATTTTATAACATTTTTGGTTATGGTTGTTCAGCGAATCACTCTACATAAGTGTATCATGTGGTTGTTATAATAATAATAATAATAAATAATAATAATAATAATAATAATAATAATAATAATAATAATAATAATGTTGGAAGGGACCTTGGAGGTCATTGAAGTAGGACAGACTTTTCACAGAAGACATTCTATTTCCTTGCCTTGAACTTGCGACTGTCTGAAATTGAGAAAAGTTAATTCCTTCCATTTTTACTGCCTATCTTGGGCGCAAATTATTTCCATTTTGCAGATGACAAACCAGTTCCAATCAATATTTTAAAACTGAAGCAACAAATGTTAGACACCCCTTGTGCACCAAAGTCAAAATGATATGTGTATATAAAGCAACTGGTGACATTTTGTGATGTTATACAAGTGAGAACAAAATGAACGATATTATCTTATGCTATAATTAGTCTGCAGCTGAATCTTCTCAGCTAGGTTAATTAACATCCAACACATTTCCCTATTCAAATAAGTCAAATCTGAACAGAAAATCTGTTTTGATTTTGTTAAATCTGAGAAAGCTTTGCACTGATCAAACAAAAGACTCTCTCCACTTGGGTCTTTCTACCTGGACAGCTTGTATTATTTTAAGGTCATTTTTTTTTAAAAAAATCATTCATATCACATTTTAGGTTCCTGAATCAGGAGGATCTGCGCAGAGTCATCCATGTCTCGGTCAACTCCCAGGTAGACTACTGTAAAGCACTCTACAGTGGTTTACAGCTTGAATGTCTGCAAGCTTCAGGTGATGCAGAATGATGTGATGCTGTGGTGTTCAAATGTGCCCCTGAAATGGCACATGTTACACCTCAGCTCTGGGAGCTGCATTGGCAGGACTAATTCAAGATGTTCTTGAATTAAGATAGTCTTTATTGTCATTTTCCTGTATGCACAGATGTAAAGAATTCCGGGAAAAACAAAGTGACAAAACCATATATCACTGGGGGCGAACCTATGGCACACGTGCCAGAGGCGGCACTCAGAGCACTCTCTGTGGGCATGCACGCTGTTGCACCAGCCCCACCTCCCCCTGCGGCCCCCTCCTCACCAGCAGCCTCCCCAGAGGAGTCACCACCAGGCGCTGCCCACGCAGAGCAGCGCAGCTGGGTAGCAGGGACAAGACTCTGCCCTCACAACCCATCACGCACAGATGCTGCTGCGGGGAGCAGGTGGAGGGCGTGGCCACCATGGTAATCTGCTGCGGCGGGCTGTGGAGGCGGTAGGTGGCCCTGTGAGTGGGCAGGGCAGGGGGCGGGGCAGGCGGGGTGGTTTTTGTGCACTCAGTGTCTAAAAGGTTCGCCATCCCTGCCATATATAATTGGATAGATTGGCACCCACTCCATGACTTGCATGGGCAAGACCTTCTGTCCATTCTTATCAATAAAGGAGAATATTTGTAGCTCAGGGTTGAACTGTGGAGCCCTTGGTGCTCTCTGAACGTGGTTGTTTTCTGGCAGACGTTGCATTACCAAACCTTACTAGCACTGATGATGTTACCTGGTGTAGGTAATGAAATGTCTGCCAGAAAACAACCCAGCTCAGAGAGCACCAAGGGCCATTCTTATGTTCAGCTTCATTGGGTTATGTATTTATTTATTTTTGGTTCAGAGGAGAACAACAACCACCATTACTAGGACCCAGGCATGGACACTCTCACAAAACAGAGAGGGATGATCAAAGAAGCAGAAAGCCCTACCGTAACAGATTCATGGATCCAGTCAAAGAGGAGTCTTTGAAAGCTTCAAAGTGGGTTCTTTTCACCTTGCTTACAGTCAGATCTATCAATAGCCCCCTTACAAATCTGTCTAAAACAGAAGAGCCATCTGGAAAGGCCAGTTCCTTTCATCTTTGACAAATGTGTGATGATGCCCGGGAGCAAGGTACGGATTCAAGGAAAGAGAATTTTGCACCTTTTCAAACACCATTATGGGATCTGTAGCCCGCACATCTGTTTCACTGCCTCAGTGTTTAAGAGTGAGAGCACTTCTTCAATGTTCTTCCCACTTTTGTTTCATAAAGCAGAGTTTCTGGAAGTCTGCCAACCCTTTTACCGGCAGTGGCCATAGGAGGCACTCATAATTTTCTTCTGCATAAATAATGTGCCTTAGTGTGTGTGTGTGTGTGTGTGTGTTTCTGCTTTCTGCTTGTGCTTCCTTTAGATCAGTGGTGGCGAACCTATGGCACGTGTGCCAGAGGTGGCACTCTGAGCCCTCTCTATGGGCACGCGAGTCATCGCCCCCCCCCGCCCCACCCCTCACCAGCAGAGCCCTGGAGGAGAGTCACCCCAGGGCGTGGCCTATGCGCAGCAGCCCAGCCAAGAACATGGCAGCCAGGCAGTGGGGACAAGACTCCACCCTTGCACCCTGTCACGCGCAGATGATGCTGTCAGGTGCAGGCGGAGGGCATGGCTGCCATGCCATGGGTGATCTGCGACGGGTCATGGAGGTGGTAGGTAGGTGGTCCTGCCGGCTGGCAGAGCGGGATGGGGAGGTGGGCGGGAGCAGGGACAGGGCGGTTTTTGAGCACTCAGTGTTTAAAAGGTTTGCCATCACTGCTCTAGATGTATACGTGGGAAATTTAGAGCAGGTTGCATATGTTTTACCACAGGTCACATAATCAGGCTAGAAACCAGGAAAGTGAGTTCTAGTCCCGCCTTAGGCATGAAAGACAATTGAGTGGGCCAGTCCTTTTTCCTCAGCCTAACTCACCTCACAGGATTGTTGTGGTGGGGAAAATGGGAGGAGGAGTGTTGCTTGAGTTATTTATAGAAACAACAAAGGCAGGAAATAAATAAATTCTGCAACTTCTTGTTACTTTCATAGATAATAAAGATGAGATATAATCTTTGTTACTTTTTCTGTGAACACACTGGCTCTCAATACACACACACACACAGAGATACACATACACACAAGGGATGCATTTCAGGTATTTTAATGGATTTTTGTTTTTCCTCTGCAGCCTCTAGCTTGATCAGACCTATTTTCCAAGTCAATCTTGCTTTGCTAGCCTCTCCTTGTCCTGTGACTGACCTTCATTTTTCAATTAACACCTAGAAGAGAGCCAAGCTGGATCTTCCATTTTACTCTTAGAAACTGTGAGATAACAAACTTCCAGCTCTAACCCCAATCAGATAATTGTTTCCCTCTGTTGCTGCAGCCAGAGCCCAGTGCCTGCCAGACATTTAATCCTTATTAATATCTAGCTTTCCTTCACTGGTGTCTAAACTGAGCAACGGTCAGAGTAGAGGGGGAGCTGGAGGTTGAATGGCTGCAAACCCTCCCAACAAAAGCAATCCTTCTGTGAATTGAATTCCAGAGACCACCCCTCTCACCAGGGCAAATTAGAGAAGGACCTCTCATGCTTTAATTAATGAGGATTAATTAAATTTTAAGAAAACGTGATCTTGTTTACTTCAGTCCCAACTCCTCTTTATTTATTTATTTATTTATTTTATTTTATTCGGTCTTGTATGCCTCTCCTCTCCTCATCCTTCCTGCTTCAATATCTGTCCTGTAAATTCTAAATTAGCTGGCAACACAAGACTTTCTGAAAACATCTCCGCATGCTAGATTCGATTCCATTCTTTTCACTTTTTAGAACACAGCCCTTAGGTCAGGTCCAAAACTAAGAAGGACACATGGCGATTCTCCCAAGTTGAGTTCTTTATTGTTTCACACCTATAGAAAAAATCTTGTCAGAGTAAAGACTCTCCTATCTCATCTATGGCATACTCTGGGAACCAATAGGGAGCAGCCTTCTTTACCCTCTTTCTCTTGCACAAACTATCTGAAGTGAGTTATCCCTTACTCCTCTGGAATGCACCTTCTCCCTCCACCTCTTCACTGCATTCCATCACACCATGTGTGGACTTCAACTTCCAGAATTCATCAGCCACCATGCGTACACTTCAGCTCCCAGAATTCATCAGTCACCATGCGTACACTTCAGCTCCCAGAATACCTTAGTCACCATGGCCCAAGGTAAAGAATGACATGTGGCATTTTTTTCCAGGTGAGTTCTTCATTGTATCACACCTATAAACAGAATCTTGCCAGACTGAAGACCCTCTTATCTATATCTATGATATACTCTGGGAATTGTTAGGAAGGAGCCATCTTCATCCTCATTCTCTCACACATGATATCAGGAGCTGAGTTGCCTTTTTCTCCTGGGAAACCACCTTTTCATTCTATTCCAATGGTGGCGGCACTCAGAGCCCTCTCTGTGGGCACGCACACCGTCGCCCCGGTCCTAGGCCTTCAGCTGGATTTTATAAAACCTCTTCGCTTTAGGCCTCCACATGCAAAAAAAAAAAAAGGTTCAATCAATCAGTCAATTTCAACTTCTCGCGGGGAAAAAAAGATCTTGATTGATTGAACTTTTTAGTCCCACCCAGTTTGCCATTACCACTGCAGCCACGCCCACCCAATGGGCCACTCCCACCCAACGGGCCACATCCACCCGGCACCCGACGATGCATAAGTGGGTTTTGGGTTGCAGTTTGGGCATTTGGTCTCTAAAAGGTTCGCCATCACTGTTCTATTCCATCACACCTGCTAATGGATAAAGTCCCAATCCTATACACAATGTCTTTCCAGCGGAAGAAATAGGTCCAGAAAGAATTTTTGAAAGAGTAGAAGTGCCTGCCTTCTCTGACCTCTCACTCCAACCACGATTGGCTTCAACTACATCTATAATAGGGTTCCTAATAGAATGATACAACAGGAAAGCAACTCTTGCTAAACCATTGAGTAGAAGAAGGTGGGTTACATCAAAATAGTCCAGGCTGATAAAAGACAGCTAGTGAAGTTCCTGAGTACAATTTACCCACCCCAATCCTCTGAAATTAAAAGTAACGCATCTTGCTGTTTTTCTAAAAATGTATTTATTCTTCCACAATCAAAAATGTGCATTCCTTGGGGGTATTACTACTACTACCACTACCACTACCACTACCACTACCACTACCACTACCACTACTACTACTACTACTACTACTACTACTACTACTACTACTACTACTACTACTACTACTACTACAATGAGAAAGACCAATACAGAGAGAAACAGTTTGGGCTATATAAAAGGGGAAGTAACAGCAAAAGCTTTCAAATCAACCCGTCATCTTTTTTTAACATGTTGACAACTGAAAAAAATCTCAATTTTTGGAAACTGGGCCTAGGGACCTTTGCAAATCTGTTCTCCATTCCTGCTGCCACTAAAACCTGGTTCATCTTTCACGCTTGCAGCAAAATGGAGAGCAGCTACTTTTACAATTGACTCTTAATTACCACATTTTCGTCCAAGCCTATGTCAATACAGAAGAAATGGCTGCTTGAGGTTTTTATGGGGAAAAAACAATTATATTTCTTAACACCAATAAGGCACACCAGGCGATGTCTCTGAGGGCAGATAACCTTCCTTTTGGTTAGAGCTGTTCAGCTCACATTAACAGTAATATGCCCCCAGCAGCTCTTAATCCACCTGAAAGAGACTATATATTGTGCCTCGCTATTTAAAGATGTACACCAAGTGAAATAATACATTAATAGCCAGATGTTGTGCACCAGTGGTTAGCTATTACATCCAAGACAGCCCTTATTTAACCTGTACAAAACCTACATACATTTGGCAGCACCTAAACAGCTTTCAAAAGCTACTCTTCGAAGCTGCAGATCAGCCTCGAACACAATGCAGAAAGAGAATTAACTTCAGCAATATAATCCTCTTAGAGGGAATTACTGTACTTTTTATCCAAAAGTAAAATAACTAATCGGTAGGCAAGGTGGGGAGAAGGCAAGTGATTTATTGTCTGGAAATTTAAAGAGCTTTCTTCCCCAGCGAAGGAATGAAATTTTAAAATATTGGTAGCTCTACCACCACTCAATTACCCCATAATGTTTTTTTTAAAGGTAAAGATGGAACAGAAACAAACCTTAAAACCATGTAGGGAAACATCTGAAATTATAATAATAATAGTGCCTATCTGTTCAATTTGTTAGTGTTAATCCGGCTGAAGGACAAAGTCCTGGGCCTGTTTACCTAATGTCCTTCCAATGTTTCACTGGCATGGAAAGAATATAATAATAATAATCTGGCACTTGCCGATCCATAAGGAAACCAAGGTCAGAAATAACTGCTATAAAAATGCCAGATTGGTGAGGCTGTCAGTCAGATAGCCTCTGCCTCCTGTGTGCACATAGCCAGACAAACAGCATCTACCTTGGTCTAAAAAAGAAAGCATTTAAAAAGCTGTCCTGAATATCTTTCCATACAGCTAGCCCACACCAAGCAAAATAGACAGATTTATATTAACAGGCATCGCTTACCCACACCAATTCTTCCTTTAAGATTTCCTGTGTGATATATTCTGTTTTTTTTAAAAAAAGGAAACAGAATATATTGTCCAAAAGCAAAAACTGTTGCTTAATATGCCAACACAGAGAATTGTAAGAAATCACTAAGTTGGTTTTCTATGAACTAAATATCAAGTAAGAGAAGATGGAAAGAGTTCTTGGGGTACAACAATGCCTTGCCAACATGCACCATTGTAACCATGATCAATCATCCAGGAACATTAACACTAACATGCAATCCCTGATGGAATCTGGAAGAGCGTACAAGGGATATATGACTTTCACTTGAATCTGGTTCATCCCTACAGTGAATTTATGTTTTGATTTTAAATGGTGACCCTCCACAAAATCAGAGTTGGTAGAAGGCATTTTGTTCTGGGAGTTCAACCTTCTGCTCCAAGCAATCTCAGAAAGTTGTCCATTGGGGCTTTGCTTGAATATGTCAAGAAAGAGAAGGGGATAACATTGGCATAACATTGGCATATGGAAGGATCCATAGATTGACAGTTAGAACAATTAATCAGTGGAATGGCTTGGCTTCAGAAGTTGTGGGTGCTCCATCACTGGAACTCTTTAAGAAGAGATTGGACAGCCATTTGTCAGGATTTGCATAGGGTCTCCTGCTTGGATAGGGGGTTGGATTGAACAGGGCTTTTCAACCAGTGGCATGGGTACCACCTGTAGTACATTGGCACCTGGCAGGTGATACGCGACCATCCTAGAAGTGGCAGCGGGGGAGGGGAATGAGCTGAACCGGTGGCAGCACCGCACAAGCCTGAGCAAGAGATGGCTGGAGCTGCAGGGCTGTCAGGGCTCAGCGGAAGTGCAGGATCAGTGCCAGACTCCAGCTGGAGCTCGGCGCTGATCTTGGCGCTTCTGCTGAGCCCAGAAAAAGCACCGATCAGCCGGAATGTTGCAGCATCTCCAGGGTCTTGTGATTTACATTCAGATGCTTGGCAACTGATTCATATTTATGACAGTCACCCCCCACCCCTGCTGCCAATCCTCAACAGAAATGGTCACAACAATGAAAACCTCGGACTGGCGGGCAGGCAGGCAGGTGTCTTGCTCAGCTGTGCCTTGGGGGTCACTTTTTTCAGTGCCATTGTAACTTCAAACAGTCACTAAACAGTGTTGTAAGTTGAGCACTACCTGTACTTTATCACTTTTTTCATTCTTTTTTTTTGGTCATCAAGTTTTTGACCCCTTGCTAGGCGACTGGTGGTCCTCAGATGTTGCCATATCCTAAAAGTGGTACAATGGGTGAAAAGGTTGAAAAGCCCTGGATTAGCATACCTCAAAGCTCCCTTTATATTCTGTTAATATGAGGCTCCTTTCCTTCATATTGCTCAGAAGGCACAGAGTATTGGAGAATGAGAGTGGAGTAATGGTTGGGGTGTTGGACTTGCACTAGAGAGGAAGAAGAGTTATGGACCATTTCTTGAAATGCAGGGTGTGAATCGAGTAAGCTAAGAAACGGAGGCAGCATTTCATATAAACAGCAACTTCACTCTGTCTTCGCCAGAAATTTTGCTAACAACTCCTTATGTTGTCAGGGTCATTGGTTGTGAGATTTGATCCTACTGAAGCAATTGCAACAGAGTCTCATTAAAATATGTTAGGCTGAGGAAAAAAACAAACTGTATTAAGTAATGTCTCATAACCTGATAGGTTTATCTGATTCACTCTTCTATTATTTAAAGGAAACCCAGACTTTTTTAAAAGAGAGATTGATTTGACACAGATGAACTTCAGAGTGCATCTGTGTGCATTAATACCTCACAGTTCTGTGGTGATTCTCCATAGAATATAGTTGCATTTTCCCTCATCTTTCGTTTAATCTTTGGTTGTGACTTCTGACTATTCTATGCTGGTTCCCATCCTGGCTTGTTCTTCAGGCCTCATTGGTGAACCCAGGATTCATGCCTTATTTCACAAGGCTGCTTCAGAGTCTAACCTAAACTCCAATCATCTACATTGGTAACCATCATTAAACATGATAGATGTGAATTCCACAAATAAATAAATATTGGACAAAGAGTACTATTCAACAACATTAGTGCTGAATCCAGCAACAATGAATTCCATAGCCGACTCCCTTGTTGATATCAGTTTTATATCCCATCATTTCTCCTGGAGTTTAAGGTGATATACATAACACTTCCTCCTACACACAAGAATGTTCCCATGAGGAAGATTGAGTATCTAACTCCAAAAATTATCCAATGCATTTCTGCGGCTTAGAGTACATCTTAAACAGCACATCACCCTTATTTACACATCCTGAAACACCAGCTATTGTTCTGATATTCTGTGCAATCTATCCATAAGTATAAAGGTGTTACAAGAAATCTTTGCAGTTGTAATATATTTTATGATTTTGGGGCTCAAAGGTACACAAAGGTACAAAGTTTCTATCCATAAAATTAGTTCTATAATAATTATAATCCCTGATGATCCTACCTTGTGAAATGAATTTCTATACAATATTGACTTAACTGAAATAGGATTTGCTGAAATTATATAAAAAATTCCCAGTGTATTTTAGATGTAATATCAATGCTGATTTTTTTTTGTAAAAAAGTAGACAAATGTAATCATTTGTTGAATATTTAGATCCAATCATTCTAATATCCAGGATACTGGATATTTAAAGTAAATGAAACAAAAGCAGTATCAAAATAGACCCTTATCCTATCTTATAAATTAAAAGCAAAAATATAAAGTGAAATCATTCTAGGTTTCACACTACTTTTATTTGATATTTGTCATTTCATTAAAAACAAACGTCTACTAGAGTTTATAAAGCTATATACAAATCCTGCCTTTTCTATGTTATTTTTTGCTGATTTTTGGCAAAGAAACTGCCCTTCATATTTTATGAGTCCCATCCTTGACAGCAGGGAAATTAGGCAAAAATTAGTAGTTTTGCTGTTACCATGGATTGAAATGGGAAAAAAATCTTCCTTCCTTCATCCTGGTTCTAAATTCTAGGAAGACAAAATGTCCAAAATCGGAGAAAAGGAAGAAAAATACATTAGTAGTAAAATATTTCTCATTTAAATGTGGAGTCCTTGCAGATCTAAGTAGACAATACATAGGAATGTTAGGCTCCCTAAAAACTAAAGTATGCAAGCCCCATTTTCCTTGGGTTGAGTTCATATATTGGGCAGGTTCTGGTGAAGGTTTGATTTTCCTGAAATCAAAGGGTAAAAGATGTTTCTGTTTAGATAGAGCAGGGCTTTTCAACCAGTGGTATGGGTACCATCTGTGGTACATTGGCACCTGGTAGGTGGTACGCGACCATCCTAGAAAAGTGGTAGTGGGGGAGAGGAATGAGCTGAACCGGTGGCAGCACCGCACAAGCCTGAGCAAGAGACGGCTGGAGCTGCAGGGCTGTCAGAGCTCAGCGGAAGCGCCAGGATCAGCACTTCTTTGGGACTGTCAGGGCTCAGTGGAAGTGCCAGGATCAGTGCCAGGCTACAGCTGGAGCTCAGCACTGATCCTGGCGCTTCTGCTGAGGCCAGAAGAAGCGTCGATCAGCTGGAATGTTGCAGTCTCTCCAGGGTCTTGTGATTTACATTCAGATGCTTGGCCACTGATTCATATTTATGAAGGTCACAGTGTCCCAGGGTCATGTGAAATGACCAAAACCTGCTGCAACCACCCAGCAGACAGGGGGGGGACCAAACACCCCACCCCTCCCCCGCTGCCAATCGTCAACAGAAATGCTCACAACAATGAAAACCTTGGACAGGAGGAAGAGCGCAGCCAGGCAGGCAGGCAGGCGTCTTGCTCGGCTGTGGCTTGGGGGGCACTTTTTTCAGTGTCATTGTAACTTCGAACAGTCACTAAGCAAACTGTTGTAAGTCGAGGACTACCTGTACTTCATCACTTTTTTCCTTTTTTTTTTGTCATCAAGTTTTTGACACCTTGCTAGGCGACTGGTGGTACTCGGATGTTGCCATATCCTAAAAATGGTACAATGGGTGAAAATTTTGAAAAGCCCTGTACTAGCTATTCTGTCTCTTGAGCTTCTGCTGAATTGTAGTGACACCTCCTGGTAAGAAACCAGGAGAAAGAAACCACCTTCTGGTTGAGGTGGGGGAAGTTATTTTGGCATTAACTTCTTCTAGAACTTCTGAATTTTTCTTCTGCATTTGTCTCCTTCCACCCCCACCCCCCGATCAAACAAACCACCATCTGATGAGGGCCAAATGGTGTTTTCTTCCAAACTTGAACATACAGCACAAGTTACACAGAAATCTGGCAATCCTCCAAAGTCATAAGTATCTGAGAATGGTAACAGAATATATTAAAACACACACAGAGAGAGAGAAATAAACACAGCCCGGGTTTAAAATTAGCAATGGCTTTGGGGTATTGCAAAATTTATATTATCTGCAACATATTTTGAAAGTAAGTAATAGATATAACCCCCCTCCCCCATCTTGCTTGCCGGGGGAAAAAAAGATTCTCACAAGGGACATGGTTATCTGGAAATATCATTTGCATTGATGCATTTAAATTGGAGAGGTTGACATACAAAGCTAAAAGCAATATTTCATGCAAGAAGAGAAGAATAGTGTTATTTACAGTACGTGTGCCAAAAATGCCAACAGGTTCAACCTCTGACATAGACAGTATGTTGGATATGAGTTATTTGTAAAACTGATAAAGGTGGGAAACAAACAAACAAACAAATATCAAGGAAATCGGATAATAAGTGAAGGGGAAAAGAAAAAAATCTTCTGTCTGAGACTTTGCAAAGTAGATGGGTTCTTGGCTTGTTGTCTACATCTAGCAACAGCACTTATACACCGCTTTACAATGCTTTAAAGCCCTCTCTAAGCGGTTTTCAGAGTCATCATATTGCCCCCAACAATCTGGGTCCTCATTTTACCGACCTCGGAATGATTTGAAGGCAGAGTCAACCTTGAGCCGGTCAGGATCGAACGGCTGGCAGTGGGCAGTATTAGCCTGCAATACTGCGTTCTAGCCACTGCGCCACCATGGCTCTATGTTTACACCAACCGAGATGACAACTTCTTAGATTCCTTTTAAAATGGGAAGGAGAGAAGAACAGTTTCCACCAGCCCTTTCCCACCTATTTCAGGTAGGTTTTTCACTACAAGGTAAAAACAGGCACGAGGTCCAGAGATCACTTCTCTTGTTTTTCACCCAAAGGTGAAATATACTTGTACTTCCCATTATTGCAGAACGTGACCCAGTTTCAAATCCAACATTAGAACGTCCAATACAAACAGAGCCAAAGAAAGCAAGAGAGAGGAAAAAATACCATTTAAACAGTAAAGGGAAGAAGGAAGCCCTTAAATGCAAATGGCTGAGTGAAAAAAAAATGTAGATCCCTCAAAAAGCAGATTCCAGAAGGGCTGCTGTCTATCCGAACACTGCCAACTTGTGAATGAACTAAGGGTGGTCAACTAAATAGGTTTTTCTGATGTTGATGGTTCTGTTTGTTAGGAACGATACAGCCACTAACATTTTCATGTCTTCACATTTTTTTTATTTTAAGTGTGGGGGACAGATTTTGGCTTCTCCAGATCAGGCAATTAGGGTGTTTTGAAAGTATTTTGCACATCCGGCAAGGCAACCGAGAACATTCATCTGACAGTCACAGCCTTCCAGAGATGAACTGTCTGCCAGTGCATAAAAACAGTGAGAACATGTTAAGCAAAGCTCCCGGTAAAGGCACATCTGTTGAACGACATGCTGCAGAGAATTCAAAGCAAGGCAAGGCGATCCAAAGTGATGTAACACTTCTCCGAAAAAGCAAGTTAAAACAAAAAAAAACCAAAACCCTTCCTTCTTCTGTCACATGCCAATCCAAAAGTCTAATTGGAGACCAATTTCTGCAAGTTTTAAAGCACAGACAACATTTTAAAAATCTCAGTCTGGCCACACATGGAATCAAGTTAAGTTACCATATAACGAGATGAGGGGAGCAAGCTTTGTGTGTGTGTGTATGTGTTGTGTGTAGAGGGAAGGGGGGAATATAGTGAATGGACTGCCAGCATAAAATGCAAAATGTTTTTCTCGCAAATAAAAATGTTTATGGGATTTAAATGCCCTGGATTTTTTTTTCTTCCTTCTGTTTTTTTTTCAGTGATGGAAGTATGCATTTGCAAGCCATTTTCTCAGTCAGTAGCAGGAAAAAAAAATCAAACTCTTGGGCAAAACATTTTTTATTCTCTTCTCCAAATGTGCCACTTTGGGAAGACACACACACACACACACACACACACAAACATGTGGATTAGAGAGACCTTGAATATTTCTCTCACAAAGCAGTATTTGCAACATACTTAGATTTTCTGAGAAAACCTGACTCCAGAGTTTCTTTTCCTTGTCTTATTTAGATACAATTCTCACTGTGTCTAAATAAAACAGGGGCTTTTTTTTAATCTGGAGGTAAGAAATTCCTGACAGTGAGAATAGTTAATCAGTGGAATGGCTTGCCTTTAGAAGTTGTGGGTGTTCCAACACTGGAGGTTTTAGAAGAGATTAGAAAACCATTTGTCCAGAATGGTATAGGTCTCCGGCTTGCGCAGGGGGTTAGACTAGAAGATCTCAAAAGTCCCTTCCAATTCTGTTATTCTGTATTCTGATCTGTCACCTCTGTTAACAATTTACAGTTTAGTGAGGTGTGTGAGACCAGTCTCTATAAACAAGGCTTTCCTTGCAAAATCCACTTGCCAGAAAACATGGAGAGATTCAGATGCAAACTGCCTCTTAGACAACCATGTTTATTCCCATACCTGGCGGGAGTTGGATGGGATACCAGAATTCTTTTCAGCTGCTTGCACACCTCCATTTACCTCCAGATGTTCGTCTTCTCATGAGTTTGTGGGTGGAAGACAGATTAATTTCCCTGGAGCATTCCTGCTGCTTAGATCTAAACAGGCAACTAGCTAGAGTAGCATCCTTAGGGTGAACGCCAAGATTAAAAGTCGCAAAAACTAAGACAGGAAACGGTTAAAAAAAAGAAAGAAAGGGACAGAAAGTGATATGATTGGCCGGGGATTTCTGGGAATTGGAAGTCCACACTTCTCCAAGAGGCTGAAGCTGAGGAACACTGCTCTAAAGAAGACCATCAGTTTTCCAGTTTTGTTTTTAGAACTTAAATTAGATGCAGCAAAGGAGCTGGCAGGTGCCATGCATGGTATCCACAAGCATACAGATGTTTACAACATAAAATTCATATCCTCGTATTAGATTGATAGGGCCTGTCATCTTATTTATGCTGAATCTGGGAAAGCTGTCACACCTATTTGCGCAGAACGTAGCCAAGCATCAGCTTTTCTCCTTGCTAAAGGAAGGATGCCTTCATAGATGATTAGTGATAGTCCCTGTCTTAGGACCACAATTGGGACAGGAATTTGGGTTGAGAAGCAATGTGGCCATTAAGCAGGGCATCACTTAACCAGACCCAATTTTACAATCATTTTTACTACAGTCATTAAGTGAATCTGGCTTACTTTGCCTTTCCATCTAGCTGCAGATTCACTGAAACAGATTATACCAAACAGTAAGAAATTAGCTACCTATATTTACTTCCTCCCAACCTCGCCCTCCTGTGAATTGGCACCACAAGCCAAAAATATCTGGATTACGAGTTGAATCCCTCAGCCAAGGAAAGCATATCAAGTTTGGCTGCCCACAGGTAACATTCCGCATATCATGATGTCATTGTACAAGGGAGACAAATAATATGTGGGTCGGGGTTACACACACACACATACACACACACACACAACATCCATGATATAATTGCAGTTTTTTTAATGCCTATGCACTCACTTTTTGATATCCTGAAACAGGCAGATCTCTAAATCATAAACCACCAAGCTCACAGAGTACCCAGCACCCCACAGTCCTACAATTCAACCTGCCTACAACTAGATTGAACAAACCACAATGCAATTTATCTTAATGGATCACGCACAAAGTCCACAAGGTACTTTAAAAAAAAGCAACCATAAAAGAAGAGTTAAAGAGCTTAAATTTGAAATTAAATCAATAAAAGCAATGTTTGAGATGAACAGAAATCTATAGCTTCTTTTCTGAAAGCGTTTTGTCACTTATCAAAAATCGGTACGCACCCCGGAGTGTGAGAGTATCTTTGCCTTTTTTTTTTTCTGTTATGCCTCGAAAATTAGCCCCTCTCGCTCCGTTTTGCAAGGTCAAACCAAACAGCCCTCATTCTCATTCAAGTTAATCCCAACCTACCTCTGTATGCGCCATGGCCTCTGCTCTTACTAGATTTAATCAGCATGAGAGTCCTCATTCAGCACAGCACAACATGATCGCTCTGTTCAGCGGAAAGATTCCACACCTGAACTGCCTGAAAATGAATGCAGGTAGTGAAGTTCACCTGTATGACTTACAATGGGGACCTCGCCTTCTGGGCTGCAACTTGAGGTGTATGTGTGTGTGTGTGTGTGTGTGTGTGTGTGTCAGGCAAAGATAAGTCCCTCTTCAGCAGTTGGGCTTCCAGTCATAAGACCGCCAGCCTCAATTTTTCTGTGGCAAGTTTGAGGAACCGTTTGCATTAATCAAAATCGATGGCCTTTGAGCTTTTTTTGCCCAAAGAAAAGCAAATTGCAGTGAAATGTTCAAGAGATGGGAGGGTTGCATGTTCCTCGGTTGGGAGGAATAAGTGGAGGGGAGCTCCTGTTTTTTATTGCAGAATAACAAGATTAGGGGACTGGAGGCTAAAACATATAAGCAATGGTTGCTGGAATTGGGTATGCCTAGTTTAACAAAGAGAAGGGTGAGGGGGGACATGATAGCAGTGTTCCAATATCTCAGAGGTTGCCACAAAGACGAGGGAGTCAAGCTATTCTCCAAAGTGTCTGAGGGCAGGACAAGAAGCAACGGGTGGAAAATAATCAAGGAGAGAAGCAACCTGGAACTAAGGAGAAACTTCCTGACAGTGAGAACAATTAACCAGTGGAACAACCTGCCTCCAGAAGCGGTGAATGCTCCAACATTTGAAGTTTTTAAGAAGAGACTGGACGGCCATTTGTCCGAAATGGTGTAGGGTTTCCTGCCTGAGCAGGGGGTTGGACTCGATGACCTCCAAGTTCCCTTCCAACTTTATTATTATTATTATTATTATTATTATTATTATTATTATTATTATTATTATTATTATTATTGTTATTGTTGTTGTTGTTGTTGTTGTTGTTGTTGTTGTTGTTGTTGTTGTTGGAAGGGATCCGGCAGGCCATCTACTCCAACCCCCTGCTCAAGCAGGAGACCCTAGCTAGACCATTTCAGAGAAGTGATTGTCCAATCTCTTCTTGAAATCCTCCAGTGATGAAGTACCCACAACGGCTGGAGACAAGCCATTCCCCTGATTAATTGTTCCAACTGTCAGGAAAGTGCATTGCTTCTGAGGTCTCTTCGTCAATGAGTAATATTTTATTCGTTTCCAAAGACAGACATAATGAGGAAACACTTTTCAGACAATGGCTTGGGGCAGCCAGGGAGTAAGCAAAAGGAGGGCAAGATCTTTAACCCACCAACATATCATGGTAACACATATACAAGGCCTTGGTAAGGCCACACTTGGAATGCAGTGTCGGCTGATAATGATTCAGTCGAGATGACAGGGACTCGTCTTGATCCTGTTGTGTGGGAGGAGTTTGACCCTGTGGCACCCGATGAAGTGGACAAGACCATTTGAGCTGTGAGTTCCGCCACCTGTTTATTAGACCCGTGCCCCTCCTGGCTGGTTTCAGCCAGCAGGGAGGTGACGCGGGGCTGGGTTCAGGAGATTGTCAACGCTTCTTTGAGGGAGGGGTCCTTTCCAGCTCCCTGCAAGGAGGCAATTGTGCGCCCCCTCCTCAAGAAGCCTTCCCTGGACCCAGCTGTATTAAACAACTACCGTCCTGTCTCCAATCTTCCCTTTATAGGGAAGGTTGTTGAGAAGGTGGTGTCACTCCAGCTCCAACGGTCCTTGGATGAGGCTGATTATCTGGGCCCTCAACAGTCAGGATTCAGGCTCGGCTACTCCACGGAAACTGCTTTGGTCGCGCTGACGGATGATCTCTGGCGGGCCCGGGATAAGGGATTTTCCACTATCCTGGTGCTACTTGACCTCTCAGCGGCTTTCGATACCATTGACCATGGTATCCTTCTGCATCGACTGGAGGGGTTGGGGGTTGGAGGCACTGTTTTGCAGTGGTTCACCTCCTACCTCACTGGTCGGTCGCAGTCGGTGTTGGCGGGGGGTCAGAGGTCGACCCCTAGGTTCCTCCCTTGTGGGGTCCCTCAGGGATCGGTCCTCTCCCCTCTGCTGTTTAATATCTACATGAAACCACTGGGTGAGATCATCCGACAACACGGGGTGAGATATCATCAGTATGCTGATGATACCCAGCTTTACATCTCCACCCCGTGTCATTTCAGTGAAGCAGCGGAAGTGATGTGCCGATGTCTGGAGGCTGTTAGGGTTTGGATGGGTGCCAACAGGCTCAAGCTCAACCCCGACAAGACGGAGTGGCTATGGGTTCTGCCTCCCAAGGATAATTCAATCTATCTGTCCATCAGCCTGGGGGGGAGCTTTTGACCCCCTCGGAGAAGGTCCGCAACTTGGGCGTCCTCCTCGATCCACAGCTAAATTTGGAACATCATTTTTCGGCTGTGGCGAGGAGGACATTTGCCCAGGTTCGCCTGGTGCACCAGTTGCGGCCCTATTTGGACCGGGAGTCTCTTCTCACAGTCACTCATGCCCTTATCACCTCGAGGCTCGACTACTGCAATGCTCTCTACATGGGGCTACCTTTGAAAAACGTTCGGAGACTTCAGGTAATGCAGAATGCAGCCGCGCGAGCAGTGTTGGGCTTGCCCAGAAATGCCCACATTTCGGCATCACTCCGCGAGCTGCATTGGCTGCCAATTGGTCTCCGAACCCAATTCAAAGTGTTGGTTATGACCTATAAAGCCCTACATGGCATCGGACCAGGTTACTTACGGGACCGTCTGCTGCCCCATGAATCCCAGCGGCCAGTTAGGGCCCACAGAGTCGGCCTTCTCCAGGTCCCGTCAGCCAGAAAGTGTCGCCTGGCGGGGCCTAGGGGAAGAGCCTTCTCTGTTGCGGCCCCAGCCCTCTGGAACCAACTTCCCCCGGAGATCCATGTCGCCCCCACCCTCTCCGCCTTTCGTAAATTACTCAAAACACACCTCTGCCAGCAGGCCTGGGGTAGTTAACATCTTGCCCCAAGCCAGTGTATGTCTGTGTGTATGCTGAATGGTTGGTTTTTTTAAAAAAATTAAGAGGTTTTATATTTACATGTATTTTTATATGTTGATTTCTACTGTGTTGTGAGCCGCCCTGAGTTCTCCGGAATAGGGCGGCATAGAAATCGAATAAATAATAATAATAATAATAATAATAATAATAATAATAATAATAATAATAATAATAATAATAATAATCTAGTTTTGGTCACCATGATGTAAAAAAGATGCTGAGACTCTAGAAAGAGTGCAGAGAAGAGCAACAAAGATAATTAGGGGACTGGAGGCTAAAACATACGAGGAACAGTTGCTGGAATTGGGTATGTCTCTTTTACAAAGAGAAGGACGAGGCGGGACATGATAGCAGTCTTCCAGTATCTCAGGAGTTGCCCCAAAGAGGGAGTCAAGCTAGTCTCCAAAGCACCCAAAGGCAGGACAAGAAGCAACGGATGGAAACTAAGCAAGGAGAGAAGCAACCTAGAACTAAGGAGAAACTTCCTGACTGTTAGAACAATTAACCAGTGGAACAACCTGCCTCCAGAAGCGGTAAATGCTCCAACACTGGAAGTTTTTAAGAAGACACTGGACAGCCATTTGTCTGAAATGGTATAGGGTCTCCTGCTTGAGCAGGGGGCTGGACTAGAAGACCTCCCAGATTCCTTCCAACTGTGTTATTCTTTAATTCTTTTATCTGTATTAGTAACTGATACAAGGAAAGGAGAAACTTCTTGACAGTTAGAACAATTAACCAGTGGAACAACCTGCCTCCAGAACTTGTGAATGCTCCAACACTGGAAGTTTTTAAGACGAGACTGGACAGCCATTTGTCTGCAATGGTATAGGGTTTCCTGCCTGAGCAGGGGGTTGGACTTGATGACCTCCAAGTAAAGTCTCTTCCAACTTTACTACCACTACTACTACTACTACTACTACTACTACTACTACTACTACTACTACTACTACTACTATTATTATTATTATTATTATTATTATTATTATTATTATTATTATTATTATTATTATTATCAATACTCTACCCAAAAACATATGGGAGGAAACGTCTTCTCAACGTGAGATAAAAGAACTAAAGCTTGTTTCGCCAGAGAAAGAAACTGTTGAGAAATTGGATCGGAGTTAGTTCAAAATGTCATTATATCTGTAAATCCTCAGTTCATCCATAGTTTCCCACTTTTACAAAAGAGTTCTTTCTTTCTCCATTACAGTTCCATCTAAATGGACTTGCCACTCAGCACACCAGTCAAGTAGCAACTTCCTTAATTCCCTGACATTTTTCCTAAAAATTCCTCCTTCCTGCAAAGTCCCTGTTTTGTAACTCCTAGTTCCCATACCTAGTTGTAGTTCAGTTTACATAATCGGTAATTTATATATGCTACAAGGAAGAAATACCGCATTGCCTTGCTCTTGTGTTGAATTTCAGACAGTTAGGTGAACACAAACAATAGTTTTTCCAGGACTTTATATACAGTATATGCTGATGGTTTTGTATAAACAAATATGTACCTTCAGGGGGACTTAATTCACGTACTTTTTTCTCCAAGGAATTGTAGCCTTAATTAGCTAAAGGTAAGAGAGAGGCCTTGTGTGTAAACCACAAGTTTTTACCAATTAACCTATTCACAAAAAATGAATATGCAGGTGACAATGCATGCCTTATATACTTAGGAGAAAGCACAGCTGCATTCTGGGCAAATGTTTTAAGGGGTGAAAAAGACATTCTGCAGTTTAATTCTCATCGGTCTCAAAGATCATTCCCATCTATACCATGTTATGGGAATTGTAGTCCCAAACGTCAGGAGGACACCATGAGCAAGAGCCCATTCAGCTTTGAGATTCAAAAAATGATTCCAAATCCAGATCAGGCTGGGCATCACACATCCTATAAAGCCATAGTTGGCTTTAACCCTAATCGGGCAAATTAAAAAATGGTTGAGTTTATACCTTATGCTAAAGCTCAACCCATGGTTCCGAAACCACAATGGACAATTCACACCCTGAACTAGATGCCTATTAAGCTATATGGATTCACACAAGCGAAGCACATTTTAATTTAGTAACTTGTGTAGACCCGGTTACTGTCAAAGTCAACACCAGTCAAAGCCTAGAAAAATTCAATGAAATAGTGCAAAATCGGAAGACAGGGACACACCTGGCTAATAGAATCGCCAAGAATCAAATATGACAGAATGGATAACATCATCATCATCATTTCTTCAAAATGGGTATTGTCCCCTTCACTTTGGAAGCTCAAAATGGTTGTGTTGTAATCCATCTTGCAATTGGACCCCCCACAACAACAATCTTATGAAAATAGTTTGTGGGGAGTGATGACATGTCCAAAATCTGTCAGGGAGCTTCTTCGATCAATTCCAGGCCAACAACCTAACTGCTACACTACTCATTTGGAATGAATTTGGGGTTAACTTTGATCATACTGACCTCAGCTACTAAAGTTTGCAAACCATAGTTTTCACTTTCTATGTGAATCAAGTTACTATGGCTTGCTCAACAGTTCATATTTAATTTTTGAAAAGTACCATAGTGTGATACGTGACTTTAACAATCGTAGTATTGTTGAATCCCATCCAACAACATAGCATACTCTAGTCTTCTCCAACCTTGTCCTCCAGATTAGACCATCTGATTCCCAGAATTTGCAGCCAACTTGACCTCTGGTACTGAAGCTACCACTTCTGGAGAATACTAGATGAGGGAGGTAAGACTGGCCCATTTAACATTAAAATACAATCTGTTTTTTCAATCTATGCATTACTAATATCTTATTCATTTATTTATTTATTTATTAAATTTTTATACCGCCCCTCTCCCGTAGGACTCGGGGCGGTTCACAACAGAATAAAAACATAAAAACAATAAATATTTAAAAATAATTAAATTAATATTAATACAAGGCTGTTGCTAAAAACCTGTTAAAAACCCAATTCTAAAACCCAAACAGCCTTGTTTAAAAATTTTAAAACCCGAGGAGATCTAGGCCAGGCCGGCTTGATTGAAGAGATGAGTCTTCAGTTCTCTTCTGAATTTATTGATTCATCTGAATCAATCTACAAAAATTAAAATCATGAATGGAGTGATGTTCCCTGCAACACTCTATGGAAGCCACAGATGGACTTCAAAGAAGCAAGAAGAATATTGATGCCTTGAAAATTGGTATTGAGGAAGACTCTTGAGAATACTATGGACAATCACGAAAACAAACCAATGGATCCTTGAACAATTCAATCCAGAGTTCTCACTCAAAGCACCAATGACCAGGCTCCAATTATCCCTCTTTGGTTATATCTCTCTCTGGAGAAGGCTCTATTGCTGGGAAAGATGAAAGGAAAGAGAAGAAAGAGAGTCCAGATGAATGGACTCAGGTTACAGTGGTGACGATGACACCATTGGAAGCACTGAAGACCAGGTTAGTGCAGAAATTCATAAAATAAACCTATGTGGCCATTAGAAATTTTAAAAAAACAATGTCATGGTTCCAATGGACAGAGACAAATAATGCAGAACTTGGAGACTTGGAAATTCCTCAAAGAACATGTTTATTAGTTACAAAGAATCAGCATGATCAAAAGTGAAACCAAGTCTGAAATTTCCACTAAAAATTTCCAAGTTACAAAGTAAAATGTCCTACCCACAAAACTATGCCATCACTAGGTTCCCCAATATATTCATTTGGCGGGCTTTCTTATACAATGCCCAGTCCCTGATCGCGGGAGCAGTAGATGACCTTGGTTCCCATGGGACAGAAGATTATTTATGACTAGTGAAGCACCTGGACAAGCCCCCTCCCTCCGTTTTATGTGGCAACCTAGAATGAAGAGAAAGATGGATGCAGCCAAGTTTACTGTAGAGTTGACAAACAACTTGATGGCACATAACCAACTGATTATATAGTCTGCCTTCCTTCAGGAGCTAAAGCAAGCATACGTGGTCCACCCTAATTTTTCCCCAAACAGCATTCTATTTAGGTGAGATACAAGAGATATGGTTGATGGAAAACCCCCTCTGTGTTTTAGAATTGGGGATGGGGAAGAAAACGCCTCTGTTCCATTCTGACCAGAAGGTCTATTATACTGGAGGTCTCGCTGAGTTCTATTTTACTGCCTTATGAAAAAAATATTCAAGGCTGCAGCCTTAGCGTGCTATTCTGAACAGGTCTCTCGGAAGCAAGGTAAATTTATAGTGCACGATTATTAATCTTTTTCCTTAAGGAAACCATTGAGACAGCTTGGCAATGCATATGTAAAAAGAAATACACACTATAAGGAAATCTAATCACAAGCATTAGGTATCATTTCTGTTCCTTCCAAATTCCTTGTTTTTTTTCCCCAGCCCAGCCAACCCACATCTGCATAACCCCAAAAAACAAGACACAGAATATTTTGGAAACAGCTCTGTTGTGGATTGAAATTTGGTCTGAAAATGAAACAGCAGACAGCAGTGAAGATAAGACACAATCTATTTTGTATTTACTCCGGGATACAAGAACTACATGGGGAGCACAAAAGGCTGGTCAGGGATGCGCTGAAAGATATTTATGTCCCACTTTCACCGCTAATCAAAATCCATTTGAAAAAGATCTATGTTGGTATAACGTTTCAACAGGATGGATGCATGAACCAGACAGACGGCAAAGAGGAGGAGGAAGAGAAAATGAACAGCAAAGCATACAAAGTCTGTGCTTTTAAATAAAAAGGATACTGTAAAAGGAGAAAGAATTTGGATCACAACTGTTCAGAGGTCCAGATTTTCTAACTAGCATTCCTGCTTAAAGCCTATGGGGAGCACCAGAATGGAGGTTCACCCTCTGCCTTTAAAAACATTCAATTTGGTTAGCACAGTGGTCTGGCTTACATCTCATCCTGGCTTACAGACCACAGCACACCCAAACCCTTAAAGTTAGCCAAATATGTGAACTGAGCCACAGGTCCTTCAACTGAATCAAGCTACATTTTGTTGACAGTGTTCTCCTACTGTAGTAAGGTGCCGTAGTTTTTCGCCAAGACAGAATGGCTATATTCAAGCAATGAATGGATAAACCCATCCAGTCTGGTGTTCAGCATGTCATATAAACCTAGATAATATGGTTCGCTTAATTAGGCTAAGTAAGTTTTGCAAACTGCTTTATTTTGCAGGTTTTGTCAAGCGTGTAGAACAAACTGAATAATTATTTTATTCAGCAAACCCCTGTCAAGCAAGTCAGGGGTTAACAGGCTGTGTGAACCCAGCCAAGCTGTATGTGCGAGTGAGAAAAAGGGACAAATAATTCCTAGGACTATAAACGAAAGTGCATAAAACATTGTTTTGCCAAAGAGTCTTCTAATTCTCATGTTATCCCCTTGCTTTCATTTTGGAAGCTTTCTCTCTGCCTCATTCCCTTTTCATCCCTTTCTTTAAAAAAGTGAATAGATCATTTGCTGGAAATGCCCCCAGGAGGGATCTGACTCTCCCAAATCCAACTGGACAGTTAAAGATGTACATAAAACGTCTCTCTCTTGGGATACGAGGCGCCACCGTGTTCTTTCATCCCTCTAGATTCTCTGAACGTAAGCAGTTCCATACAAAACTGCCAAACTCTTTGATAGATTGGTGTGCAAATATATTATTTGGCCAGGATGAATAGATAGAAAAGTCCAGCGAGAATCTCGGCCAGGTTCACTGAAGGCTGCTTGGCATTTCCACTTGCCACAGCTTTCATTTCACGATTAAAACAAACAAAACAAAACTCCAAAAGGTTCTTTTGATCCTGGACGTAGTAGACAAAGTAGAGAAGAGATGAAGTCACCCGGACGGGAATTTTGTCCCTGGGTTTTCAATCAGTCACGCCCTTTTTGAACGGACACGTGATCGAGTCTGTCTGAATGAAAAATCCATCTCTCTCTCTCTGTCTCTGTGGCCGGGGGGGGGGGCATCCCCAGGAAAGAAAGGTTCCCCCCCCACACACACACACTTTTAGACTATCAGGAAGGAGAGACAATGTGGGAAGGGATCCCCCCCCCAAGAAGTGGCAAAAGGAAAAGGGGAGGGGAGGAAGCGGAGAAGATGCTGGAAGAATTCTTCAGCCCCTCAACCGAGAACTAGCGAGTCCCCAGCAGCGACAATAATTGGAAAGTGAAAACCTCTTTCAGTGAATGGCGAGGAAGGAAGCACCAAGCGCAGAAGATTTATGGCACGGAGCAAGCAAACGGGGGAGCTGCGTTGACTACTCAGAGTAATGGAGCAGAAGCGAAGAGGTGGCTATTTGCAAGCTGAGAGGCCAGAGAAATTGCACAGGGCCCGGCTGTCGTGTTGTTGTTGTTGTTGTTTTAAAACGTACTAAACCAGCTCCACAGGGTAGCAAATCAGAAAACATTGCCCCTCCGTTCATTTTCAAGCTCAGCTGAAGTTGGAATAGTTCACACGCGGGGACCGGCTGGGCTGCGTGCGCCCCTGGGGGTTATCCGGGGCTACGGTCCGTGCGCACATCCGCACGCAGACAGCCTCGGGGGCTTCCCGAGAGAGGCGCAAATCACGGCTGGCTTGGACAAAGTCTGGAAGGGCAGAAAATCGCGCCGCGCCGCTCCTCCCGACCCCCCTGGCCAGACCATTCATCACGACGGAAGGGCAGAAGAAGAAAAGCGAGCGAAGCCAGCAGGCAAGGAAGGATGGCCGGGAGGGGGGGGGGGAAGGAAAGAAGCAACGCATCCAATTCGCGAGACAAACCCTGGGCCAGGAACTGGGAAGGGGCCCGCTTCGACTTCCCCCCCCACCCCCCGGCGGTGCGCTCCCCCCCCCAACGCGCTGAATTGCAAGCTCAGCCAGACCGGGCGTTCGCTGGGAGCGATGGGCCCTGTAGTCCCAGGCGCCTCGCCAAAGCAGCGGGCGCAAGGGCAACGCTTTTGTTCCCAAGCCGGGGCTCGCCTCCACCTCCTCGCGCGTCCTTCCAGGGCAGCCCAGGCTGACTTCGAGGTGGGGGGGGGAAGGCGAGCTGGATGCCCAAGGAGAGCCGACCGGGCTTCCGAGGGTCGAGCGCCTCTTCTCCCCCCCCACCCCGCTTTGCCTTCATCCCACCCCAAAGCTTCCCGCGGCGACTATTTGAGCAAGGACCCCCCCCTCCAAAAGTCCCCTCCAGCCAGACAGGCAGCATCCCCACGTACGCAAAAAGAAAGAAAGAAAAAAAAACCCGGGTGTACCGCCTCTCCAGAGCCCCCGCATTCGCCAGCCACACCCACAGCGCGCAAGCTTACCGGCCGGGCATCCGCCTCGCAGCCCCGACGGCGCTGGGGAGGAACCCGCCCGTGGCCCGTGGCGTCGTCGTCGGCCCGGTCGGTGGCGGGTTGGCTGGGCTCCTCCTAGCGCTGGTTGGGTCTGTTGTCGCCCGCTTTTTCGTTTTTGCCCTCCGCTGCTCTTCCCGGCGGCTCGAAGCGGCTCTCCGCCAGCCGAACTCCTCTCGCGCCTTCACTTCGGCCGCTCCCACCTCCTCGGCCCTCCCCCAGCCATTTGCGGCAAGCTGCCTGGCTGCTTCTGGCGAGGAGAAGCGAGGAGAAGGCGCCCCTTTCTCCGCATGCGCTCTCCCGAGATGGCGCTCGCAATCTTTCCTCCCCCCCCCACTCCCTCCCTCCCCCCCCGCCCCGGTGGCGAGAGTTAGGCGGACTGAAAGGCCCCCCTCGACGGCCGGCGGGTTGGGGTCGTCCAAGGAGGAGGGGGCCGGGTTCCTCCTGCCTGGATCTGGGGGCTGTTGGAGTTTGGAAATGATCCTGAGGAGGGGGGGGTGTTTGGATGACAGAGGGCTTAAGTGCACCTAAACCAGGGGTTCTCAACCTTGGCAACTTTAAGACTTGTGGACTTCAGCTCCTAGAATTCCTCAGCCAGCTTTGCTGGCTGAGGAATTCTGGGAGTTGAAGTCCACAAGTCTTAAAGTTGCCAAGGTTGAGAACCCCTGAGTCCTAAACCATGGCTGTGAAAGTTGGACCCTAAGAAAGGCTGAGCGCCAAAGAATGGAGGCCTTTGAGCCATGGTGCTGGAGAAGACTCCTGCGAGTCCCCTGGACTGCAAGGCGATCCAACCTGTCCGTCCTAGAGGAGATCAACCCTGACTGCTCTTTCGAAGGCCAGATCCTGAAGTTGAAACTCAAGTACTTTGGCCATCTAATGAGAAGGAAGGACTCACTGGAGAAGAGCCTGATGCTGGGAAAGATGGAGGGCAATAGAAGAAGGGGCCGACAGAGAAGGAGGTGGCTGGATGGAGTCACTGAAGCAGGAGGCGTGAGCGTAAATGGACTCCAGAAGATGGCAGAGGACAGGAAGGCCTGGAGGAGATCAACCCTGACTGCTCTTCAAGTACTTTGGCCACCTAATGAGAAGGAAGGACTTAACTGGAGAAGAGCTGATGCTTGCAAAGATGGAGGGCAAGAGAAGAAGGGGACGACAGAGAAGGAGGTGGCTGGATGGAGTCACTGAAGCAGGAGGCGTGAGCTTAAATGGACTCCAGAAGATGGTAGAGAACAGGAAGACCTGAAGGAATGTTGTCCTTGGGGTCGCGATGGGTCGGACACGACTTCGCAATTAACAACAACAAACCACGGGAGGAAGTGGTGGGTGGGGTCCCTCGTTATGTTGAGCCATGGTCTGGATAAGTGGGCTGTCTCGGTGGTCTACCAGGGTCAGTAAAGCCCAGAGCCATTGTTGTTCAGTCTAAAATTACCACCTTGACAAACCAAGGATGGGTTCTCATTCATCCAGGTCATGGTTGTCCTCAAAGGTGCTTTTAACTGGAAGGCAACTGGAGTTTGATTTTTCTTTTTCAGATGTTTTGCTTCTCGTGTAAAACTATATTTCACAGGGTTAACGTATGGTGCAAAGCTTCATGGGTTGGGAATGAAAACCCCAATTTCCTTCTCCAGAAAGTAAGGCACTTGAACCAGAGTTAGAGAAAGCCAACTTGCTTCCCCAGCAGATTACTTCTTCCCTGAAACAAGCCAGGTTTGGAAATTGCCCCCCATTGGCATGTTGGCAGGAAGGACTAGGAATTACTTCCGATTCTTTTTCTGCCCTCAGTTCTTGGCTCTGGAGACCAGTTATCTTTCCAATGCCTTTACCTTTAATTTCTTTCTTTTAAAAATCTATGACATCTGGACTTCAACTCCCAGAATTCCCCAGCCAGCATAGTGGGCTGAGGAATTCTGGGAGTTGAAGTCCACCTGTCTTAAGGTTGCCAAGGTTGGAAAAGCTGATCGAGGCCTTTTGTCCTCCGGATGTGCTTTTGTAGTTACCTGTTCAACTGCTCTGTAATTCTCTTCAGTTTCCTGACTTTTCCTTCTCCTGTTTGTTTTCCATGCCTTCGCCTTAGTGGTGGTGCTTTTTCTTAAATCTTTGCAGTCTGTCCTCCCAAAGGAGGACTGTGGCTTTATCTCTTTTACTCCCTCCCTCATTCTCTCCTTTGCCCTCACAGTAATACTATCCGAACATTCGGCTTTTTGCTTATCGGAGACTTAGGGACACCGTCCATAATCAGGACGCCCCAAACGTTGAGTAGGTCTCCATCTCAGGGAATTCAACAGCCTTTCTGACTCGGAACTGCTCCCCTGCTCCCCCTCCCATTATGATCCCCAGCGGGCACTGTAAATGCTCTTTAGTGATCAATACAGAAGTGGTTCACCATAGCTGTGGGGAAGGTGAGGATACAAAGCTGAATATTTTCCCATGAAGCTGAGATCTTTTCCTTTTAAAAAAAATGATTTTCCCCCTCTATGTAACAATTTCCTTCTTTGTTCAGCTTAAACTGGAAGGTGTGTGTGTGTGTGTGTGGGAGGGGGGTTAAACCTGGTAGAGGATAGTAATTTTTACACATGCACCAACCCCACCACAGAGGGAAAAAAAAAATGTTTAACGCAAAGCATTTGGGTTTCAGGGAGTTGTAATTGCTGCTCTCAAAAATCCAGACAGGGCTTCAGTAGCATCAGGTGATAAAAGTTTGGACTTAAATAAGTTTTGAGGAAGAAGGGAAAAAAAAGTTTCTAGGCTATAGCAAAGGGAGTAATGAAAGGTTAAGTGGAAAAGGGAAAGTGAATTCCAAAGGATTTTCTTTGACGCTGCAAGAAAAAATAGGGTGGAAGGAAATAAAGAAATTGCTTTTTCTTTATTTAGGGAAAAGCCTATCTTAATCACCAGAGCTGCAGGTGATGTCATCACAAAAAGCTTAGACTCTCAGTGAAGGCTTAAAACCCACCACTCTAAATAACCATAGGAGCATTTGGGTGACAAGTTAATCTAATAAAGGTATTGCCTAATTGAGGTTTGGAATCATGAGCAATAGAGCTATTTATTTATGTGTGTGTTTATTTGATTTTTATCCCATCTTTATTACTTTCCTGACAGTCAGAACAATTAACCAGTGGAACCACCTGCCTCCAGAAGCTGTGAATGCTCCAATACTGGAAGTTTTTAAGAAGAGACTGGACAGCCATTTGTCTGAAATGGGATAGGGTTTCCTGCCTGAGCAGGGGATTGGACTAGATGACCTCCAAGGTCACTTCCCATTTTACCACTGCTACTACTAGTACTACTACTACTTTATAAGCAACTCAAGGCAGTGAACCTACCTAATATTCCTTACTGTTCCTTCCCTCCCCCAACAACAACCTTGTGAGGTGGGCAGAATTAGAACTCAGCGTCTTCTGCTCTCTTGGCCAGCATCTTAACCACTACACCAAACTGGCTCTCTATTGTTGTTTTTATGGGTAAAAGGGCATAGTTGTTGAGTTTTTGCAACATTTAACTTGGGGAAAACAAATGGTTGGCTTCACATAGTATGCTAAGCCAATATTTAGTATGTTTAATTGGGATTTAGTAAATTATTCCTGCCCAGCCAATCTGATTGATGTAACAAGTCATGGTTAATAGGAGCTGGATTTAGTGGTACCGGTAGATACGTCTTCACAAAAACCAACTACGGGGCTGATTTACAAAGAAACCTGCTCTGTGAGCTGTCCTGGGTCCTGCAGAAATAGCTTCTGAGAACTTGGCATCTGTTTTCTGGATCTGCTTAGGAGGAAACTAAACTGGATCTGCTTTAGTGTCAACTAACCCCCCACCCCACCCTTTGTAGATTTGCCCAACACCCTGTGGACCAAGATTAAGAGTTTTTCTGCATTTTTCATAAGGCTAAATTCTGAGTAGGATATTTTGGTTTTCCTCAAATAAGATAGCTGGTCAATTGGAATCTAAAATTATTTTGAGAAGAGACTAGAAAGGTTTCACAGGAACTCTTAATTTTGTTATGGATGAAACCATTGATGCTTAATAATGTTTTGTAGGATGGTGTTTGAAATAGAGTAATTGCTTTGCATATAATTAATACCAGCTTCTGGTAACTGTTCAGTCCTAAAATCCAATAAGCAAAGCTTCATGTAACTAAAATAATAGGGGAACTGTAGGGGTGGGGGAAATGCAGTCTATTTATCACAAACAGGTCATTCAATTCCCTTTTCTGGTTAGCCCCACACACACAGAGAGAGAGACACAACAGCATTCTAGGACAGTGGTGGCGAACCTATGGCACGGGTGCCAGAGGCGGCACTCGGAGCCCTCTCTGTGGGCACACGTGCCGTTGCCCCAGCCTCACCTTCCCCCGCGACCCCCTCCTCTCCAACAGCCCCCCCTGAAGGAGAGTCACCCCTGAGCGTGGCCCACCCGGAGCAGCGCAGCCAAGGACATGGCAGCCAGGCTGCATAGACAAGACTCTACCCTCACACCCCATCACACACAGTTGATGCTGCAGGGCGTGGGCAGAGGGCATGACCGCCATAGTGCTGCTGGGCTGCCTGGATGATCTGGGGCGGGCCCTGGAGGCGGTGAGTGGTCCTGTGGGCAGGCGGGGCGAGGGATGGGGGGAAGGGCAGGGGCGGGGCAGGGGGTGGAGCAGGGGCGGGGCCATTTTTGGGCACTCGGTCTCTAAAAGGTTCGCCATCACTGCTCTAGGACAACGGAGCATGCTCCATTTTTATTAGGCTATACTTGAAGTTCTTTCATGCCTACCTAGAATTAATCAGTGACTTCATTACCGCATCTCTTAGTAGCCCAAGATAGTAAGTTGTGATAAAACAGTAGGCTCATTGTGCTTCCAAATGTTCTCTATTTGGGCATGTAATGAAACAATGTACCAGGACTGCTTCTGCCCAACTAAAACACCTAATATTCTATTATGTAACATTGTTACAAATATAATTTAGGCCATAATAGACAAGAAAGAGAGTATAAAATTGTAGCACAAAGGCCCTTTTGTATTGGGGGATGTTCGTGCTTTTGAAAAGAACAAGCAACAATGAAACGCTGTTTTAAAATTCACTACCCTGTAATAAATTTAAAGCTGTAAAGGCTGATACATACCACCTATTTTCTGGTTTTTTTGGATGAAATAACGGGCTTGATAGCAAGTTAGTTATAAAAGCCACAAATGTGTAAAGGCATTCTGGGAGATTCTTCATGTGTTTTCATGAAGACCAAAATATTAACGGATAGTCCCACTACCTGTCTATTAAAGGTAGGCAATCTGGTAATGGATATAGCAGATAAAAATTCAGTCAGATTCAATTTTCCCTTGCAGATGAACTGAAAAACATGACTGTAATCATATGGAGAAGCTAAGAGTATCTTTGTAAACCAGAGTGGCTTATAGCTTGGTTTAGTGGATGACTGTAATTGAAAAGCCAAACCAAATATGAGCAGGCATTGATCCATGTAATTTAAATAAAGCCATAAAACACGATTTGGTGTCTGGTGTGTTGATGTATGCAGACACGTGTACAGACACACCACCCTATGCTCTGAATTGGAAATATTTCTTCTCTTACTGTCAGATGTAAGAGAACTTGTGGAAATCAATATAAGCCACTTAAACCGAGAGCTTTTCCAATGGAAAAGCATCACGAGTATATAGACTTTGCAATATTCCTCTTAATGTTAGGACTCTAAGATTCTCAGGAATAGGAGTGAGTCTGGCAGAATCCTAGAAATGATGGTTTCAAAGCTTTTTTTTAAAATTCATCAAATGGTTTCCAGGATTGGACTCAAAGAAGCAAGGCATATTTAATTTAACTTATTCCATGGAAAAAATAAAAATGGAAGTAAGATAGATATTTTAAAAAGGGAAAACATACCACCAGAAACTTTAAATGACAAGTCACATAAAGTAAAAGTGTTGTTGAAATGGGTAGCTTCCTAAGTAGAGATAGTTCTGATCCTGGAAGTAAATAAATATAACAAATAATTGGGAAGATGTTACATAGTCAGTGAAGAGCCACCAGATATGGTATCTACCTACAGGAGGCTACCAAACCAGGGGATTGTCAAGTGCGGGGAAAATCAGGAAATTCAGGCAGTTCAAATGAGTATAAAGATTTATAGAGAGATTAAGTACTCCAGAAGAATCTGGTCAAGGGAGTTAAGACTAGAAGGAATTCAAGGTGGGCTGGACTTAGATTTCTTATGGGCACATAGGAACTCATGACTGATGACGCGTTTGACTCTTCCTTCAGGCTCAGCCTGGTCATCTCCGACAAGAATTCCACACTTCATGCAAAGCCTTTCATTTTATTCCTAGCAGGTATTATTGGTATTATATTGGTATTATCTTATTCATACCAACCATACCCAGGTGGCTGGTGTGAAAATGGCCATTAAGGGATCCTGTAACTCAGTCTGTTGAGGCATGTAAGGTCAGTGCTAGTAACCAGAGTGTCCAGAGTCTTGTCAATAAGCACACAACAACATTCTTGCTGTTGCATTCAGGAACCCTGGCAGTTCCCAAAGCTTTTTTAAATATTAAAAGGCTGACACCTCCCCCACCCCAAATCACATGAGTTAGTTATGAGACTAGGCAGTCTCAAGTGTCTGACAATCTCTCTCTACCTAAGAGGCGGCTTGGGCATGAAATAGTATTTATTTTATTTTTTAATGATACATTTTATACGTACAGAAAATGTAGCCAATCAGCCATGAAGCACTTAGGTGCTTGTGCAGCATCTTGAGATGGCAGCAGAATTTCAGAGAGGAGATATATTTCATGAGGCTTGGCAAAATTGCAATAATTACTAAGGTAAGTGCTCTATGGTTTTTCACTCCAGGGAACTTCAAGGCCTCTGTCTAGTTTGACAGAAGGCCTGCTTAGAAATTTCTAATGTCTCCACCAAACTCTTTTGAAATGGCATTGCACTGCAAAACACAATGGCTGTTGAATCTTCATCAACATTTTCCAACATATGTTGGTCTTAACACTGTTTGAGATCACAGCCATTGCAAATTGACTGATGCATTTACCACCCTTACATTTTCGAGTATTACCACTAGGTATAGCTGGCTCTCTTGTGTAACTTCATCTAAAAAAAAGTTATTGTGTTTATTATATATTAAGTGCAAATGAATCTGTACGTTTTGGTTGTTCTCAATTCTTCATGTTTCCAGCCTTTAGTTTCCTGTGGTTTTGCATTAACCTGACTTTTTTTTTAAAAAAAAAAACCATTTACATGATAATTCTCCAGTGTGTTTTAGCAGATTTCTCCTAAAATGTATTTGATAGGCAGATTTAATACAGATAGTCCTCGGCTTATAACTATTTAGTGACTGCTCAAAGTTATAGCGGCACTAAAAAATGTGACTGATGATCCGTCCTCGCATTTACGATGGTTGTAACATCCCCAGAATCATGTGATCAAAATTGGCAACCCACCTGTATTTACCACAGTTGCAGCATCCTGGAGTTATCTGATCATCATCACCAGCCACCTTTTGACAAGCAGAGTCAAAGAGGGAAGACGGATTCATTTAAAAACTGCAGTGAATCACTTAACCACTGTGGCAAAAATGTCATAAAATCATGTGTGCCTCACTTAACAATTGCTTTGCTTAGCAACAGAAAATCTGGTGCCAATTGTGGTTGTAAGTCAAGGACCACCTATACATGTTTGTGTTTTTGCTCATCGTTTCCAAATACTAGTGTGCATTTCTATTCATTATTTTTATTCATTCCTGTATTTCTGTTGCATATTCCACTAATATAAATATTGGTCCATGCTATATACATACATACATACATACATACATACATACATACACACACACACACACACACACACACACACACACACACATATATATATATATATATATATATATATATATGTTTTTAAAATTGTTAACAAAGAAATAAGGGATTTCTGAGATAGCTATTTCGAGTTATTTAACTCTCTTCAGTCAGAACTCTGAAGAGAGTTAAATAACTCGAAATAGCTATCTCAGAAATCCCTTATTTCTTTGTTAACAATTTTAAAAACATATATATATTTGTGCTTGCAGATGGCTCTGGGTTGAGCTGAAACAAGCAAAGGAAAGAATGATTTCTTCCTCCCATATTTGGGTTTACAGGGTGCAATCTAAAAAATAACCACTTGACACACACACACACACACACACACACATATATATATATTGGCTAAATCAAGAGAGTTTCATACAAATTAGAAATGTGATTTTCAAAGGTAAACTGAGTTTCAGTTTCTACTGGTTTGAATGTATGAGATTAGGACAATTTCATTAAAATGTAAATTCAACCATTCTTTATTCTTACTGTGAACGGGTGCAATCGCATCGGCTGCTTTTGTCTGACCTCCAGTATATATAAAATCTCTCTGCAATATGGGCATTGCACGGCTAGACCTTTTGGGGCTTAAAAATGTGATTTGGTTGTCCTGGTTCAGCTCTGACCATGAAATTCCCTGCAAAGCTGTGGATGACCTCCTTGTACAACGTGTTTCACAGACATTTAAAGTTGTATCGTGGTGTATATCAAGTCGTCCCTGGCTTTAGAATTTCTTGCTGCATTATTAGAAATGTTGGGAATGTGAAGAGCTCATAGTAAGAAAGGAAAGGAAGTAATTGTGATATATTGAAATGGATATTACTTTTTAGAGATAAACTGGGAACTTCAATTTCTAATCTCATTTTGTTAATATCTGAATTTAGTAGCCCTGCCTGGTGACTCTGTAAACTGCAGCAAATTAGAATCTCTTGAGATCTCGGTAATCATTTTTAAGGTTGTGTTTTGATTATCTTTTTCCTTTAAAAAATAACTGGGTATAAAAAAAAAGAATTCCTGGAAACCTTTCTCAACTCGTAAATTTAAAGTTGTCTCCTATTTTGTCCTAAATGAAAAAAATACTTAAGAGATTTGTCTAGAATTCCTCTGAATCTTTATAAGATAAACACAATTATGTGAATTTAACCCTAGGATTTGTTTATATTTCAGAAGGTCATCCTCTTTATATTTGTTCATTATATGAAGCAAGTTGATACCTGTCAGAGGGATCCCTCAAGATCTCGACTTGCCTAAATTACAATGATCTATTAGGAAAAATGGATTTAATTTAATTAGTCACCACTTGTTAATTTAGGATTCTGTTCCTCGCTGGATTTAACTTGGGGTTAACTTTAACCCCAGTGAAATCATTGGGCAAGCATTGAAATTTTTCTCTAGGGATCTGCTTTAAAAGCAGCTTTAATATTGATAGAAGAGAACATTCGTAGCTCGGGATTGAAGTGTGAGATCCTTGGTGCTCTCTGAGCTTGGTTGTTTTATTGAAGAAATTTCACTACTAAACCCTACTAACACTGATGATGTTACCTAGTTTGGTAATGAAATGTCTGCAAGAAAATAACCAAGCTCAGAGAGGACCAAGGACCTCACAGCTTTAATATTGGGCGATACATTTGGCAAATATTGGATCCCAGAATCAATGGTTCAGTCTGTTAGAGCTTCTCAATCTGAGCTTCTTAGATAATGAGAGGGCTACAAATAAGGCAATGCAAAAATGTTAAAATATCTCATGCTCTTTGTGTCAATTATGTTCTAGATCAGAGTTCCCCAATGTTTCCAGCTTTGTGGACTGGCGGGGGGTGGGCGGGAGAGGGGATGGTTCCATGTGAGCAGCTGGCACCTAAATGGAGCCCTCTTAAATGGAGTGAGGGTGCGCATGCATTCACCGGCCGTTTCCGTGGCCCAGTTGCAAACCCCTCACGGCCCACTAGTGGGCCACGGTCCACAGGTTGAGGACCCCTGTTCTAGATAGTTGCCTATCTTTGATGCCTGAAATATGAAAAAAATAATAATTGATGAAGAATGTTATGCATTCAAATATAAGACTTCCTAAACATTTTTTCTCTTTGTCATGCCAAGGCTTTGGGCAAAATTATGTAGGTTTATTATTGCTCCTGCCATATTTTGTGAGTCTTAGATGTTAAATCATGAAGCTAACGAACATTTGTTTCCACTAAGCTGGCAGAGACTTTGGTTCCTCTCCTTTAAAGCATGACTCAATAAAATATTAATCCCCTGCTCATAAATGGTTAAATATGTTAAATAGAGGCAAGGTTAGCTTGCCTTTTCCCATTGCCTAAACTGTGCCAGATGAAGCTTTAGAGTAAATATTATACTTAAAATGCATTTGATGGAGCGGTTGGCAGCATTTAGGAATGATCTGCCCAAATGCAGCTGCGTTGTGCATCTATTCCATTCCCCAAATTTGCCCCCTTTGACCCCACTAAGTACACAAAGGGGTTTTCACTTTGGCTACGTGAATGATTTGATGTAATAACAGTACCCTCAACCTTTCAACCTTCAGGTTGAATTATCTAAAAAGGACGTCTCACGTTGGAGCCTGTGCATATGTGTGTGTGTGTTTATCAGAAAACTATTGGTTGGAAGAGCCAATTTTCAGCGTGCCATTATTTAAATCATTGACAGGTTTACAGAGCGGGGAAAAAGACAAAAGAAGAAAAATGGCTTATTAGGAGAGTCTCTTCTTGCACCTATAAAACCTGCAAATGGAATGGATGTAATAGCACATGCATCAGGCAAATGCTGTAAAAGATCATCAATTATCTGGGTCTAGCCAAACCACTTTGATCAAGAAAAAACGATTGCTTGCTGCTTTTTACCTTCTACAGCGTTTTGCAGTTATCACCATCAAGCTTAAGTGGTCTTCTTAAAAACAGGATATGGACTATACATGCCTTTCCCATCCAGCCTTCCATGCTGTTCCTAAAATGGATTTCTTCTACGGCCTTCAACTTCAACAATGGTGGTAATCACAACACTATGAAGAGGGCCAGTTGGGGAAGGCTTTGTGTATTCATGCTACTACAGTAGATGGAGAAAGGGCCTGATGGCTCAGTGGTTAAAGGCACTGAGGTTGTCAGCCTTCCATTCTCTTGAGGTAGGTAAAATGAGGACCCAGATTGTTGTGGGGGCAACATGCTGACTCTGTAAACTGCTAAGAGAGGGCTGTAAATCACTATGAAGTAGTATATAAGTCCATTCTATTCTGTAGTCCAAGATTTTAGCACCACCTAAACATCTCTGAGAACTTCATAGGGAGGTAAGATAAAATATTACTGGTTGTTTATCTGATTTTTAACCAGAAACTGCTAAAAGTTTCTGTTTAGCTATTCTAGCTAATAACATTCATGGAATTCTCCCTTCAGAATTACTCTATTATTTCCCATGAACCTCACTTCATGTTTAACAATAAATTCTTATGTTGTTGCACCTTATACAAAGCAGTGGGACTAGAATGTTCTGCACACCCTGTCGCATGCAGAGGAACATTCCTTATTGCCATACAATTGTAGAGAACCACCCAACCTGACAGGAGGAGGGATCAAGTGTGAAGCTAGCCTGGAGTCACTGCATAATTACAAAAGGGCTATGGTGATCCCCTTCTCCAACTTCCTTGAAGCCTTAGCTAATTGTTCCTGGGAGTAGGCCGCCAGACTGGGGAGATTCCTGTATTATAGGCAGAATGTAATAAAGTAGTTAGCTCAAACGCTAACTACTGGTTGTTTACTCCTGACACAAGAGAGTATCTATAGATGTCAGACATCAGTTAAGGTTGCAATTATTTTTTGCAACGTTGGAATGGTTCTCTATTGAACCTTGCTTCTGTTCTATGTTTGGTCATGGTTGGCAAAATAGAAGATTTGATTAAGATCATCACCATGAAATAATTTTGTTACCGGTAGAGAGATGTTGAACTTTAGGTCTATTGCACTTTGCAAGACTGATAGCATTTTCACGCCCTAGAAATGCTACCTCAGTGAAAGATACTGACCTGGATCCCTTCCAATAAATGAGTAATGCCACTGTTCTACTTTGAAAAAAAGAAGCTTTTGATCCCTGCAATAACACTACTTTGAATGATTTTCTGTGAAGGTCTTGATAGTTCATCACAAACCTGCTGAGAAAGCTGTACTTTCGGAGCTAAGCTCGTCCATTGGTAACAAAGTAAAGATGGAAAATGATTTGCTTTCGATTGCATTTATTGGTAGCTCTTGTGCACAAAAGCCAATATTCATTTTAGGGTAGAAAAGAAGAAGAAAAAGAAGCCAATTGATTTCAGATCAATACTTCTGTCCATTGATGAATGATCCCATAATGACAATACACCATGTTAGAAATGGGACCACTAATTTGGAATGCCTGTTTCTCGCCACAAATATCAAATGACCTCTTGAAATACAAGAATTGGTATGAGATTCAAATGATTTGTTTTTCCTAGGGCAGGGGTAGGCAACCTTGGCTCTTTTATGACTTATGGACTTCAACTCCCAGAATTCCTGAGCCACCCATGCTGAGGGGAAAGGGAGAGGTTTCCATGCTTAGCCATGCTGGCTCAGGGATTCTGGGAGTTGAAGTCCACAAGTCTTAAAGCTGCCATAGCTGTCCACCAATGAGCTAGCAGGGGTAGGCAACCTTGGCTCTTTTATGACTTGTGGACTTCAACTCCCCAGAATTCCTGAGCCAGCCATGCTGAGGGGAAAGGGAGAGGTTTCCATGCTTAGCCATGCTGGCTCAGGAATTCTGGGAGTTGAAGTCCACGAGTCATAAAAGAGCTGAGGTTGCCTACCCCTGCCCTAGGGGAATACCATTTTTCCCCTCTGCTGTTTTATTTTAGAAATTGTCCTTGGATGGCATGAAATCAAAATCTCACCAATGTCTGATTGAGAGATATCCGTTGAAGACTAACAGATTTAGCAAGTAATCCTTGGTGTCAGAATCCAATTATATTTCATCTCTAGTTATCGACTATGGAAAACCCCATTTCTGCCCTCTCTGGATTCTGTCATACGATGAAGGGGATGGGGGGGTGAACAAAGGGGTTTTATGGCCCTCACTTCCTTCGGTACAACTTCAAAAGGGATTGAATGTGGATACCAGCCAAAGGACTAACCATAACAATAGGGCCATCAGCTTTCATCTACTCCCCTCTGAAGTCTCCCTTCCACCCACAGTGAGGAAAAAGGGGGTGGAAATGTAACACCTGGGATTGTCACTGGAAGGATGGTGGGGTGAGGTGGAGTTGCTGGGAACCCCTTAAAACCTTGAACCATAGGGCTTGGCCCCCAAGCCCTGTCTAGAATGCCTGCAACCATTTTCTCTTAATAAAGGATGCCTGTTGGAAGGAATATTCCAAGAGTTCTGTCTTCTTAAGATGCAAAGTGGGGTGGGTCCTTACACTTGGATTTGTATAAAGTATTCTAATGAATATCCCTTTGCATAAATAAATCTATAGGTATACTTATCGAAAATACTTTTCCCAAGAACGAAAAAATAAATGCAGTCTAATACTAATTATAAACCTGCCATGAGATGTCATCTTGTAAGAGTAGTGATCCTTGGATGAATTGGTGATAAAGGCAGTCCTCGATTTACGACCAAAATCTCCATGGCTAAGTGAGACAGTTGTTAAATAATTTTTACAACATTTCCTGCCATAGTTCTTAAGTGAATAACTGCAATTGTTAAATTAGTAACCAGCTGTTAAGTGAATCTGGCTTCCCCATTGATTTTACTTATCAGAAGTTTGCAAAAATGGTAAGACACTTCAACCAGTTCCAAGCATCTGAATTTTGATCATGTGACCTTGGGGATGGTGCAACAGTCATAAGTGTGAGCCACTTTTCTCAGTGCCGTTGTACCTTGAACGGTCACAAAATAAGTTATAATAATAATAATAATAATAATAATAATAATAATAATAATAACAACAACAACAACAGCAGCAGCAGCAGCAACAACAACAACAACAATAATAATAATAATAATAATAATAACAATAATAATAATAATAATAATAATAATAAAGTTGGAAGGGACCTTGGAGGTCATTGAGTCCAACCCCCTGCTCAGGCAGGAAACCCTACACCATTTCAGACAAATGGCCGTCCAGTCTCTTCTTAAAAACTTCCAGTGTTGGAGCATTCACCACTTCTGGAGGCAGGTTGTTCCACTGGTTAATTGTTCTAACTGTCAAGGAAGTTTCTCCTTAGTTCCAGGTTGCTTCTCTCCTTGATCAGTTTCCATCCATCACTTCTCCTCCTGCCTTCAGCGCTTTGGAGAATAGCTTGACTCCCTCTTCTTTGGGGCAGCCCCTGAGATATTGGAAGACTGCTATCATGTCCCCCCTCGTCTTTGTCTTCATTAAACTAGACATACCCAATTCCAGCAACCGTTCCTTATATGTTTTAGCCTCCAGTCCCCTAATCATCTTTGTTGCTCTTCTCTGTACTCTTTCTAGAGTCTCAACATCTTTTTTATATCGTGGTGACCAAAACTGGATGCAGTATTCCAAGTGTGGTCTTACCAAGGCATTGTAAAGTGGTATTAATACTTCACATGATCTTGATTCTATCCCTCTGTTAATGCAGCCCAGCACTGTGTTAGCCTTTTAGGCAGCTGCAGCACACGGCTGGCTCCTATTTAAGTGATTGTCCACTCGGACTCCAAGATCCCTCTCACAATTGCTACTATTGAGCAAGGTACCCCCTATACTATACCTGTGCATTTGGTTTTTCTTGCCTAAATGTAGAACCTTGCTTTTTTCACCACTGAATTTCATTTTGTTAGATAGTGCCCAGTGTTCAATGTAAGTTGAAAACTGTCATGAAAGTGTAGTTCCTAGAATGGCCAGCCATGTCAGGAAAACCTCAAATGAGAATCCTGACTAAATGGTGCACCCATTTGCAGTGTTCACCATTTGCAAAATCAAAACTGAAGATTGAGTGACACAGAAATGCAGGGGGAAAAAATGACAACTACCATCCTATAACTTTGCTGCATTTGCTGCATTCCAATTGCTTCCTGGAATTATAGCAAATCTAGCATATGATTGTTTGAAGCAAAATGTCATTTTCCAGTAAAACAAAAGTTGCCAAAATGCATAGGGCACAAAAGACCAGCTCCTAATTGACAAAATGACCTTTAAAAACCTCAAAAGAAATTAAAACAAAGGTTTTAATAGATGCGAAAGACGATACATAAATATTTGACCCACTTTCCCACATTTGAGTTTGAAAATGATTGGACATTTTTGGAATGGGAATGGGCGGAATATTACAAGATTCCTGCAAATGTCAGTGGCAACATGGAAAGCCAACCTTAGGCTAAATGGTGGAAAATGGGGAAAGCATAAATAAACCAAGACATGCTCATATCACTCCAGCCCTCCGTGAGCTGCACTGGCTACCAATTGGTCTCCGAACACAATTCAAAGTGTTGGTTATGACCTATAAAGCCCTTTATGGCAATGGACCAGGTTACTTGCGGGACCGTCTTCTGCCTCATGAATCCCAGCGACCGGTTAGGGCACATAGGGTTGGCCTCCTACGAGTCCCATCTGTTAAACAATGTCATCTGGCAGGGCCTAGGGCAAGGGCCTTCTCCGTTGCTGCCCCAGCCCTCTGGAATCAGCTTCCCTCAGAGGTTCGTACTGCTTCCTCCCTCCTAGCTTTCCGAAAACTGTTGAAGATACATTTATGCAGACAGGTTTGGGGCGTGTGAGCTGCACTCTGCCCCTGGGCCTTTGACTGTGATTGTGTGTATGAGTGTAATAAATTACCTAGTTTTTATATAGTAATTAGTAATTTTAATTGATTTTATGTTTATGTTTTCACTTGTATTGTTGTTGTGAGCCGCCCTGAGTTTTGGGAGAAGGGCGGCATATAAGTTTGAACAAATAAATAAATAAATTTCCAGAGGACTCATAATCACAATTACTGTTTGGACCAAATGATTCCAGTCAAAAGTGTACAAAATCAACCATGGGTTAAAAGACTAGTTTGTAAGGAAAGATTCCCAAAGATAAGAAACAGTCAATCACAATACAAGAAATACAATTCAAAGATGGATTTTACTCAGAAAAAAAGATTACTCCATGGTAAAAATGTGCATGATATCAAAGAAAAAAGATCTGACTCTAAGATGACTATGGTTAAAATCTGGAACACTTAAAAAATAAGAAACTAAGGGAACAATGGTAACAAATCAAGACATCACCATGATATAAGCCTGAACATATTTTTGGCAATGCCAATTCTTAAAATTAAAGATGAAAATTAAAGATGAAAGTGTAAACCATCTCATTAGTGGCTAGAGTAAAATTGTTCAGTATATAGATAAGATAACCTTTATTGTCATTTTTTTACTGTGGGCACAACGGCACACATCAAAAATGAAATTTAGGGGAGGGGGCGTGGCTGCCTCAGGGTCAAAATAGCCTTGTTTGGAGGCTCTGCGACACGGGACCTGTAAAGCTGCCAAAACAGCGCAAAACAGCTGTTTTTCGCAGCGGAAAAAACCCCTCCTCGGTAGGAGAAGGGGCGAAGAGCTGTGGGTGGGGGTTGAGATCCTCTGTGGGTGGGGGTTGAGATCCTCTGAAAACCCCCCGAAAAAATGTTCGGGGGGAAGAAAGAGGACTCCCCGTGAGCTCACAATAGCTCCAGCCCGGCGCAGCATCTGTCTGCTGACCAAGATGCTGAGACCAGCCACCACTTGAGGGAAAATTTTCAAAGAAGCACAGAGATTGACAGACCGAACACAGGAGCTTAAAAAGCAAGTATTTCTTATATATTACCTCGGATCAATTACGTTCACAATAAACAAAAGGCACTCAAGATGGCGACCGCTTTTAATTTAAAGTGATAGCTACCGGAAGAGAAAGGCGAAGGAGAAACTGTAATGCGAAAGAGACCTCTAGAGGGCAGCAGAGACACATAACTTAAAAACTTTGCAAAATAAACCTAAGGATGTATATAAGCTCTCCAGAAATGACGATGAAAGAATTAAAAGATGCAACGTCAACAACTTTTGAAAAAATAAGGAGAAAGATGGACATGATAATAGACATGTATGAGAAAAGGTGGGAAGAAAGGATGAGGACGATGGAGGCAGTGGAAAAAAGCAGAGAAGTGGAGAAGATGGTGGAAGATCAAAGCAAAGCAGTTATTGAGGACTTGGACCAAACCGGAGAAACAGTACAAACGCACAGTGGGAAAATGAGAGAAGATACTGGGAGAAATTCGAAGAGGGTCTGGGAAGGGGTTGAAGAAAAGATGGAAGAGGTGGAGAGACAAGAAGAGAGACAACTTACTGAAATGAAAAGTGAGGTGCAAAACCGCTCAACTATGATGTACCATCGCCAGATGATGACAGCAATTAGGGGCAAGAGACTGGAAAAATCCCCAAATGAGAAACAAGAAGATTTGAAAAGAATTGTTATAAAAGCATTGGGAAAATATCTAGGAGAGGAGGCTAAAAATTTCTCTTGGCAAACTGACAGAATCCATAGAGTATGGCTTATATGGAACCAAGGGACATTGCAAGCAATAAAGAGAGACTTATTACTTGGAAGGGAAGCTGTGTTATGGAAATCCACCTGGCAGAGGAAGAAACCCAGAATTCGACTGAAAAGAAGAGAAACTTAATATTTTATGCAAGGAATTAAAGGCAAAGAATTATGGACTGATTTAAGGACTTAGTGTAAGAGCAAGAGACATGAGAGGGTGATTAATGGAAGATATATATTAAATAGACTAAGAATGTACGCATTGAAGTGAGGGGTGTATCGACATGAAAATTATTAACTTTAATAAGAAGACTTGTTTGTTTGATGTACAATGGATAGATCTGAAAAGAAGTGAAACTTAAAATTTTTAAAATGTAGTTGGCTTATAGTTAAACTTTGATATACGGAGTGAAGAAGGTCTACAAATTTAAAATGTTTGTATTAAGTTGAATGGCTTTAACTTGAATTTTTTCTTTGTTTGCATGTACAAATGGATATCTAATAATAATTTTTTTTAAAAAAAATGAAATTTAGTTGCCCGCTCTCAAAGTGAACACATACATGACACACACCTAAACATACTATATACAGCATATGTATAGACCCACACCCCTACATATACACAACAAATAAATATTAACAAATATAAACTATGTCATGACAGGGATGCAAAATTTGAAAATATGTAGAAAATTTAGTTTTACTGGTTGCAAAGTATAATGCACTATACATTATTGTAATACAAAAGAAGGTGAAGTTTCTGTGTTTTGAAAAAAAATAACACTATAGGTTGATCTATGCTCTAGAGTCTAGACTTAATGATAAACTTAAGAATTAGATTAATTTTATGGATATTTTGCCTTTTTATTAATTAGTCTGTTTTTAGTTTATTTTAATCACAACAATATTATTGATTTATTTTCCCTGACTGTGTAACTACTATTAGTTGTTTTCCCCTTGTTGCATTTTTAAAAATGTCATCAACATTTTCTCTCTCTCTCTCTCTCTCTCTCTTTCTGTATGTGGGGGGTGTTTGTGCATGTAGCTTGTCACAATGGACTGGGAGAAAAATATAATAACATAAGTAATGAAAATATAAACCTGGAAACATCAAAATAGCATTTTGTGGCCTTTGTGCAGTAAGTAAATGTTATGCCACAGCATATGTCAAACATGTCAAATATGTAGATTAGACAAAGTATTTGTTTTGAATTGAATTGTACTTCTCTGCATGACATGGCAGGATGAATCAAAATTTGATTGCATCATTTACATTCGAAATTTGGTTCTCAAGTACATTTGATTTGTCTTAAATGAGAATTCTGATGCTATTCATTAATTAAGACTATGGTTCTTCGAGCTGGGTTCCTGAACAGGTGTTTTCTTTCTGTTTTTGAAGAGAAAGAAAAGAAACGAAAAGGCCTCAATCAAAATACCTACATATATTTTCAGCAATTGTATACAGAATGTTTATAAAGCATCACTTGAAATAGGCAACTCAAGAGAATCTTAACTGAAAGTGGATTTTAATCTACTTTGTTCCTTCTTCCAGTTAATATAGTTGTCCCATCCTTCAGCTGTAAAGAATATTCACAGCAGGTAATGTGAATAGAACAACCCTAAGGAAAGGTATAACGTATGTCAGAGAAGAAGAGGATGAAAACATTTACCATTTCCAACTTCTCTTGACTTTGTTATTTATTATTTTATTTCTAGAATTTTTAACTGGATATTCCTTGAGTGTTTCTAATTTGTTCTGGTGTTTGTAATAAACATTCACTTTCATGAACTGTTGTTGTTAGTTGTGAAGTCGTGTCCGACCCATCGTGACCCCATGGACAACGTTCCTCCAGGCCTTCCTGTCCTCTACCATCTTCTGGAGTCCATTTAAGCTCACATCTACTGCTTCAGTGACTCCATCCAGCCACCTCCTTCTCTGTCGTCCCCTTCTTCTCTTGCCCTCCATCTTTCCCAGCATCAGGCTCTTCTCCAGGGAGTCCTTCCTTCTCATTAGATGGCCAAAGTATTTGAGTTTCAACTTCAGGATCTGGCCTTCTAAAGAGCAGTCAGGGTGTGATCTCCTCTAGGACTGACTGGTTGGATGGCCTTGCAGTCCAGGGGACTCGCAGGAGTCTTCTCCAGCACTATAGTTCAAAGGCCTCAATTATTTTGCGCTCAGCCTCTCTTATGGTCCAACTTTCAAAGCCATACATTGCAACTGGGAAAACCATGGCCTTGACTATATGTACTTTTGTTGGCAGGTTGATGCATAAAAAACTTTCACTGGGTCTATCTATATATCTCTTCTAAGTCTCCAGTATTAAAACCAGCTAGAAAATCCTATCTCATTAGACCCATTTCAGTCCAATCCAGTATTCAGTAACTCCTTGTTTCATATCTCTCCACTGGCAGGAACATTTAGATCTAAAACTACAGGCCATTTCATTATTTATTCTCCAAGTATTTATTTGTTATCTTTAGTGCCAAGTTCTCCTCCATGGATGTACATAGAATATGTAAATATACTCCAACTATAAGTAAAGAGTGCAAAAGAAAAATTGATTGTAGTGCACTGAAAGAAATGTAATATTTTAAGGCTGCTTGGAATGCTTCTATTAAGGGAGGCTTGTAAATGATCAGCAGGAATTCTCTTTTGCATATCACCTTTTTTCTCATATATCCTGAGTATAGGATGAATTTAAAGTTTAATGTTTTATTTCTTTATTTTTAGTTGTAAAATTTATATACTGCCATGGCTCAGCAACTTCTAGTACTTGCAGTACAATGCAGCAAAATACACCAGCTGTTTACTCTAAAGTAACAATATAAAAATTGAAGCAGAAATATAGGAACATTTCATAGGTGACACCTTCCTTGGCTACAAAACCCTTCTAGAATAATTCTATTTTAAATAAAATCTAGAAGTTCACTTTATTGTCTGGTGCGAAAGACTAGGTCCACACATGAAGGTCCCATTAAAATAACTTGTTGCTAAACAGCTTATGGATAAGAATCTTCTCAGTTAACAGTTAGCTCTTACTTGGAGTTAGGTAGGTAAGGATCAACAGCACACAAGGGAGATTGGACTTAGTCAGCATATGGCTATGTAGAGATTCTAGGCTGAGCCCTCTTTTAACTCTTACCTCCAGGTTCTGCCACTCCTTCTCCTACATCTATGCTGGAAAAGGTGGAAGGAACAAGAAGAAGAGGATGATCACCAGCAAGATGGACTGAGTCTGTTATAGTGGCAATGAGAAGTTAGAAAGGACCAGCTGAAGGAACAGATGAGGCTCAGATCATCATGGGGGAAAAAATCTAAGTAGTCACTAAGAGTCAATACCAATTTGATGGCACAAATCCATAGGAAGCTGCTTAACATATGAAGCCATTCTCATTTCTAAAGGGAGGTGAAAGGTACTTCCAAAGTTCTAGAAGACTAGAGCCTTCAAAGAAAAATGTGTGACCTCAGCCCACCTCACCTCTAAAAATGGGACTCTACAAAGAGTATTTCTATGAATGAGCATCTCATAGGGAGTCTTGAAAGTGTTTAGGGCCAACCCTAAAAGATTTACATGTTTCTTCCATGGAGACGCTATGCAAACACCTGATCTTGGTGGGAATCAAAGATTTCAGAGAGGAGCGGCATATAAGTCCGAACAAAATAAATTAATAAATAAATTTTTTTTTTAAAATGGAGTAAAAGTAGAGATTCCAGCAGGCTGAAGTCCCATCTATAAAGGTTCTCCATGTTTTACATATAGAATTATGTAGAAATAGTATCAGAACTCACTTCTTATGGAAATCAATTAAGCATTAATTGACTTTAGTGTGTGTGTGTGTGTGTGTGTGTGTGTGTGTGTGTGTGTGTTGATGTGAGTGTGTGCCTCTTCTAAGACTTTGTTCTTTGAATAATTATAGGTAAAGCTATTCTACCTGAATAGATTCCATTCCATCTCTGGGAGATTAAGTTTCATGAATGAGAGCCGCATGTAAATCAGCACATTAAGTTCTTGTCACACTATATTCTAGGCTTGCAATGGGAAACGTGGATCCTGGCAATTCCCTTACTGCACGCTCATTTGTTTTAGCTCCTTTTATTGTAAATTTGTGATTTGGCTTAGCAAAATGGCAGCTCCTCGTGATCGTTTATCATATCTGATTGTTCTCCAATGATTTTTAAGCACAGACATCTCCCTTTCCATCAGTATCTGAAGAGTGCTTTATAGAAAGCAATAGTCTCAGCTATAAGATCCAATGACACTCTTTTTAAAAAAAAAATCCCCTTTTTGGCGCTAATAGCTTTGCCTCTGCATTTAAGTCTTCCTGTCTCTTAGATGCCGAGACAAGTGTGACACTGCCATTATAGTCCTAAGCATTAAGTGCGTACTTTGAATGCTGACACTGTCAATTCTTTGCGATGGCATTGCATAATGCCATCTATCATACTTATTTATGACCACTCCACAGAAGGGAAGTGGGGGAAGGAGAAACACTCTTGAAAATTACATGACTCCTTTTTTTCTTACAAAGAGATAATTAACTGGTTACATTCTTAGAATTGTTTGATGAGAAGTGCAGCAAAATATGAAGGGCCTTCTAACTAGCCTCAGATAGAGCTTGTTATCAATGTCAGTTGCACACTTTGAATTCTTTCATGTAATTAGTTTGAGAGCGGATGGAAAGAAAGAGAAGGCAGAACGTTACCTGCGGCGGTTCAGTATTGCTGGTGAAAATTAAGGTATTGGTTTCCAGTCTAAATTCAGCTCTTGCTCCATATCCAAAACAAACAAACAAAAAAATAAATAAATAAAAGATGGAAATACTGGTCAAAGGTTGAAAAGGAATGTGAGAATGACCTTGGAAAACAGGGAGAAAAGATATCACCTAGGGCAGGGCTGTCAAACTGTCCACCCGTCGGCTGGATGCGTCATGCCGAAACTGCACCCACCCCAATTCCGGCAATGGGGAAAAAGTCACAATATGTCACGTGACGTGGCGAGTCTGACACCCTTGACCTAGGGCAGCGGTTCTCACCCTTTTTCAGGCTGAGACCCCACTTGCGCCGCCCATGCGCAGCGCGACCCCGACGGCCTGAACCGCGCATGTGTGGCACGACGGGTGATCCACACATGCGTGGTGCACGCACGACGGCCCAAACCACGCATGCGCGGCGTGACGGGCCGATCCGCGCATGTGCGCGGCACACGCGCGGCGGCCCAAATCGCGCATGCGTGGCGCGACGGGCGGAATGGGGAAAAATGGCGGACTGCGGTGTCCGGCGACCCCTGCGAAACGGTCGTTCGACCCCAAACGGGGTCGCGACCCACAGGTTGAGAACCGCTGACCTAGGGAATGATCAGATGGGGGGGGAACCCTCAGCTGAATAAGGGACAGAGAAAGAAACTTAGAAAGAATCCACCCTGATTTATCAGGTGGTAAAAAGGGATGATGTACCTGGGAGGCTGACAGATGTAGAGAAGGGGGAAAAAAAAAAACATTTGTTGGTTGGATTCCGTGAGGGCACAGAGTGGGAATGGAATCTTTCCTAGGCTATATCTGTGAGGAAAACCTGTACAGCTATCCTTTGTACAGGGATAGACACAAAGAGCATTTCGCTTGCATTCATTGCCTATTATCTTCCCAAGCTCATTTCCTGTTGTCTTCTTTTGTTACATACAGGTATTAGACTGCAGATCTCTTTATTACAGATTGTCAAATCTCACCCAGAGACCCCAGGAGTTGAAACTTAAATGCCCAGCATGAAAACCAGGTGCTTTTCTACTAAGATGCAGCCCTGTCATCTTGACAACATTTTTACCGCTACACTGGATATATTACAAATAGCAATAATAACGCTTAACTATTTTGCATATTGGCCCTGACTAATTCTGATAAGTTTTTTTTAAAAAAATCTGCTAAGGGAGACACAGACCTTTGCATGTTAAAGTGTTTTTAGTGGTTGAAACACTGAGGCTTATCTAATTTCTAATGAATTTCTGATACATTACATGGCTTTTTCCACCGTTGCTACATTGCAATGGAATTTTGAAGTACCCAATCTCTGGATCTCACAGAATTTGCAGAGAAGCAGACTTTGGAAAGCTCTGCCTTTTGTTTCTGGTGCAATTGCAAAAGAATGGCACCTTCTGGCACATATCATGTAAATCTTGAATAAATGCCGTAGATGGAAGAATTAGTAACCGGCACATGATTCCTCCTGGCCTCCCTGCTGTGCAGAATGGGCAATAATTTTAACAATGATTGGGTCCAAGAGAGTCATTTAAAAAAAACCTCTGCTATTTAAATCTACATTTTAAAACACACTGACATTTTAAAACTGAACGCGTATCACCGTGTTAGAAAAGTGAAAGATCTCTTGAAAGGTGAAACAGTAAGTGGAAATGTGTCTCCCGAGCCATTTCTTCCAGAAAGTTGCACCTCAAAACATCTTTTGGAAAATCTGTCTTGGCCCCACTTCCTTTTTTTGAACCTTCTGCAGCTTTACATCCTTTCAGTTATCTCATCTCATTCAGGAAAAAGGAAAAAGTAATCCTTCATTGAAATGCAAATGACGGTTTGACAGCAATAGTCATTTCACATGCAACTATTCAGGACATTACAATTTATGTTAATCTAAATTCATCAAGGTAGAGAGATTGATTTAAAATCTCTACAAGACAAACTCATGACTGTGCACTTTATTACTGGAGAGGAAGAATGGAAATAGCTGCAATCATTAACCCGCTGTGATAGGGCTCTGAAAATTAGAAAGAGAAATTATTTGGAAGCTGCATTTTTTTTTTTGCATTTTGATAGACCCGAATTGAAAAACTCTTTAAAAACATTTAATACAAGAATCAAATGTTGATCTCATTGGCTTCAAGTCATGATGAACATTGTAGAAAGGCTACACATCTCAGTTCTAATGTGGCTTTCTGACGGTGTACTGTAGTTATTCTCTTACTTCCAGTAAACGTTATAATTTTTTTAAAAAAAATTCTTTCTTCCTTATTAATGAAAGAACATCTTTCTTAAAGAATATTGTTTCTTTATTAGGTTTATATGCCACTGCCAAGCAACTCTGGGCAGTTTACAACAGCATAAGAACACAATATAAAATGATGACAGCATCCCAAACATTCAGTATTAAGAATTAAAACATCAAAATTAACAAAGCATTAGATAAAAAGGGACCGATGCATAAACAAGGTGGAGGTGGGACCTAGAATGGGACACCCACAACAATATCCCTAATCATACTATCATGCTTTCCTTCTTGCTATGAAAGAACAGCCCATACTCTCAAGGAAACTCTGCTAAATGTTATTTGCATGATAGATCAGAGATTGCCCCAAACACTTCCTCTTCTCCCTCTATGTGATTTTTGTATTCTCTGTGACATCCTGGTGGGACAATAAGAAGCAAAGAATATCGGTTTAGAATGGAGGAAAGTTAAAAGTTATCACTGTGAGGAGATAGGTAAGCATAGCTCACATTTTGTCAAGCATGAGAGACAAATCCATGTGAAGGTTCAATTCAACTGCTTCATTGCTAAAAGCCTATGCACAGGAATCTTCTCAGCTAATTGTTAGGACTGCTTGGAGTTAGATAAGGGTCAACGGCTTGGACTTAGCTCAGTTTGTGGCTATGTAGGGATTCTAGGCTGATCCCCCTTTTAACTCTGCCCCCAGGTTCTTCCATCTCTTCTCCTACACGTTTCCTTATATTCCACATGCATATGGAAAGAAGGATTTCGTGAGGCAGAGTTTCTCAATGCAATTATTGTTATCACAATGGTTTCCCAATGTAGCTTGTTGAGCACTTGCCCAAAAGAAGATACTTTATTCTACAGAAGGGTAGTTGATATCAAGCATCTTTCCCAACCAATATAGTTCTCATTTTTATATCTATATGGACAGCTCATAATTTTCCTCCTATTATTTCCCTTCAAGGAAATTTGGTCATGTCGGATTTAAGGCAAAAACAAAAATCAACTGCCTATTCTTTTGCAAGTAACATTGGAACCCAATACCACAGGGCAGATCACAAAGACTGTCAAACATGGCAAAATAAATATTTAACAAGCAAAGTAAGACAAATGGACACAGGAGGAGGGGAAATAGAGAAGAGTCTTAAAATAGGCCCTACTTTGTATTGCAAAACATGAAAGAATCACATTTCATACGTAGCAGAGTAAATTGATATGAACTATTAGGTAGACAGAAGAACAGATAAAGGGCATTTAGAAATTGAACAAAGCACAGCGATTAAGTCTTTCCAAAAGAAAGAAGTAAGACACATGAAGCTTCATCAATTGGTAACAGTATTTTACACTCAACCGTATTATCACCCCTAGGCCAATTAGCTCTTTTTTCAACACGAGGCAATGGAATAGTAGAAACTCCATCTGGCAAGGCTATTTTCAGTACCTGATGCACTCTCCACTTAATAACAGTGTTGAAAGGAAAGAGGTGGGAACTCCTTGCAAGTAAAGAAGAACAAAAAGCAATCAAGTTTGAGAAGAAATATAGATTAAAACTTCACTCCATCAGTCGCTGTATTTTCTTTTGGATAAAACGGGATTAAAGCAAGATTTTAACGGGTAGAAGGGGGGGGGGGAAATGATAAGGAAGAGAGAGCTCATTTTTTAAAATTGGATTTTGGAGATGAGCAAAATAAATCTATACTTTTGACAAAATACTCTATAGAACAATTCAATATTTAGGATAGCATTGTCCAGCTGAATCGCACAATATGCCAAGCCAGGGTTTATTTTAAACATGGATTATGGAAAAAACTTTAATTGGCTAGATTAGTATAAGACAGTAATCCATAAATCATGGTTTGTAGTCTACAAGAGTGGTGTTCATTTATCACACTTAGAACCATGCAGGCAGCATAATGGTCTAGCACCGGGGTAGGCAACCTTGGCTCTTTTATGACACGTGGACTTCAACTCCCAGAATTCGTAAGCCGGCATGGCTCAGCTTGGAAACCTCTCCCTTTCCCCTCAGCATGGCTGGCTCAGGAATTCTGGGAGTTGAAGTCCACCAGTCATAAAAGAGCCAAGGTTGCCTAACCCTGGTCTAGCACAATGTATGAATCCATTCAAGAACTGAAACTTTGGATAAATCAGACTCTTTTGCTCCTATATACAGGCAAGCCTCAACCTACGACCACAACTGACCCCAAAATTTCTGTTGCTAAGCAAAATATTTGTTAAGTGAGTTTTACCTCATTTTATGATCTTTCTTGCCACAGTTGTTAAGTGAATCACTGGAGTTGTTAAGTGACTCTGGCTTCCCCATTGACTTTGCATGTCAGAAGGTTGCAAAAGGTGATCACATGACTCCGGGTCACTGCAACCATCATAAATGTGAGTTAGTTGTCAAACATCTGGATGTAAATCATGGGATGATGGAGATGCTGTAACAGTTATAAGCGTGAAGACGGTCATCAGTCACTTTTTTCAGTGCCGCTGTAAGTTTGAATGTTCACTAAATGAATTGTTGCAAGTCAAGGACTACTTGGACATATTTAGGATATTCAGGAAGATGACCTTATGTCTTTCACATTTTATTTATTTATTTATTTTATTTAAATCACATTTATATGCTGCCCCTCTCCAAAGACCCGGGGCGGCTCACAACAAAAAATACTACAATAATTTTAAAATTAACACATTCATACCACACACAAACTCAATCAATTCACATGCACTGATGGCGGGACACTCTTAGGGCCGAGGGGCAGAGCGCAGCTCACATGCCCCAAGCCTGTCGGCATAGATACGTCTTCAATCCTTTCTGGAAGGCTAGGAGGGAGGAAGCAGTACGAACCTCCGAGGGAAGCTGGTTCCAGAGGGCTGGGGCAGCAACAGAGAAGGCCTCTTAGCCCTAGGCCCCGCCAGACGGCATTGTTTAATGGACGGGACTCGTAGGAGGCCAACCCTGTGCGCCCTAACCGGTCGCTGGGATTCATGAGGCAGGAGACGGTCCCGCAAGTATCTTGGTCCGTTGCCATAAAGGGCTTCATAGGTCATAACCAACACTTTGAATTGTGTTCGGAGACCAATTGGTAGCCAGTGCAGCTCATGGAGAGCTGGAGTGATATGAGCATGTCTTGGGAGACCCAAGACAGCTCGCGCGGCCGCATTCTGGACTACCTGCAGTCTCCGGACATTCTTCAATTTTTCTTTGAAGACCACCTCAAAGGACAAAGAAGGTCCTGGAAATTGCCCATCAGCAATTAGCATCTCAACAATATACTGAACAACAGTCACATAGATGTCCTGGTTTGAGTTTTCTTTATTGTATTGTGATTGCTGGCATTCTAAATAATTATTTCTACATTTGTCTCTGTTTATTATGCAAACATCCCAATATTCAGGAATGGACTTGATGACTGCTGTCTAATGGAAAACAAAACAATTGCATAATAATAATTGCACCCAATGGTTTTGGCATTTCTGTTGACCCTGTTTGACATCTATAGCTGATTTCAACTGGATGATAAGTCTTTTTTAAAATAATAATACAGGGGAAACAGCATTTCCTACCAAGCAATTGATAACAGCAAATCTGTTTTCTTTTCTTTTTTTAATGGCAAAGCCTGCAGGTTACGGTGACTATTATATACCCTGGTTTCCTGCAAAAAAGTTTACAGCATTAAGAAAAATCTGCTCTCTGTTGGGTATTTATTATACCATAATTCCTACAGATAATGATCTGGTCATCTAAGGGAAAAGTCGATATTTAATACCAATATACTTGAGTTTATACAACACACTCTGTTAAAATAAAAAGAAGTCAGGAGAAATAATGTGCTGCAACCATTAAAAAAAAATGAATGCATGACACTAGCCCAAAACTATCCTTGGCAAAGCAATATTCCCAACAGCAAGACATAAGCATATCCAATAAATCCACTCCTTATATGTTAGATAATTGGGTCTATTTTTCAGACAAATGCAACAATAAACAGTCACAATTTTATATCATAAAATGCCTGCTGTTGCCTGCTTGCCAGTTGGAAAAAAAAGATTTTACGTGAATGTAAGATTGCATTAGATTGAAGGTTTCACATTTCATAGCCGCAGAAATGTGGCACGTCATTTCAGAATTAAGCAATAACATTAAAATATGTGGAGGAGGAACTATTACATCTGAACATTGCTTGTCAGTAGCAATATTATTCCACCAGAAACTTTCCATGAGCCACTTTGATACACCTGGTTATTTTTCAGCTATTGGTAGCACATAAGAACATAAGAACATAAGAAGAGCCATGCTGAATCAGGCCAAAACCCATCAAGTCCAGCATTCTGTGTCACACAGTGGCCCACCAATTGTACATGGGGATCTTGAGCAGAAAGAGAAGGCAAAACCCTCCCTTTCCCTTGACCCCCAACAAATGGTACTCAAGGGAATCCTGCCTGCCTCAACCAACATAGAGGCGGCACATGGACATCCGTTTTAATAACCCCCAATACACTTGGCATCCATGAATCTATCTAACCCTGCCTTGAAGCTGTCAAGGCTGACAGCTGTCACGACCCCTTCTGGAAGTGAATTCCATAAATCAACGACCCACTGGGTGAAGAAATATTTCCCTTTATTTGTCCTCACTTTCTTAGCTATGAGCTTTAGGGAGTGCCCCCTTGTCCTGGTATTGTGTGATAGAGAAAAGAATTTTTCTCTATCCACCTTTTCTATCCCATGCATGATTTTATACACTTCGATCAAGTCACCCCTTAAACGCCGTCTTTCAAGGCTGAAGAGACCAAGGCGTTGCAATCTGGTTTCATAAGGGAGGTGCTCCATTTCCTTGATCATTCTTGTTGCCCTTTTTTGCACCTTTTCCAGTTCCATTATATCCTATATGACATCCTTTATTCCAGTTATCCTTACACCCGACAAGAAAGGTTAGGTTTTTTGTTTTACTTTTTCTGAGTACATTATTTCAAACTCATATGGGCTGAAACAGTGTTTTTTTATTATTGTTTTCAGACAAAGAACTCAGACTTTGCTTAGTAGAGGGGCTAAATCAGTGTTTCTCAACATCAGCAATTTTAAGATGCGTGGACTTCAACTCCCAGAATTCTCCATCCTTCATTGCCCAAAACTGTATTAGAAAGTCTTATCAAATGTTGAGGACCAGTCATAAGTCCTTTCTTTCAGTACTGTCATAAATTCGAATAGTCACTGAACAAATGGTCATAACTCAAGGACTCCCCGTATTGCAAAAACAATATCATGGAATGTGTCAAGGTTCTGGCTAAGGATCCCAACCAAGTAAATACACCAGAGTCATTTAGATCTCTAATGCAAAACTTTATTGGGTACAGCATACTGGCACTAAAGAGTTGAAAACCAGCTCTGACAATAAGGCGGGGAAAAGATATTTAAAAGAGTAAAACTTTCCCTCCCCTCTCTGACATTGTCCAATTAACCCTCATGCAATTATGACCTTGGTTCTGATCCGGCTAGAATCCACCTGTGCATTCCAAACCATCCCCTCGCAACTGTAGGCAAGCTAAAAGCAGCCTGGCAGTCCTAACACAAGCAATCTTCTTAGCTTGACAGAATGATCTTTATGCCATTTCAACAAATGACCCTCGATAATTTCATCAATTATCGGTTTCATCAATTATTACATTAGTAAAATAAAACAATTTGGTCTAGTGCAGGGGTAGTCAACCTTGGCTCTTTTATGACTCGTGGACTTCAGCTCCCAGAATTCCTGAGCTAGCTGGCTCAGGAATTCTGGGAATTGAAGTCCACGAGTCATAAAAGAGCCATGGTTGACTACCCCTGCTCTAGTGGTTAAGTCACCAGGCTAGAAACCAGGAGATGAGGAGTTTAAGTCCTACCTTAGGCCTGAAAGCCAGCTGCATGACTTTTGGCTAGTCCCTCTCTCTCCGTCCAACTCACCCCACATGGTTGTTGTGGGGAAAATAGGGGGACTATTGTTTTTGCTACCTTGATAATAAAGGGGGGGATATAAATAAAAAAAACGAATGCAGTAAAATCCAGATCCAGGCTCTATCGTTTTGGTTCTTGGTAGGAATCAAGTCTTCTCTGGCTGCTTTTCAAGGCCAAAATAGGTCAGGAACAGAATTTATTTCAGGGATCTTGAAGCAGCAGTAAATATACTAAAATGCTCAATGCATTTTGTGGATGGAATTGTATTTAGCCTCTCCAACTCCATTTATAGTATTGAGATGGCTACCAACTGCTGCTAGTAACAGCTTCCTAATGTTTAATTTAGAGTGCTGCTCCCAAAGAGCCTCGCAGAGAGGCTAGGACAAAGGAGAAAGATCAAGCACCAGGAAGGACCGCATATCTGTGGGATGTATTGTCAAAGCCTTCAGAATAGTTACGGTAGGTTGATATTGGACAGACATGGTTTAACATTTGCTGTAGATCTCTGCTATAATCTATAATCATTCTGAGAAGAATGCATGGTTCCCCCTAAGTGAATATTCGTACAAACTGAGCCTAAAATAGTTAACAGAAATGTTATTTGAAAAGCTGAAAAACCACCATTCCATCTGCACAACATTAATCTCGGAAGCAGCCTTTCAGAATGTGTTTGAATGGGGGAGGAAAAAAACCATCATTTCAATAGTGGCTTGATTATATTCTACCTGCTCATTTTAAGAGAATTTGGAGACATCACCGCCTGAATATCACCCATGAAATTATGCAAAAGATCAACCACTTTCTATCATCTGTAGGGACTGAATGTATATGGAACTGTTTGCAGCATACCAATGATGCCGCAAACAAGGAAAGTGAATAATGTTTCCCAGGAGAAGAATTGAAACTTTACAGAGGGAGAGTGAAGGTTGCAGATGGCATTTTGGAGTGCCTCACTCTCTTACAATAAAAGCCACATAAATAAATAGCTGATCAACAATGAAAGAAAATAGATAAACAAGACTAGCAAAGCTAGGATTTCCTACCCTTCAAAATACAATAAGATTGGCAAACAGTCTGAATGCAGGTCCAGTGCCAAAGTTATGATGGCACTGTAAAAAGTGACTGAAAACCGTTGCAGCATTCCCACGATCATTTCAGATGCTTGACATTTATGACGGTCGCAGTGTCCTGGGATCATGTGATCATCTTTTGTAACCTTCTGACAAGCAGAATCAATGGGGAAGGCGGAGTCACTTATTTATTTATTAATTTATTTATTAATTGGACTTGTATGCCGCTCCTCTCCGGAGACTCGGAGTGGCTTACAACATATACAAAACATCAAAGAATCTAAGTCCAATCAAAATATTAAAAATAGACACCCAACACACGTACAACTTTCAAACAACAATCACAATCATCCCCAGGCCTGCCGGCAAAGATAGGTTTTAAGATTCTTTCGGAAGGCCGGGAGAGTGGGAGAAACGCGGACTTCAAGGGGCAGTTGGTTCCAGAGGGTGGGTGCTACAACAGAGAAGGCCCTCCCCCTAGGACCCGCCAAATGACATTGTTTCGCTGACAGGACCCGGAGGAGGCCGGCCCTGTGCGCTCTCACCGGTCGTAGAGAAGTATGTGGCAGAAGACGGTCCCATAAGTATCCTGGTCCAATGCCATATAGGGCTTTATAGGTAATGACCAGCACTTTGAATTGCGCTCGGAGACCAGTAGGCAACCAATGCAGCATGCGGAGGGTTGGCGAAATGTGGGCACAACGTGGAAGGCCCACAATTGCTCGCACAGCTGCATTTTGCACTTAACCATCATGTTACTAAATGTCTTTGGAGGTTCTCAGCCATCCAGGTCATGTTGTCCCAAAAATGCTTTTTTTTCTTCAGTTCATCAGAACGGAAGAAGCTTCTTGGATGAGAAGCGAAACATCTTTAAGGAAAAACAAAGTCCAGTTGCCTTTTGAAAAAGCGCCTTTGGGACAATCGTGTTACTAACTTAACAATTGCAGTGATTCACTTTAACAACTGTGGCAATAAACGTTGTAAAATGGGGCAAAACGCACTTAACAGCTTTCTTGGTATCAGAAAAATTGGGCTTCATTGTAGTCATAAGTCAAGGATTATCTGTATATAGCAGAGCTCAAGGAACTTAATTTTGGGTGCCTTGAGATAAGTTTCCAGGTAAAGTAACCAGACATTGATAGAATGGGATCCATTTTCTTGCAGATGTTTCATTACCAAACTAGATAATACCATCAGTGCTTGCGGGAATAGCTAGATCACTTTAATGGGAACAGTTTTAATTGCTTTGTTTCACTTTATCACACCTAAAGCATCAAAGTGCTGTCCTGCAGTATGGTCAGGTTTAACCAAAGTTGAAATGTCAAACAAAATAGTGTAAAATTCAAAGAAGGCGATAACTTTCTTATCCATTCTCTTCTGAATTGCTGCTTAAATAAATGGAGGGATATTGCTTGGATGACAACCGGCTGAAACTAGTTAGACTAATTTGGTCTTTTTAATTATAAAAAGTAATTGCAATCTTCTAATGTGGTGAAAAGTGATCTTGCATGAGTGAAGAGATTAACAAGACCGAGAATGGATGTGGCATATTTAAAGGCAGGCGGTTCAAAATAGTGTAAAGTATCCTCCTTGCACACAAGATACATTTAGCATATGTCACTTTTTTCTCCAGTGGTCACCAGCAGCTAATAAGCTCGTTCACCCAACACTCTTCTCTATGCCTCATTCTTGACTGTTTAATCTGATTAGAACTAATTAGCTTCCTGAATTTAAACATGCAAGATTCAAGGAGTTGCTCTTAGCATGTACAATTCCGCTTGTTGGTACAATGTTTGCCTGCAATTAGAATCACTTAATTTATTTTACTTACTGGTCTGGTTGTTGATGCAAGAACTAAATTGGGCAAGGCAATAAAAAAAGAGCAGAAAAAGAAAAATATAAAAACCATAGCTCTTTTTCTGGGCAACTTCCCTCCATGTGTGCATTTCTGTGTGAATTTTTTGCAACTAGGGTTTTACCAGAGCACAGCATCACGAAGGATACACCTTGGATGTCTATGGAGGTTCTCAGTCATCCAGTCATGGTTGTCCCAAAGGTGCTTTTTCAAAAGGCCACTGGATGTTCATTGTTTTTTCTTGAAGACATTTCCCTGCTCATCCAAGAAGCTTCTTCCATTCACCAAGAAGCTTCTTGGATGAGAGGCGAAATGTCTTCAAGGAAAAACAAAGAAAGTCAAGTTGCCTTTTGAAAAAGTACTTTTGGGATATACCTTGGATGGTAACCATGTTGAATCTTCACTTTTTACCCACAATTATGTGATCAGAAATCAAGTGCATGCAACCAGCATCTATATAGGGTGGTTGCAGCATCCCCAGGGTCATATGATTGCCATTTGCAACCATCCCAGCTGGATTCCAACAAGCAAAGTCAAAGGAGGAAGCCAGGCTCACTTAAAGACTGCATGATTCACTTAACAACTGAAGTGATTAGCATAATAGCCATGCCAAAAACATTGGCACAATCTACTTAGCAGCCACTGTGCTTTTGCAGCAGAAACCTTTGTTACAATTGTGGCTGTAAGCCGAGGACCCACCTGGAACCTTCCTGAAATGGTTTTAATTGAAACTTTATATGAATGTTATTTGTATCTCTGTTAAACGTGACTTTTTGGCTCTGAATCAAATTTTCTGTAATCTTCATTTTGGAATTGAATATTGGATATGCAATCGGCCTCTTTATAACGAAGGAAAGTGGAGTAATCTATTAGCATGCAGAACAGCTGACAAGATGTCACGATACAGATTGTCACTCATTTTTATGAGTTGCTGTCAGGCCTTGCAGCAATAAACTTATTATAACTTCCCAGACTGCATGATATGCTCGGGAATCTCCTCACAGCCCTTATTAAAATTTCAATAATTGTATATCAAACAAATCAGAGGTGACTTTTATGAAATGATTTCTCCTGCAAGTCATGGAGGACAAAATGCATGTTGGGAAGCAAAACCTTCTCCTGGTGTTATTTTGTTTTACTGCATTACAATAATTCTATACCTTTCAGGACATGTTTGGTTCTGATTTATCACCTTGTAAACATGGGATGTCGTTTCCTGTGCAGCTTACCATCCTGATGGACTGAATTCCATTGAACCATTGGGAACTGTTCTTGGCCAATAGGTATGAAGATTTGAGCCAAATTGAGCTAAACTTAATTCTGGCTTTAAAAAGCAACACCGCTTTCAAATGGGAAGCACAAAAGTTCTAGATCCCAACCTTTAGGGGTCTGCAGAAATGTGGACTCAGCTTTTAAAGTTCTTCAACCAGCATGGCTCTTTCTGAAAGTCCTGGGAGTTTGAAAACCATACACCAGAATGGTATCCAGGATGTGGAATGTATGAAGCTGTATCAGCTGATTTAAGGGCTGTCTGTGGTTGCATTGTAATTTGACAACGTAAGGAACAAGAGCAGCAAAACTAGATCCAAAGCTTCATGCAAAGACATGATGACCTTTTTGATTCTGGAGGGAAACCCCAGCTTACAAAACAATCCTCTGAGTTAATGCTGTATCTTTATTTCCTGTCAGTTAGAACAATTAATCGGTGGAACAACCTGCCTCCAGAAGTTGTGAATGCTCCAACACTGGAAGTTTTAAAGAAGAGATTGGACAATTATTTATCTGAAATGGTATAGGGTTACCTGCCTAAGCAGGGTGTTGTACTAGAACCGTGATGGTGAACCTATGGCACGCATGCCACAGGTGGCACTCAGAGCCCTCTCTGTGGGCACGTGCACCATCGCCCCAGTGCTAGGCCTTCAGCTGGGTTTTATAAAACCTTTTTGCTTTAGGCCTCCGCCGCCGTGTGCAAAAAAAAAGGTTCAATCAATCAATCAATCAATTTCAACTTCTGCAGGGAAAAAAAAGATCTCGCAAAGTTGGAATTGATTGATTGAACTTTTTAGTCCCACCCAGTCTGCCGTTACCACTGAAGCCACGCCCACCCAGTGGGCCACAGTTACCCAATTGGCCACACCCACCAAGTGGGCAATGCCCACCCGGCATCTGATGATACATAAGTGGGTTTTGGGTTGCAGTTTGGGCACTCGGTCTCTAAAATGTTCGCCATCACTGTCCTAGAACATCTCCATGGTCCCTTCCAACTTTGTTATTCTATTCTATTCTATTCTATTCTATTCTATTCTGTTCTATTCTATTCTATTCTCCATTCCATATTCTATTCTATTCTATTCTATTCTATTCTATTCTATTCTATTCTATTCTATTCTATTCTATTCTATTCTATTCTATTCTATTCTATTCTCCATTCCATATTCTATTCTATTCTATTCTATTCTATTCTATTCTATTCTATTCTATTCTATTCTATTCTATTCTATTCTATTCTATTCTATTCTATTCTATTACCAGAGGCGGCCTTCTCCTCCTCCTCCTCCTCCTCCTCCTCCTCCTCCTCCTCCTCCTCCTCCTCCTCCTCCTCCTCCTCCCCCCAAATCCCTTGAAAGGTTTCCATCATATTCTGATTTATTGTGTACTTCTCAATTTATTAAATGCTGCTGTTACAGAATAGACTTCTGGTGATTCAAGGGGAACATTATTATATAAATGGGGAATAATCTCATTCTAATTAAATACATTTAAATTAATTTGCCCTAGCTCCAGCAGTTGCTTATCCTTGCCCTGATGGCTTTTTGGGAAGCTGCTCTTTCAAGACATTAATCAAAGCCCCCCACCAAGTTCTCTATTTTTAATCTTATGAGATAAGACAAGTAGCTGGAGCATCAAAAAAAAAAAAGCAAGGTAGTGACTACAACCACATGGTGGACACCTGCTCCCTTTCTATGTGAGTTACTCTACTCACTATCTTGATTTTTTTTTTTTGCCTGCCCCCTGCTTGGACACCTCTGCCAATACTGCTATTTCTTCAGGAAAAACAAAGATCTGAGACTCTTCTTATTTATTTATACAGTATATCAAACTTATTAACTGCCCACCTCTCTCACAGAAGGGTGATGGGTTGTGTTCTTGCTTCCACCCATCCTCATTTATAAATTCTAGGAAGTCCACCATGGTTGTTTTATAAGGCCAGAACTTTCTTCATAGCTGAGTAAAGCTAGGATTTCTTATTTCATCTCGTTTGATTGGACTCTGTCAGGCATGGAGAAACAATACAGAGCAATACAGTGAATTGCTTAAGTATTTTCTTTGTTGCTGTCTGCCTATAGACAGGAATCTTGCCAGACTAAAGCACACTCTGCATAACTGTCAGATAAAATACTCTGAAGACTTAGAGAGGATCCCTTCTGGGTCTCTCTCTGCATACCAAGGACTCAACACTGATTTGTTTCTTTACTCCTTCCTCCTGCAACTCCATGCCAGATTCCACCATAGACCTATTCCTATGTCTATAATAATAACAACAACAACAATAAAGTTGGAAGGTATCTTGGAGGTCATCTAGTCCAACCCCTGCTCAGGCAGGAAACCCTATATCATTTAGGACAAATGGCTGTCCAGTTTCTTCTTTAAAACTTCCAGTGTTGGAGCATTCACCGCTTCTGGAGGCAGGTTGTTCCATTGGTTAATTGTTCTAACTGTCAGGAAGTTTCTCCTTAGTTCTAGGTTGTTTCTCTCTTTGGTTAGTTTCCATCCGTTGCTTCTTGTCCTGCCTTCAGGTGCTTTGGAAAATAGCTTGACTCCCTCTTCTTTGGGGCAGCCCCTGAGATATTGGAAGACTGCCATCATGTCCCCCCTCGTCCTTCTCCTCGTTAAACTAGACATACATTATTCCAGCAACCGTTCCTTATATGTTGTAGCCTCCAGTCCCCCAATCATCTTTGTTGCTCTTCTCTGTATTCTTTCTAGAGTCTCAGCATCTTTTTTACATTGTGGTGACCAAAACTGAATGCCGTATTCCAAGATGTTCTTTTGATCATTTCAGGCCAGGATGTTAAATGAACTTGTTTGGAGTGCATGTTATTATGCCTTGACTTTGTGTTTTCTTGTTATTGACTTTTTCCCTCATAGGGACTTTGTGATCTGTTTCCCAGTTAAACGCTGCCCAAAGTCCCACCTTTGCGATTTGGGTGGCTATATAAATCTTGAAATAAATAAAACTTAGGAGCCCCCTTCCTTTTATTTGATGGCTACAGCCCTTCCTCTAGGTGTTTTCCTGACTACGGTTCCATGTATCTTAAGAGCTGACAGGAATATAACACTGCATACATGTGGAGTCTCTGCTGAAGATGAGAAATAGGTCTTTTATAACCTTGTTTAATAGTTCAGTGTTTCTGGTGAGTTCAAGGTAGCCCTGTTTCTCATTCCTGCGGGCAAAGAACATGCTGTTCTTAAGAAATCCAGTAAGGCAAACTCCGAAATAGATATGACAAAGCTCTTTAAATTCAACACTTGTCAAAGTCTGGGATCTAAAACAACGATTACCGTTGGACCTGAGAGGAAAGAAGGAAGACCCTGTCAACGCTGAAATGGAAGAGAAATGAACAGCAGAGCTTCCCTCCATATAGAAGAGAAAGAACCAGTTTTCTCTGAAGTTGTGCGTGAACTCAAAGAACAGGCCCAGAATATGACATTCTGTGGTGAAGATGCTGATGCTTGAATATCTATATCGTGAAAGTGGGACAGCAATCAGTGTAGAATAGCAAGCACCTAAATACAAATTGTTTAGTCTGTTTAAATCTGAGAGATGGATTAAAAGAGGCCCGTGGTTTGATTTTAGCTGCACTGTTATACTTTAAAAAAAAAATTCAGTCAAGTGAAAGGTGTGCTCTTGCATTATATTTCAGTAGAAATCCATCATCAAAACAATGGAGCGCAAGCACTACCTCCCAAAAAAAATCTATTCAATTCAGACAACTATCCATATTTGCTGCAAAGATATGCGTACCCCTCAAAAAGCACACAAAATCAAAGCAAAGCAAAACACCCAGAATCTTTGGCCCATCAGACCTTAACACTGTAGATTTATTTTCCTGCAAATTCATGTTCCTACGTTGAATGAATCAACGGAATCTCACAAAAAGAATCGGTTCTCATTTCTTAGGTGATACATCTCAATTCAAGATGGAAAGCAAGGGCCAAACAGCAATATAATATTTGTATTTCTGCTAGTTTTGGATTTCCTGGCTGGATTTCTTTTTGTTGTTGTTGTAAAACATCCTAGGTGAAATGTACTACTTCATATGAAATAACTGAGGAAATTAAGTGCAAGGTTTCTGGTGGCTATGAAGGGGCTACAGGTCACTCTTAATGAAGCTTCCTAATGAATAGAATGTGCAATCTCATTTAGAATGATTAGACTCTGCAAGCAATAATCAAATAAATAAATGTCTGCTCAGAATTATACCTAGTGTCTCTTTAGAACAAATAAGAGTTTGTTCATTCAAGCCAGTAGTACTTTATTTGTCACTGAACATGAAGATGAGCTTTAAGAAAGTAAAGCCTCACCTGAGTGAAGCTTGACTTCTGGTGACTACATAGATATACCCACATTGTTAAACCTCTTTTAGAAATCCTGGTTTTGTTTGCATTCCTTGTCTGTTATTATCTCCATGACCCTCAACTACTAAAGTCCATAGGAAAATGAATGTATACTTAAAACCAGAAGTAGAACAATTGCCATCTTGTTTTTTGTTTTTTACTTTCTAGTTTACCCTGAATACCCCTTCAATTTCTTAGGGATCCATCATCAGAAACAAGTTTAAGACAGAATCAGCCAGAGCCTTCCTTAACGCTGTCAGTTTAGCTGTATATTTTCCATAGAATGCTATAATAATCAGCGTAATATAGCTCTATTCGTATTTTCTTTTTTTTTAATAAATTTTTTTTATTAAGTATATATTTGTAAATGTAAACAAAGAAAAAATTCAAGTTGAATGATACAATCATTTTAAACTTGTAAACATTCTTCACTCGGTATATCAAGATTTAACTATAAGCAACATACATTTTCTTTGATTGATGTTTCTCTTGTATGTAGTCTATCCATTGTTTCCAGTCCAACATATATATTTCATTTGAATGATCCTTCAAATATGCAGATATTTTAGCCATTTCTGCCATATTTATGACTTTCAAAGTCCATTCTTCAATAGATGGTAATTCTGGTTTCTTCCAGTATTGTCCCACCAACAGTCTCGCTGCTGTGATCAAGTTCAAAATTAAGTTCGTCTCTATAGTGGTACAGTCTTTTGTAATCCCTAACAAAAACAACTGAGGTAGAAATTCAATACGCTTTTTCAAAATGGTTTGAAGTGTCCACCATGTTTTTCTCCAGAAAGCTTTAATTTTTCTACAGGTCCACCATACATGAAAATACGTAGCATCCATACTTTCACATCTCCAACATTTAGGTTGAAAGAGTTAGCAGATGAGAAACATGCCCAGAATTTGGATTTTGGAATCTCACTGTTTACCCTCCAGCTTATTTTTCTTCTCCTAGCAGTTGTATCCTTGCAGCTCCTTCTTCTTCAATTGTCTTCTCCATATAGGTCCAGTAAGAAGCAGAAGGAAGAACAAATTCTACTTCCCTTGTTAAGTTCTGCCAGGGATAGGTATATGGTATGTGCGATTTGGTGGTGGTACTTTGGATTACTTGATAAAAATACCAATTGACTGTATGCAAGAATGAAAAACAGGGAGTCTACAATATTAAAGGACCTCGATAGCTTTAATGGAACAGCTAGCCTGCACATTTTCTGCCCTCGTCTAGGAAAGTATGATGTAGTATTGGCTTCTCTTGGGTATCTTTAGATCAAATAAATGACTTGCTTTAGCTACACTAAGTCAATGGACCAGAAAATAAGTAGAGAAAGAATGGATATTCCTCTTTCCTGCTCTATGTATTGTTCTATTATTATTAAAATTGTCCCTGGTCAATGGCCATAACAAAAGTATTTGCAATTGTATTGTTAAAGACAAAGACCAAGAACTTCTGGGCTAATGTGGAAGGAGACTAACACCCCCCCATCAGCATATATTTTCCTTTGTTCTAGAAGAAGAATCTGTCTGGGTCCATCCATCATATTATCCAACAAGAAAAGAAATGGCTGACATTTCTAAGAAGTTGGGAATCTGCCCAAATAGATCAGAATTATCATCTTTGGTTGCTAAGGGCTCCTCAGATCTCCAATAAAAAAAGAGTCTTCCCCACCAGGTGCTTCCTGGGTGTTCAGTTTGAGTTGCCAATAGCAGGAACACAACTGTTCATAAACTGTTAGGATGCTGGATTGGAGATTAGCAACCCTCCATTCAAGACTCAAGTGCTGTCATGAGCTGGGGTGAACTCCTGTCCTTCACACCAGGGACATGGAAGGAGCCCCCACTGGGCATCGCCAGGGCAAAGGTGATGTCACTGACTAATCCTTTCAACCCAGAAGTGCCTTGGTGCTTCTAACACAGCGGTTCTCAACCTATGGGTCGCGACCCCATTTGGGGTCGAACGACCGTTTCGCGGGGATCGCCGGACACCGCGGTCTGCCATTTTGTTTTTTGGGGGTTTTTTTTCGACGCACGCGCACCGCGCATGCGTGGTTCGGGCCGTTGCGTGCGTGCCGCGCATGCGCGGATTGGCCCGTCGCGGTCTGCCGTTTTTTTCTGTTGTGCGCGTGCCGCACATGCACGGATCGGCCCATTGCGGTCCGCCATTTTTTTATCGCACGCAGATCGGGCCGTCGCGCGCGGGTCAGGGTTGCGCCGCACATGGGCGGCTCAGGTGGGATCTCAACCTGAAAAATGTTGAGAACCACTGTTCTAACACAAGTCTGATGCAATTGAGGATGTAATTGTGATGGACTTTTTAACATTTTTGCCATAAAACAGATAGATAGATAGATAGATAGATAGATAGATAGATAGATAGATAGATAGATAGATAGATAGATAGATAGATAGATAGATAGATAGATAGATAGATAGATAGATAGACAGACAGACAGACAGACAGACAGACAGACAGACAGACAGACAGACAGACAGATAGATAGAGAGAGAGAGAGACAGACAGACAGACAGAGAGAGAGAGAGACAGAGAGACAGAGAGACAGAGAGACAGAGAGACAGAGAGACAGAGAGACAGAGAGAGAGTATATATGGCTCCAACCTCTACCTATCGTCCTGTGCTTCTTCCTTTTCTTTAGCATTTATTCATGAAAATCTAATAGTGTTGGTAAATGAAGACAAGGACAAAAAGAGACTTAAAGCTGGTTCTGCCTATAAGATGGGAAATGTTGCCTTTTTCAGGATAAGGCAAAAAAAAAAAAGCCTAGATGAATCAACTCTAACAGGTCCTATTAAGAATGTATGCCTTTTATTATTTTCTAGGCTTTTTAAAAGCAATGGGTTTTTATGAAATCCAATCCCTTCATTAGACAGTGTCCCTCAACAGAGACACTAAATCCTTGTGTGAGCTACCACGAAGCTTAGAATTATATATATGTGTAAAAAAAAAAAAAGACTGTGCAAAACAGTTGTTAGATCTGGGAGGATTGTGGTGTTTAGTATGTCCTAATTTAGAAGAAAGGCCCAAAGCCTCCCCAGAAAATGAGTAATTCTGCTAATTAGCTCCTCCTGCTCCGACGTGAAGCCACCATTGGGAAATATAGAAATGTTTCATTAAATCAAAAAGTAAGGTTTCTCTTCCAACTCACACGTGGGCATTAGTGATCCGATATTCCCTGCAGGTTCATCTTGGTGGCCTTAAGGGCTGATTTGACTTGCCAGCATTGCATTAGTGAGGCATCTAATCCAATTTAGACCAAGACAGGGGTGCTACATCCATTATAGCATTTAGAGCATCATTAGATGTAGATTGATCAGAAGAAGAGGAAGAAGAAGGAAAAAAAAAGAACAACATTGAATCAAGCTGCCACACACTAGCAAATCCCTCTGGCTGTGGCTGTAATTTTTAAAAATTGAGAAGCCCCCACTCTTCCACGAATAATGAGTAATACATGCAAAACTCAGAAGGCTTGCTTATTTTTCAGAAGTGTTCTTTCCTTACAGGAAATAAAAAGGTCCCAAAAGTCTGCAGCTCACTTTTATAGCCCTTCATAGGTACAAAGCAGGCAAAAATGAAAAGTCTTTCAAACACTTGAGCGAGCGAAAGCATTTGGGCGGCCCGCTACATCGTCCCAGAAGGAGAAATGCTTCACAAAAAAGTAGAGCAGATTTGCACATTTCTGTGTGCTGAAATGTGAGGATAATACATTTCAGCAGAGCAGCAAAGATTTCAGTGGCCCTCTTCAGCTTTAGACCCAACCCTAGATGGAGGTCGTCTTTTCCCCAACCCTCTTTCTCTCCAACTTTGAAGAATTCCAAGAATTCCAAGAATTTGGACAAATGCACGCCAACTTAATACAAGCTGTCCTCGACTTACAACAGTTGATCGGACTAGTGCATTTGATGTTCTGTTTGCGCAATGTCTAGATAATTACTCATTCAGAAACAACTGTCCTCATAGTTGTAGTGGCAATAATGTTGTTGCTTCGTATTGCTTTTGCAAAGATTGGTCCAGTAGAATTAAATCATGTAGAGAATTGATTTCTAGATAGTTTTTAGAGGAAAAATCCAAAGAACATGGAGGCTTGGGCAGTTAAAGAAGGAAAGCTATTTATTTATTCACACATTTTAAAAATAAAAGCTTGAAAGAAGAAAAAAACAACAACAAAAAAGTTACAAGGGCATGGACAAAGTGACTTATGACCGTTGCAGCATCCCCATGGTCACGTGATTTACACTCGGCTGCTTGACAACTGGTTCATATTTATGATATGACCTGGGATCATGTGATCGCCTTTTCTGATCTTCTGGCATGCAAAGTCCATGGGAAAACCAGATTCACTTCACAACGGTGTTACTAATTTAACAACTCCGGTGATTCATTTAACAAACGTGGCAAGAAAAGACATAAAATGGGGGCAAAACTCACTCAACAAATTTCTCTCAGAGAAATGTTGGGCTCAATTGTGGTCGTAGGTCAAGGATAACCTATAATGTGGAGCAATAAGTTGAAAACTAATAAACAAACAAACAAATAAATAAGTGTGGAGCACAATTGGAGGGGTCAGGTTTGGGTGTGGTTAGCATCAATGGTGTTTAAATGAAAAGAAGGACGAGTGGGGACATGATAGCAGTGCTCCAATATCTTAGGGGCTGCCCCAAAGAAGAGGGAGTCAAGCTGTTCTCCAAAGTGCCTGAAGGCAGGACAAGAAGCAACGGGTGGAAACTAATCAAGGAGAGAAGCAACCTAGAACTAAGGAGAAACTTCCTGACAGTTAGAACAATTAACCAGTGGAACAACCTGCCTCCAGAAGTTGTGAATGCTCCAACACTGGAGATTTTAAAGAAGAGATTGGACAACCATTTGTCTGAAATGCTATAGGGTTTCCTGCCTGAGCAGGGGGTTGGACTAGATGACCTCCAAGGTCCCTTCCAACTCTGTTATTCTGTTAATTGCAGCAGTTCCATTCACAGTGTACTATGAAGTTTATTTTTGAAAGAAGGACATTATGAGGTTCTGTGAATGTTCTGAGTTTTCTAGCAGGAAACAACACACAATAAAATAGGAATCACAATTGGTTCCCTTTTCTGCCTTTTATAAATCATACACTAATTTTCTTAGTTTGTAAGTATTGTCACTGCATATACTTCATTTCCTTTTATCCCAACTGGTTGTGTATTGGGGTGGTGTGAGAGGAATACTCCAGATATAGCTTGAACACAAAATGCAAAATGTTTTTGTTATCATCCGAGAACTGTCCTTCTAGGAAATGCATTGTTCAGTTAATGGTGCTGACAAAATGTGGAATAAAAGGTTGTGGTGGCTTAGTTTTCTATCTGAAGCCCACACTTGTCATTGTGTATTCTACATGATGCCTGTATTGTTTCAGTACTTTCTCCATGTATAAACAAAGGTAAAAGTCAAAACAAAGGAAAGCTCTAACAATACCTTCTTAATGCATTTGGGAAGTCAGCCAAATCTTCATTAATTTTTACTGGTCCCATCAGGGACCTAAGAAAAAAATATGATGATGATGATGATGGAGGAGGAGGAGGAGGAGGAGACTTTGTTAAAGCAACAGTGGAATATTGTAACCCATGGAATACAAGAAAACAAAAGGAAAAAATAAGTAGTGGACTTTCAGCCATTTCTGAAGCTCAACACATAGTTCTCCCATCTTCAATTCAGTAGTTCTGCCCAGTCAGGATATCAGAACCTCCATGTACCAGCTATGTACTCTGTGGAGCACTAATTAAACATTAAACAAAATAATGTAATCAATAACTTAAAGGCAACCCTTCTTTCCATTTAAAAGAAATCTCCCCAAAAGAAAAAAAAATGCATTGAGCTTAATTGTAGTCCTAAACTTATTTAATGGTGGAAAAGCTCTGTTTAATGCTGTGGGGCTTGCTTCTGAATAATTTTGCATAAATTTGCACTTTTTAAATTAAAGCATGAGTTAAATACATGAAAGTAATAATTTCTATTTTTGAGTCTACTAAAAATAGTATTGGAATTGTTTATTATATAAACAAATATATAAATATAAAAAATATATCTTTTTTACTTTCTATCATATCACCTTCTATCATAATTTTACCGAGTGGTTGTGCCACTTCTTCAAAGCAAGGTATATATATATATATATATATAAGATTAATTGTTTTGTCAGGAAATTCCTACTTAGTTGTAGGTTGGTTCTTTCCTTGATTAGTTTCCATCCCTTACTTTTTGTTCTGCATTCAGGTGGTTTTGGAGACTAGCTTGATTCCCTCTTCTTTGTGGCAGCCCCTTAGATATTGGAACACTGCTATCATGTCACCCCTAGTATTTCTTACCATTAAACTAGACATTAGTTTTTCCCCCCACCATTTTTCTTTTCTTTGGCCTTCTGTTTTTTTCCCCTCAAACCTTTTTTCTTTGCTTTGCTTTCTTTTTTTCTTTCTTTTTTCTTTTACTATTATGTGTTTTTTTTAAAAAAGGTTGTAAATTATAAGGACATAATGGCTGGCATGGGGCTTAGGGAAAGAAATAAGATGTCAGAACAATACTGTCTACCTCTCAACAAGGTTAGAATGAGTCTGTGTACATATAGAAATTGCTTAGGGCAACTTTTGGAGTTGAGTAAGAAATCCCAGATGTGCAAAGTTGAAATCATAAAACTTGACAGGCATTTTGTTAGAGAAAAGTCTATAGGAAATGCTGATTGCTTCATTTTACCATTCAAATCACACACACACACACACACACACACACACACACACAGAGGATTATTCACATTAGCCCATGAGCTGGGGGCATGGTATATGTGATCCTTGACAGGCCACCAGTACTTTGAATTAGGCTGAAAAATATATTGATTACTGGAGCAACTGGGTGCAGTCTATATGCCCCATGGTCCAAATGCTGATATCCAATAATATTCAGGTGTTTGGATTCGGTATTGTGTAAGCAGTCTTCAAGAGCAGCCCCACAAACAGAACCATATGCTGCCCCATGAAACCCAGCGACCGGTTAGGGCCCAGAGAGTCGGCCTTCTCCAGGTCCTGTCAGCCAGACAGTGTCGCCTGGTGGGGCCTAGGGGAAGAGCCTTCTCTGTTGCGGCCCCGGCCCTCTGGAATCAACTCCGCCCGGAGATCCATATTGCCCCCACCCTCTCCGCCTTCCGCAAACTATTGAAGACACATCTTTGCCGACAGGCCTGGGGCAGTTGACATCTTGCCCCAGCCAGTGTATGTTTGTATGTTTGTTTTGGATGATTGGTCTTTTAATCTAGGGGTTTTTATAATGTATTTAAGATTTTATAAGGTTCTATAATGTATTCAGATTTCTATATGTTGTAAGCCGCCCTGAGTTTTTGGAATAGGGCGGCATAGAAATAGAATTAAATAAATAAATAAATAAATAAAATAAATGATGCAGTAGTCTAGACCAGGGATCTTCCAACTTGGCCCTTTGATGACTTGTGTACTTCAACTCCCAGAATTCCTCTGCCAGAGTGCCTGGCTGAGGAATTCTGGGAGTTGAAGTCCACAAGTCATCAAAGGGTCAAGTTGGAAGACCCTTGGTCTGGACTATCCAAAACTAGAGGCCACTTCAGTTGGTGACAGTCTTTGGTCAGTCTTGGTGTTTCTATTCATTTTAAAAAATATGTTTGTTTTACACAGTGGGCTGATTAATGAACAATGATGGTTCATCCTTACGCTCAGCTAAGAGTATATGGTATTCCTGGTTTTCTCTTTCACTGGGGGAAAGCACAGAAGAATCTGGAGAAGATAGCCACCCTAGGGATTGATCTGACATTTTATAGTTTTCAACATGATTTCACATGCAAAACAGCTTCACAGCAGGTGGCTTAATTTAACACCACCGGCCTCACATAAATGAGTGTGACACTGTCCACAGCAGGAGGGCTCTCAGTCAATGGCATTTTACAGGATTCAGCACACAAAAAGGTTTTGTCATTCTTGCAAAGGAGCACCATATCCATGCTCCACCTTCCATGCAGATGTGCCAGCCCCTTTTTACTGTCAGTGGATTGAAAGCTTTTGAGACTTTCATGTCTACTGGGGTTGTTAGCTTTTTTTAGTCAGAACTGTGGTCAGAAGGGGCGAAATTTAGAAGCCCAGTTGTTTCCTCCTATAGCAGCAGACTAACTGTTCTCCCTCATTCCTGATGTATTAAAACACCTGGCTGAAATTAAGAAATCTTGGAGGTCACCAAAAAATATAGAGGCACCTCATGTAGTGAACTTTTGGAGACAGGAGGAAGAGCCTCACACCAGGCAGCAGTCAGGTAACAGGCAGCTGAGTTCACAGAAGGCACGGGACTTTGTTTTTCCTTGAATAAAGGAATTGCTTCTCATCCAAGGAGCTTGGAGGGGGGACATGATAGCAGTCTTCCAGTATCTCAGGGGCTGCCACAAAGAAGAGGGAGTCAAGCTCTTCTCCAAAGCACCTGAAGGCAGGACAAGAAGTGACAGATGGAGACTAACCAAAGAGAGAAGCAACCTATGAAAGCAATATCTACAACTGGCTTCATCAAAGGACGAGAATAAATTAGAATCAGTTTGATAACAACTATGTTATTACTATTATTCATTAGATTTACATTCCGCCTTTGTTTTGTACAACTCAAAGTGAGATATAAAGCATATGAAGAAATGGTGAATGAGTCGAAGGAAAGAGAAAGAAAGATTTGATTAGATGGAGTTGATGATTACCACGATCAGTTTTGGTCACCACGATTTAAAAAAAGATGTTGAGACTCTAGAAAGAATACAGAGAAGAGCAATAAAAATAATTAGGGGGTTGGAGGCTCAAACATATGAAGAACGGTGGCAGGAATTACGTATGTCTAGTTTAATGAAAAGAAGGATTAGGGGTGACATGATAGCAGTGTTCCAATAGCTAAGGCACTGCCACAAAGAAGCAGTCAAGCTGTTCTCCAAAGCACCTGAGGGCAGGACAAGAAGCAATGGATGGAGACTAACCAAAGAGAGAAGCAACCTAGAACTAAGGAGAAACTTCCTGACAGTTAGAACAATTAACCTGCCTCCAGAAGCGGTGAATGCTCCAACACTGGGAGTTTTTCAGAAGAGACTGGACAGCCATTTGTCTGAAATGGTATAGGGTTTCCTGCCTGATCAGGGGGTTGGACTAGAACAGTGGTTCTCAACCTATGGGTCGCGACCCCATTTGGGGTCGAACGACCATTTCACGGGGGTCGCCAAATGCCGCAGTCTGCCATTTTTCCCCCCGACCGGTGCAGGGGGCAGCACCGCGCATGCGTGATGCGGGCCATTGTGCCGCACATGCGCGATGCGGGCCATCACGCGCCGTCGCGCATTCGCGATGTGGGCCGTCGCGCCACGCATGCACGATGCAGACTGTCACATGCATGTCGTGCATGCGCGATGCGGACCGTCATACTGCACATGCGCAATGCGGGCCGTCGTGGGCACCCTGCGCATGCGCGATGCGGACCGTCGCACCGCGCATGCGCGATGCGGATTGTCGCGCCACGCATGCGCGGTGCAGGCCGGGGTCGTGCCGCGCATGCGAGGCGCAGGTTGGGGTCGCAACCTGAAATAGGTTGAGAACCGCTGGACTAGAAGATCTCCAAGGTCCCTTCCAACTTTTTAAATTATTATTATTATTATTATTATTATTATTAGTTGTAGTAGTAGTAGTAGTAGTAGTAGTAGTAGTAGTAGTAGTAGTAGTAGTAGTAGTAGTAGTATAAACTACAGACCTATATCAGCTTTTTGGATGAGAAGTGAAACATTTTGAAGACGTTTTGCTTCTCATCCAAGATGCTTCTTCAGAACTGGCAAATAAAGGAAGTCCAGCTGTCTTTTGGAAAAGTACCTTTGGGACAACCATGACCTGGATGACTGAGAATCTCCACAGACAACTTTCACACTTGTAGAATTGATGTCAACCTTGAGAGGCAGTCCAGAGAAAAGCACATCCAAAATTACTCACTCTATCTTTCTTGTAAGGTTACATTAATAGAAACTTGCAAGCCTGAAAGCAGCTCTCTTCCCCCCTCGCCTTTTCTATTCAAGAAACTAGAGAGGGTCCTTCTAAGATATTTGCTATCCTCAAAAAGGTGTATCTAGAAATTCAGTTTTGCTGCCTCAAAAAGTAATGAGATCCTTAATTGAGTATGATTAATTCCAAAGTGCATCCAGCTTGGGTTTTGTGCCTCTCCAACTCATCAGTTTTATCAGGGAAGGTAAAATAATTCTGCCTTCACTGCAATAACGTGTAATTGCCCCAAATTGTGCAATGGCCTCATAACAGCATTTCTGTAGCAATCTGCACTTTTGTTTTAAAATCTGCATTAAATGAAAGCGGAGGTAAGTATTTTCAAAACACGCCTTTCTGGATATGTTTCAAAGGGTATATTTTAGAATGCATGTGACTTTTTTTTTTTTAAGAAAGAAAGAACTTCTGCAGCATTTAGAGAAATATAAAATCTCAGTGTTTAATTATGTTCAGATCCACGTATCTTTCTGGTAGAAACTGATTATATCCATTGATACTATTTGCAAAGATTCTTCAAGTATTCAGAATGGAAAGTAAAGACAGGAGGAATAGTTTTAAAAGTAGATTTTAATGCAAGATATTTAAGGAGAACAGCTTGATCTGGAGCTGTCTGCAGATGGAATTACAGTGTGACTTGTGATGTATGATGTGAGGAACCCACAGCTATTTCTGAGTTTCCCATAATGCAATTCTAACACCTAAGATTGTTTTTCCTTCAGGCTACCTTGTTGTTCTATTCTCTAAAGGGATAAGCTGGATATGTCCTCGCAATAACATTAAGCGATACAACAAATAATTAGTATTGCCATATTTAGAAAGAGTACTGCCTGTGCTAATGGAGTATTACTTCTGTGAGAGTTAACCTACTCAGTGTTCTGAGTCAAAGATCTTGAGATAGAAAAATGAAGGAAGGAAGAAAGAAAGAAGAAAGAAGAAAGAAAGAAAGAAAGAAAGAAAGAAAGAAAGAAAGAAAGAAAGAAAGAAAGAAAGAAAGAAAGAAAGAAAGAAAGAAAAACAAAGATTAAACTTTGTTGGCTTTCCGTTTTTTTTTAAAAATAAAATAAAACTTTCACAGGTGAAATAACCCCAAAGGGCATATATGATCAACAATTATCAGAATTGCTTATTTGAAGTTACATCTGCCTAAAGGGGCCACACCAGTTACCAAAAAGCAAGTTTCATATATTTTTGTCACCCAGAAATATATAACTTTAGATTGTTTTCCTCAATAAACACATGAATGAGTATACAGGTAGTCCTCAACTTATAATTATTTTTTTAGTGACCGTTCAAAGTTACCACGGCATGGAAAAAAAGTGACGTACGGCCACTTTTCACCTTTATGACCATTGCAGCATCCCCATGGTCACATGATCAAAATTCAGAGGCTTGGAAACTGGCATGTATTTATGACGGTTGCGGTGTCCCAGAGTCACGTGACCCTCTTGTGTGACCTTCTGACAAGCAAAGTCAAAGGGGAAGCCAGATTCACTTAACAACTTAACAACTGCAGTGTTTCGTTTAACAACTTTGGCCTACAACGGTTGTAAAATGGGGCAAAACTCATTTAGCAACTGTCTTACTTAGGAACAGGAATTTTGGGCTCAGTTGTGGTTATACATTGAGGATTCTCTGTAACGGTTTTCTTTATCTAGTTTTAGAAGTGGTGTGGAGAACAGATCAGGATTTAGGCATATTTATGCAGAAGTATTGAAAATTCCAAAGGGTTCGTGCATTTTTAAGCATCTTTGTAGGTTTAGCCTCCCTGGATGGTTTCCTGATTTGGCCTACTTGTTGGGACTCACACAGAGGTCCAAGCCAATAGAGTAGCCATGCAGTGACTGAATATGCTGCGACAATTTTGTGGGAAGGAAGAAATGAAGCAACGTGAAGGCAAAGCTTTATTGGAAAAATATACGTATGTGGTTGTTGTATCTGGCCCTTCTCAGCTCAGTAAACTCCACATAAATATTTCTTTAAGAGTTTTATTTAACACATTTCAAGAGATTCACTTCAAAGCAAGCTGCTGGCATTTTGTTGGCCGCAACGGCCAAGTCTGATTTATTTACATTCAGATTAAACATGCTCTTCCCCCTTCCAATTAACTCACTCTTTATCTCTCATGTTGTCCAAGATCTCATTAATCTTCCGTACATTCCAAAAACACCAGAAAACTGAGTTCAAACGAACTGCTCAAGGTATCAGGCTACTCCTTGATTAACGTTGCTCGTGACAAAGAATTAGTCCCTTCGTCACCTTCTAATATAGTTTCCGATACGTCACTTCCCCCATTACTTCCTTTTTCCACGTAACTGACACCTCCGCCTATCAAACCTTCGGAATCTCGGATCAAGCCATATATTGTCCTGTTCCAAATCTGACTCATCACTTTGAGAGTCTGACTCAGACTGCATACAAATCTCCTCACTGTCTGGCTCAGCTGCCGGGAGGGGAAAATACCCAGAGGGGCCTGGTTGTGCTTCGTCATCCTCTGATATGTCCCCAGCCGGTCTAGAGACACCCACAACACTATCCCCCCCGACAGGCCCCTCCCCCTGGGTCCATCGTAAGGGATGTGGTTTGTAGGGAAACGCAGTATGAAAATCCCAAATTAACGCAGGAGCCTCAATATCATGAGCATCTACCCAACAGCCAGCGGCTGGCCCACCCCCGGTCCAATCAACCAAATATTGGAAGCGGTCGTTGAGCCATCGGGAATCTCGGATGCCGGACACCTCCAACCGGGAAACAGGAACTTGAGCACGGCGAGCTGTCGGGCCCGGATCAGGAGGTCGAAGTGGAGAATCAGGGTTGACAGGAACAAGCAAGGAGCGATGAAACACGGGATGTACACGAAGAGACCTAGGCAAAGTCAAACGATAGGTCACCGGATTGATGACCGTCTCCACAGGAAAAGGACCCAGGAAACGTTGATCAAGCTTGCGGTGAATTCTCCCTGGAAACAAGTACTTGGTGGAGAGCCAAACCTGATCTCCAACAGCTAACGGCGGCGTGTCGCGACGAGAGCGGTCTGCAACCCTCTTGTAGTCTTCCTTGGCCTTAGTCAAGTGGTGCTTAACCATCTCTTGGACTGACTGGAGTTCGGTTAAATAGTCCTCTGCAACTGGAACTGGAGAATCGAGGAGCGTGAGCGGGAAAAATCTGGGATGATAGCCGTAGTTGGCAAAAAACGGAGTGGTCTGAGTGGAAGTGTGCTGAGAATTGTTGAAAGCGAATTCGGCCACGGAGAGATATTTGGACCAAACGTTCTGTTGGTCGTTGATGAAACAACGCAAATACTGCTCCAGGATGCCAATCACTTTCTCTGTACCCCCATCAGTCTCTGGGTGATGCGTGGAGGCTAGATTAACTTGGACTTGAAGCGCAGACATGAGTTCTCTCCAGAACTCCGAGGTGAACTGGGTTCCTCGGTCGGACACTATTTTATCAGGCAAACCGTGTAGCCGGAAGATATGTTGAATGAACAGCTGAGCAGTGACCTTGGCTGTCGGTATTCTTCGGCAAGGAATGAAATGTGCCATCTTGGTCAGCATGTCCACCACTACAAAGACAACGGTGTAGCCGGCAGAAACAGGTAGACAAGTCAAGAAGTCCATGGAAATAGCCCCCCAGGGTCTCTCCAGCATGGGCAAAGGCTGTAATAATCCCGGAGGGGCTCCTGTGGCATGTTTTGCCTGACGGCACCGTACACAGGAATTCACATAAGACTGAACATCATGGCGAAGTCTGGGCCACCAAAAAGTCCGAGACACTAAGTGGAGAGTCTTAAAGAAACCAAAATGACCTGCCGCAGGGTTATCATGGCATTGAGTCAGGATGAGACCACGGAGTGGGCCTGCTGGAACATATAACAGGTTGCGGAAGCGTAATAGACCCTCGGACAAGGTCCAAGGTGAGTTGGGACCCACCTCTTGCCTCCTCTGTGCCACAAAGTCATCTAGTTGTTGCGCTTCCCGAATCTGTCGTCGTAGATCTACCGGATCGTGCACGGCTGCGATCGATTCGATAGGCAGAATGGTTCGAAGCGGCAAGGGGTCCTTGATCTGTAGATACTCAGGTTTACGGGACAAGGCATCTGCTCTTTTGTTGTACCCTTTCGGAATGTAGGTGACTTTGAAGTTGAATCGAGCGAAGAACAACGACCAACGGATCTGACGTTGATTCAATTTCCTGGCAGATTGCAAAAATTCCAAGTTTTTATGGTCAGTCCGAACTTCAACTTGGTAGCGGGCTCCTTCCAGGTGGTGTCTCCAGGTCTCAAAAGCAGTCTTGATGGCCAATAGCTCTTTTTCCCAAATGGTATAATGGCGTTCGGAGGGACTCAGTTTCCTGGAGTAATAAGCACACGGGAATAGGGGGCCGCCATCTTGGCGTGTTTGAAGAAGCACGGCCCCTACAGCAACATCTGAGGCGTCGGCCTCCACTACAAAGGGACGACAAGGATCTGGATACTTGAGAATGGGTTCCTGAACAAAAGCCTTTTTGAGGGTCTGAAACGCCTGTTGCTCGGCATCGCCCCACTGGAATTTAATGCCTTTCCGTAACAGTCAAGTAAGGGGCGCAGTCAAGGCAGAAAATCTCGGAATGAATATCCTGTAATAGTTCGCAAATCCCAAAAGTCTTTGGACATCTTTTGCTTTACATGGTGGTTGCCAGGTTTGCAAGGCCTCAACCTTGCCAGGATCCATGGCGATGCCTTGTGGAGAAATCACATGTCCCAGAAACTCAATGGTGGTTTGATAGAATTGACATTTCTCTAACTTGGCATAAAGGTGATGCTCTCTCAAGCGTTGCAGAACTTGCCGGAGATGCTGGAGATGAGTTGCTCGTGACGGGGAGTAAATCAGGATGTCATCGAGGTAAACCACCACAAATTGATCTAATAAATCCCGGAAGATGTCATTCATAAAGTGTTGAAAGACGGCCGGAGCATTGGTGAGTCCAAAGGGCATGACGGTATACTCAAAATGACCATACCTGGTCCCAAACGCGGTTTTCCACTCGTCCCCCTGTCGGATGCGAACCAGGTTGTAAGCACCCCATAGATCTATCTTGGTGAAGATGGTCGCTGATCGGAGACGGTCCATGAGATCAGGAATCAAAGGCTGAGGGTACCGGTTGCGCACCGTGATGGCATTGAGCTTGCGATAGTCACAGCATAGGCGTAAATCTCCGGTTTTCTTCTTCACGAATAACACAGGAGCTGACAAAGGCGAGGAAGAGGGACGAATGAAACCCCTGGCCAGGTTTTTATCCACAAAGTCTTTTAATGCGGCCAACTCGGGTTCTGACATGGAGTAAAGGCGTCCCCCCGGAAGTTTGGCATTTGGCAGCAAATCAATGGCACAGTCATATGGTCTATGCGGAGGCAATTGGTCTGCCTCTTTCTCACTGAATATATCTGCAAAGTCCGCTAGGTCGGCCGGCAAGGTGATGTCAGGGTGGGATGGTAGCTGGGCTGCGCAAACTTGGCGTACGTGGTCTACGCATTGCAAACTGGGAAATGAAACAAAGTTCTGGGACCACACCACACAAGGATCATGGGTTCTCAACCAGGCTAGGCCGAGAACTAAGGGGAAATGAAGTCCCTTGGTAATATAGAATTGGATGGCTTCTTCATGTTGTCCTATGACCAGGCGTATGGGCTGGGTCATGAACTTGATCGGTCCAGACAACAACTCACGACCATCGATTGTCTCAACCAACATAGGCGGCTTCACGGAGCACAAAGGTATGGCATGCTGACGAGCGAAAGCTTCATCCATGAAATTAGTGGTGGCTCCAGAATCCAACAAGGCGTATGCCGGAATGCCCTGGGCATGGTTTCCCAGAAGTATATTGGTTGTTAGGATCAGATGTCTCGGAGGACCGGGGTCTTCGTCTGCGGAACTGGGACTGGGTTTGGCGCCTGCCCGACCCAACGTTTCCATTAGGCCAGGCTCTGGCCGTTTCCCGGCAAGGTGGCTTGAAACTGCTGAGTGGGAGGCCGAGCTGGAACAGGAGTAGGACCTGCCGTACCACGTCGTTTCTGGGGGCAGGCCATGACGAAGTGACCCATCTCTCCACAGTACAGGCACAATCCCTCAGCTCTCCGTCTTGCCTTCTCAGCCTCGGTCAAGCGAGATCTGGCTGCACCAAGATCCATGGGCTCATCTCTGGCCATGGGTACAGGACGCCTCTCAGTGTAAGCTGGCAATGGTTGGAAAATATGTCTGGGTGCCGGGATGGGTGGAGTGATAGGTAGGGTCTGGAATCCTCTGCGTGGTGCAGGAACTGGCTTGGCACTTCCGGTGACTAGAACCATCTGTTTGACCAGGCGGGCATCCGTGGCTTGCGTTTGCGCCTCAATAGCCAAACAATGTTGATATAATGCATCCAGGGTCGCGGGTATTACAGTATGTCTCAATCCATTCAAGATTTGGGAAGACAGGCCATCTTGAAAGATTTCCATGAGAGCCTCTTCATTCCAATTCATTTCTTGAGCTAGGCGGCGAAAATCTGATATATATTCCGCTACGCAGCGCGATCCTTGACGTAGCTCTCGTATCCGCCTGGTGGCATTTTGTCTACGAAGGGGGTCAGCAAATTCTCTTTCCATCAGCTGGCAGAATCCTGCATAATTGCGCAGGACAGGATCTTGTCCGTCTATCAGAGGAGACGACCAATCAGCAGCTGGACCAGAGAGTAAACTTAAAATGAAAGCCACTTTAGTCTCATCAAGCTGGAAATCTGCTGGAGTTGAAGCAATGAATGTTTTGCATTGGTTTAAAAAAGCTGGAAATTTACTACGCTCTCCAGTAAACTTATCAGGCAATGCTAAATAACACCTGCTTTGTCTGGGAGGGGGGGCTGGAGCTGGGGCTGGGGCTCCTGCAGCTTGCTGAATCTGCTGTTGCAAATTGCCAATTTGTAGCTGGAGATTTTGAACTAATTGATACAGAGCAGGATTATCAGCGAGAAGCTGCTCCATGACATCACTGGACTTGCACAGTACTGAAAGCTCGGACTAATTTTCTTTGTCACGAGCAATCTGTTGTATCTGGCCCTTCTCAGCTCAGTAAACTCCACATAAATATTTCTTTAAGAGTTTTATTTAACACATTTCAAGAGATTCACTTCAAAGCAAGCTGCTGGCATTTTGTTGGCCGGAACGGCCAAGTCTGATTTATTTACATTCAGATTAAACATGCTCTTCCCCCTTCCAATTAACTCACTCTTTATCTCTCATGTTGTCCAAGATCTCATTAATCTTCCGTACATTCCAAAAACACCAGAAAACTGAGTTCAAACGAACTGCTCAAGGTATCAGGCTACTCCTTGATTAACGTTGCTCGTGACAAAGAATTAGTCCCTTCATCACCTTCTAATATAGTTTCCGATACGTCACTTCCCCCATTACTTCCTTTTTCCACGTAACTGACACCTCCGCCTATCAAACCTTCGGAATCTCAGATCAAGCCATATATTGTCCTGTTCCAAATCTGACTCATCACTTTGAGAGTCTGACTCAGACTGCATACAAATCTCCTCACTGTCTGGCTCAGCTGCCGGGAGGGGAAAATACCCAGAGGGGCCTGGTTGTGCTTCGTCATCCTCTGATATGTCCCCAGCCGGTCTAGAGACACCCACAACAGTGGTTAGAAAAAATATTGGATGAACAAGTGGATTTTAAACCTGAACTTTTTTTATTAGGCATCATGCCTGAAAAGACTAATAAGCAGAAATTATATTTAATTCTACATATTACCACAGCAGCAAGAATAGTTTTCGCACAATATTGGAAGAATGAAGCTTTGCCATCAGAGGAAGAAATAATCAGGAAGATTTTGGAATGTGCAGAGATGGACAGATTAACTATGAGACTGAAAGATAAAGAAGATACAGACTATTATCAAATTTGGAATCTTTTTTACACTTGGTTAGAGAAAAGAAGCAAGGATTAGGAATTGAATATGTATTAGTTTAGCAAATTTCAGACAACTTGTTGATTGGAAAAATTAACATATATGGGAAAAAAAATAATAAAAAAGATTGATTAAAAAAAAGAAATAAAGCAACGTATTTCACTCATTATGTGTTTTCAGTTTTTTTTTCCTCTATAACAAATCAATTTTAAACATTGGAAACTTGCTCTCTTTTTTTAAAATTATTTTATTAAAACCATCAACATTAAACATAAGTTCATATTAAAAAAACAATCATCATATATCCTGCAATACAATTCTAAGGATCAGTTTTTGTGAACGTCTGGTTTAGTTAACATTCCTCATTCCTCACATCAAGCTCTATGATCCCTAACAAAAGATCCTGAGGTAGAAATTCAGTATCCTGAGGTAGAACTTCAGTACGCTTTTCCAATATTAAAGCAATCAACATTAAGTCTGGGCTCATATTAATAAGCTGTCCTCATAGGACCTGAAAATACAGCTCTTGTATATGGTCTATCTACATTCATACAATCAGCCTTGAACATAAAATCATAGTATGCATCAATCATCATAGCACCTGGTATACATCACTAAGTGTTAATCTTTATAAACGTCTGGTTTGGTAAGCATTTTTCACTCCTCACATCAAGCCTCAACTATACGCCTGTTACAATTTATTTGATTAGTGTTTCTCTTTTCTATAGTCTATCCACAGTTTCTAGTCTATAACATATTATTCATCTCAGTATTAGTGCAATCGTTTCTGATCCTTAACCAAAAATCCTGAAGTAAAAGTTTAATAACCTTAAAAGCACAATTAAAAAGCAACAGGACAACAGCAATGCAATGCTCAATAACAAATTAATATTTTGTAAAACTGGGTTTATCGAGAGAAATTATCGAGTTTCCTTCAACCCTGCATATAAAATCCGTTCCGGGAATAAAAAAGGATCCTTAAATAGTTTTCCTATACAGAAACAATAAATGTGTTAACTGAACATACAAGAGGAATGAGCAATACAGAGGTAAATGTCACCTGATTTCTAGGCTATAGGTGAGCCACTGTTATATTAGCAGGATTATAGAATTATGCAGTGCTTTTTTTCTAAAAAAAAAAAAAGGTGCCAGAACTCACACATGTCATACAACCTGCCTTGCCTACCCTACAGGGTTCCATCCAAAAAAGGTGCCGGAACTCCATTCTGGGCATTCCATAAGAAAAAAAGCCCTGGAATTATGCTATCTTTTTAAATGCTCCATGCTTTGGTGATTCTTCATATCATTATCTACAGCTCTGGTAAGAATCAGCTTCCAAGGACAGCTACAATAAAGAGTAAATTCTGCTCATATTCAGCAAATTTCCCCTATTCAATAAATGCTTATTTAAAGAACAATTATTATAAAGTGAACAGGAGTTATTATGTTCAGATCCGTGCACCAAAGAAAATCCCCGACATAGTAAGTCAATTCTCTGCAGATTAATTCACACAAAACTAGATTATATGGCACTTGTGAATATATTACGAAAACTTCTTTGAAGATAACATTGTCCATCTATTTCTCATTCATTCTATGTTAAACGTTCATTCAGGGGTCTAGGATACATTGAGGAACTGGATGTCTTGATTTATACAATTGGCTACTTATAAGATTCTGTTACTTGTAATGGAAGATCCCAGAAAATTCAGGAACATTCCATCCTAGGGGCTGGTTCATTTTCTAGAACGTTCCTAAAGTCTTCCAGTTTTTCAAAATGATGATGATGATGATGATGATGATGATGATGATGATGGAAGGGACCTTGGAGGTCTTCTAGTCCAACCCCCTGCTCAGGCAGGAAACCCTATACCATTTCAGACAAATGGCTGTCCAGCCTCTTCTTAAAAACTTTCAGTGTTGGAGCATTCACCATTTCTGGAGGCAGGTTGTTCCACTGGTTAATTGTTCTAACTGTACAGAAATTCCTCCTTAGTTCTAGGTTGATTCTCTCCTTGATTAGTTTCTATCCATTGTCCTGCCTTCAGGTGCTTTGGAGAATAGCTTGACTCCCTCTTCTTTGTGGCAATCCCTGAGCTATTGGAACACTGCTATCATGTCACTGCTATCATGTAATAATACATCTGCCTAACCCAGGTCCTTGTAAAGGACTTGATAAGTAGATAAAAATGCTAAATCTGGTCTAAACATCTGGCTGACTATACGAGAAACATAATAATAAAGCTGAACCATTTGAGAATTGCCAATTCAGCATAGTCTGGAGGAAGAACTGAACATTCTTCTCCATCAGTAGCAGTGGAAAGTCTGACACATACCTAAAAGTGAGTCTGGGCAAGTCTTTTAAGCCCTGAAGCACAGCTTACAAACCACAATGGCTGGGTTCATTCAGCATATTGAGCATAAAGCAAACAAATTATTTGATGACTTAGTGTGGTGTCTGACCTCAAGTATAGTTAAGTATCAACTGTAGCAATTTTAGGAGTGGTAATGAAGGATAAAGTGCCCATTAAACTGAATGAAATTCTCATCCATTGTTATTTGTCACAATATGCTAAATTAGAAGCAAACAAATCATGTTATGGCTTAAGGCATGGTGGGTACTATGCTGTTGTGAATATTATGATTGCTGGCAGATTTGAAAGAGGAATTAAGAGAACGGCACTACAAGTTATATAAATACTGTCAATTAGGCTTATAAAAACTCAACAGTAAAAGCCAAATGTCTGACTATGAACTATTTCTTTCACATGCTCATGTTTCCCCTGTCCAGTTCTTGACACTAGATCCTCAAATATGAAAAGTAAATTATAAAAGAATTAAGTCATGGATTAAACCATAGTCACTGAATGGTATTTATGGCATCCCTCATAATCAGCCACCATCTCTCCAAAGCTTTAATGGAAGAAGATGGTTTTCATCATTTTCTTGAAAAATAACAGAGAGCGTACTCATCCTAACCTTGAGAAGAGCTAAGTGCTTCAGTGGGATAGTGCAAGCATAGAAAGCCTTCCTTCCTTGCTCCTATCCTTCTGGTACCTTGAGTGGAGTAAATAAAAAATAAGCCTTTTTTATTGGAATACCCAGAATGGGCAGATTCTGTTCAAAAGACTGGGGCAAAGCCATAGGTATTATGGATCTTATTGGCCATGAAAAGATGCTTGAGGACTACAGCTTGCCTGATGTCAGGCATGAAAAATCAGAACCACATGTTAAGCCCCAGTTAAGGCAATTTATTGCTCATGCCTATGCATAAGAATGTAATCAACTAACCATCAGCACTAAATTGGTGCTAGATAAGAGTCAACAGAATTCAAGAGGAATTGAACTTAGACCATTTGTTGGGAGTATAATGATTCTTGGCTAATTGCTTTCTTGATTCCGCCACCCCAGGCTCTGCGTGTCCTTTTCCTATAGGTATAGGTTGTGCTGTAAAGTACCCATGGGCACTACTCTCGACTTACAATACAAGGCTTTTTGCAACTCCTGTAATGAACCATGCATGATTTTGTAACCAATATTAATTAATCTAGCTCCATATGATGCAAAGCCCTTGGTTGCCCCTTGTTGCTTATTTCTGATCCAGAAGAACTAAATCCCCAGCCACTTATCAACTCATAAACAAGTTATAGATTAAATCTTTAAATACAAAGTTGCTTACATTGAGAGAAATTATGCATTCCCAAATTGAATTTTAATCTGCTTTTGAAATAGTTAAACCTAAATCCTCTGTCTCTTTATCTCTGCATTTTGTATCAAGCACTGAACAGTTCAACAGTACGTAGATTGAGAAACATCCTTAGGACAGGGAAGTGGAACAGGGTAAAGTTAGTTTCTAGCTTTACTGACGTTACTAACAGGGTAAAGTTAGTTATTAATTGCACCACCCTAGCAAGTAAGTAGGTAAGTGAAGTAGAAATGACCAAATGAAATCTCCATATACTTTCCTTGGTAGCACTACCAGAAGCTATTTGACATTACCTCCTCTCTGAATATTTTTTGATCTTCCAATCCAAGTCTACAGTTTTGGGATTTTGTTATGGGCTTTCATTCAAGAACCAAGCTGGGTGCCATCTTGGTTCAATATTTTTTGATATTAACCAAGATTGTCCTAATTTGGATACCTGGAGTAGGGCAGAAGTCAAATTATATTAACTCAGGCTGGTGAGTAAATTCTTTTTATCTTTGCTTGCCTCCGCACATGCAACATGACTTGATATTATCATAGCTTGCAATAGTGGCGAATATTAGCATAGCTTGACAAATAAAGTTTAATATGAACTAAACTAATGACAACATTTACAGCAACCAGCCTTGGAAGTGACAGTGAAGATACAGAACTGACAGCTAATATTTTGAAGTGGTAGATAACTTCTGCCTTTTGGGATCAACTATCAGGAAATAGCAGTCAAGAAATACGTCTGTATGTCCAGAATACACTTGGTAGAATAGCAATGAAGGCTTTGGAAAAGATATGTGTCTATGCCTACAACAATCAGAATAGTGCAAGCAATGATTTTCACTGGCACACTCTATGGAAGTGAAAGTTGGACTTGGAAGAAGCAGAATAAAAAGAGACTTGGTGCCTTTGAACTTTAGTGTTGGAGAAGACTCCTGAGAATAGCAGGGATAGCCAAAAAACCCCAAACCAATGGATGATTGAACAAATCAACTCAAATGACCAAGCTCAAAGGATCATACTTAAGACAAGTTATGAAAAGATCTAGCTCCCTGGAAAAATTTATAATGCTGGGAAAAATGGCAGGAAGAGAAGAGGAGAAGAAAACTGGATAAGCTGAGTTACAATGATGATGAGTCCACTATTGAAAGACCTTAAGGACCAAGTTAGGAACAGAACTGCCTGCGGAAAATATATGTGTTTGACACCAATCACAATCAATTGCAATATACAATTCCCAGTCCCTTTCTTTACGCAGGTGAATATTACTATGTTAAATACCCTATATGTGATATATAGGGGTTGTGTATCCAAATGCATTAGCATGTATTTTGACCAAGCAATTAAAAAGATAGAAATGTTAAGGTGGATCAGACTACTGTCTAAGGAGCTAGGGTTAAATGAATTTGCAAGCTTTATGTCTTAAAGACTGCAATCAGGGGGAATTCAATAAATCATCTCTGTCACTGCTGCAAGGGGAAAAGCAGTTGAATATTTATGGGAAAAAAGAAACCTAAAAGTAGCTTATTTTATTTGTGGGTTGCAATGTTACATAGTCCTCCACACAAAGAATAGTGATTGAAGCAAGACTGTTAAAAATATAAAGTCACAGTGTGATACGCCTGTATGCTGTTCTGTGCAACTCTATTTTTAAACCTGCAATGCTAGAAACAACTTATTTTCACATGCAGGATTTCCCCCCCTCCCTTTTGTAAAGGAGAAATATCTTGCAAAACCTAAAGATGCTTTATCTGAAAACAAAAACAAAACTTTCCATCTTTGGCTTGGAGGAGAGGAGGGAAGCGGTATCAGAGATTAACAGGCTAGTCCTTTGTGTGTCTACTCAGAAATTTGCTTCATGGACTTCAATAGAACTTGCTGATGAACAATGTTGATAAACTACTAGTAAATGCTAAGAATTATTATTTTCCTTAGTTTAGTTTCCACAAATGACCAGACTCAAATGATCCAACTCTGGAAATATGGTGTGAAGACCCAGCTCTCTGGAGAAGACTGTAAAGCTGGGAAAAGTGGAAGGAAAGAGAAGAAGACAACCAGGGTGAATGGACTCAGTTGCTGTGGTGATAGGGCTACCATGAGAAGACCTGAAGGATTGTCATGGAAAACAATCTCTGTGTTCACTAAGAGTCAACACCGACTGGATGGCATTTAATCAACCAGAGTCAATCAATCAATCCATCAATTCAGTTTCTTATAAGCCTTTGAGAGGAAGTTTGTCTGTGTGAGAAAGACAGAGATTGTATTTGAATCTCAGTTTTGGAGAGAGGCTGAAAGAAGCCTAGAGATCTCCCTCCCAATACTTTCATTCTGCAATGATATTATTGCAGAATATTTAATTTTAACAAAGGTACCCATTCAAGTTTGTATGGAGTGTGGAAAGTTTTTGTAGAGTTAGTGATGTTTTTTTCAGAGATACTTCATTGCATTCTTTTTCATTTCATTTCATCTAATTTCATCCCATCCCATCCATCCCATCCCATTCCCTGAATAGTTATAAAAAAAAATGGGCAAAGCTTTTGGATATTTACCAGTAGAAAAGATAACAGCAGCAAATACCAGTCTGCACAGAATGTCATTGTCATAGTAATTTTTGTTTTGCATCTGGGCACCCTAAAGCAGGTTGGTTTAATTACCATGCCAACCCTTAATATCTACAAAATAATTGTAACTCATTTGAAACAGAAACCTCGAGTCATATAATATTTTGGTTTAATGCATGAATACTTACTTTCTGCTGCAGAAAAAGTATTCCCAGTTGCCACTCAACCACAGTTCTAGTCTGCTCATGAAATTTGCTTTCAAAAAAGAGGGGGAGAAAAAACCACATTCAGTCCAAATCAATCTAGTTCTTATTCTTTCAGCTACATTAACACCCTCCCCCTCCTCTGCTTTCTTCCACTGTAGAGGTCTAACTCAATTTAGGGAAACAGAATATGCCAGAATCAAAATAACCCACAAAGCAGATTTTAATGTTATTGGTGTTACCGTGAAAAGCTCAGGATAGCAGGTTGGACTTAGCAGGATACCAAAAACATAGTAATGATGGTGCCAAGTGATACGTCTAGGAAGGAAGTTTGACAAAATAGTGTCTTAACACACCAGGTCCTACAGGCCTCTGTATCCATGGAAACCAATGAGCCTAAGAACCAATTCATATGTTGTAGATTCTCTCCAATATGGGCAAATCACTGTTCCTGTCAGATATTAATCATGCTATTGATATAACCTCAGAAGCTGACTCCCAGGAGGCCAATGGGTGAGTAGACCATGCTGGGATGCTGAAGTTCATCCTGATGACCCCTAGAAGCTTCTACTGATGCTGCTGTTGCTCTGTCTTTTTGTGACTTTGTCTATGGAGATTCTCAGTCATCCCGGTCATGGTTATCTCAAAGTTGCTTTTTCAAAAGGCAACTGGACTGGTTTTTTTTGTCCCCTTGAAGAAGAAGAAGAAGACATTTTTCATCTAAGAAGCTTCATCAGTTCTGACAGGATCAGAAGGGGGGGGGCGAAATAGAAGGATTTAGTTCTGACAGGATGGTGGGGGGAGAGGATGAAAATATTATATTTCTTTGCAGTCATCTGATTGTTACCATTCTTATCCCCCTACCCACCATCCTGTCAGAACTAAATCCTTCCCTCCCTCCATCATCCAGTCAGAACTGATGAAGCTTCTTGGATGAGAAGCGAAACTTCTTCTTCCTCAAGGAAAAAAACAGTCCAGTTGCCTTTTGAAAAAGCACCTTTGAGGCATCTTTGTGACTTCCTTTTACCGCCCACCCTTAGTATGCCATGAAGCTCCCAGAAAAGTTTATTTCTGTGATGTACCACAATTAATGGTGTGGTGTATATATAGCAGTCAATCTATACATTAGATTCTCAAGGACAGGTAGAAGCCATGATTGAAAATGTCATGGGCAAAGGCAACAGTGTTTTCTTGGCATTAATAAGGCTTTTTTATCTGCCAGCCCTCTAAAATTGCCATCTGCCAACTGGAGTTGATGAATATGCCAATCAAGGATAATCAGCATAGTGTTTGGTCAGAATCAGGCTCCTAATAGCAGAAGATATTATAGATGGTCCTCAACTTACAATCGTTCAGGCAACCTGTTCAAATAAGAAGAACATAAGAACATAAGAAGAGCCATGCTGAATCAGGCCAAAGCCCATCGAGTCCAGCATTCCGTGTCACACAGTGGCCCACCAATTGTACATGGGGATCTAGAGCAGAAAGAGAAGGCAAAACCCTCCCTTTCCCTTGACCCCCAACAAATGGTACTCAAGGGAATCCTGCCTGCCTCAACCAACATAGAGGCGGCACAGGGACATCCGTTTTAATAACCACCGATACACTTGGCATCCATGAATCTATCTAGCCCTGCCTTGAAGCTGTCAAGGCTGACAGCTGTCACGACCCCTTCAGGGAGTGAATTCCATAAATCAATGACCCTCTGGGTGAAGAAATATTTCCCTTTATTTGTCCTCACTTTCTTAGCTATGAGCTTTAGGGAGTGCCCCCTTGTCCTGGTATTGTGTGATAGAGAAAAGAATTTTTCTCTATCCACCTTTTCTATCCCATGCATGATTTTATACACTTCGATCAAGTCATCCCTTAAACGCTGTCTTTCAAGGCTGAAGAGACCGAGGCGTTGCAATCTGGTTTCATAAGGGAGGCGCTCCATTTCCTTGATCATTCTTGTTGCCCTTTTTTGCACTTTTTCCAGTTCCATTATATCCTTCTTGAGGTGCGATGACCAGAACTGTACACAGTACTCCAAGTGTACTTCAAAGTTACAACAGCACTGAAAAATGCTGTGACTTACAACCTGTCCTTTGTTTTCTATATATTTTATTATCTTGCTGGACTGCATCATGAGGCCTTCACCAACCCATGAGGATAAAATGGGTAAGATGGCGGGTAGAACATCACAAAGCAAACCTGCGTTGTGGCACACCTGTCATCTTGCTGATTTTGAAACACCCCCCCCCCCACACACACTGGCTTCAACAAAGTCATCTTGTATGAATTGAAACATTCCTGCTGGTATTTTATCAACTCTTGCAGATTTATTTTTAGTAACATTTTCTATAGGCCATTTAACTCCATTTTCCAGAATGGTTGTGGTTCAGTGATCACATGTTGGTAAGTTTTAGCAATTTGGGGGTCTTTGTTGCACAGCTCTGTATATTTGTGCTATCTTTTCTTTGTATTTTTTTTCCTCCGATAGATCTTCTTTTTCTTTGCATTTTTATCATGCTAATTTTGGGATAAATGTTTCCCTGGATTTCAGTAATTTTCTTAATTAAACCTCTGGTCCTCCCGATTCATATTTATTCTCTTTGCATTGTTTATTTAGTTTATTATGTCTGTTTATTACAGCCACAGCTGCTTTGCCTGTCCTGGGCATATGAATAATAATAAAATAAAATAAAATATAAAATAAAATAATAAAAAAATAAAATAAAAATAGAATAGAATAGAATTATAAAATAAAATATCTGAAATGGTATAGGGCAAGGGTAGGCAACTGTGGCTCTTTTATGACTCATGGACTGGCTGGCTCAGGAATTCTGGGAGGTGAAGTCCACGAGTCAGAAAAGAGCCATGGTTGCCTACCTCTGGTATAGGATCTCCTGCTTGAGCAGTGGTTAGATCAGAAGACCTCCAAGATCCCTTTGAACTCTGTTATTCTATATTTTATGTTCTAAGACTGGTTCATTGTTCTCCAAAGCCAGTGAAATGCATTTTTAACATCTCCATTTTTTTGTCCCCAAAAGCAGAAGAAGAGATCTTCTCACCCTTTCATACTGAAGAGATAAACCTGCAGAATGTCAACCAACACGCTCACAGTCCAATAACTCAACAGTGTCAAGAAATCCATCTCTAGCTACACAATAGTGCCCAGCATCGCTTTCCCCTCTCTGATGTGATTGCTGCCAGTTTGAGTTGTGACCATTTAAATGTTAATAGGATCATTATGTGCTGGTGGGCAACACAACAAATGATCCACTAGAGCCTAATTTTGTTTCACTGTATTATTACAGTATAACTCAGAACTCTGTCCTGGCTATTTTCACTTCATGCACAACATAGCAAACTTGGAACCAAATTTAGCTGTGATATAGAACAGGATGTTATGCTCCACTGGTGGTTTCACACAATGCATTTTTTGAAAATGTACACAGCAAATGTAATAGAGGCTTACTGTAAACATTTCTTTCATATAAGCACAATTGTCACAAAGGTAGGATAGACTGCAGATCACTTCTGACTTTGAGCTTGATGGAAAAATCTAGTTTCCTTCTAGACACACTACAATTGCCTTTATATTTTGCTTGGGTCCCCCCCCCCCAAAAACAGCATATTTTCCCTACAACAATAGAGGAGTTCCATATTTTAAAGCATTTTTGCTTTTCAAATAAAACTGGAATTAAAGAGAGGAGTGCTAGCTCAATAATAAAAATGAAGATAATGAAGAGCTGGCCTATGTAAATAAATAGGTTGGCTTCACACATTATATTGAACCATGACTTGATTAAAACATGGTTTGGGGGATAAGCGACTAGGCTTCCTTCACAAACTACTAAGCTACATTACTTAACCACGATTTACTAAATAAACTGCAGCAGCCACATAAATGCTTTCCAAAATTTACAGGCTGCAATTGCTGGCCAGATGTCTCATAAAGACAAAAACCAAACATCTTGTGGCTTAGTGCAAACTCTGAATCCAGTTTCCATGTCTTCCTGTCTTCCTATACTACTACAAACCTCAAGCCGGAGTAATGGCCAAATACTATGTAAAATACTATTTTATTTGATGATACAGAATTATATATTAAAGCTTACCAGAAAGATTTATGTGCCTTCAGGCAGACTTATCAGCTTAAATTTGCTCCAGAAGGCACTAGGTGGGAGCAAGCTAGGAATATAACCATTGAGTAATATCATGTCAGGAATATAAGCAGGATGTTCTCAATAGGCAGCATCTGTAGATTTGAGAAGACTCCCAAAAGTGCTTTTCCAAAAGGCAACTGGACCTTTCTTGGTTTTTTTTCCTTTGAATACATTTCACTTCTTATCCAAGAAGCTTCTCCAGTTCTTGGATGAGAAGCAAAATGTTTCCAAAGGAAAAAAACAAGAAAATCCAGATGCCTTTTGGAAAAGCACCTTTGGGACAGTCATGATCCGGCTGATTGAGAACCTCCACAGACATTTGAGAAGACTGTATGGATTTAGTCTTGGATTCAGCAAGAATATGCTTTTAGTCTCTGAATTTGGAAAAAAAAAAAGGTTTAGGATGGGAAGGAAATGAAGAGGTTTCCCTTCCCTACATGCACCATTTGGGACAACCAAAATTCCTACAATTAATCTTGCTTCTAACCAGGACTAGTGATTGAGGAAGCTGCTTCAAAATAGAGAATAAAGTGTTTCCATTTTTGATCGCCAATACAATCATCTCTATAAAATTGCAGGAGTGGTGTTAATTTTTTAAAGCTGCCGTATCATCTCCTTGCAAAACATCTGCGAGCTATTCAGATGCTGTTCACCCCCTTTGTCCAGCCAGGAATTTTTCCATAGTTTGGAAAGAACTGAAACTGCTTTGGGGAGCACTTCTCTGTTGCACTGCATAAACCCCTGAATCCTACACTAGTGGCCTTCCCCTGATGTGATTGCACAACCAATGAATTTGCCGCTTTTCTTTCATTGTTTTTTTTTAACCCTCCCATCCATTTGCCTAGCTTAAGAAAGGAAGAGAACACCTTCAGACTTTCTTTCCAAAAAAGTTTATCTTTTCCTGGGATTGTTTTTTTGGGGCAGAGAAAATTGGCTGGTGTTGATGACAGTCTTTCTTCCCTACTGTGCATGGAGGAACAATTAATTACTAAAGCTGGTGGCTCATTTGACACTCCATGCTCTAGTTATGCAAGGAGATCTGTGCTGTGGCAATCTGCTTCTCAGTTACAGTTGAGCTAACATGGCACCAGCTGTCATTCTCTGGCACCCTAGGTGGGGGTGGGGGAATTATTGCTTTTCTATTGCTTCTCCAAGAAAGGAAACCAACACCAAGCTCTTTGGCATGAAAAACCCATGTAAACGAGTGAATTTTTTTCAAAGCCTTCCCTCCCTCTTCCTCTTCCTCTTCCTTCCAAGGGACTGGTGATCCTGAGGTCTTTTAAAAAAAATTCCTACCTTTGTTTTTTTTTTTTTGTTTTTTTTAAATGTCCTTGCGGAAGTACAGATATACTAACTTAAGGCCTTTCAACTCTCACTTAAGAATCTCCTGCCTGTCATGATGCTATCCATCCATTTCTAGCATTTTACTTGGGTCTGAACTTCTTGGAATGACAAAAAAGGTTGATTCGGAAGATATAGTAAGGTGTCATGGAAGCTTTTTCATTCCCGTATTAGAGAGCGGAATGAATCAGCTACTTATCTTCAATCTTTCAATTAAAGGTCAAGAATGAAAAGGGGTAGCTCCTATTGTTTCTCCCATGCCACCCACCTCTTGTATAAGGCACCTGTCCTCTGCAGGACTATTTTCAAGCCACTTTGAGATTAGGGCTTCTGTTGCTTTAAAGCTTATCTCACCTGAACTGCCATTTCCCAACAAAGGGCTATACTAAAGAAAAATGTGGTCTATCATCCATCACTGTCTTAACCATCTCTGTCTTTCCAGCTCCCCCCCCCACACACACATACTTCCTTTGGTCAGTATTTTAGTTCCCTGCTACAGCCATATTTTATTTCTGTTACAGAGGCAGCAGCAAATGAGGATCACTTTTAGCAATGGAAAAATTTCATTACTGTAAAAAATTTAAATGCTGTATATATTTTTTCTGCATATATTTTTCCTTCAAAAAGAAAAAAAAAGACTTCATTCTGTTTGTAGTTTGCATTATTGTTTTTAATCACTTATTGTTCTGTTGTATGATTTGAAGACCTTGTTGCAAAATGCCCTGGGAATTGTATGCTCAAATCTAGGATGAAATGAAAAAAGATTGAATAAACACAAGCACTATAGGATCTGATTTTTTTTTAGTCTGTCGTGCAGTTTGCCACATTCTTATAGCGAGTTTCCATTTTGTGTTACACACTTATAGATGAGAATTTCCCCAGTGTAACTTAATTGAGTCATTAGATGATGACGACTCAAAATGTTATGAGTCAGGAAAGGATGGTTATTCTATGGGGAACCATTTTTATAACATCCTTTAAAACTATAAAGTCCATTCTGGCTCTTATAGAGAAGAAAAATAATTCAGTTAGAAAAGTCCTAAATTCCACTCTTATTATCTTCAATCTAAACACTGAACAGCAAATGATAAGAAAAATGTTTGCATGGATCCTGTCTTCCAGAGTAGATAATAGACTTGAATTTTTCTTGAATGAAAGATAGTCCATTTGTGTGGGTGTTTACTTAGATTCTGGGAGGAGACTTGATTGGTATACTAGAAGCCAGTATTCCTTCCCAGAGATCCATATGTCCCCCATTCAGACTGTTTAAAAAAACCTCTGAAAACCTGATTTCCCCCCCAGGATTTTGTGTGGAATAAGGTGGTGAGCCTCTTACAGATGTTATAAGTTAGCCTGAATGTTTTCTCTTCTTCATGTCCAATGTTCTTTTATTTAATTGTTCTTACTGGGTGCTGCCTAGAGTCTTTATGAAGTTGGTTATCCTTTTAATTGGACAAACCAACGATCAATACTTTACTATGGTTTATTGGCCTCTATAATGAGGATGCTTTGCTGATAGTTGCTAGGGGAAAACTTCAAGCTAATCATTTCAAATGACAAGGAGTTTTTGAAATATGACTTAGGTTGCTTAAAAGGTCAGTCACTATGAACTGGTAAGGAAAAAGAAATAACAGAATAACAGAATTGGAAGGGAGGCCTTATAGTGCAACCCTCTGCTCAAGCAGGAAACCATATACCATATCAGACAAATAGTTGTCCAATCTCTTCTTTAAAAACTCCAGTGTTGGAGTACCCTTTGTGTATGCGCATGTATGCACTGCATGGTTTTCTCTGTTTTCCTTTTGAGTTCTAAAATGTTGGTGTTCCTCAAATGTTCCCCCAGTCGCAAATATCTTGGTATCTTGGCATTTGGATAACCGCTCCGAGTCTTCGGAGAGGAGCGGCATACAAATCCGAATAAAATAAAATAAAATAAAAAAATAAATAAGCAATTGGCTTCCCAAGGTCATTTTCCAAGCTGTGCATTTGGCTTTCAGGTGTAGAGTCTTCTTAGTGGCAACAACCTAACTCTTCCCTGAAGGGACTGTGGTTGACCTCCATAACCACATAAAGTGTGTTTTGTGTCTTGAACTTGCAGATTTATGAAGCTTTTCCCTTATATTTGACCCTTCGCCGTTGCGAGTCTAAAAATAGAAAGTATCACACATCTAAAGGACTTTAGCACAATGCTTGATGTTTCCTATGAAAAAGAATCAGGGGTAGATGATGAGAAAGACCTTTTTCTACCCAAGATCCTGGAAAAGCTTTGCTGATCACAGCAGGAAATACTAGTCCAGATGGACAACAAAGTAGAATTGATATAAAGCAACTGACCAGTCCACCCATTTATATCACAGCAAATTATCATGGGTTCCTTTTATTGCATAATTATATATATATTAAGCAAGTAAAGTCATTTCTCTTCCACTAGAACAAGGAAACAATGCAAATGAAATCTCACTTCTCCCCAATGCCAATGCCTTATCAATATGGAATCCATGGAAATGACTCCAGGGTGCTTGCCAATTGTAAAGAGGTAGCTAACTCTCAGACAATCATTCTTCTTTCTTATAGCCAGATTGCCCTCATCTTCATTTACTGGAAAATCACATTACAGCAGCATTTACCTGATTGTTTATCCTTTTACTATTATCAGCAAAGAAAAATCTAAAAAGCTGAAGTGAATTCAGTGATCTCTAAAATCTGTTTAGCTATTCCAGGGCTGGCTGTCATTTAAAGGATCTTCTGAGCCCACATTTCTTCTGCAGGTGGCTTTGTTGCTGAATAAAGAGGCCATTGCTGTCTAAATAGTGAATGAGTCTCTTTCCTAAACACAAAACTTGAAAACTCTTTGATCAGATGTTTCCTGCTTTCCACATTCCATTTTGAGAACAAAGCAAGAAGCATTTGCAACAAGGATGTGAGCACCGTGATTTACACCGTGCTCTAATGAATTAGCATATTTGTTCAACAGCTGTAGGAGTACTGAATGGGAAAGGGTATGAATGACAATAACAAGACAAATACTTTTTTTTTTTTTTGGCTTCCCGGACTTCTCAATATTCATGTATTTGTGGAGGTGGAGAACAAAAACAGAATTGAGCAGAAGGCTTTGTTAAAAAGCAGCCTTCAAAGCTGGGGTTTAGGAAAAAATATGTGCCAAGTACAAAGTTTAACTAATACACCCAGAAACTGAGCATAGCAAACACTCTAGTGATACTTGATAGAAGAGAATAATTGTAACTCAGGATTGAACTGTGCAGGTCCTTGGTGGCCTCTGAGCTTGCAGATGTTCCACTAACTTACCAGGTAGCTTCTGAAGCATTTGAGGCCCATAGATGGTCATTTTATTGGAACCAATATTTGTAGCTAGGATTGAACTGTGAGATCTTTGGTGCTCTCTGAGCCTGGTTGTTTTCTTGCACAGATTGTGTAAGGAAATGAACCTAGTTCAGAGAGCACAAAGGACCCCAAAATTCTAGAGACAGGTGGGCTTCCAGAGGGATTAGATCCCTTAACGAGTTCCTTGATGATGAGATACAATGTAAATCATTATTAGAAGAGTGGTATAATACCAAGCCTTTAGTACCTTGGACAGAGCATATAGTACATCTGGATGAGACCTAAAAGGACCATTTTGTGTAAACCGCAGCTCTGAGATACTTGCAAAGGTTTGTAGGTCACCTATTCCATTTTAGAGCAGCTCTTCATATGACATCGCCATTCACTCACCCAGAGAAAACTATCCAGGTGGAGCATTTCTGAACCAGCTCTTAATATCCAGGTGGCAGATTTAGGTTAAGCATAACAAATACAAACACAAATCAATATACTCTCAGCTAAGATTGCCTTACTTTTTTAGGCTTCATAATTATATGCTTGGCATAGTATAGATGTCCAACAATGTTCTAATTAGAGAGTAATTAACTAAAGTATTTCATGAGATACTTTGGGGAATAAGGAGTGAGCATCAGTTGATAGCCTATAGATAGGCAAACCATTCTCAGCAGTGATTTATTGCATTTGCCAAGAAAAGTCATCCCCCCCCCCCGATTTTTGCTTAACCCACTGCTGAAATGAAAGATCTGAGTAACACTGGTATGCATTTTTGGACACTGTTTTTTCTTCCAATTGCCTTCTTGGAAAAAAAAATGCCTTTAACTCCTCTGTTATTTACTGTCTCAGTTAATACAAGTAACACCACCTCTCCTCTGGGCTCACCAATTACATGAAACTATAAAGTACAGGCAGTCCTTGACTTTTGACCACAATTGAGCCTAAAATTTTTGTTGCAAAGGGAGACATTTGTTAAATGAGTTTTGCCCCATTTTACAACCTGATCTTTCCCACCTGACAGTTTGTACCTGACTCAGTTAAGCTTGCTTTGTGAGGAGAATATTTAAATAGTAGTTTGGATGATTTGGTAAAATCATAAGAATGTGACCTGATGTGTCACTGTTTTACTGAAATACTTTTTATTAAGATTTCATTCACGTAATTTTGACAGGGTAAATTCAGTTGTTTGACAAGGACATCTGCTTCAACCCTCAGTTGGATATTTATCTCAAAATTTATTTTATTTATTTTATTTTATTTTATTTTATTATTTTATTTTATTATTTTATTTTATTTATTTTATTTTATTTTATTCTTTTATTTTATTTTAATTATTTTATTTTATTTTATTATTATTTTATTTTATTTTATTCTTTTATTCTTTTATTTATTTTATTTTATTCTTTTATTTTATTTTATTTATTTTATTATTTTATTTTATTATATTTTATTATTATTTTATTTTATTATTTATTTTATTTTATTATTTTATTATTTTATTTTATTATTTTATTTTATTTATTTTATTATTTTATTTTATTATTTTATTTTATTATATTTTATTTTATTATATTTTATTATTATTTTATTTTATTTTATTATTTTATTTTATTTTATTTTATTATTTTATTTATTTTTTATATTCTTTTATTTATTTTATTTTATTTTATTCTTTTATTTTATTTTATTCTTTTATTCTTTTATTCTTTTATTTATTTTATTTTATTTTATTTTATTATTATTTTATTATTTTATTTTATTTTTTTATTTTATTTTATTTATTTTATTTTATTTTTTTACTTTGGGGGGGTTTAAATTTATTGGCCACCCATCTTACCATAGGGTAACTCTGGGCAGCTTCCAGTCATAAAAATATGTCTATACGTACCATCATCATCATGTTAGCCATTGTCTACAGCAGTGGTTCTCAACCTTTTTCAGGTTGAGACCCCACTTGCCCCGCCCATGCGCGCCGTGACCCCATGCACACGCCGAAAAAAAAATAATTAAAAAAAAATTAAAAAAATTTTAAAAAATTAAAAAAAAACCAAAATGGTGGACCGTGACGGGCGGATCCATGCATGCGCGGCACGCACACATGACGGGCCGATCTGTGCATGCGTGGCACGCGCACGCCAAAAAATAAAATAAAATAAAAAAAATTCAAAAAAATTCAAAAACAAAAAACAAAATGGTGGACCGCGGCGGGCGGATCTGCGCATGTGCAGCGCATGCGTGACAGGCTTATCCGCGCATGTGTGGCGCGCGCACGCCAAAAAAAAAAAAAAAAAAAAGAAAATTCAAAAACAAAACAAAATGGCGGACCACGGTGTCCGGCGACCCCCGCGAAACGGTCGTTCGACCCCAAATGGGGTCGCGACCCATAGGTTGAGAACCACTGGTCTACAGCCACTGCAGGATGAAGGCCTCTTCTGGATGTTTCCAACCAATACAGGACCGTCTATATGTATACAAACATTTAAAGCATAAATAATTAAAATCCAAACATTAAAACCTAAGGACGCAGGGGGAGGGCCGGGGTGGAGTGGGGAAAAGAGGGGGGTGGGATCTGGTATGTCATATTCTTAAGAGTTTGCCGAATCACCCAAACTGTTGTAACACAGTTTTATACTAAAACGCCTTTTCTTTTGCGATGCTCTTATCCCATATCTTCAGGTAACTTTGGTAAGGTCGTCTGCTTCCACCCTCTTCAGCTGGATATTTACCTCAAAAACGAAGAAGAGGCAACCACTCAGTGGCTCCTGCCACTAAAGAGGTTGAATGCCACATTTACCTCAGGACAAAGCAAAGGTCCCCCTCCCCCCCCGTGTTCTTTAACAAGAAATAATGTTGAAGGAGTCGCTTGGCACCACCATCCTCGGTGAAGAGATTATTGGAAGGTTACCTTGATAAGCCAGGAGGGAAGCATGTATTTGTGGTCGCTGATTGGCTAGAAGCCTCCTCTGTTGATCAGTCAGCAGGTGTACTAGGATCTGCTAACTAAACGGAAACCATGCATTTGCACCTTGCTAACCGAGGTTCATCTTGCCTCTGTTGGTTTGGTAAGGTCAGGAACTTCCTTCTTTAATCCAATCATTTGTGAATTCTTTGTGTAGGTGGGATCTCAACAAACCTTTTGATGGATTCCTGCTGTTGATTGTATCACTGTTTTTAAGAAGAAACTGGACAACCATTTGTCTGAAATGGTATAGGGCAGGGGTCTTCAAACTTGGCCCTTTTATGACTTGTGGACTTCAACTCCCAGAATTCCTCAGCCAGCGTGCCTGGCTGAGGAATTCTGGGAGTTGAAGTCCACAAGTCATAATAGGGCCAAGTTTGAAGACCCCTAGTATAGGATTTCCTGCCTGAGCAGGGGGTTGGACTAGAAGACCTCCATGGTCCCTTCCAACTCTATTATTATTATTATTATTATTGTTGTTGTTGTTGTTGTTGTTGTGTGTCGTGACTGCTTCCTCACGACTAAATATCTCAACAGAAATTATCAATAGCTCTCCTTTATCAGCAACGAGGGAGGCACGTATTCGTTGAAAGCTATGCAAATATGTGGTTGCTGATTGGCTAGAAGCCCCTGGTGTTGATCAATCAGCAGGTGTTCTATGCTCTACTAACTAATCAGGAACCATACATTTGCAACTTGGTAACTGAGTTGCATCTTGTCTCTACTCTGGTTAGGTAAAATCAGAGACGTCTTACCTCAGTCAGTTGGGGATAGAGAGTCACTTGTCTGAGATGGTATAGGTGGAGTAGGGGGCTGGACTAGAAGACCTCCAAGGTCCCTTCCAGCTCTATTCTATTCTGTTCTGTTCCACCAGCCATCTGATCGATTCCTAATGTTGGTTGTGTCATTGCATTTCCTGACTGTTTCCTCATCACCAACAGACAAGCAACAAAACAAAACAGAAAAGAATTGCCGTGACAAATATTTCTCCTTAATATCTTACTCTTTGTCTTACAGCTAGAGGAGGGAAAAATTCACAGGGAACCAATCACTGGCATCTGCCATGGGACTGGTGATAGCCTTCCAGGGTTTGCTATTCTTCTCAGGATAACAGAAAAAACCCTAAGGGTGTTTGTATAGGATCTCTGTTGTATTAAAACTGTTCCCCAAATGCTTGATGGAAGTACAACAACATTTCCATCTCCTGTCTCAAGGGGGAAAATGGCTTCTGGGCAACATAGCTTGGATAAGTTTTGTACAAGTTGAGACATCAGCTGGGTTGAAATTGGTCTGTGAAATATGACTCGCTGCGTGGAATGGTTTATTTGAGGAAAACAGGTTCAGGCGACATTATATCAACGGCTGGGGATCAATTGATCCAGCGCTGAGCTTTCTTGCACGAGAAACCTGGCCTTTATTGCTTTCTGGGCATTGTTGGCCCGCATACTCTTCACAACTATTAAATGATACCTGTGGAAAAGTAGGGCTGTTCTTAGCCCTTATTGGATTGATTTTGAGCACAGTGGCTCTCTCTTTAATTAACAGGGGAAAGCGTTTATTGGGTTTGCTGGGATAAACCCTTTGGAAGAACAGCTGCAGAGTGGTTTTTCTTCAAGTTAGGAGGAGAAACTCATCATATCATTTGGAAAAGGTTTAATAAAAAAGCCCAGAAACCTGTAACCTGTATCACTATCATGTCAGTTACGTTGTGTGTGTGTGTGTGTGTGTGTGTGTGTGTGTGTGTGTGTGTGCGTGCGTGTGTAGGGAGTTGTGATGAATTGCAGGTAGTCCTCGGCTTACCACCATTCATTGTGCCACCGTTTGAAGTTACAACAGCACGGAAAAAAAGCGACTTACGTTCGGTCCTCCCACTTATGACCATCCCAGCATTTCCCCACAGTCACGTGATCAAAATCTGGGCACTCGGCAACCAGCATGTGTTTGTGATGGTTGTAGCACTGCAGGGGTCCTGTGATTGCCATGTGGAATTCTCCCAAGGGACTTCTGATTAGCAAAGTCAATGGGGAAACCAGATTCGTCTACTGGCCATGGGATTCACTTAACAACCCTGGCCAAAAAAAGAGAGAAAAGGTCATCAGGTTGGGTGCGACTCACTGAACACCCACCTTCCTTAGCAAAGGAAATTCTCATTCTATTTGTGTTCGTAAGTTGAGGACCACCTGTAAAGACGTTCCACAAGGAAATTTTGGTTCATGGGCTTCTGAAGTTTCTTCGCTTCCTTCAGGTTTCATCAAGCTCTCTAAAGACAGTCTTTCCTGACCGTTAGAACAATGTTTTTGTTGTTGTTGTTGTTGTTGTTGTTTCCCCTACCCTAATAATAATAATAATAATAATAATAATAATAATAATAATAATAATAATAATAATAATAATAATAATAAAGTTGGAAGGGACCTTGGAGATCTTCTAGTCCAACCCCCTGCTCAGGAAGGAAACCCTATACCATTTCAGACAAATGGTTGTCCAGTCTCTCCTTAAAAACTTCCAGTGTTGGAGCATTCACTGCTTCTGGAGGCAGGTTGTTCCACTGGTTAATTGTTCTAACTGTCAGGAAGTTTCTTCCTAGTTCTAGGTTGCTTCTCTCCTTGACTAGTTTCCACCCGTTGCTTCTTGTCCTGCCTTCAGGCGCTTTGGAGAATAGCTTGACTCCCTCTTCTTTGTGGCAGCCCCTGAGATACTGGAACAGTGCTATCATGTCCCCCCTCGTCCTTCTCTTCGTTAAACTAGACATAGTTTTGAAACCATTTTAAGGCGTCCAACTCTAGGATGCTGTGCCAGGGCAAAAGCAATCTGCAAATGAGGCTTTTGATTGCAAGAAACTTGTATGGGAGTGAAGGAAGAGCAGATGGATTTATTTTTTTTCCTTACAGACTTCACTGGGCTGAGGTTGTGAAAGAAAACAAGAGCTGAAAATGGTTTCACACATGCCTGCTCAGAAGTGCTGAGTGGGCCTTTTGGAGAACATCACCTCGAGAAGTGCAAATGCTCCTGATCTATCGTATATTACTGCATTTAGTTTAAAAAAGAACAACTTTCCCCAAGAACATTAAAAGTACATTTGGGGTTAGAAGTTCTTCTTGAGAAGCATTACCCTCACGTAGCCTATCGTTTTCTTTCAGAACTTTGCTAACAGTTTGACAGTGATTTGGCAAGGAAACCCTTGAGAGCAGATATTTGATCAACTAAAACAGGGGTTCTTAACCTTTTTGAACGAATCGCCCCCTTGAGCCAATGAGGAAGTTGTCATCGCCCCCTCCCCCAACATAACCTCTCAATCACAACATAGGAAATAATTCTTCAATTTATGCAAACACTTTTTTTTGTTTTCTTTACAATTGTCATCAGGACATATTGATGCAAATAATTTATTTCCAGTCTTTTTCCCATATCTCAAGTGTTTGAAAAATTTTGGTGCCGCCCCCCCCCCGAGGGCATCCGCAATGCTGATGCGGCCCTCAGTGAAATTGAGTTTGACACCCCTGCCTTATAGGAAGCAACTGTCTGGAGCACTTGTGGGTGCTATCAGAGCTTCTCCTTGTACAGAGAGGAAATATGAAAAGAGGGTCTATTCACGGGCTCTTCATTCTGTTGCAGTTGCTGACTCTGTTTTTAGAGGAGCTGTCTTTAATTTGTCCTTTCTTTCCCAGAAATCCCCAACATAGTTTCCAATTTTATTTATCTCAGAGTAACAGTAAAGATAGCTCACTGACATGAACCCCATTCTTGCTTCCTTGGCCTATCCAACTACTTGGGGCTTCACAATGTTGATTCTGACACTTTGTGCAGGAAATGTCTGTACTCTTATAGAATCGTAGAGTTGGAGGGGACCTCCCGGGTCATCGAGTCCAACCCCCTGCTCGAGGCAGGATTCCCTAAACCATCCCAGATAGATGGCCGTCCAGAAGACCTCCATTGAAGGGGAGCTCACCACCTCCCGTGGCAACCTGTTCCACTGGTTGATCACCCTTACTGTTAGAAATTTTTTTCTAACCTCTAATCTGAATCTTTTCCCCTGCAGTTTCATCCCATTGTTTCTGGTCCTTCCTTGAGCAAGTGAGAACAGGGCGGATCCCTCTGCACTGTGACAGCCCTTCAGGTATTTGTAGACAGCTATCATGTCTCCTCTCAGTCTTCTTTTCTGTAGACTAAACATTCCTAATTCCTTTAACCGTTCCTCATAGGACATGGTTTGTAGACCATTCACCATCTTGGTAGCTCTCCTTTGAACCTGCTCCAGTTTATCAGTGTCTTCCTTGAACTGGGGTGACCAGAACTGGACACAGTACTCCAGGAGAGGTCGGACCAAGGTAGAGTAGAGGGGAATAATAACTTCACGTGATCTGGACTCTATGCTTCTCTTGATACACCCCAAGATCGTGTTTGCCTTTTTTGCAGCTGCTTCACACTTTTGCCTCATGTTCAATCGATGATCTACTAGGACACCGAGGTCCTTTTCACATGTACTGCTGCTCAGCTGGATTCCTCCCATACTATATGTGCTTTTTTCATTTTTCTTACCCAGATGTAGTACCTTGCATTTTTCCTTGTTAAATACCATTTTATTAGTTGCAGCCCATTGTTCAAGTTTCTCTAAATCTTTTTGAATCTTCATGCTATGGTTAGGAGTGCAGTGGCTCATGGGGTTAGGATGCTGGGCTATTCAAGACCGGATGCTGCCATGGGATGGGGTGGACTCCTATCACACGCTCCAGTGCCTGCTGACCCAGCAGTTAGAAAGTGGGCGATTGTGAGTAGATAAACAGGTACCACTTTGGTGGGCACATTAATGGGGAAATGAAAGGAAGCCCTAACTGGGTGTTCCCCGGGCAATGGTGATGTCATCGTTCAATCCTTTCAACTCAGAAATGCTCTGGCATTCCTGACATGACGGTAGTAGTAGTAATAGTAGTAATAATTTGTAGTAATAGTAATTTGGCTGGAATCTGCTCACAGCCTGAAATCTCACATTGGCCTGAAGAAATAATAAGGAAAATGGTACACATTAGCCAGTGAGTAAATAACCCTCAGGCAGTTAGATATGGCCCAAAAGTGAGAGGTAATCATGAGAGCTTCCACCTCTTGTAGCAAACAGGGATTTCACTAATCCGTACGCTGCTTGCTTAATCAAATTTGACAGGTTAAGTAAAAGGTCAATTGCTGATCACAATTTTCAGATCAAGAGAGCTTCCACTCTTCCTGCAATGCTAATGCCACATACGAATAAAATTGCTTTGCCATTAACACGCCGGGGAGATGCAGCACCACACTGTTTGCAATGTTTTGTAGTTAGGAACTCTGTGCACAGAACAGTCAGGCCACGAATACTACACTGGACATTCCAGGAGGGAAACAGAGAGCCGTGTTAGCTACGTTACGGCTAAAATGTGAGGTGTCAGAGCTTATTAATAAAAGAGATGGCACAGAACTCTTGATTGGACTGATGGCTGGGTGACTCATTCCCGACTCTGTTTGTGCTCGTGAGCTTTCAAGTATGCTTCTCCGAAAGCAAGCAGATGGCATATATTGCTTTGCAGTGAAAGCCATGGCAAGATTATATTGCTCTGCTGTCCAGGGCAGTGCAATGCTTGAGAAACAAAGGCCAGAAATGGCTCTGGAGGGACTTGATTGCAACTGTATAAACCAGATGCATCTTTCTCCAGAATTGCACTGGGTGGGTAGTGGGGGAGGTAGTGGGGGAGGTAGCAGACACAACTGCTTTAAGTTTATTGTATGGCAAAAATATTAAAAAAGGTTAAAATGTTACTCCATTTACAAATTCAAATGTATAGAGAGAGTGATATGCATTCTGAGGGTGCTGTTCCACAATACTGGAGCACCACAGGAACACAGGAACATGCTGAAGAGACCTTTCTCCATTTATGGAGGCAACTAGAGTACCTGCCATGTTGGGTCCTAATCCAATTGAGGATTGGCCAGATCTTACAGGGTAGATTTATTTTATTTATTTATTATTTATTATTCAAATTTATATGCTGCCCTTCTCCTAGGACCCAGGGCGGCTTACAACAACAATACAATAAAAAATTTAAAAATTAATTGCATTCATACAACATACAAACACAATCAGCTCACAGTCGCTGATGGAGGGACATTCCTAGGGCCCAGGGGCAGAGCACAGTTCATACGCCCCAAGCCTGTCGGCATAGATGCATCTTCAGCAGTTTCCGGAAAGCTAGGAGGGAGGAAGCAGTACGAACCTCTGAGGGAAGCTGGTTCCAGAGGGCTGGGGCAGCAACGGAGAAGGTCCTTGTCCTAGGACCCGTCAGGTGACATTGTCTAACAGACGGGACTCGTAGGAGGCCAACCCTATGCGCCCTAACCGGTCACTGGGATTCATGAGGCAGAAGACAGTCCCGCAAGTATTGAATCCCATTGGTTCAGTTGCAAAGCAGAGAAGGTTGTGACACTCTGGGAGGAGCAGTAGAGGGCCATTCTTGCTTCCTGGCCTGAAGCAGATTGAAGAAGTGTGTTATCCAGCAAGTTTCTAGCTGTCCTGATAGGTGGATATTGCTGGCAAGGGCTGCATGAGTGCCCACATGGGCTTGGAAGGGGGTCGTTTGCTTTTTAATCCAATGCTTTGCAAGCCTTAACGTTCCGCGTGCCATCTTGGTGTCCTCCAATTCTTAGGACCTTGATGAAGTTCAATATGGATGGAAAGCAGAGCAGAGAGAAGGATAATTCAGCTAGTCACTTAGATAGAAACCAACTTTTGATGTGTGAGTATTTCTCAAGTCACTTCTAACCCTGCTTCCCTTGTCAAGGTTACTAAAATGATGGTTGCATCTGCATGATTTCTTAACACCTTTCCGCATCTTAGTCTGATACCGCCCCTCTCCCTTTCAAAGCCATCTTTCATCTTGAATTCTCTCCCCCACCCCACCCCCAGAAAACGGTCACAAACAATCATCTTGAAAGCTTCACTGTGGGCTATTTTTATGCCTTGGAAATCGCTCCCAGGTTGCAGTTCCAGTTTCCCTACAAGAAGCAAAATCAGTTAACTGCCTTCCAGCTTCCTACAGTGTCTGCTTTTTCAAGGACCTAACCTTGTGTGGCAGCTTCTTTGCCTCTAGCAGGCCAGACACTAAGTCTCTGTGGAGGCATAAATTCCTTGGATGGAGAAGCTGACCTTTTGAACCAAAATGGACAGTTGCTCAATGTAAAATATGTTTCCTTTGTACAAGTCTGTTTGGTTACTTTGAAAATCAGATCTGGAATTTCCCAAGAGCCCTTAAATGATTTCATTTAATGCAGTTTAAATCGAATTATGTATAATTCTGTTTTCTCCATCTGCGCTTTCTCGGTCGTTCTTTTACCCGCACTGGTTCTTGCCCTCCCTAATATAAAGCATTTCGTTTTCCTTTGTCTAGATGGTTGACTTATTTTAAAAATAAGTCTTCTCAAATCAGAGTATTATTACTCTCCATTGCGTTTGTTCTGTGAACTGTTTCTCCATTAGATGTAAGTGTCAAAAGGGATCTGGAGGTTTGATCCCTCCAGCTGACATTTAATGTTTGCCTCTGTGATACAGCCTTACACTCCACTCCACACAACATTGTTTAGGAAACTCACAGCCACAATTTTTCCCTCAATTTGCACAAAGCCCAGGGCTAGCCTAGACAGATAGAACTTTATTTTGGTCATTAACCAATAAAAATGCAACCAATAAAATGAACAACACAAAACTATCCCCAAAACAACAAGAACTATTAGCAACCATTTATGGGTGAAGCTTACGCATAATGTTTCAAAACTGCGCTATTTTTAGAGAAATACATTTATCTGGATTATTTAACAGATAAGTACAGAGAAAAACTATCAGAATGCTCTGAAAGATTTTAAAGAAGAGGGGTGATCAACACGCGGTGAATGTCCCTATGGAATTGGCAACACAGAAAAACATGGGCTGTGATTTCTGGGGCACCCATATCATAGGGGCAGGGGAAAAAACAATTACAATAAATAAATAGATAGATAGGCATGACAGCAGGGGGAACAGTCAGGCAGCAGTGTTAGATGATTGCGTGCCGCAAGACGAACATTCTCGGTGGGCAGGGCAGGTGGGGAGCGGCAGATCGGTAAAATTCAAACGGATGTCGGCCAGCACTATAGCAACAGGATCAATGCAGCCAATTGTGGGTGGGCTGAGGATGGACAGACCTATGACATGCTCATTGTCCAAATGGTTGGCCTCTCAAAGACCATAAAGACAAGCGTTCCTAGATCCTGGTTTATACTTTGAAAACGTCAGCAGTTGCTGATGAAAGCTAAGTGTTTTAATAAGGTTTTTAGTCTCGGTTATCACGTTTTTAGTAGTTTTTATCATAGATTAGATAGATAGATAGATAGATAGATAGATAGATAGATAGATAGATAGATAGATAGATAGATAGATAGATAAATGTTTGACCTTTTATATCTATATCTCTTTGCCTTAGTATTGACCTGGTTTGATCTAAGTCTAAGGTTAAGATGATTATAACTGGAGTAACCATTGAGGTTTAGTTTCTTTCTGCTTTAGAATTAGGGTAAATGTATCCATGGGTTGGTGTGCATCAGAAAAGACAAGTTAGTGGCTGGGGGTCACATGATCAAAGTCCCCAGTGGTGGGATTCAGCCAGTTCTCAACACTTCAGCAGAACTGGTAGCTAATCTTTTGTTGCCCAAGGTCCAGAACGGACTTCCGGAAGTGGCATCCACACAGAGAACCGGTTGTTCACATATTTGAATGCCACCATATATAAAACCTCTGGAGGCAAGCCATTCCACTGATTAATTTTTCTCACTGTCAGGAAATTTCTCCTTAATTCTAGGTTGGCTCTCTCTTTGATAAGCTTCCATCCTTTACTTCTTGTCCTGCCCTCAGGTGCTTTGGAGAATAGATTGACCACCTCTGTGAAAGTCCCTCAAATATTGAAAGACTGCTGGGCATGTCACCCTAGTCCTTCTCTTCACTAGACAAGACATTATCAAGTTCCCACAACCATATGCTTTAGCTAATCATCTTTCTTGCTCTTCTTTGCACTCTCTCTTGGACCACTTTCTTGGATTCTAACAGGTTGGTTGTCCTTCTGCCTTTCTCCTGGGAAAAAAGCTGCTCTACTGGGTCCTTGACCTGTTTGTAATCCTTCCTTGAATGGTGATATGAATTGCCCTTTTCTTACTGAAAGGATAGCAATTGTGTTTGGGTTGCCAATGTCAACATCTGCACATCACTGTCCTTTGGTAATGCAGTAGTACTCACTATGTTTCCTGTCCTTCCCAATTTGTTCGCTCTTGCTTCCTGCTGTTAATGTCAGATGTAGGCTCCAAATTGATTTGATTGTGTTTGGACCAAAACATGCTTTGTTTTGCTTTCTCTTGCTACTTCTAAATCTATGCATGACATTTTAAAAGTGAAGCTAATGAGCAGTGATTACGTTCTTTCAATGATGATAGAGTGGAGCAATGCCAAAGTCCAAATTGCCACCTAAGAAGAACAATAATTTGCATCAAAACACATAGTTACCGTTGCTTAAACAATACGTTGAGTATACTTACTGCCCTGGTCTAATTCACCCTGGGAATATTCTGGTAAACCTGAAAATGTAATCAGAAGTGGAATTAAAAAGTCAATTTAAGTTGTTTGGAGTCAAGTTGTTTGGAGGGGAGGGAAGTATCTAAGAGTGCTTTTTCACTGGCGACCAGAATTCCTGCTTTAACTTGATTTATTGATGAAACAGAAATTGAAGCTCTGATCCCCAGTTGACAGTGGTCATGTTCTCGTGTTTTTATCGAACCACAAAGATTTTAGACTAGTGTGTTATAGAACCATGGGTGATTTTTATGGTTCAGTGTCTTGTCAAACCCAGAAAATTGGTTAATCCCAGTAAATATATTTAAGCATGTAATGCAGACATAGCAATTAATGTGTATGGCACCAATAGCTGCTTTCTCTGTGCTATAAGTTGGATGAATAGAAGGAAGACTGTACAGTGTTGCTTGTAGATACTTTGATGGCCATCATAACCAGAAGCTTTGTTGAAAGCTGTGCAGGAGATGAATAGGCAGAGCCAGAAAGCAGAGTTAAATGAGTCATCAGCCTAGCAACATTCTCACAAATGGTTCAACCCCTCTTGAATTCTGTTGACCCTTACAGTATCTACTACCAGTTTAGGATTTAATGTTAGTTGGTTAGATTCTTGTGTATAGACTTGAACAACAAACTTCTGAACTGGAAGTTATGGGTGATCTTGATTCTTCAAGCCTTACAGGTTGAAAGATATGAGACTTGGCTTCATATCTTGGGAGCTCTCTCACTTTTGCCCCTTTCATATAGATTCTATTTGGCTGTACCTTATATACAACCTGGTGAAATAATTTCCACTTATAGATATGAAGTGGTACCTTCTACACACCTAGTTTTGGTCCAAAAAATGACTATACCTTTGTGTGCCTTCTAGAGTTCTGAATTCTTGTCCTCAGGATGTTAATTATGGCAAATGCATGCTAAGGACATACGTTGTTCTGGTTATTCTATTAAAATATATAGCAGTTGACAAAACAGGATGAATATTTGGATGGTTTATCTGGCTCCCTCTCACCTTCTCTTTCTAATAAGTATCAAATTTGGAATTGGAATAATAAGGTTTTATTAGCTACAGATACAATTAATAGCTGGTGCTACCTACAGTTAGAAGCTGTTCACAATAATCAGAAGATAGCATTGTTTCCAACATTCCACTAAATAACATTCCCTTAACTGCACAACACAATTACAACTAATAACCTTGGAAGCCTCAGTGTGTTTAAGAAGACTATTTCAAAGGTTATCTGGAAACATAGGAACAGAAACTGGAAGAGACAAAGCTAACCAAAGGGAGATTATTCTTTAGTAATTAAGTAGACATTGTTCTTTAGGGTGTGTGTAGCAGTACAAAACATTTTGAACAGTATAAATCATGCTTTTGATGTTGACACTTTTGTTTGATGCTGATGAAACATAGCTTTAATACTTAACATGTTAATCAATGAATGTTATTAATAGATTTGCTTTAATCTTGGAGGAGGAAAAGGATGGGAGAAAACCTTGCACCCGTTATCAAGTGATATTCAATAAACAATCAGAAGGCATTAATATTAAAAGGAAAAGGATGAATACAAATATGAGATGATAAAAATGCATACTAATTTCTTGATCAAGTGAGACTCCCTTCATGATTGTTAATTCAGAAGCTCACAGTCTTACCTCTACAGAATTACTGGGGGAACAGCAAAGGTAGAATCTTGAATAAATCTCTAGATTTCCTGCTTTACAGCTATTGAGTTAGCTCCACAAGGTAGACAAGACTTGAAAATCAACTCCACAGGAAGGTTACAACTACTTTGATTGAAAATGGCTATAAATAACAGAAACTTGCAAATCTCATTGTGCTGGACCTCCCCTCCCTATACTCCAGTGAATTAAGGAGGCATCTATCTAATTTACTAATAATGTTTATTAGTTGTTCTGGACTTTAAAAATGTTCCAGCCATTTTTGCCTAAGTAATATTCTTGCAAATTTCCATCAAGATCATCTTGCTTACTCTCCTCAAGTGATTTGGGAATGGAAGTAACCCTTGTGCTATGATTTCTGTTCTGTGTTTATTGTTGTCGATCTGGGTTTTTTTTTTTTTGTTAACTACTAGGGTCTGCTTTTGCTAAGAACATGAACTATACAACTGCAACAAAGAAAGAAAGGAAAAATCCTCAAGTCAAGCTGTTGAATTGAAGCAGAGTTTTGTCATATCAGTCTTCTTTTTTCTTTACTTCCTCTTTTATCACTCTGGGTGTTGAGGGAGGCACAAAGTTGTGGTTCTTGCTCTTCTGGCTGCCTCAACCTGTTGTAGTGCATCTTTGATGTTGTCTCTCCATCTTCTTCTGGATGTGCCTTGGGTTCTTTGATCTTCTCTTTTTGTATATGCCTTATACGGTATGGAATCCCAAGACATATCAGTGGTGCCATGCATGTATGCTGACATCACAGTTTCAGGACTTTCTGGCCAACGTAATTTTTTTCTTGACTATTGTCGATGGGCCAAGTCTGACCTTCATTTATATGACTTCAAACGTTAGCAGGGCTATTCTCTATTTACATGGGAATAAGTCACTCCTGAAACGTCTTCTGTTCCTCTGCATTCATTTCTTAACCCTGTAGTATATGGGAGCAGAGGGCAATTTTCAAAGATGTTGCTATAATTCCATGCTCCTCTTGCCTGGAGTTGGCACAGGATGAATGTTTCTGTCACAGCCCCTATTTAAAAAAGGCAAGGATAGGTAGAAACTTTTCATTTTCCAAGGACAGGTTGAAACTTTCCATTAGACACTGTTAGATGCTCCTGTAAAGTGGAACATCAACTACACAGCAACCCGAAGGACTTGTTTTAAATCAGTTGATGGATCGTTCACATGGTAGCCTTGACTTTACGTCATATTGTCTTCCTTGAATGAGTGCCTGAACTATCTAGGAATGAGGAAGAGAATGGGTGGATTTCAAATGTGGCCTCTAAATCACAGCGCAGGGTTTATTTCAATAACTGCAGAACTTTTATATCTGGCTATTACATCAGAAGAAGATGGGTTTTTTTGTATGGATCCCAAAACAATTTGTCTCAATTCAAAGCATCTCTTATCAACCTGGCACCTCTCTCTAGGATTTTTCTGCAGTTCCCACCATTCCTAGCCAACAAAGTGATCAGCAATAGGTGTTTACCACTCTAAACTTCATGAGAATATAAAAAGCAAAGTAGAGCAGATGGTTGCAGAAATCAACGGCCAGCAAGTTAGCAAGAGGTAACAAAGGCCAGGAGACTAAAACATATGAAGAACGGCTGCGGGATTTGGGTTTGGCTAGTCTAAAGAAAAGAAGAAATAGGGGAGACATGATAGCAGTCTTCCAGTATCTGAGGGACTGCCACAAGGCAGAGGGGGCCACCTTATTCTCCAAAGCACCAGAGGGAAGGACGAGAAACAATAGTTGGAAGCTGATCAAAGAGAGAAACAGCCTGGAATTAAGGAGAAACTTCCTGACAACAAGGACAATCAATCAGTGGAACAGCTTTGCCTTCAGACATTGTGGGTGCTTTATCACTGGAGATTTTCAAGAGGAGATGGACATTCATCTGTCTGAGACAGTATAGGTTCTCCTCCTTAAGCAGGGGGCTGGACTACAAGACCTCCAAGGTCCCTTCCAGTTCTATTCTATTCTATTCTATTCTATTCTATTCTATTCTATTCTATTCTATTCTATTCTATTCTATTCTATTCTATTCTATTCTATTCTATTCTATCATAATTCTATTCTATTCTATTCTATTCTATTCTATTCTATTCTATTCTATTCTATTCTATTCTATTCTATTCTATTCTATTCTATTCTATTCTCCATATGGTTGGCAAGACATCTGTCAAGCAAAGAGAGAAACCACCGTGTTCATAAAAAAAACAGCTGAAGATAAGGTAAGTTGCCTTTGTAGTCACATGGGGATAAATCAAAGGTGATGCCATGAAGATATGACTTTCAAAAAAGAAAAGTATTATCAGGTCATCTTCCTATCATGGTGGGATATGAGGACAGCCATCCAAAGTTACCCTGTAGTAAGATAGATGGCCAATAAATTTGATAAATAAAATAAAGCCTTTCTCTTTCAAAATAGGCAGGGAGGATGGGAATCCAACTAGCCATCTTAGTTAATTATTATTTATTATTAAATTTATTCACCACCCATCTTGCTATCAGGTGACTCTTAGTTAAAGGCAGTCCCTATCAAATAGAAAGTCTAACATTTTTTCAAGATTTTTGATGTATGCTGGCATATTTTCACAACACCCGAAGAGCAAAACCAATGCATAACATTTATCTGTTTTGCGTGTGTGTGTGTGTGTGTGTAAATCCTACATTATGTCCACGTTACCTGGGGAAAAGACTTAGAAGGAGAATAATTCTGTTAAATTCCATGCCTTCTCTGTGGTCTACATAACGTTTAGGCTCAGATTGATGTTTTTCCCAACCCAATGGATTGAGCAGACATTCGTATTATGTTTGCAGCTGAGTTACATGACTGCTGCTCGCAAGGGAATAGCGCACTGATGAAATGGGGGACGCACATTTCTTACAGCCATCTGGGACAGCTGATTTCATCAGCAAAGTAGAAGAATCGGAGACCAGAATGGCCTCTGAACTAATTCCATTGATTTAAGCTAATGCTACTGGAGTGAGGCTTGTTCAGATAAATGTTGCAAAGCTAACCATCTAATTGGTAGCAAGCTAAATTTTTTTGTGTGTGTGCGCGCGTGCATGTATGTATATATATATATATGTGTGTGTGTGTGTGTGTGTATGTGTGTGTATATATATATGTATGTGTATATATATATGTATATATATATGTATGATGTGTGCATATGTGTATATATATGTATGTGTGTATGTGTATATATATGCATGTGTGTGTGTGTGTGTGTGTGTGTATGTATGTGTGTCATACAACCCGCCTTGCCTACCCTAGAAGTTTCCATCCAAAAAATGTGCTGGAACTCCGTTCTGGGCTTTCTATGAAAAAAAAAGCCCTGTATATGTGTGTGTATGTGTGTGTATGTATGTGTATGTGTGTTTTCTGAGGTTTTCGCGGGTGTTTGTATGTAGGTCTTTGGTTCTTCGGGTTTTCACACATTGCTGCTAGAAGCACGAAGCCGAAAGCACCAGCCTGAAGATGACGAATGAGACTTCGTCGAAACGTCACCAAGACACTTCAAATTCTACGTGGGAGAAAACCCGAAGAACCAAAGACCTACATATATATACCACAAACCAGAAGCCAGACCACAGCTGCATCATTAGCCACCTTAAACCCCTCCAATCCATACACGAAACAAACTGACACCCATCATGAAGATGAGGCATGACCACGAACGCAAAGCCAAACAGCTATGCAGTTCACCATCTCTAATCCCCTTGTAAATTAGACTAACCTGAGCACAATAAAGCCCCCACCCAAACAGAACACTCCCCCAGCCAATCAGAGCACAGCCAAGCCCCTAACCAATCAGAACACACCTCCACCCAATCAGAACACAGCCGAGCTCCCAGCCAATCAGTTCAAACCCCCACTGGCAGTTAAAAGGAAGAAACAGCTAAAATCTCACATTGCTCCTAGAAGCAGAAGCCGAAAGCACCAGCCTGAAGATGACGAATGAGACTTCGTCGAAATGTCGCCAAGACACTTCAAATTCTACATGGGAGAAAACCCGAAGAACCAAAGACCTACATACAAACACCCGCGAAAATAATGTATAGGATCCTATATGTTTGTGTTCCCTTTATTTTTTGAGCAGTATATATATGTATGTATGTATGTATGTATGTATGTGTGTGTGTGTTTATGTGTATATATATGTATATGTATGTGTCTATGTATGTATATATATATATATACAGTGTATGTATATATATATATCCAGTGCAATCAGAATGAGATTCTTCAGAAGAATAGTTTAATTATCTCAGGTAGAGCTTGCCGAGTCGCTAACAAATTTCTCTGAAGTCCTAGTCCCCAATTAAAACCCCTTCAGCGTGAGCAGAGGAAAGAGCAATCAAGGCAGACAGCACAGAAGTGCCTTCAGCACGCAGTTCATTTTGCTCTGCTAGATGCATGCTGTGTTCCTCTTGTTAGGGAACCACAGAACAAATCCAGTGTAAATACAGGGACCTGCAGTAATTTATTTTCAATATAAACAAGCGAGAGTCCTAACCTGCCATACCCTTATGTCTAAAGAAAAAAAGGGGAAAAAAACGACAAACCAATATGTTCTTGGTTCCCTGGTGAGCAGTAAATCATTGGATTGTAATGGGGAAAGGTAGACCATGGATTGCTTCCACACCAGCTCTTGTCCTAGACTAGTGCAAAATTCTTGATGATACCGATGCGGAAAAAAAAATTCCTTTATTAGATTTTGATGGGGCCCGAGGACACTGATTTTAATGAATATTCAAAGTCACTCTTTAATTTGGATTGCAGTCTACATTGGGGGAATGGTTGAAGAGAACGGCCTTGGGAGACAGGAGGGAGAGTTCAGCGTGCACAACCAGCGCCTTAAATATGTTTCAGTCCACAGAAGGAAGCCAGAGCATGGAAAGCGTTTGAGAAGGGACCCTCCCTATTTTTCCAGAGAGCAAAAGGAGGGGAGAAATACTTCCATTCTCGAAAGAATCTATTAATGCAACCTAATGATAAAGATAGAACTAGGGTTCCTGGTTGGGCTTCTTGTCTAGACTACTTCACAGGGCTAATAGTTGGGCCCTCTTTCCTGGGGAATGGAACGGAGACTAATGAAGGAGAACATTTGTTGCTCAGGGTTGAAATGAGGGGTCCTTGATGCTCTCTGATCTTGGTTGTTTTTTTGTTTTTTTGTTTTTTTCAGATGTTTCATTACCCTAATTAGGTAACATCATCAGTGCCAGTAACAGAGACTGTCACTAAAAGCCAATCTCCCACCAATCTGTTAGCTTCCCCAGCCCCCCCCTTTTTTTTTTCTAATTTCACCTGGCAAAATCTTGTCATCGTGAGGGGAATCACGGCAGGATAATCTCCACTGTCAGCATTTAGAGCAGCGGTTCTCAACCTATGGGTCGCGACCCCATTTGGGGTCGAACGACCATTTCGCGGGGGTCGCCAAACAACGCAGTCCGCCATTCCCCCCCCTTTTCCTTAGCTGTGCTACTCCCTCTTATTCTATTGGCTTTTGAAAGCCAATAGAATAGACTCTCTTGAATAGAGTCTAATTCTATTGGCTTTCAAAAGCCAATAGGAATTGTCCAGGCTGTCTCTGCCCTGCTGAGCCCGCCAAAAGTCCCAGTCTGCAAACGGTGCTGCAAGTTGTCTGCAGCGAAGGCGAGCTGTCTAGAAGTTTCCACCCCTCCCTGCTGAGCAACTACTAAAAATGTAAGTAAAAGAGGGCCAGGGGTGGGAGGTGGGAGGCCAGCAGGCACAGGGAGGGTTGCTGGAGCGTGTGGGGCCTGGCGGGTGCCTTACCTCCCTTGGGCTGGGCCAGCTGGTGGCCCAGCCGATGGTCGCCCTGCGCCGTCGCTGCCCCTTGCCAGCTACACCTCGGCTGGCACAGAGGGCAGCACCACACATGCACGGTGCTTACGGGCAGGGAAAGTCCTCGACTTATGACCAGTTGGGAAGTCCTCGACTTATGACTGGTTGGGGGTCACAACATTAAAAAGGTTGAGAACCACTGATTTAGAGGTTGCCGGGGTACAAGTTCAGTTTTACAGCAGGGATCAGATCTGAGCCCCGTGGGGTGCTAAACCCTTCCTATATTTCCTCTCCCCTATGGAAAAGAACCCACGGGTAGAGAAGGGGTATGATACAAAATGGAGTTCATTATAGACCGGAGCTGACCTTCAAAGGACAGGGCAGACCAGAATGAGTCTCAAAGGGTTTCAGATTGCGGGATTGTTATGACTGAGAGCTTTCTATTCCAGTCTGGTGCCATTATAGTCTTTCCTTTCTGCTGCTTGAAGGATACGTTTAGAGTCTTTCTTTCACAAGTTTTGATTTTGTTAACTTCCAGCTAATAAGTCTTCAGCAGGGATCTAATCAACTAGTAGGTCTGCTTCCCCTGTCTCTAAGAGGGAGACAAAGAAGAGGCAGTCAAGCTATTCTCCAAAGGCAGGACAAGAAGCAACGGATGGAAACTAATACAAATACAAATCCGAATAAAATAAATAAATAAAATAAAATAATCAAGGAGAGAAGCAACCTAGAACTAAGGAGAAACTTCCTGACAGTGAGAACAATTAACCAGTGGAACAACCTGCCTCCAGAAGTGGTGAATGCTCCAACACTGGAAATTTTAAAGAAGAGACTGGACAGCCATTTGTCTGAAATGGTATAGGGTTTCCTGCCTGAGCAGGGGGTTGGACCAGATGACCTCCAAGGTCCCTTCCAACTTTATTATTATTATTATTATTATTATTATTATTATTATTATTATTATTATTATTATTATTACTACTACTACTACTACTACTATTATTACTATTACTATTATTATTATTATTTGCATAGTTTGTGATTCTGAACAATGAATGCTTGCTTACTTTTTCATTTAATGAATAAGCAAGTCTATCCTCTTAATGCTCAGATGCTTCCAAAGAGATGGGATGGAAGTGACTCTTTAATCCTTATCTAAGGAAACTAGTTGATTAACCTCTTGGGCTAGAACAGGGTATCTGGTTCAAGACCTCCCTCATGCTTGGAAACTCACTGGTGGCTTTGGGAAAGTTGTCCTGTCCCAGACCAGCCTACCTCACAGTGTTGTGTCTTGGAGATAAAAAGAAGAGAGCCCACATGACCTCTGAGAAGAAAGATGGAATAGGAATCTAAACAATGAATGAATAAAACAAACAAACAAATACCACTGTGACTGAAAACAAGGCAAACACGTGCATGCATAGATTGGAGTCATTCTGTACTAATTCAAGATGGGTTTCTACAGTTGCTTGCTTATAAATCACATCTTGCACCTGCCTCAGTGCCTTGATTCCCTTGACATGAAGGAAAGGTAGACGCTTTTCCTTAATGAAAGCAGAATGAAGAGGGTCCATGACTATTTGAGGATTCTTGGATGCATCTCTGGATGACGTCATACCATCCAGTTCAAGAGGAAAAGGGTATGTGAGATGCTCTTCTCTCGCACATAAAAACTATCCAATTGATTTTGAGATGATGTGATTTTCATTTCTCTTGCGAGAGAAGAATCAAAGCAATCTGCTGGGATTTGGAGATGAGAGAGATTGTTTGCATCTGATTGCTCTTTTCGAAGTCAAATTGATACAATGGAGGGGTTTTTTTCCACCGAACAAAGGCAACATGTTTCAGATCAATCCAATTTCGGATAGAATGATCTGGCAACGTAAAAGCTGTTCTCCAGGAAAGGATTTTTTTTTTCATCCGCTGTAAACACTGAAAGATAAAATATGGTCCACAGGTTGGGATGCCACGCAAGGCAAATGTGCAAAGGTACAGGAGAGATATCCTAGGATGTATGAATTTGGCATGACTTAGGTGAAATATACTAGTTGTTGGCAGCACCTAATTGACCTTATCTGCTCTTAGTCTAAGCCTGAGCAAGATCAGACTTGGATAAAGACCAACAGGATATCTCTTGGCTGCAGCTGGGACTGAGAACTTGAGAAAACCAATAGAAGGGAATATTTGTATTTGAACTGTGAGGTCCTTGGTGCTTTCTGAGCTTGGTTGTTTTCTATACTAGTAGCAAGCCATTCGTATATAAAGAGCAAGCCCTACTCCCTTCTAACACTGATGGTGTTACCTAGTTGGGTAATGAAATGTCTGCAAGAGAACAACCAAGCTCAGAGAGCACCAAGGATCCCACAAGTTGAGAAAACATTCCAGATCAAGACAATAGGAATCCTCTTGTACATTGACGTCAAGTAAAACTACATGGACCTGTCTCTGAACCCATCAAGAGTCAAACTGGACTTGAGGAGAAATTAATATGACAATTCCAGGATGTACCAATGTCTTTATGCCTCAAAATCCCAAAACTTTCTTGCTATTAGTAAAACATATGCAAAAAGAGAGGGAGGGAGGGAGGAAGGAAGGAAGGAAGGAAGGAAGGAAAGAAGGAAGGAAGGAAGGAAGGAAGGAAGGAAGGAAGGAAGGAAGGAAGGAAGGAAGGAAGGAAAATTATTAACGACATTGGAAATGTTTGCCTTAACTTTTAAGCAGTTCTTTTTGTCCTGGTTTTGTTCCTATTTTAGAGAATAGCTTTCAGCATACCAGGCAACAGGCAAAGTGTGATTCTACTCTAATTAAGCATTGCTGCTCATTCTTTGTACATAATCAGTTTCCTCAGCTTTTCTGCCATGGTTGCTGTTCTGAGAACTCAACTCGACCTAAAAATATTTCCCTCTCCTGGGTCAAAGCATGTAACACCACAAATGGGTGTTAGGGGAGTTGATACTGTACCACTTTGAGGCTTATTATCTGTTGTTTCATTGTATTACAGAATCACATGCTGTCCAGGGCTTAAGTGACAAAATGCTGACTTCTTCTTTGGGGAAGATGGGAGAGATCATATGCCTTTTTTTCTGCTGAGGAAGCTTCCTCCAGCCAAAGTATAGTGCTGATGGAAGGGCAGAGATTCATATTAAGAGGGCATTGTTTGTGTTTATTCAACCAGCTTCTCCCCCCCCATTTTTTGGGGAGCATTCTAACCAACACTGGGTCTTTATTAACATGGCCACACATTTTTTTTCTCAGAAAACATACTAAAAATAACTGCAAGGGGGACTAGGTTTTAAAATAATGCAAAAACTTAATGAATCAACAAGGTTTGATTAAGAATGGAATGGAATGGAATGGAACGGAACGGAACGGAACGGAACGGAACGGAACGGAACGGAACGGAACAGAACAGAACAGAACAGAACAGAACAGAATAGAATAGAATAGAATAGAATAGAATAGAATAGAATAGAATAGAATAGAATAGAATAGAATAGAATAGAATAGAATAGAATAAGAGAAGTGGAATGGAATGGAATAAGAGAAGAGAAATAGAGTAGAGTAGAGTAGAGTAGAGTAGAGTAGAGTAGAGTAGAGTAGAGTAGAGTAGAGTAGAGTAGAGTAGAGTAGAGTAATGAAGAATAAAATAATGAAGAATAGAATAATATAGAATAGAATAATATAGAATAAGAATAAAATTCTGCAAAAGTGATTCAGGGAGGTTTTGTTATATCCTTACCCCATTCCACCCCAAGAGCAGAAGAGTGTTATAATCTTTCCAACAGACTGCTATTATACTAAGCACATCACTCCTCACAGTCACCCATGCCCTTGTCACCTCGAGATTCGACTACTGTAATGCTCTCTACATGGGGCAGCCTTTGAAGAATGTCCGGAGACTGCAGGTAGTCCAGAATGCGGCCGCGCGAGCTGTCTTGGGTCTCCCAAGACATGCTCATATCACTCCAGCTCTCCGTGAGCTGTACTGGCTACCAATTGGTCTCCAAACACAATTCAAAGTGTTGGTTATGACCTATAAAGCCCTTTATGGCAATGGACCAAGATACTTGCGGGACCGTCTTCTGCCTCATGAATCCCAGCGACCGGTCAGGGCGCATAGGGTTGGCCTCCTACGAGTCCCGTCTGTTAGGCAATGCCGTCTGGCGGGGCCTAGGGCAAGGGCCTTCTCCGTTGCTGCCCCAGCCCTCTGGAACCAGCTTCCCTCAGAGGTTCTTACTGCTTCCTCCCTCCTAGCCTTCTGGAAAGGATTGAAGACACATCTATGCCGACAGGCTTGGGGCATGTGAGCTGCGCTCTGCCCCTCGGCCCTAAGAGTGTCCCGCCCTCGGTGCATGTGAATTGATTGTGTTTGTGTGTGGTATGAATGTGTTAATTTTAAAATTATTGTAGTATTTTTTGTTGTGAGCTGCCCCGGGTCTTCGGAGAGGGGCGGCATATAAATGTGATTTAAATAAATAAATAAATAAATAAATAAATAAATAAATCTGGGTTTTCCTTTTTTAATTTCAGCAATGGAAGTTCCAACCTAGAACGAAGGAGAAATTTCCTGACAGTGAGCACAATTAATCATTGGAACGGCTTGCCTCCAGAAGTTGTGGGTGCTTCATCACTGGAGGTTTTCAAGAAGAAACTGGACAGCCATTTGTCTGAAGCGGTATAGGGTCTCCTCTGTGGGCAGGGGGTTGGACTAGATGACCTCCAAGGTCCCTTCCAACTCTGTTATTCTGTACCGATGCACTATCCTAAACCTGTATACTTGAGTGATACCAAGTGTTATTGATCAGTCAATCCCATACTGAAATTTTAAAGCTTTGTGTACAATTATCTATGAGTCTGTTTTGACTAAAGCAGCGGTTCTCAACCTTGGGGTCACGACCCCATTTGGGGTCGCACGACCATTTCGCGGGGGTCGCCGGGCACCGTGGGCCGCCATTTTGTTTTTTTTATTTTTATTTATTTTTATTTATTTTTATTTTTTTATTTTTTTTGGCGCGCGCGCCGCGCATGCACGGATCCGCCCGTCGCGGCCGCCATTTTGTTTTGTTTTTTTTTTATTTTTTTTTATTTTTCTTTAATTTTTTTTCGGCGCGACGGGCGGATATGTGTGTGGGCGGCGCGCGCGCGCCAAAAAAAATAAAAAAAATAAAAAAAAATTAAAAAAAAATAAAAAAAGAAAAAAAAGAAAATGGCGGCCGCGACGGGCCGATCCGCGCATGCACAGATCCGCCCGTCGCGGCCGCCATTTTGTTTTGTTTTTTATTTTTTAAATTATTTTTTTATTTTTTTTTTCGGTGCGCGTGCGTGCGCGCACGCGCACGCTCCCGGTCGGGGTCGCGGTGCGCATGGGTGGGGCAAGTGGGGTCTCAACCTGAGAAAGGTTGAGAACCACTGGACTAAAGAGTGAGTCAGTTGAAGAACATCAAGGGGCATTTCCTCAAACCCAACTGTCAACAGAAATATGGCATCATTAGAAATCTTTGCATCTTGTTTTTCATGAAAGAAACAAAGCAAATACTGAATTATCAGACAGTGTTGATGTTGGTGCACTGAAGAATAGTGACTGCCTATTGTTAGTTGAAATTTAATTTCCGTTTCCATAGAGAGTGCGTTGTAAACACATTTGTTTACCATACTTAAATGATTGTTGTAAAAGTAGCATGCAATAATAAGATTGTCACCTGTCAAAACGGCCTCAAGATTTCATGCCGATATCCAAATCTACCAAGGCATTAGCCAAATTGGATTTCTATTGCTTTTTTTTTTTTTTTTTTTTTTGCACAAAAGAGATTAAGAACAAGAAATCTGAGCATGATACTGGTGAATTATATCGGTTTCTTTATGAACAATTGGTTTATTGACTCAAGGAACTTGTAGAATATTTGACAGAAGATGAAAAACCAAGCTGTAGTTTTTTTTTTTTTATGGATAACCCAGAAGAAATAAGTAACTCTTGTGTGAGGAGAATGCAGGAATAGATAGGGGAGTTCCAAATGTTCTCCAGGTTTTATTTCCCTGTGCAAAGTTTGGTAAAATGCATGATTTTTCCTGAAAAAACAAAAATGTAATAATCTTCATTCTTCTTCTCCCCCCCACCCCATGTTTTCCTAATAAATTCTGCTGATTTTTTGATTAGCAAAAAGAAAGTGGTTATGCAGCTGGTGGCAGCAGGTGGCAGCACCAAGACATTCTTCAATGATCTTGAAAAATCAAGCATAGATGGACCTGGTTAGTGCTTAAACGGGAGATTTCCGGACAATACCACGCCTTGCTGGTTGGATCAGGGAGCTGAAAAAACAGCCCAGAAGAAAGTACGGGCAAGCCAGTTGTGTGCTCTTCCTATGAAAAAAAAATCTTTTGAGGGAATAATAATAATAATAATAATAATAATAATAATAATAATAATAATAATAATAATAATAATAATAATAATAATAATAATAATAATAATAATAATAAGAAGAAGAAGAAGAAGAAGAAGAAGAAGAAGAAGAAGAAGAAGAAGAAGAAGAAGAAGAAGAAGAAGAAGAAGAAGAAGAAGAAGAAGAAGAAGAAGAAGAAGAAGAAGAAGAAGAAGAAGAAGAAGAAGAAGAAGAAGAAGAAGAAGAAGAAGAACTGGTGAGATCATAAAATAGAGAAAGTCATAGAAAATGATAAAGTTAAACTGCTCTGGGACTTCAGAATTCAAACAGACAAGCACCTGCAACATAACACTCTGGACTTAACAATTGTCGATAAGAAAGACAAAAAAGTCTGGATAGTGGACGTGGCAGTGCCTGGAGACAGCAGAATAGATGAGAAAGAACTGGAGAAGATAACAAAATACAAAAGACCTACAAATAAAAATAGAAAGACTGTGGGAAAAGCAAGCAAGGGTAGTATCAATAGTCATAGGCACCTTGGGTACAATCCCAAAACACATGGAGCACCACTTGAACACCATCATCGGCATTGACAAATTCGCCATTAGTCAATTGCAAAAGGCAGCCTTACTAGGAACTGCTTCCATCCTGCGACGAGATCTGTAATAACATCAAACATCCACATCTGCCTACCCCAGGTCCTTGGTAAGGACTTGACAGGTAGACAAAATGCCAAATCCAGTCTGAACACCTGGCTGATTGTGTGATGATCCATAATAATAATAATAAAGTTGGAAGGGACCTTGGAGGTCATCTAGTCCAAACCCCTGCTCAGGCAGGAAACCCCATAGCATTTTGGACAAATGGCTGTCCAGTCTCTTCTTAAAAACTTCCAGTGTTGGAGCATTGACTGCTTCTGGAGGGAGGTTGTTCCACTGCTTAATTGTTCTAACTGTCAGGAAGTTTCTCCAATGCGCACTTGTGTGTGCAAACATGCATGTCCCCGAGGTATTTTTTTTCCAAAAGGCAAGTAGATTTTTTCTTTGTTTTTCCTTGAAGACATTTTGCTTCTCACCCAAGAAGCTTCTTCAGTTCTGACTGAATGGTGGAGAATGGAAAGATTTAGTCATTCAGTCAGAACTGAAGAAGCTTCTTGGGTGAGAAGTGAAACGTCTTCAAGGAAAAACAAAGAAAAAATCTGCTTGCCTTTTGAAAAAGCACCTTTGGGATAATTCTGACCTGGATGACTGAGAAGCCCCATAGACACATTCACATGACATCACAGTTTCCCTCTACACATGCTTTTCCAGAAATCGACTGTCATTGTGACTGGTAAAGGGGTCTACAACCCTGACAGATTAAGTTGAAAATCAGAGCGATATCTGCCAATGCAACCTTTTCCAACCTGAGTGGCTGTCATAACAATGCATTTCAATTTTCAGAATTTCCCAGCCAGCCTGACTATTGCTAAGACGTCTCAGAATTGGAGTCCACAGGTTTAGTGGAGGTTGAGGAAAGATTGTTTCAGTAGATTCCGTTGTGTATTCAGCCCATCCCTGCTGATGTAAATACATCTGCAGAATTTTCTACCAGGATGTATTTGGGTGTCCTCCTCGATCCACAGCTAAATTTGGAACATCATTTCTCGGCTGTGGCGAGGAGGACATTTGCCCAGGTCCGCCTGGTGCACCAGTTGCGGCCCTATTTGGACCGGGAGTCTCTTCTCACAGTCACTCATGCCCTTATCACCTTGAGGCTCGACTACTGCAATGCTCTCTACATGGGGCTACCTTTGAAAAACGTTCGGAGACTTCAGATAATGCAGAATGCAGCCACGCGAGCAGTGTTGGGCCTGCCCAGAAATGCCCACATTTCGGCATCACTCCGCGAGCTGCATTGGCTGCCAATTGGTCTCCGAACGCAATTCAAAGTGTTGGTTATGACCTATAAAGCCCTACATGGCATCGGACCAGGTTACTTATGGGACCGTCTGCTGCCCCATGAAACCCAGCGACCGGTTAGGGCCCAGAGAGTCGGCCTTCTCCAGGTCCCGTCAGCCAGACAGTGTCACCTGGCGGGGCCTAGGGGAAGAGCCTTCTCTGTTGCGGCCCCGGCCCTCTGGAATCAACTCCCCCCAGAGGTCCATATTGCCCCCACCCTCTCCGCCTTTCGTAAACTCCTTAAGACACATCTTTGCCGACAGGCCTGGGGCAGTTAACATCTTGCCCCAGCCAGTGTATGTTTGTGTGTACGTTTGTTGAATGAATGGTTTCTTAAATTTAGGGGTTTTCTTTTTATATATGTATTTTTTATATATTTACTATGTAGTATTTTAATATTGGATTTCTATTTATGCTGTGAGCCGCCCTGAGTTCTCGGAATAGGGCGACATAGAAATTTAATTAATTAATAATAATAATAATAATAATAATAATAATAATAATAATAATAATAATAATAATAATTTGCCCAGGAAACTTTTCAGGTGGATTGTATGCAGATTTTCCCCAGACTTCAATACCTGGATCACAATTCTCAAATCATCCAGAATGCACGCCTTTTCCCCTCATTGGCAGTATAAATAGTGAAAGGAACTTTTTGACAGTTTGAGTGTTAAAATGCATCCGACTGCAAGCAACACAGGACTGGATTTCAACAGATGTCAAAATAGATTTCTGTGAGAGAGATTTTGCTTTACAAGCAGGGGTTCATAATAGCTCAATTTTAAATTGCATTTCCCTGCAAGAGGGAAGCTTCTCACTGCTAATAGAAACCCAGGAATTGTGTGTGTGTGTGTGTGTGTGTGTGTATACAAATACACAATATTTTGAAAAACAGACTGCATGCAAATGCTTGAAATGAAAAAGTGTTTGCACCAAATGGATCCGTGTCTCAGACTTTTCTGAGGCTTTGCTATATTTCAGTATATATGCCATTTAAGATGGAAGCTATTCTTGGTTTAAAGGCAGAAAATTCAAAAATAGCCATGGCGGAAGAAATCATGTAAAAATAAAGAAACGGAGGTCTGAGCGGAAATGGATGTCAGCATTTTTTCTGAAACTACTTAGATGAGATGAAAAGGCCTTTGCTGCTTAAAAAAAAAAAGGAATTTGCCATTTATATTTTTCAGAGTTCCTAAAAAAAATATATGATTCCATGACTTAATGGATTATAGTTGGAATTAACTCTGCCTGCCCTCCTTCCTCTCCCCTCGCAACAATTTTGTAATTTGATGGAAATTGCTTTAGTTTCTTTTTTGTTTTTGGAAAAGAAAATGTTAATAGTATTCTCAAGGGTCGAAAGCGAGAGGAAAGAACATTTGCCATTCATTGTTCCATTTTTTCTCCAGAAGTCTGCTGTAGATTCCTCATTTTTAGGAAATATTCTTATAAAAGGAAGCTGCTTCCAAATAGAAGCATAGACAGCTAGGGAAACTGGAGAGCACTTAAGAGATTGATTGATTGATTGATTGATGATAGATTGGTTGATTTCATGCCATCAAATCAGAGTCAGCTCTTAGTGACCACATAGGTAGATCTTCTCCAGAGGTATCTGTCCACAACTTAGTTCTTCAGGTCTCCCAACAGTCGTTGTTGGAATCAAATCCATCCACCTTGCAACTGACCATCTTCTTCTCTATCCTACTACTTTTATCAACAGTAAGGGTGTCTCAAGGAAGCTAGGCCTTCACAGTGTTTCCAAGGTAAGGCCATTTGAATCCTGGTCAAAAGAATATCTAAAGAAATTTAAAAGCAATCTGAGAAGTATGTCATGGACCAACCAACAGTTCTTCTGTGGGACAAGGAAGACTGAAGTTGGGCATTGTGTTAATTCGATGTGGTTTTTCCAGTCTGTCAGCCAGTGTGCAATCATGGTTGAGCTGCTCTCCTACCCATAATTGTTTCGGCTAAGTAATGGAACTCTCTCTAAATCTCTCTAAATCAGTAATTCTCCATTTCAAGTGGGCGATAGAGTGAGATAGTGGATGCTTGAAGGTAGCCCTTTATATAAGGAGAACATCCAACCTGGAAAGAGGGAAGGAGAAAATATGGCTCAGATCTCAAGAAAATTTTTTTAGAAGAGATATCTATTTTACACCCGTGGGCTTTTGAGGAAAGTTTCTCTCCCTCTGTTCATTTAATAACCACGCACGACAAGGCATCTTCAATTCCAGCCTGTCTAATTAAGATGTAATACTGTGTAAGAGTTTGCAGCAAGCTCCCACAATGCTCTTCGCTGCTCTGTGTCAGGTGGTGCTAAGGTGAAAATTCATATGTATTATGGAAAGCAAAGCCTTTTTGCAACTTTATGCATATGCAATCTTTCTTCATTGCCATTTATTTAAAAGATGAAAGCCAATGTGATTCTTCTCAAGAAAAAAACATATATATGTGAAATTAGCTCACCGAGGGCTTAATTATCCTTTCCTTCCCCAATGGGAATGGATGCTGTTGGCGGTGCGCCGGGCTGTTCTCTTGACAAATCAAGTTGTTGGCTGAGGCATGAAGTGTTAGATTATGATCGACTCGGCGTGACATTGAGATTCATGGCTAGTATATTACGCAGAGAGAAAGGGGATTTATGCTTCATATCCACTTTTGAATTCATGCTGAGACAAGTGCATCATTGTGTTCAACCTTAGGTGTTCACGTTCTGCGTCTTGGGAACGAACAATATTACAATTGCTCAAACATTTGTGGAACAAGTGAGATTAAATAAAGCTGGGATGCCACCTCTGTTTTTCCCTTTGTGCTGCAGCCCTTTCAAGAAAGATGGAGAATCGTACGTCACATATTCAGAGCTGAGAAAGCAGTAGTCATAATGCAGATCACTAAAAAAAAGTTGAATTAATATCTGTAGTTCACAAGACCATCTTAATGAATTGAACTGGAAATATGTCCATGGGGGAAGACCTACATCAGTGGTGGCGAACCTATGGCACGGGTGCCAGAGGAGGCACTCAGAGCCCTCTCTGGGGGCACGTGCACCATCGCCCGAGTCCTAGGCCTTCAGCTGGGTTTTATAAAACCTTTTCGCTTTAGGCCTCCGCTGCCATGTGCAAAAAAAAAAAAAAGGTTCAATGAATCAGTCAATTTCAACTTCTCACAGGAAAAAAAATCTTGCAAAGTTGGAATTGATTGATTGAACTTTTTAGTCCCACACAGTCTGCCATTACCACTGCAGCCATGCCCACCCAATGGGCCACACCCATCCAATGGGGCACACCCACCCAGCACCCGACGATGCATAAGTGGGTTTTGGGTTGCAGTTTGGGCACTCGGTCTTTAAAAGATTCGCCATCACTTACCTACATCATCTTCACTTCTAGATGAAACACTGTGGATAGAAAACGGGGCTTCCAGTTTGTGGACAGTAATACCATATCAGTTTGGAGATTTCTTTGGAAGGCAACTGGACAAATTCTACAGCTTGTACAAAATTCCTGGAAGCATAATTTGGATCCATCAACTCAAAGGAATGTGTGCGATCCGACAGTGACTAAACTGAGTTAATTAAAAAGTTAAAAAGAAATAATACACTGATGAACTGAATTTGATGCATTTGAATCAATGTGAGATTGTGAGATTAACGCCACACCATTCAGCACTCTGAACAGAAACATTGGATCAATTGACTTCGATGTTTTGAATCAATTTGAATTCACCTAGCTTCAGGAACTTTGTAAGTTTTCCTAGTTTGTTTATTTATACTAATCTTTGCTACCCTTGTATCCTCCAGATGGGATTGGTTTCCATGATCCCTATGATTGGTCATGTTGTAAAAAGACCAGTGCTTTTTTTCTAAAAAAGAAAGTTGCCAGAACTCACACACGTCATACAACCTGCCTTGCCTACCCTACAAAGTTCCATCCAAAAAAGGTGCCGGAATTCCGTTCTGGGCGTTCTATGAGAAAAAAAAAAGCCCCTGAAAAAGACCATTCTGTAAAAATAATTTTATCCTGCACTGTGAATGACTTAAGACAACTTAAGAAAAGCACAACTGAAAATAGCAAATGCTATAGATTGCAAAAGTAGAAATGCAGAAATTAGAATTGCGTACAAAAATAAAACATGCTGAGGATTCCAGAGCAGGAAAAATGGCAGCCATTACTTAGGAGGCATTCAACTGCCAGAAGTAATTTCTCATGATAGATATCCAAAAGTAAAATGGGGTCCTCTATGCTTCATGAGATAAAATGTTCCATTGTATTTGTTGACCTCAAGATGAATCACAGGGAAAGAAGAGGCAGAGGTGTAAAAATACAGCTTGGCTGGCACTCTGTTGCACCCTTAGATACCTCCAGAATGGATGGGTTAAAATTTGGCCCATTTTTATAGAAGTCAAGAGCTAGAAGTGAGCATTTAGGGCAGGGGTCTTCAAACTTGGCCACGTCAAGACTTATCAACTTCAATTCTCAGAATTTCTCACCCAGCCATGCTGAGGAAATGCTTTGTCTCTTTGAAGTTTGTCTTTCCTTTGGTTGGCACTGACTGGCTGTAATTTAAATCCATTATTAAATTATCTGAACTCTGGAATGAGCAAGAACCAGCCTCAATCTGCTTATATTTAATAGCCATTCCGGTGTGTGGAGAATGCTGTCATACTGTCCTTCAGTTGTCTTCTTAAAAGCTAAACATGAGGCCAGCTCCTTCCATCCATCTCATAGGCCTCAATTTGTAGTCCTCTGATCAGCTAAGCTCCCTCCTTCAATTTCTCTGAATCCTTCTTAAAGCTGGTCCTCCCACTTCACAGTGGAGGTGAGGTCTGATGAAGGCAGAAAAGAGCCAAACTCTTGCTTGTTGGAATTTGGCTTGGGAAATTACGCTTTGGTGGACGCAGCCTAAAAGTGCATTTGTCTTCATTTCAGCCACATCTCACATTTATTTATTCAGAGTGGAAAATAAGGTCAACCTGAAGCTCCTTAAGCCTTGCAAAGATTTAAGGCGGTGATTTAATCCTGAAGGATCCTGAAGTCCTGAAGTCCAGGTAGTCCCCGACTTAAGGTTAGAATTGAGCCCAACATTTCTGTTGCCCAAGCGAGTCAGCTGTGAAGTTAGTTTTGCCCCATTTCACAACCTATCTTGCCACGGGCCTTAAGCGAATCACTGCAGCAGATAAGTTAGTCACAGGGTTGTTAAGCGAATCTGGCTTCCCCACTGACTTTGTTAGTATGAAGGTCATAAAAGGGGATCACACGACCCCGGGACCCAGCAACCGTCATAAACATGAGTCAGTTGCCACGTGTCTGAATTTTGATCCCGTGACCTTGGGGATGCCGCAACTGTCCTAAATATGAAAAACGGTCATAAGTGCCATTGTAACATTGAATGGTCACTAAACGAACTGATGCACATCAAGGACTACTTGGAATGAGCATCTTCTGCTTATAAACCCAATAGAGTGTTGACTCAATTGACTGGCAATGACCACAAAAGAGAATGGAAGCAATTTAACGTGGGACGGAACCCTCAAGATGTAAGATGGGGAAGCATCCTCTCTCCCAGCTCCTCCCCGTTATTCTCACCTTGTTACATCCCCTGTCCTCCTTTCCCGACCCTATCACAACCCCGGTTGCTTGTCAGAAGGACGCAAAAGGGGATCACATGGAAAGCTGGCTCCCTCTTGGCATAAGAGGAAGGTCATTTATGGAAAGATCTTGCTGACTGAAGTTGACCAGCACCAATTAATTAGTGCAGACATGTCAAACACAAGGCCCGGGGGCTGGATGCAACCCGCGAAGCAGTTTCATGTGGCCCGCGAAGCCATCCTGGAAATAGCGAGGGAACGGCCCCCGCTGCCTTGGCCCCAGCCCAGGCTGGCCGGGAGCCAATGTACAATCTTGTGGTGGCCATCTATGGTGAAACGCATTCAGTCTTAGCTCCACAAGGCCGTCTGGAAAGAGCAAGGAACCAGCCCCTGCCGTGTCGGCCCCGCCCCCTGGGTGCATGCTGGGGAGGGGTCACCCTTTGTGAAAAATGAAGAAATGGAATTGGTGCTTGCCCCGGTCCCCCCGACTTCTGCCAGAGACCCTCAGATCTGTCCCACTCCTGCCCAGGCCCCCACAGGCACCCTTGACATGAACGATGTAGAGCTGGCCACACCCACCCAGTAGGCCACATCCACTCTATTCACACCCACCCAGTAGGCCACACACCCCTGCCCCCCCCGAGGGCAACCACAATGCTGATGCGGCCCTCAATGAAATTGAGTTTGACACCCCTGAATTAGTGGGATCAGTTCATGTTTCAAAATTGCCCTCCTTTCCCCAGCACGTAATTCATTTCTGTACCAGGGATGGGCAAGACAGCTTGTTTTATGATTAATAGCTATTCTTTATTAAATTGCAAGTTATCTTATGTTGCCTTCAGTATATAAAAAAGGGCCCCGAACTGGAGCTTTATAAATATGCAAATTTATTTACATTTAATCAGTCATGAAAAGGAAGATGAACAACGGAATGCTCTTTATTAAATCAGACGACAGGCCCATTTTTTAATATTAAAAGCAAAGCAAACGGATACTCTGAACAAAATATCCAGCCCGGGCAACTTTTGGAACGTTGGAGAAACTGAAATGGTAAAACCTCTGTTGAATCCAAAGAAGTCTTCATAAATATTGATGCCTTTTTAAAACGGGGGGGGGGGAAACATGTTTGGGGCTCTGCTTTGAGTATGGTAACTCAAAGGGTTGATCTAAAAAGTTGCAAAAATGTCCCATCCACCTCAAATCTTTATTTTACAAAAAGAAATCATTTATTTGTAGTATAAAAAAAATCATCCAAATAGGAGAAGGTATTCAGCACTGCCCTGCTTTAAAGTAGGAGCTGAATATTCATAGTCATTATTTTCAATAACAGTGGAATATTTAATTCCACTAAACAGAGGTTTTGAAGGGAAAACATTCATTGGCCTTCAGTCCCAGTGGTTTAATCGTTTTCCCTTGGAGGAGGAGGAGGAGGAAGAGGGGGAGGAGGGGGAGGAGGAGGAGGAATGGGACACAGGTCAGTCTCTAATTGTTGATGTCTGATAACATCCCATCTCCTCCAGATAGGGCCTCCTCCAAGTTCTGACCAATATATCATGCAAAGACAGAGCTGTGAGTTCACTTGTCTTCTAACTTTGGTCTCTCAACATCTCCATTTCAAAAGCAATGCAGTTTGGGGATGACCCTTTCTTTATACAAAGTAAGGTGGTTATTCTCAAGGTATATACAGCAGGAGAAGACAGGCATAGTCCCTCTAGCTACCTCCTGTCGAGATCTTTTCCCTATACTCCTGGATTAGAAGCACCAGCTGGACTGATGCCTATGAAGAACAGTTGCAGGAATCGGGTATGTCTAGTTTAAGGAAAAGAAGGACTAGGGGTGACATGATAGCAGTGTTCTAATATCTCAGGGGGTGCTATAAAGAAGAGGGAGCCAAGCTATTCTCCAAAGCGCCTGAAGGCAGGACAAGAAGCAACGGATGGAAACTAAATAAGGAGAGAAGCAACCTAGAACTAAGGAGAAATTTCCTGAGGGGAGAGAACAATTAATCAGTAGAAGGACCTGCCTCCAGAAGTTATGGGCACTGTAACACTGGAGTTTTAAGAAGAAATTGGACAACTATTTGTCTCAAATGGTATAGGGCCATGGTGGCGAACCTATGGCATGTGTGCCACAGGTGGCACGCAGAGCCCTCTCTGTAGGCACGCGCGCCGTCGCCCCAGTCCTAGGCCTTCAGCTGGATTTTATAAAACTTTTTCACTTTAGGCCTCCGCCACCGTGTGCAAAAAAAAAAAGTTTCAATCAATCAATTTCAATTTCTCACGGGAAAAAAAAAGATCTCGTAAAGTTGGAATTGATTGATTGAACTTTTTAGTCCCACCCAGTCTGCCATTACCATCGCAGCCACACCCACCCAATGGGCCACACCCACCCAATGGGCCACGCCCACCCAGCATCTGACAATACATAAGTGGGTTTTGGGTTGCAGTTTGGGCACTCAGTCTCTAAAAGGTTCTCCATCACTGGTATAGGGTTTCCTGCTTGAGCAGTTGGTTGGACTAGAAAACCTCCAACTCTGTTATTCTGTTATTCTGACTGCTGTTGACCTACACTGGCAAAATAAAATTTGGACTACCCTGCTTCATATGTTGGCTGTATCCATGAATTGTTTCAGGCCACAAGGATGCCTGTATGTCAATCCAATCCTTGGTGTCATTTGTACAGCATTGGCTTGATCCCGTGCACTGATCACTGATCTGTTTTCCTTATGTTTATTATTCTCCTTCTCATGATTTTTTAAATTGAGTGTTTACTGCCTTATGCACCATGTTGGGTGGGGAAGTGGGAAATTACTTAGCTAGGTAAATAATGTTTGATAGGGTAGCAAGCAATTGCTAGAAGGATGAATGGGAAAGCAAGTGCAAGAACTCAGAAGATGGAGTTTGTGTCTACCCTGCCTTGCACCTAGTAAACTAGCTGCTGGCCTGCTGCTATGATGGAAAACAACAGTCTTTTGTTAATTTTTGAAATATAGCTCAACGATTACCTTCTGAATCACAAGCAGCAGGCCCTCCATACTGTACTTGTTGATGGAAAGTGAAAGCAAAAGAGGATTATTGCTTCTCCATCCAGCTTTTCTGTGAACATTTGTGAACATTTCAAATGTATCCAACTGACCACAGCAGGGGACAAAATACTAGGCTAGATGGTCTGTGGTTTGAGCCAAGAAGGGGAAGTGAGCATACAAAAGTTCAAAGAAATAGTGCAAGACCGGAAGACGTGAAGAAACCTGGCCCACAGAATTGCCCAAAGTCAAACTCAACTGAATGGATAATGTCATCAACATCATCGTCAAATGGGAAGCATCATCCTGTCTTTCCAAACACCTAGAACTATTTGTGATTCCAAAAAGTAATGTTGATTCAGCAACTATAATGGTCAGATTCAAAGGTGATGCAGACCAGATTCTAAGATCCTCCTGTGACCTCTCCTGCTAAGAATATCCTACGCTCTAAAGAAAAGAAATTCATATGCTGCAAAAGCTATCATGTGAACCAAACTGTCTTCAACACTCAGGGGTTAAAAAAATATCCTAAGCCAACCCACTCTACATGTTGAATAAGTAACATGACTTCGATGGATGTAGGCAAGTTCCATTGCCCTAGACAAAAGGGGATAAAACATTTTAAAGTCCAGGGCAACACAGTAACATTTGGAAGTAGATCAGCATGGATCCTCCCTAATTCACTGGAGGATCAGAAAGGAGATGGCCTAACACAATCAGACTTATATAGTTCTGTTATTATAGTCCATGTCATTAAAAGTTGACTTCCTGGCCTTTCTAACGGACCTGTATCAATCTATGATATAGTCTGGGACACTTTGTATGAATGTCCAACTCATTTTTCCCACTTCATCACAAATCCCCGGCTACTAATACATTGCTCACCCTGATCTAATTGAATGGGATTTTAAAGCAATAGAGCAAGCATGCTGAACCATTTGTATGCTCACACCTCACAGATAAATGAGCATGCTGTATGAAATTTCAGCTGGCCTTCAAAATCCTTGGATCACTTTAGAAAACAAAAAAGGCAGCTCAAACAACTCTCCAGGTATCAAATACTTTGCTTCAGTGCTGCTGCATCTCCCTGACTTTATTTAACCCCATCTTACTCACTACTGATCAGCTAGATTGTTTCCCAAGGCCTGTAAATCAGGTGCCCGTGATGCCATAATGTCTCATGGAGAAAGCTACATGAGTGGTTATTCGCTGTGACTTAAAATAGCTGCAGGCTACCCAGCCCTTCTCTAATTTCTCCCATGTTGCGTATAACTGTTATTTGTCACAGCTGCAGATTGTGGTGTCCTCCATGCCATGGTCAAATCATCCACAGCCATATTGGCCTCACCAGGAGCATATGGATACATTTTCCAGCCATCCTTGCCTCTAGCTATCTCAAGGTCAACTGTGAAATGCCTCGTACCATATGGTCACCCAAGCTACTGAATGGCTTTCCTCAGCTCTGCAGCTTAGGAGTGCTGTAACCTGGAACCTGAATTTCTGCACTATCTCTAGCAACTGAAATTAACAAGAGATGCCCATCTCATGAATGAAAGCAAATATACGTGTCCCAGGATAATGTTGCAGGATCCAATCTGAGTCGGTCACTGGGACCAGAAGTTTTAGTCTTCCAAGATTTTGGACTTGTGCTGAAGCCCATCTTCAGAGAAATTCTCTCTCTCTCTCTACAATGTGTCTCCACATTCTGGAAAGAGAGAAGTTCCTTGAGGATGGGTTCCAGCATGAGTCCAAAAGCTTGGAAGACTAAATGTCTGGTCCTGCTAAGCGACTCAGATAGTATCCTGCAAATATTCATTTGGTTAAAAACAATCACCTTCTTCAACAGAACTTATTTAATGAGTTGTTGTTGTTAGTTTGCAAAGTTGTGTCCGACCCATCGCGACCCCATGGACAATGTTCCTGCAGGTCTTCCTGTCCTCTACCATCTTCTGGAGTTCATTTAAGCTCACATCTACTGCTTCAGTGACTCCATCCAGCCACCTCATTCTCTGTCGTCCCCTTCTTCTACTGCGCTCCATCTTTCCCAGCATTAGGCTCTTCTCCAGTGAGTCCTTCCTTCTCATTAGGTGGCCAAAGTATTTGAGTTTCAACTTCAGGATCTGGCCTTCTAAAGAGCAGTCAGGGTTGATCTCTTCTAGGACTGACTGGTTTGTTCACCTTACAGTCCAGGGGACTTGCAGGAGTCTTCTCCAGCACCATAGCTCAAAGGCCTCAATTCTTTGGCGCTCAGCCTTTCTCAGCCTTTCTTCACAGCCATACATTGCAGCTGGGAAAACCATGGCCTTGACTATACATACTTTTGTTGGCAGGGTGATGTCTCTGCTTTTATTTAATGAGATTTTGATACAATTTCCTCTGACAATTTAGCTCAGCTTTTGCCTTTGGGATGGCATGTATTGTTCTTCCTTGAAACTTCTTCTAATTGCATCGATAAACTTTTGACCACTGCTGCTCCACCAACTGCTAATGTTCTACTCCAACATGACTCACTGGAAGATCATTCGGTGATATTGTTCTCATAATACAGATAGTCCTTGAGTTATGATCATTCATTCAGCAACTATTCAAAGTTACCACAGTGATGAAGGAAGGGATTCACAACTAGTCCTTGAAGTTTGATAAGACTTTCTGATAAGCGGAAGACATTTGGGAAGCACTGGTCTCAAAAGACCCTTTCCAACTCTATGCTCCTAAGATTTAACATATAAAAAATTACTCTTGGGGAGACCTATATTTTGGGACATTAGCAAAATTGTTTGTAGGGGGGCTTTCTCTTGAAAGAGAGAAAGGAGGTAAGGAGCACTGAGTATCCTGACCATGGTTGGGCATCTCTTCTCTTCATTGAGACCCATGGATTTATTTATTATTTATTATTTAAACTTCTGTGCTGCCCTTCTCCTAAGACCCAGGGCGGCTTACAATAACAATACAATAAAATTAATTACATTCATACAGCATACAATCACAGTCAACACACAGTTGCTGATGGAGGGACATTCCTAGGCCCAGGGGCAGAGTGCAGTTCATACGCCCCAAGCTTGTTGGCATAAATGCGTCTTCAACAATTTCTGGAAAACTAGGAGGGAGGAAGCAGTGCGAACCTCTGTGGGAAGCTGGTTCCAGAGGGCTGGGGCAGCAACGGAGAAGGCCCTTGCCCTAGGCCCGCCAGATGGCATTGCCTGACAGACGGGACCCGTAGGAGGCCAACCCTATGTGCCCTAACCGGTCGCTGGGATTCATGAGGCAGAAGACGGTCCCGCAAGTATCCTGGTCCATTGCCATAAAGGGCTTTATAGGTCATAACCAACACTTTGAAATGTAAAACAAGCTACATGATACACACTGGTACATTCTCCAGTTCCATGCCCTCCAGCCTTCCTTCCTTTTGTTGCCACAGACCACTCTCTCTCATTGTTAATGTAGGGCTACTCCTATGGGGAACCACAATACAGTGACACTTGAGAACCTGAACAGCTGTATGACAGTTCAAATTCTGAAGTGCCTCCTCAAAATCCCAACACGGCTCTAGCAAAAACTTTGGGAAAATCATCAGCTTGAAAAGAATCTCGAGATTAGAAGACAAAGCAAAGAACAGCGCCATTATACATCAGATTAATATTTACAATGAGCAGTTCAGCTTGAAGGGTTTTTTTTTTTAAGCGTAAAATATTTTGAAATTGTTAGAGAGAGAAAAAAAGCTCTGCAATGTTCAAGGCTCCTCTCCCCTCTCCACCTCTATTCATGCAAAGTGATTTTCATGACGGCAAAACTCTATAGCAAATTGTGCTATTACCTGGTGAAAAGAACAATGGTGGCGATTAGATCTCTTAATGACAGTGCTAATTTCATTACAGGAGAGAGTGGAATATGATGAGGATTGTCTGCTATTCAAGGGGGGAAAAAGATTTTGAAGGTGTCTTTGACTTCACTCAGAGACCTTGAATTAAAAAGAGAAAGAGAATTAAGGAAAGGAATTTCCTCCTCCTCATTCCCAGTATGAAGTTAACCATTAAGCTCTGATTACTGCAGAAGCCTGGCTGGTTAAGAGACAAACACAGAGATGTTCCTTTTTCTGGAAGTTTGTATTGCAATGTCAGAAAACAAAATAAATAAATTTATTTATTTTATTTATTTTGTTTGGACTTATATGCCGCTCCTCTCCGAAGACTCGGAGCGGCTTACAACATATATATAAAACAACAATTACAATCAAGTCCAAGCAAAAATATATAAAAAATCAAACCCCACACATATTCATCAGTCACACAACAACCCACAATCATCCCCAGGCCTGCCGGCAAAGATAGGTTTTAAGATTCTTTCGGAAGGCCAGGAGAGTGGGAGAAACGCAGACTTCAGGAGGCAGTTGGTTCCAGAGGGTGGGCGCCACAACAGAGAAGGCCCTACCCCTAGGGCCCACCAGACGACATTGTTTCGCTGACAGGACCCGGAGGAGGCCGGCCCTGTGCGCTCTCACCGGTCGAAGGGAAGTATGTGGCAGAAGACGGTCCCGTGAGTATCCTGGTCCCATGCCATGAAGGGCTTTATAGGTAATGACCAACACTTTGAATTGCGCTCAGAGACCAATAGGCAACCAATGCAGCATGCGGAGAGTTGGCGAAATGTGGGTACGACGTGGAAGGCCCACAATTGCTCGCGCAGCTGCATTTTGCACTAATTGTAGTCTCCGAACACTCTTCAAGTGTAGCCCCATGTAGAGAGCATTGCAGTAGTCGATCCTCGAGGTGACAAGGGCATGTGTGACTGTGAGGAGAGACTCCCGATCCAAATAAGGACGCAACTGGTGCACCAGGCGAACCTGGGCAAATGCCCCCCTTGCCACAGCCGATTAATGATGTTCCAATGTCAGCTGTGGATCGAGGAGGACACCCAAGTTGCGAACCTTCTCCGAGGGGTTAGGCCAGGACAAAAAAAATGCAGTTAGGCCAGGACAAAAAAACTGGGAAATTGCTGCCCTGGTAGAGCTTGGGATGGTTGAAGACCATGGTTGTGTTGCTACTTTGGATTGCTTATTTTTTAATCGTTTCATTCCTTATGTGGTGGTTTTTTTTTAAATTATTCTATTGTTGATAATGTACACCACCCTACGTTATGTGCCAAGTGGGGTGATTGAATCAATCAAGCCATCTATCAGTCAAATGAAAACATAAATAAATATGAATTCATAGCTCAGCACAGCCTACCGATTTTGCTGGAATTGCCCGTTATTATTCTTCCTGTGGAAAACATATAGATATTTTCATTTTCATTGGTGTACTGATCCCAAGCATTTTTTTTTATTCAAAAAGGTAAAGGTGTCCTTGCAGGTTTTACCCCACTAGTCATGACTGACTAAGGGGTGCTGCTCATCTCTGTTTCTTAAGCCAAAGAATTGGTGTTGTCCAGAGATGTTTCCATGGGTCATGTGCTCACAGCAGCACAGAGTGTGCGGCAAAACACAGAACACTGTTACCTCCCCACGTGTTTATATGCAGTACCTATTCATCTACTTCCATTTGCATGCTTTGGAACTGCTAGGTTGCAAAGAGCTGGGATAAGGGACAGGAGTTCACTCTGGCGCATAGCACACGGGACTTGAACTGCTGAGCTAGAGACCTTTAATGGTCTAAGACTCAGCAACCTAACCACTGAACCACCAGGTGCCTTTTATTCAAAAGCAACCATCTCACTAACCAAAGTGACTCTGGGTAACATCCCGTATAATGAAAACATAAATATTTTTTTAAAAAAATGTTCAAAATTTACAAGAGTTAAATAAGGACTAAAAACCAAGAGCACAAACAATATGGAGGTAGGATCTTCTCTATTACAATGCCTTGGTAAGGCCACACTTGGAATACTGCATCCAGTTTTGGTCACCATGATGTAAAAAAGATGCTGAGACTCTAGAAAGAGTGCAGAGAAGAGCAACAAAGATGATTAGGGGACTGGAGGCTAAAACATATAAGGAACGGTTGCTGGAATTGGAGATGTCTAGTTTAATGAAGAAAAAGATGAGGGGTGACAGGATAGCAGTCTTCCAGTATCTCAGGGGCTGCCACAAAGAAGAGGGAGTCAAGCTATTCTCCAAAGCGCCTGAAGGCAGGACAAGAAGCAACGGATGGAAACTAACTAAAGAAAGAAGCAACCTAGAACTAAGGAGAAACTTCCTGATGCTGAGAACAATTAACCAGTGGAACAACCTGCCTCCAGAAGCGGTGAATGCTCCAACATTGGAAGTTTTTAAGAAGAGACTGGACAGCCATTTGTCTGAAATGGTATAGGGTTGGACTAGAGCAGTTGCCTGAGCAGGGGGTTGGACTAGATGACCTCCAAGGTCCCTTCCAACTTTATTATTATTATTATTATTATTATTATTATTATTATTATTATTATTATTATTATTGTTGTTGTTGTTGTTGTTGTTGTTGTTGTTATTACTTCACCAGACACCTCCAGCATAGTGACCCTCCATTAAGCCCCCAGAGCTTTGTTTTAAGGCCCTTCCAGAAAGCTAAAAAAAGGGGGAGGGGGCAGATCTTACCTCCAGCCGCAAGATCTTCCAAGTAATTAAGATCAAATCTTCAGAGCAGTGGTGTGAAGAGACTACGGTTGAGCCAATCTCTTTTCTCTTTCTGTAATATGCCTTTGTTTCCAACCCTGTAGTCACTCCACTTCATTTCTAGAAAGGTAGTCAATGAAAGTACGTTGCAAACACGAATCTTTACCTGAATCTCATAGAAGCTGGACGTTTTGTCAAAATGGTGAAAAATGTTTTGTGAAAAACATGGGAAACGCTCCTGCCCTTAAATATGTGTGTGCAATATCATGTCACATGTAAAAAAAAAAGGCATAGTTTTTTTGACATTACTTCACAGTGTCATTACATCATTCATCCCCCGCAGAGGCCGTTGGTGAACAATGTTGTGGATATTTGCAGATGCTCTAACATCATCTTTATTCAGCTGGACAGCTGTCACTGTATTTTAGAGTCAGTAGGTTAAATTATGAGTTTTAGGTTAGTAGTAATACCATAATAGTTTCTTCTTTAAATTGCAAACGGAAGCAGGAATGAAATAGAAAGGGCTTTGGGAGAAATATGGAGAAAGTGAAACTGAAATGGATTAAAAACAGACTGTTTGATGCCTACTCCAGAGGAAACGTCTTCATGCAGCAATGAGGTGGTCACTCATGCAGCAGTGAGAAGCTTTTAATTGTGATTATATATTGACCCAAAAAAAGGGAATGAAGGGGAGCGGAAAGCATTTTAAAAAAGAAAAGGAAAAATGATAACAGGACAATCGTCCTCCTTTCAATGTACAAAACAGAATTAAAAGCAAAAACACCCTCTTAATTGATCTCCTATAAAGTAATTACACTTTAGTAAGAGGTAAGAATGCCAATGCAGTGGTTTTGGGGTGTTTTATGTGAATTCTCCCCAACTGAAAGTCCTTTAAAGTCAAATTGCACTTCAAAATTTCATTTGCACACTGCAAAAATGATATAGTTAAGTTTTCAATGGGAGGTGAATTATTCATTAAGGGAGATAATGGTTTTAAACTAACCAAGGAGCTATAACATTAGCATAAAGAATGCCTTATGTCACATTAATTTTAAAAAGAGGAAACACATAACATGAAAGACACTGACAATCTTTTGTGCATGTGCACACAGTCCCGTTAAACAAAAAGCAGTTATTTGGGCACAACCACTTGGTTGCATGTTAATCACACACAGAAGTTGTTTTATAACCCCATTTGATCTTGGTTATTAATTGCGTTGTGGCAGTTCAATTGGCTACTTTCCATTCCACAAACTTTATCTTTTTAATAGGATGTTATAAACCTCAAGCTCCAAATACACAGAATTAAAGAATTGATGTTCTCTTCCTTGCCACTTTCCCATATTTACAGTGTAAATATCTGACATTCTATTAATTCCTACTCAAAGCAGAAAAACAAATTAAAAATATTGATGTTGGCAACAAAAGACAACTGATCATCTTCAACAAAATCATTTAATTGTAGTATTCAATATCCCACAAATAATAAATTGCACAGAGCCAACTTGAATTGCCAATGGAAAATTGTCTCCTGCAAAACCAGACTGCAGTCAACATTTACAAGTAAAGTCACAATTGTCTTTTATTTATTAGCAGGCAAGGTTGTTAATAATAATAATCTGTGCATTGACAACATTTCTACTTGTCAGTTGCAAAAGGCCACACAGCTTTCATCCGCACATAGACCATGGCAAGTACATTACAACATCCTAGGTTCTTGGAAACAACTTGATGCTTATGAAGGCCAGCTTCAGCTAAGAACTGGCAGCTGTGATTTTACATTATTGTGAACAGAATAGATAAAAAAAAAACTAGAGAAGATAACAAAACACAAAGACCTGCAAATAGAAACCGAACAATTGTGGCAAAAGAAAGCAAAGGTACCGACAGTAATAGGTGCCTTGAATGCAATCCTAAAACAACTGGAGCACCACTTAATCATCATAGACACTAACAAAATCCCCACAAACAACATCTGGCTATTCCCAGGTCCTTACCCTGCATGAGTTGTCCTATTGATGTCATGATGGTTTGTTTTGGACTTTGCTGCAAGGTGTTCTAATAACAAACTCCATCAGATATTGTCAAATCTACTGTCCAAACTACCTCATTCAACAGTCTCAAGATTTAAATTCCATGCCTCTTTCCCCCACCATAATATGCTGCTGGACATATTACTACTGCTTGTTTCTCAGCAATGAATGTGGAAGGCACCTGCATTGTGCTTTTAATGTAGACACCTGGCTGTCAGCCTTGGCAGCTTCATACCTTCTACTAAACAAGTCACCCTTCCATTTGTGGAGCCTCAAAGCTTCAAAGGACTTGAGGGATGACCCAGATTGTAAAGGTAGCTGATCATTAAAGAAAGACCCAACCTTAAAATGAGACATTTTATGACAGTGAGAAAAATTAGTCAGTGAAACAGCTTGCCTCCCAGAGTTGTAGATGCTCCATTATTGGAGGGTTTCAAGAAGAGATTGGAGAACATTTTGATTGGGTGGCATAAGATCTCCTGCCTTGAGCACAGAGTTGGAATAGGAGATCTCTGAAGTCTCTTTGAACCCTACAATTCAATGTTCTATATTCTGTGTTCACCCCAGTCCCTGAACAAGGACTAGGGGTGACATGATAGCTGTGTTCCAATAACTAAGGGGCTGTCACAAAGAAGGAGGGGTGTCAACTTATTCTTCAAAGCACCTGAAAGACGAGAACAAGAACTAGAACAAAGAAGAAATTTTCTGAAAGTTAGAACAATTAATCAGTGGAATAAATTGCCTCCAGAGGTTGTGGATGCTCCAACACTGGAGGTTTTAAAAAAGAGATTGGACAGCCATTTGTCTGAAATGATACAGAATCTCTTGCTTCAGCAGGGGGTGGGATTAGAAGACCTCCAAGGTCCCTTTCCAGTTTTGTTATTCTGTTATTCTGTGAATGACCTTGGGAGACAGAAGGAAGAGTCGTGAATTAGGCAACTTTCAGATAAGAGGCAGTTGGGAATGGGCTTATGTTAAACATCTCTGAAGGACCCTCCTTAGTTACATCAACTGTAAAGGGAGGAGAGCTGTCCTTTCAGACTTGCAAGATTCTATTAATATAATCTTCCAATAAAGTTAGAACTAGCACTGGGTGGACTTCTTATCTAGGCTGATATAGATAGAGGACACTACAGCTGATAATGATGTTTATTTTCAGACTCTTCCATCTAATTAAAACACACAGCAAGTAATACGCAGGTTGCTTTACGCCCGACAGATTCAGTGATTTTAGAAATGACTTATTATTTCCTTAATAATAGAACAATCAACACATAAAACAACCCAAAGGTACAAATATAAATTAGTGTGAAATTAAGGTCACCGATTTGATTAAAAGGCACAAACTTCCATTCGGATTAAAGAAATACGTAAAAGGCAGGATGCTGACAGTTGGATCATTGTTGCTAAATAAACAGACAAATCAATAAATAGCGCCATATAGTCATGTTGCAAACTCTTTCTTGTATGTGTGCCATGACATTGCATATACATCCAAAGAGGTGCAATTGTGTGATATTGCATTCATCCTGACAAAAGCAACAACATTCTAGGAACTGCCGCTCCTTGTCCCCCCCCTTCAACAACAATCTTAAGAGGTAGGTTGGACCGCTGCCCAGCAACCCGTTTCCTTTTCATCATGTTAAAAGAAGTTTTGTTGGCTTCAGTGTTTGCAATACACCCTTGAGTTGCTCATTATTTCAACATTGTCCTGCAGCTGCTGTTCTTAGCGGTCCCAGTTGCTCAGAATTTTAATTCCTGGTTGTTCCCATTTGGCTCTCAGCCATGACAGAAAAACAGCAGGGAAATTTTAAATGAAGGTTTATTTGTTGTTGGCAAACGCATGCTTTGAAGCAAATGAAAACAAATATTGGGACAGGGAAGGGGAAGATCTGGGTTGATATTTCCAAAAGGGGACAGGAATCTCTTCGATTAGGGCAGCCAAGTGGCAAGATTTTTAGTCTCAGTTTTTAAATATCATCTCAATATCCACATTTGCAGCTCTAACCCCAAAGATCTTCCTGGGATGAGCATGTAACCTTGTGATGTTACATAGGCATTCCAGGAAGCGCTGCGTGGAACAGAGTTTTGGACTGCTGCAAACTCAAATGCAGCTTATCTCCAGTTTGAAAATAGGAAAAGAAACGCAGTTTTGCAAAGATTCAAGAACTGAGAAGGAGGGGAAACAGGTCTCAGATTTCTTCTATATATGAATCATTCTTTTTAAGTTTTAGCCCCTGCCAAGTTTGGCAAGCAAATGCATTACCCCCTTCCGGAAAGAGAGGAAATGTTTGACCCTCTAAAGAAAGAAAAGAGAGGGGAGGGCATATTTATATGTCTGTGCATGTGCTAATTTATGCAGAATTGTTGGAATTTAAATAGATGTACCCTTCATCTCTCCCGAACGATTTGTGAGCCTGCTGCTCAGTCCCATGTTTACATCCTAGTTGCTGAATGGAGACAAGGTAAGATGTCTTCTCCTTCTGAACTTGAACTTGGTCCATAGTTGGGTGACATCTTCATTAAGAAGATTCAAGCTTCTGAAATTCTTCATTTAGAATGAAATTATGAAAAGCAGACTAAGGCAAGAAAGCAAAGAGTTAAAAATTAGGCCTGGGGTTCAGTGTAGACATAATACTCAAAATCAGTCCCAAGATGGAAGTTATGGATATCTTTCAACGCATTCAATTCAACACCATCTGTAAAGTCAGATACACAACTACCCTAACAATGACACATATACACGCGTGCATATATACATACTCCGTCTTCCTGTTTCATTATTAGCTTCCCAGGGGCCAATTATCACTCTAGCAGGTGGAGAGGATGTGAAGAGAGGAAGCAGGCCAAATGTTTTAATTAGCAGATGGGAACCCAGGTTTAGTGTAGCACTTCTCTTTGTCGTGAAACTGAAGCACTCCTGCTATCAGGATCCATTAAAATGCATTTATTTTATATTCTTTCATAAAGCACTCAGCAAGGAAACACATGAATGACAGGTGCATATTGATGAATGATTTATAAGGAAGCATTACAGATTTATGATGTGACCCCCCACTCATTGGTCATAAGAAAATGGCCCTATTTCTGTCTAGAGTGGACAGACAATGAGATATAGATAGATAGATAGATAGATAGATAGATAGATAGATAGATAGATAGATAGATAGATAGATAGATAGATAGATAGATAGATAGATAGATAGGTAGGTAGGTAGGTAGGTAGGTAGGTAGGTAGGTAGGTAGGTAGGTAGGTAGGTAGATAGATAGGCAGGCAGGCAGGCAGGCAGACAGACAGAGACAGAGTTCAGAAGAAGAATCCAGATTGACTACCAGTATCATTGCCATTCCTTGGACAGCCAAGACACCTAACAAGCAATTACTGGAGCACATAATATCAGACATGTCACTGGAAGGCAAAAATCACAAAGCTGTGTCTCACACTTACTTTGGCCCTGTCATGCAGGGCAATTCACTGGAGAAAGCAATTGTGTTTGGAAGAGTTAGCGCCAAAGAACACGATGGCTGGTCATCATCAAAGCTGACAGCCAGCCAGAGCATAGAACAACTTAAAGAATTAGTGCAAGATTGGAAGGTGTGGACAGTCCAGGCCCATAGAATCACAAAGAGCTGGAAACAACTGAATGGATAATATCATCCTCACCAGGCTTTAGAGCAGAGGTCTTCAAACTTGGCTCTTTGAAGACCCCTGCTTTAGAGAAAGAGGTGCTACCTCAAAGACTCAGACTTTTAAACTATACCACTTCTAGAAAGTTAAGGAACTTTGGGGATTGATGGATACATCTGGAATGTTGAGAACCTAGGACAGATGCTCTGACAAAATGTCTGCTATGCTGGTTTGTCACAATTATTCATTCCCCGGTGATGTTTACCCCCCTTTCTGCTAAATTGTTGTCTTGGGTTTTCTTTTTTGCTCTCCTTTTTAGACTAAGTGGGTGCGTTTTTTGTTTTAACTGATCTGATATCACTCTCCATGTTTTGTTTTCCCAAGAGGTTTATTAAGTCTGCTAGAAATTTAAAAGCTTTCTGGAAATCCAAATCATGCTAGAGGCCAGCCGTTTTCTTTTCAACCTGCCAATATCATCACCATTATTATTAAGATTAAAATAATCTGATCCCATGAACTAGTATCACTTCCCCCTTTCAGTCCTGAAAAATTGGCTCCAGCAGCAACTTCATCTGCCCTGCCTTACAACCTTGGTAAGTTTTGGCAATTTATTAATACTAAAAATATACTAATTGAAATGCTGATTTGAGCGGCAATTAGGAGAATTAAAGACATTAATCTTTTGCACATTTAATGCATGTTGCTAAAAACGGGCATCTCTATATATTTAAGACTGGAGTTATAAAGTAAAGTGGCGCTAAAAGGGTCAAACGCTTTATTATCAAAATGTTATATTATCCTACTGTTTTCTACAGACAGCTAAATTACCCACCCTGCTGGAACAAAGGAAGACGTTGGCTGGGTCTTATAATTCTGCAACTGGCGTGCTGAAAATTTAGTAAGTCTTAATAACCAAGGGTCAAGAGGTGTGCAGCAGAGTTTAATGGAGACTTCAGGACAATTTATTAGATGACAGATGACAGCTCCCTTCATCCTGCTTCTTGCCTGCAATCACCTTAATTGAAAGCCAGTGAGTGATAATTCTCTGCAGTTGGTGAAAGAGTCTTTTTTCTACATACAACCGATGTCCAATGTGGAGAGCTCTCATTACTGCATGTTGGAGCCTGAATTACAGTGCTCCTTAAGTAGAGCTTCAGAGGAGATGTCCATGGACTTATCTGGAATGATAAGACATTTTCTCAAATTGCAACTGGCTAACCACATTGGCCAGGTTCAAACAAGGCCAACCCTGTGTTGGGCAATGTTAAATTGACCAAAACTGACCATTGCAATTTTGAGTCAAGCTCTTCTTCTATAGTCAATTGTCATGATTGAACCCCAGTCAACTACGGACAGAATACATAGTTGTCCATGGAAGAGTACAGAGAAGAACAACAAAGATGATCAGTGTACTGGAGGCTAAAACATAAGGAATGGTTGCTGGAATTGGGTATGTCTAGTTTAATTTTAAAAAGAACTAGGGGTGAAATGATAGCAGTGTCCCAATATCTAAGGGGCTGCCACAAAGAAGAGGGAGTCAAGCTATTCTCTAAAGCACCTGAAGACAGGACAAGAAGCAACAGATGGAAACTAATCAAGGAGAGAAGCAACCTAGAACTAAGGAGAAATTTCCTGACAGTTACAACAATTAATCAGTGGAACAACCTTCCTCCAGAAGCAGTGAATGGTCCAACACTGGAAGTTTTTAAGAAGAGACTGGATAACCATTTGTCTGAAATGGTATAGAGCCGTGGTGGCGAACCTATGGCACGCGGGTTTTATAAAACCTTTTTGCTTTAGGCCTCCGCCGCTGTGTGCAAAAAAAAAAAAGTTCAATCAATCAATTTCAACTTCTCGCAGGAAAAAAAAAGATCTTGCAAAGTTGGAATTGATTGATTTAACTTTTTAGTCCCACCCAGTCTGCCGTTACCACTGCAGCCATGCCCACCCAATGGGCCACACCCACCCAATGGGCCACACCCACTCAATGGACCACACCCACCTGGCACCCGATGATACATAAGTGGGTTTTGGGTTGCAGTTTGGGCACTCGGTCTCTAAAAGGTTCACCATTACTGGTATAAGGTTTCCTGCCTCAGCAGAGGGTTGGAGTAGAAGACCTGCAAGATCCCTTCCAACTCTACTGTTGTTGTTATTAAATATGATGGATGTGCAGAGTAGTTGGGAAAAAATGAGGCATTCAGTTGTGAGGATTTTCTTAGCCAATTAAATTACCCCACATCTAACCTTTGTTGCATGCTAGCAAATGTTACAGGGAACTGTTAGTTTTTCAAGGTGGCCCAGAGAAGAAGTACTGCTGGGAGTAATAACTTTATATCTTTATTGTAGAGTTACGTTAACAGTATCTTTCAAGTCTGAAAGTACATCCCTCTCCCCCCCCTTGCCTTTACAGTTCAAGATACTAGGGAGGGTTCCTTTCTCCAGCCCTCCTCTTTCAGAGTTAAAAACAGGCACTATATGTGTTACGTTCTTGGTTCGATTGCAGTGATAAAGACACATGGCGAATTTAACAGTTCTTTATTCTTCTTCCACTCTCTTACAACCAACAACAGCAAAAGCAAAACAGGCTTCATTTAAAGACGAGGGACCCGGACCGGCAAACAAAGTAACTTTTCGTTCCTTGCCTTGTGCATGCACACAAGGCCGGTGCCGCTCAGTCTGGTCCCGGGCAGCTTGGGAATGCCCGGGACCGATACAATGTCCCGAGCCTGCTTTTGCAGGCTCAGGACACAACAATATGTATTAACTAGGATTGAAAATCTTCTTCTTCACTTTATTTGTAGGGCGTGTTGTGCGCTCGTACACCTTTGGTCCCCACCTGACACTCAGCTCTCACCTGTGGCTCCTAGTAGCTGTAACATGCGCAGCGGCCACACCCCGGGCAACAGCTTCGACAGGCTGGCTAAACCAGGTTGAGGGTAGCTGTTGTGTCTTTGACGCTCGGCGAGTAAGGGATTTGTCTATCCCGAGCATGTGAAGACAGACTCTGGCGGATTGAGCGGATGAGATCTATCAAAATAGAACCAACAGTCATGAAGGCAGATTCTGCAAGTGATGTGGTACGGCAAGACACGAAAGATACCCTGGTCAACCACTGCGCCCAGCCCATCTCCAACTGTCTCGACTTTTGTCCTGCCATTGGAACAAGATGGAATCTGGGAAGAGAGAGTGAGGCTGACTATGCGCACCTCTCCCTCACTTAAATCCAATTCACACGCAAGTCTTGACATCTTGACTTTCCCTAATTTGTTCAGTATGTGGCAGAACATTCCGTGCTAACATCGGTCTTATCACCTACGGACACATCGTTGATGGCCCATAATCCATAAGATGTCAAGGTCCTCATCGAATTCGATGGAAGAACAAAAAAAAATTGCCCACCTGTCTGTCTGTCTGTCTGTCTGTCTGTCTGTCTGTCTGTTCTGGAGGCAGATGGATGAGAGACCGACAGAGGATTGTACTCTTCTGCTGCTGGTCTCATTAACTGGGGTGAGCACTGCAGGTTTATTCAGAACTATTTTGTGAAAAGGTAAATGGAAAACTCAAGAGACCAATTCATAGTGAAGAGATTAACTCTCCATTTCAGCCACCTTTATTTTGAACGTTGCTAGTCAGTTTTAGAGCCAAATGTACTACATCATTTATTAAATTTAACAAGAAAGCCTTTGACCTGGAGAAGTTGAAGTGGCAATCCAGACTCCAGAATGCAAATGGCTGTTTCTGTTTACATTTCTTTTCAAACTACAGTGAGTAGGGGAATGATGCTTCCAATGTACTTTGATGGCTCTGTTCACACAACTTACTAAACTGCACCACGGTGGTTCTTCTTTATTCTGATTTTTGTTCCTTGTTTTTTTGTGTTTTTTTCCCACAGTTTGCAAATTGTTTAATCATAATGACTTCAATTAATTCAGCCTCAGTCAATCAACAGGCTGTAAAATGAATGTAAACAGTTACGAGCTATGTTTTGTGTTTTGAGAAATTAAACCGGTATTAATTGTGACTTTATTAGAAAACCTGAGATCAAGGAATCAGGCAAATTCATACAGCTCGAGCTGCGATGTTGCTATTGGTAATTTATAAAATTTAATGTGATATTACTGAAATTGGTAGTGGTTCTTTTTCTTTATTCCTTTGCTCAAAATTTAAGGAAAGGAACTACTTTGAAGTCAGGGCCCTGGTCAAGACAGGGAAGGAATCGTTAACCTTTTGCTCTATGTTACGTTAATCTTAAGTTTCTGTAGGACATTTTCATGCCAGAATAGATAAATAGCCTTTATTATGGTCATAAGCCAAGAACAGAAATTATCACCATACAGTAGTAGTAAGACATTGCATGGGCATTAGCAGTTAGAGCTCAGAGCAGGGCAGAGTTTACCCACCATATAACAAAACTTTGTAACATTATTTAAGGACATGGAAATTGCCTTTGCCATCTAATAAATAATGTAAGAAAAATAATGCAAGGATGGTTTAGGAACTGAGAAAGGAGAGGGGAGATCAGCTGCAAATAAGCATCCTTGTAGAATTTGTAAGTTAAGGGAAAATGGCTTCCACTGCATCTGCAGCACAAGGGCAGAAAAAGGGATACACGTGTGACATATCTTATTTATTATATTATGTATTATTTCTAACTTAATTGTATGTTACAGGTCGCCATCGACTTACAAACAGTTCATTTAGTGACCGTTTGAAGTTACAACGGCACTGACGATCGTTTTTCACATTTACGGCCATAGCAGCACCCACAATTTCTGGAGGCAAGTCATTCCACTGCCCAGTTCTTTTCACCGTCAGGAAATTTCTCCTTAGTTTGAGGCTGGTTCTCTCCTTGATCAGTTTCCATCCATTTTACCTCTTGTTCTGCTTTCAGGTCCTCTCCTATAGCACTAGCAATAGCACTTAGACTTATATGCTTCATATTGCTCCATCAGTGACTGTGTGTTGATTGTGATTGTATGCTGTATGAATGTGTTTTGGATTGAATGAATGTGTTTTGGATGGGATGGTTGATTGTTATTGGTAGGTCAATTTTATTGTATTGTTGTTGTAAGCCGCCCTGGGTCTCAGGAGAAGGGCGGCATAGAAATTTAAATTTAAATAAAGTATAAAGTACAGCCCTCTCTAAGTGGTTTACAGAGTCAGGATATTTGTCCCCAACAATCTGGGCCCTCATTTCACTGACCTTGGAAGGATGGAAGGCTGAGTCAACCTTGAGCTGGTGAGGATCAAACTCCTGACAGTGGGCAGAATTTGCCTGCAATACTTCAATCTAATCACTGTGCCACTATGGCTCCTATCCTATCCTATCCTATCCTATCCTATCCTATCCTATCCTATCCTATCCTACCCTTTCCTATCCTATCCTATCCTATCCTATCCTATCCTATCCTATCCTATCCTATCCTATCCTATCCTATCCTATCCATTATTCCTAGCATACATGTCCAGGGGCTTTAGGACTTGTACATTAAATAGAACCCAAAAAAATAAAATCAGGATTCCTTCTTAAATCCCTAAGTTCACTTAGGAATAGGTAGGTAGAACCTCTAGTTCTCAAAATAAACCAAACAGCAGATTGGACACATGGCCTGCCTGCAATCTCCCTTCAACAGCTGGGTGCCATAATTCCCCACCCTGACAGCCATTAGCAATGATTTTTTTTAAAGCTTTGCAATAATTGATGTAGCCTTTGGAGAACCTAAATCTTTAATAACACAATTTTAGTGCCAGCATGAGTTTCATTAGGAGAGGAAATGGGAAGAGACAACACCTTAAGTGCAAGTGATATTGGGATATGGTGCTAATGAAGGAACGCATACATCAAAGGAAATTACAGCAAGGAAGCAATTAAAAAGTGATGTGGGTCCTATGAGGTGTGTGCGTGTTTATGTGTGCATATATGTATGTTTATAGGCCAACTTTTCCAACTTGGTGTCCACTAGACCATACATATATAATGCTGAATTACAGTAGGTACAGGTAGCATTTGATAGCCAAGAGTTTCATTTCAAATGCCCCAAAACCAGAAGAGGTCTTGTAGACCTTGCCAGACTAGCAGATTTTATAAAAAGACATAAAACTTCAGGCAATCTCAGTGGAAGCAAATAACATTTTCAGGCTGGACAGTGGCAACAGTTATGTCCCCTGGAGCTGGATGGCCAATATATTTAACCCAAAGGTGCTTTTTCAAAAGGCAACTGGACTTGTTTGATTTTTTTCCTTGAAGAGGTTTTGCTTCTCATCCAAGAAGCTTCTTCAGTTCGGACTGAATGGTGGGGAAATGGGAGGATGACTGCAGGGAATATTAAATCCTTTCCCTTCCCCACCATTCAGTCCGAACTGAAGAAGCTTCTTGGATGAGAAGCGAAACCTCTTCAAGGAAAAAAATCAAACAAGTCCAGTTGCCTCTTGAAAAAAGCAGCTTCTTCAGAATTACAGGTGGCTCTCGACTTACGACCACAATTGAGCCCAAAATTCATGTTGCTAAGCGAGACAGTTGTTAAACAAGTTTTGGCCCGATTTACGACCTGTCTTGCCAGTACCCTTTAATTAATCAAAATGGCAAATTAATAAGATGCTTTGAATAAAGATGTGCTAATAAAACTGGAATCACGGGTAATCAGATATGGGATCTTTTGTTTTTCTTTCTTTTTTACTCCCACTGGTAAAGCTTTGATCATAATTTCGTTATTACTTTTGACATTCTCTTTGTGTAAACTTCCCTAAAGCTGGAGACATTTTGGAGAGAAAGAGAGAGAGAGAGAGAGGGAGGGAGGGAGGGAGGGAGGGAAGGAGAGAGAGAGAGAGAGGGAGGGAGGGAGGGAAAGAGAGAGAGAGGGAGGGAGGGAAGGAGGGAGAGAGGGAGGGAAGGAGGGAGAGAGAGAGGGAGGGAGGGAGGGAGGGAGGGAGAGAGGGAGGGAAGGAGGGAGAGAGAGGGAGGGAGAGTGGGAGAGAGAGGGAGGGAGGGAAGGAGGGAGGGAGAGAGAGGGGGGGGAGGGAAGGAGAGAGAGAGAGAGAGAGGGAGGGAGGGAGAGAGAGGGAGGGAAGGAGGGAGGGAGAGAGGGAGGGAAGGAGAGAGAGGGGGGGGGAAGGAAGGAGAGAGAGAGAGGGGGGAGGGAGGGAAGGAGGGAGGGAAGGAGAGAGAGAGAGAGAGGGAGGGAGGGAAGGAGAGAGGGAGAGAGAGAGAGGGAGGGAAGGAGAGAGAGAGGGAGGGAGAGAGGGAGGGAAGGAGGGAGAGAGAGAGGGGGAGGGAGGGAAGGAGAGAGAGAGAGGGAGGGAAGGAGGGAGAGAGAGAGGGAGGGAGGGAGGGAAGGAGAGAGAGGGAGGGAGGGAAGGAGAGAGAGAGAGGGAGGGAGGGAGGGAGAGAGGGAGGGAGGGAAGGAGGGAGAGAGAGGGGGGAGGGAAGGAGAGAGAGAGAGGGAGGGAGGGAGGGAGAGAGAGAGAGGGAGGAAGGGAAGGAGAGAGAGAGAGAGAGAGAGAGAGAGAGAGAGAGAGAGAGAGAGAGAGAGAGAGAGAGAGAGAGAGAGATGTATACTCATGTGCAATCATCGGTCAACATTATTTCAACCCATATTGGCCAGCACTGAAATCTAAAAACAGTCGAAATAAGATTGCTTTGAAATACCTACTGTAGATATATTGCTTCTGCATAACAGAATAAGTATAACTGAATAATTGAATAACAGATGGCAGGGACCTTGGATGTCTTCTTGTCCAACCCAGTGCCCAAGACCCTATACCATTTCAGACTAGAGGCTGTCCAGTCTCTTCCAGTGATGGAGCACCCACAACTTCTGGAGGCAAGCTATTCTATTGGTTGATTGTTCTCACCGTTAGGAAATTTCTCCTTAGTTCTAGTTTCCATCCATCGCTTCTTGTTCTGCTTTCAGGTACTTTTGGAAAATAGGTTGACTGTCTTTTTTTTTTTTTTGTGGCAGCCCCTGAGATATTGGAACAGTGTTGTCATGTCACCCCTGGTCCTTCTCTTCATTAGACTAGACATACCCAATTCCTAACAATGTAATAATGACACAAACTCTGCAGAAATGAATGTTTATGCAATAAAACCCTTATTGGGCTTAGATATGCTGTTACTGCAGTGTTCTCCAAGTCGGCATAGACTACATTTCCCATCACCCTTTTCCATAAGGGCCATGTTGACAGGGAATAAGAAGTGTAGATCAATACATCTGGCAGGCATCTGTTAAGAGATGACCGTACAAAGGTTTACTTAATTTTGCAGGACACGGAGTTGCGAAAAACCTCAAGATCTCAAAATAAATTAAACGAATTTATTTTTTAATAACAATGGATAGGAAAAAAAAACAATGGATAGAAAATCCAATAAATAAAAACCTCTAGGATTGAAGACAGGAGGCAGTGTTATCCCCTGAGCTCTGAAAATACTAATATCAATTGCAGGCTATATCTGGCGGCAAAGGATATTGTGACAAAAAAAGCTTTGTTTTTTTTTAAATCTTTGACTTTGCCCTTTATGAAATGCTAGACATTTATTTAATGAACTGATGATTTTTTTAAAAAATCTGTGGCTCTTAAATGAATACGATGGACAGAGTTTTCCTTATGTTGTGCAATGTTAAAAGTCTATTTATAAAAGCAATTTATATTCTAAGTGATCTACGCTAGCCGGCAATATCAGCTCCCTCTCCACGCGCAGAGAAAATGGTCAGAAATGTTTTGCCACAATAGGTGAAAATATGCTCCATTTCAGAGCCATGACTATAATCTGAACTCTTTCTTCATTGGTGTTTGGAAAAAAAAGGAAATAAAAAAAAATGCAATGTTGATAGAAAGCCTGCCTCGAATGGAGAGTAGCTGCGTATGGATGGAGTGAAATAATCAGAATCGTAGTATAAACAACCTAGTATTAAAAGCAAATCCATCTTTATTACAGTCATAAACCAGCTTAATATAGTGCTCAAATGCTTTATGCTGATTGATGTTTTAAAACAAAAATATTCCGTGGTGTTTTGGCCAGTGCTGAGATCTGGGTCACCTGTGGATGTACCTTTTATTTGTGGTAGGTAGGTAGGTAGGAGCAGAAGTGCCTGGAATTAGACAGACGCCATCTCAGTAAGAAGAGAAGAAATATTTTTGGCTCTGTGTTTGTGTGTGGGGGGGAGGGATTGATGAATTAATCAGATGCTTCCTATCAGAAACTGCATGCTTTTTTTATACCAGGTGTCATGATGATTGCTGCATAATATGTTTTTATGTCCAATGTTGATTGTTTTAATAAAAGAATTTTTATATATAAAAAAATCTTATTTGGCCTTTGAATCATGAGAAAACCTTTTGTGACCCTGGATATTAAGGGATTCTGAGTTCCTTCCCTACAAAGAGGATTTGTGGCTCTATCATTCCTACCATATACATCAGGGGTCTTCACACTTGGCCCTTTGATGCCTTGTGGACTTCAACTCCCAGAATTCCTCAGCCAGGCACATGTGCTTGGCTGAGGAATTCTGGGAGCTGAAGTCCACAAGTCATAAAAGGGCCAAGTTTGAAGACCCCTGATATACATTGAACCTCTTACAATCTGATCAAAAGCTGGCCTTATTTTAGGTCAGGGGTTCTCAACCTTGGCAACTTTAAGACTTGTGGACTTCAACTCCCAGAATTCCTCAGCCAGCTTTGCTGGCTGAGGAATTCTGGGAGTTGAAGTCCACAAGTCTTAAAGTTGCCAAGGTTGAGAACCCCTGTTTTAGGTGGACAGCCATTACAGTACACGTAGGATTGGTAAGGCAGTGGTAATTTCTTTGGCTGCAATTCTGGGTTTTAATCAGCAGGTGCTCCTAGTTAGCAGATCAGACAAGCAGAAACACAACAATGGACTTGTGAGAGTTAAAGCCTTATGAACACCTGAGGAGACGTTTGCATTCAATGGAGGCTATATCTTCATCAGTAAACATCTGTGTATGTTCCTTTCTCTAGTCTAGAATATTCAACAAATGAGTTTATTCATTGATATGGATTGAAGATCCTATAGATAGATAAGAAAAAGACAACCAACAGATGGAGCATGGATGCCAATGAAGAATCAGGTAATTGGTAGATCTGCTTATTAAAAAAACTCATAGGAGTAATAAATATTTTTTTTTTTAAAAAAGAGGAGAAGGTTTATGAAGAATGTGGGCTAAGATCTATACTGAATGGAGAAGAAAGTTAGACTGGGCAAAGGGTAGAGATGCAATGTTGTAAAAGAGAATCCATTTTGCTTGATTAATAACCACAATCTCAATGTAGCAGGTAGCAGATGGAACATGAGCAGAAAAACCTCCTGAATATGCTTCATGCTACTACTATACCAGTGAGGATGCATGAAGGATGCATGAAGGATGAAAAAAAATGTGTCCATTCAACGTTGGATACTTATCATTTTTTATTTTTGTAAAACATGCTCGTTTTAACAGTGTTTTCAAAATGTGTAATTTTTAACGTATGCTTTTCCAGACATGTGCCTCTTTTTTTTTCAATTTTGCACAATTTACACCAGGCATGTCCAACCTGAAACACATGGGCTGCATCAATGGTGGGATTCAAATATGAGAACAACCAGTTCTCTGTGTGGATGCCGCTTCCAGGAGTCTATTCTGGGCCTGGGCAACAAAAAATTAGCTACCAGTTCTTCCGAAGTGGTGCGAATCGGCCGAATCCCATCACAGGGTTGCATGCAGCTCTGGGTACCTTATAATGCAGCCCTATGCAATAATAAAATATATTAAAAATAAAGGAAGCTTGTTATATGTACACATTAACTATAGCATATATTTTATAGGCAGCCCAAGACATTTCCTTTTCACTCAACATGGCCTGGGCAAGCCAAAAGGTTGACTAACCATGATGTACACCCATTGGGCAGTTTTCTAGACTATTTTCATTAAAATATCCAGTTTAATGTGCACGTTTCCCTGAGAAAAAACTTTTTAAAATATAGAATTTAAGTGCAAAGTTTAGAAAATTTCAGATTCCAAATGGAAGTTAAGTCTTGGTTTATGTAGCAATGTGGAAGGCAAAACTGGATAAATTTGCATTCAAATCCCATCAAAATAAATGACTTCACCATTTCTAATTCTTGTCTGTTTCCGTGCATGATGTTGGCATACGTTAATTGGCCATTTCACACATGTTTTAATGTTATATATCAGGGGTCTTCAAACTTGGCCCTTTTATGACTTGTGGACTTCAACTCCCAGAATTCCTCAGCCAGGCAGTACCTGGCTGAGGAATTCTGGGAGTTGGTCCACAAGTCATAAAAGAGCCAAGTTTGAAGACCCCTGATATATATGAACAACGCTGATCCGGCTGTTTCAACATAACATAATGAAAACAAACCCTGGCTTAAAGCAATGTATGAGTGCTAATTATGATTCATTACAGGCTGAGAAGTGGGAAGAGAAAAAAAAAGTCAGAGACAGATGCTTTTTCATCAATCACAACTAATGATAATTTTCAATATTGTCTTTACACCAAATGCTTGTTCAAAATGGGTAAAATTTCACCTCGCATGTTGTGGATTCAGTTTCAAAAGATGTTATTTATTCATTACCAGCGTTTATGAGTAATGGGGAAAAAATGAAGTGTTTTGAGAAGATATTGTAAAATAGTGATTTGAATGGTACAATTTTCATGCTTGTAACTCCCATGTTGCTCCTTTGTTGTGCTTCAGAGCAGGCAGATCTGAATAGGAATGACAGTAGCATTTTTTCTTACCTCTAAAAAATGAGAAAGAAAAAGAAAATGGAGCCGCTTAAATAAATTGCATGCCATTATCGGAAGCAGACATTAATGAGCTATATTAACAATGCAGGTTACTTCCACAAAGTGGGTAGAAAACAGACTCTTCCACTCTTGATGAAAAGACTTGGTGTGTGAATCTTACTTCTGGAAAACCTGAGTTTTCCAGCTGTTCTTTCTATTTTTTTAAATCTTCATAAAGGAAGTGTTTAATCCGTAGTGCAAAAAAACCTGGACCGATTGATCGTGTTTGGCGCGAAAGGATTCATCAGCGGCATCGGAGTCAAAACAGGAAAAGAAACTATAACTTAACAACTGCAGTGATTGACTTCAAAAAAATGTGGCAAGGAAGATCATAAAAATGGGGTAAAGCTCACTGAACAAATGTATCACTTAGCAACTAATATTTAAGGCTCAGTGGTGGTCATAAGTCAAGGACCTTGCAAGGTAATCTAAAGAAGAAACCCAGTCAGGAGTAATAGCCTGAAAGTAACCCTCCAATCCTTCACTTTTACTCTCCTGAAACATAGGGTGGGTCTCTCCTGAGAGACTTTCTTCATCCCTCCTCGTTTGGACTCAACTTTTGTTTATCAGTGCTCACCCCCACCTGTGCCCAGATCCTGTCAGTCAAGTAATTTCGACTGATGGTGTCCAGGAGAAGAGCCTTCCCTGCTGTGGCTCCTGACCTTGAGGTGAGATTGACTCCACCTTTCTGAGTTTCTGTAAGAGCTTTAAGACCTGGTTCTGCCAGATGACTTGGGGACCCAATGGAGGAGCTTCATATTGGAGGTGGTTAACAGAATAACAGAGTTGGAAAGGACCGTGGAGGTCTTCTAGTCCAGCCTCCTGCTCAGGCAGGAAAGCCTATACCATTTCAGACAAATGGCTGTCCAATCTCGTCTTAAAAACGTCCAGTGTTGGAGCATTCACCGCTTCTGGAGGCAGGTTGTTCCACTGGTTAATTGTTCTGTCAGGGAATTTCTCCTTGGTTCTAGGTTGCTTCTCTCCTTGATTAGTTTAATTAAGAGCTGATCCCCCCTCCCCCCATTCATCCAACTCCCTCCTTCTCCATCTTGTATCAATGACTTTATTTTGTTTGTATTGTCATTTTATACCTGATGGTTTTGATGTTGTTTATGCTGTGAGCCACCCAGAGTCACTTTGAAATGAGATGGGCAGCAAATAAATTTAATAAATAAGTAATCATCCTCATCATCAAACCATTGTCTGTCTGGCAGCTCTTCCTCCTGTCTCCCAAGGTCCTTCCCAGATACCAAGAAAGTATAATTGCAGGTGTTCCTCAAATATCAGTGGAGAGAGCATTCCAGATTTGGATTTGGATTTGTTTTTTTTTTTTAAAGAAAATCTTTGCTTAGTATGGATTACATGCCAACATTTCGGTTCATGACATTGATCAACAATGTAGATATTCCTGAAACATATTCTGATCTACGGACAAGCTATGGCCTCTTGATTGCCTTGATTACATTCCCTGCCATCTATTTTTAAATGACCCAGGGATCACATTCTGCATTGGCATATGAAAAAACATCTTTTGATTTTGATTCATCCTAGTTTGCCTTGGGGTAAAAATGAGTCCAGAGACAGAAATGTAATGGTTGTCTAACTTTTTGCAGTCCTCCTCTTGACCTTGAATGATTGTCTTGCCTTGGGGCACTGCAGAAACTGTAATAGGAACTTATCTCCCAAAGCTAAAAATAAGCGAAGTATCTTTCTCTTAATTATTGATAGACCGTTGTCCTGCTTTTCTGTGTAAATTGGACAGTGCCGTCATTGTTACTGTACCATAAACTGCCAATAAGCAATTACTTGCGTGTAAGAACATGCCTGTTTGGGAGAAATAGCAGAGAAACCAGCTCCCAAATGTCAAGGGCAGGGAAGACAATGCATTTCCATTCAGTGCTACTTTTCCTTTCATTAGAATAGAATAAAATGATTAAAATATCTAAATGTGAATTAACCATGCAATCCTAAATGGCATTAATCTCCTATATTAAAACCTATAGACTTTTCTCCAGAGTGGAGGGTAGTAAGCAACACCCTATCAGATTACACAACAATCTAATCAAGTTTGGATAATTTTGAAAAACTGATTGGTATTCAGCTTGATTTCTACATGGATACTAATCTAATTCCAACAGTTAGGCTAGAATGGAATACTTTAAAAGCATTCCCTGATTTTTGATCTTATCCCAGAGGGCGGAAAAAGTCATAGACTAGATTCAGTTGGAGCACGGTGACTTGAGTGATTGGAATGCTGGGCAGGAGATTAGAAAGACCACATTTGAGACCCGAGAGCTGCAATGGGGTGGGGGTTGAGCTCTTGTCCTTCCCTCCAGCTCCTATTAGGGCAGGGGTAGGCAACCTTGGCTCTTTTATGACTCATGGACTTCAGCTCTCAGAATTCCTGAGCCAGCATGGCTCAGCTTGGAAACCTCTCCCTTTCTCCTCAGCATGGCTGGCTCAGGAATTCTGCGAGTTGAAGTCTACAAGTCATAAAGTGGCCTAGGCCTAGGCCAGAGGTAGGCAACCTTGGCTCTTTTATGACTGGTGGACTTCAACTCCCAGAATTCCTGAGCCAACATGGGGGAATTATGGCCCCCTCATGACTCGTGGACTCCAATCCCCAGAATTCCTGAGCCAGCATGGCTCAGCTTGGAAACCTCTCCCTTTCCCCTCAGTGTAGCTGGCTCAGGAATTCTGGGAATTGAAGTCCATGAGTCATAAAAGAGCCAAGGTTGCCTACCCCTGTACTAGGGACATGAAAGGATCCCCCAACTGGGTGTCCCCAGAGCAACAGTGATGCCACTGGCTAATCCTTTCAACCTGAAAGCACCTCAGTGCTTCTGACACAAGAGCAAAAAGTTGATAAAATTAATGTCAGTTACATATATAACTTTGGGGTAACAAGACTGAATGACCAAAGGGGAGTTGCTTCAAACAACATGGAACTTGCTGTGAACATAAAATGAAATAAAATGCATCAACAGTAATTGCTTAAAAGCAAATGTTAATATTCATTGCAATCATTCTAATGTTGGAAATGCAACTCAAAAATGGCAACATTAATTCGTATGGTCTGGTCTTACCCTATTGCCACATTTTGAACTCTCCACAACTATTACCGTAACTTTGGATCAATTGTTGTTCAGTCATACATTCTTTCTGGCTGTATCCCCAACACTGGGAATTTGTCAAAATATTAATAACTATGGGCTTTTTGGATATGGATATTGCATTATCCTATAATATTGGACGAAGAAGTCTTCCTCTGATTTTCAGCAGCTACAAATATTCTCCTTTATCAGTATGGTTGTATGTATTTATTTCTGTTACTTGATTGCGGCATGATTGGCTCAACAGTTAAAGACACTGAGCTTACCAGCTGGAGAGCTGACAGCCCAGGTTCGAGAGCCTAGTGCCGCTCAATGGGGTGAGCTCCTGTTCCTTGCTCCAGCTCTGTCCATCTAGCAGTTTGAAAGTATGAAAATGCAAGTAGATAAATAGGTACCACTTTGCTGGGAAGGCAACCGCATTCCATGCACCCAGTTTATAGCCATGCTGGCTACGTGACCATGGAAGCATCTTTGCATAATGCTGTCTCCCTGGGCTAAGAAAGAGAGTCAGATATGACTGGAAACCTTTACCTTCTATTTAATCAGTGTAGCATAAACTAGTATGATTTTATCATGTTTTTGTGTTGCAAATATTCTGTAATTTCCCAGCCATCAAGGGTAACAGAACATTCAATCTTTTGCAGTAGCTTAGTTGCACAATCCACTCTAATTTTTACTCTGTCTAAACCTTAGCCACCTCGCTTGTCAGAATACAGTATTCCTCTCGCTGTCATTCACACGACAGCATTATCACCGCTCTGTAATAATGAAAAACAAACTGGAGCTTATAATGATCAGTATGGATCTTCTTTGCCCTTCCAAACACACCTTTTATTTCTTTCCCAATGCAATTTAGAAACTAACATTAACAAGTAGCCTTCCTGCCCTCCCATAAAGGTTGGCCATCCCTCTGCAGCAAATTAATCCCAATTAGTAAAGATATTTTGTCTCTCTACAGTCATTACATTTTTGATTTACTAGATTTTCTGGATGCAAACGGCAAAATGTTAATGACTTACTTTGCTGGGAATTTATCCTGCTTTTCATTTCCCATTTGACAATTAGTTGCATCTCAGCAAGGCTTGGTAGCTTCCACTAATGAACTCAAGGTCTCACAGGAATAATGGTGTGTTTGATAGGTTTTGTGCTTTTTTTAGGACATCTGTAAAAATATAGGTTCTTGGGGGAAAAAAAATTCTGGAGACCAGGAGGATGGATTATGTTCACATAAATGTCTCTGGTCATTTGTATTTTCCATTATTTAGTGGCAGAACAGCAAAACGGGAGAATCTCTGGAGAACAGAAATGAATTTTGGTAAATTTAGCATCTTTTGCTTTATGGCTGAGAAACTCGGGATGGGAAATACACCTTGATCTGCTCATTTTTTCCTAAATTATTCTGATGGCACTGAGCCATTTCAACACAAGGATTTATCTACAAGTTGGTAAAAAAAATTAAAGTCTTACTGAATATTTCTCTTGTCATAATTGTTTCCAGGGAGTCCTTGACCTAAGGCCACAACTGAGCCCAAACTTTCTGTTAAGTGAGACATTTGTTAAGTGAGTTTTGCCCCATTTTATGACCTTTCCTGCCACAGTTAGTCTTCTTTAATTGAACAATAGAATTTTCTGGACAGCATAATAAGACTAGGAATAGGAGTTGCAAGAGGAGAAATTCCTCTCAAAATTTCCCCAAGAGTTAATTTTGAAATGCAGAACAGCACACAATTCCACTGAAGCACAGACGGTTCATTCATGGTACCAGAGGTTTTTTTTTTAACTGCCAGGCCCACCTTCACACAATACCTTGAACTAGATCAGGAAACTGACCTGGCTGAATTTGGAATCAGCACAAACCAAGTTAGCATGCAGGAGAAAGAAGATGAAATTGTACGGCAGATCAAGGCTTGGAGCAAAAAAAAAAAAAAAAAAGAAAGAAAAGAAAAGAGAGAGAGAGATGTAGGGGAAAGAGGAAGGAAGAAGAAGATGGCCTCAAAGGACATGTTCCACAGAGAAGGCTTCATCTAAGGAAAGAAATATCAGAAATAGTCTTCTCCCTCTGCTGAGGTCATATCAAGCTCCAGCATTGCAAAACTGACACCATGACAGTTCTGAAATATAACTGAGACTTCAAAGCAATTTTGCCCATCAAGCAGCTTAAACTCCTGGGGTTTCCAAAACAAGTGGCTTGACCTACTCAAAACATGAAAGCCTTCCGAGAAAATCTGAAGCCTTTGATAAAAGGTACATTTAATTATGGTTTCTCTCAACCGCCGTTGTCTTAGTATTGCCTATAATGGACAAAGCTACTTGGAAAAGGATACACTTGGTGAGTTTTTGGTCCCCTATCTTCCCTGGCACTGACAAAAACTTATTGAAGCTAGCAGAGGATTAAGAAGCATAAACCAAAATAAACGTTTGTTGCAGCAGCTCTTCAAGATTTCCTAGGATATTCATTTTCTAGTCTACAAAACCCTTTCCCTGTTTAGGAATGAACTGGGATGGTTCTGGGATGTGGGAGCCGCTCACAGAAACCTCTTGCAGAAGAGAATAAAGGAATACAATTCTGATAACATTCTGAATTTATCCACTGAGACGTACTGCATCATGCTGAAGATAGAAGAAGGGGTCAAGCTGTTCTCCAGCTATGATCTGGCTTCTGGTTTGTGGTCGTGCCGCATCATCATTGGGTTTGCTTTTTGCGTGGATGTGTGGTGGTGACATCCTGTGTGGTTTTCGTGAATGTGGGTCTGGTGTCATTCTTTGTGTTAGGGACTCGTTTGTCAATAAGGGCGGGTTTCCAAATGGCTGGTAGGTGGGAGGTATCATCTCGTTTATTCATGCTGTGTGGGCATTTTTCTATCTCGATGGCTTCTCTGATTATTCTGTTATTAAAGTGTTCAGTTTTGGTGATAGTTCTGGTCTTTTTAAAGTCAATTTCATGTCCTGTGGCTTTAAGGTATTGGACCAGGGAAGAAGTTGGTTCCTCTTTTTTGACTGAGTTCTTGTGTTCTTCAATGCGTGCACTTATTTTTCTGTTGGTTTGTCTGATGTATGTGGTGGGGCAAGCGGTGCATGGGATTTCATATACTCCTTGATTTTCTAACTCAGTTTTGTCTTTGGGGCTTCTTAGGATGGTGGATATTTTTCTGTTTGCGCAGAATGCTGTCTTGATGTTGTGTTTCTGGAGGATCTTGCTGATTCTGTCTGTGGTGCCTTTTATGTATGGGAGGAGGGCTTTGCCGTTTGCTTGTTCTCTGTCTTGGATTTTAGTGGGGGTTTCTTTTTGGATTAGGTTGGTAATCTTATTTCTTTGGAATCCATTAGATGTTAGTACATTAGTGAGAGTGTGTATGTGGGAGAAAACCTGAATAACCAAAGACCTACATACAAACACCCGCGAAAACCTCAGAAAACACACACACATATATATATACACCACACTGTCAGAACTAATTACAGAACCTTGTCAATCCATAATTCTGGCTACTTAGAGATTGCTCAGAGACTAATAGTCTGTCCCTTTGGGATAGCTGCCTCATCTCTATTCACTAACCTTCTTCCCAGCCCTTATAATTTTCAAGACTTGAGTTCATTAGCAATATCAACTAGTCCCTCGTATTCAGTGCATCAAGGTCCTTGCCCTAATTTGGAGCTAATGAGAATAAAATGAAGTAGAAAATGTACTGTTTTTTTTAGAGACATAACCTGGAATAAAAGGGAAAGAGTGAGTGTGTAAAAAAAAATCCTCTCCTCCAGATTTGCACATTTAGATAGTGATACATATTTTGAGTTTAGGACCAGGATTATGCAATTTAGTATCTTGCATATATTTTGAACTTTGGGTTTGCAGGCTTGAGTTGCACAAATTCAGATGGCCATCAGAATTGAAGGGATAAAGAAAAATCTCTTTACTGCCCTGTGGGAATTTCTTGTATTTAACCCTACCAATAAACCCTGTTTGCTTCTTTACCCTAAAGATTGAGTTAATCAGGGTTACCATTTTAAAAATCTGGATACCACTTAGGTCTGATTCAAACTGGACAAGTGGGAACATCAGAAAAATTCAGAAGTTCTGAATTTCAGCCATTTTTTTTCATGCATCCTGCTTCCTGTACTCATGAGTACCTAATACTTTATGCTCAGACCCCCCTTATCTTTGATACTTCTCTTCTTGATGGTTTTTAAAACTTCTGCAAATCTTGGACTTCTCTCAAGTTTAAGATACCTGTCTATTTCAGAAGGATGGGGGATTGTAGTGTTTGGTCTTTTTGGTCTTCCAGCTCATATTGTTACATGCAAAAGTGCCAACAGATTTTAAAAGGAAGGAGGGAGGGAGGGAGGGAAGGAAGGAAGGGAGGGAGGGAGGGAACTGAGAATTAAAGTTGTACGAAGTCCAGACCATCAAAACAGAATGCAGCTGGCGTTTAGCTAGGGCTCGATGGGAGGAGGGAAGAAGGGTTAACAAATCAAATGTTTACAAGAACTAACCCCCAATGTTGAATGTATATGTTCTATAACTAATGCCTCTTAACATAACCTTATGACTAATGTTGTTTGCTTTAATATTGTTAAAGTAGACTGAGTCTCTACCTCAGGATATGAAACTTTTACCTCAGGATCTCTGGTTAGGGACTATAAAAGATTGCACTAGTAATGGGATGAAGTCAATTCAGAAGCGCAAACGCACAATATGCGATAGACTAGAAACAGTAGATAGACCATATATAAGAGAAACACCAACCAAACAAAATGTATTTGGAGTATACTTGAAGATGTAAGGGAGGAGGGAAGAACGTTTACTAAAACAGATGTTTACAAAGATTAATACCTAATGTTGTATGCTATGTTCTAGGAGGATTGCTTAGCAATAAGATCTTATGTTTAATGTTGATCACATTAATATTGAAACAGATAGGAGAAACACCAATCAAATAAAATGTAACAGGAGTATAGTTGAGGCTAGACGCGAGGAGGAGGGAAAAGGCTTACTAATTCAGACGTTTTCAAAGACTAATACTTAGTATTGTATACCAGGTGTCATGATGATTGCTGCATAATATGTTTTTTATGTCCAATGTTGATTGTTTTAATAAAAAAAATTTTATATTAAAAAAAAAAAGCACAAGGACAGATTTATGACCAATTGGTTAGATAGAGGTAGTAGAAAGATGGCCCAACATCTAGCCTTTTTGAACTCTAAATCTGATCTGTTGTATTTGATCTACCTGGCACGCAGGTACAGGACTCCTAATAAATCTTTACGTTGCTGCTATCCATAAAGACAACCTTATGCAAATGTAGCACATTACTTATGAGGAGTTACATGGGTTGTCCCCTTAGTCTGGACTTTAGCTGAGTTTATGTCCCCTGCCATTTATGCTGATTCATATCTCAGCCGTCCATTCTTTGTCAGAGAAGAATTGTTCTGCAAATTGATGAGAGAGGTGGTGGGAAATCTAGGTGTGAGCCAGGGGAACGTTTATCTTCACAAAGGTAATTCAGTCCAGGTGTTGCGAGATCGGGAGAAAGTGACTCTGTCTTAATTAACTCATTGCTCATTAACTCATTAATTAACTCATTAAATCATACACCACCTAGAGTCACTTTTTGTGAGATGGGCATCCATTTGAATGTGAGAAACAAATAAACACAGTAAAATAAATAAGCTATATCTGGAAAAGTATTATGACAGTTTTCAAGATTCTTTAGTTAGTTCCAGACTGGCATTAAATAATACTTTTGTAGGAGGTGACCAGGCTGAGTCTGAGCGAGGGGTCAAACACATCATCAGTCTCGCGTCCCTTCAAGTCCCACTCACCTTGAGTTCCATTGACTCTTTTCTACCGCCAATTTGCTTGGACTGTTAGTAGTTCAGAATTTTGTAGCAAGCTTAAGCTTGCAATCAATCTGTATGCCCATTTGAATTGCCTGGATTTCTGATTTCCCTGGCACATGCCAGGGAACTTTCCTGAAATTGATGTTATTTTTGTTTCCTACATTTTACAAGCTAAGTGGGGCCTTCAGGAGTAAAGCTCTGGAGATCTCTCCTACAGGAGTCTCATGAGGCAGAAATAACTTGGATCTGACTAATTCTAAACCTCTCCCCCTCAACCAGCAGCCCAGACTAAGACAAGACTAAGAAACCAATTGTCAACGCTGTGACAATGGATGTCCAGGCTCTGACAACTGAGATTCAGCAGCCATTTTATCTTTGCTTTTAATGTGCCTTTTCTGTTCTTTTAGAGTTCAGATGTAGAAAGGGGGATGCTTGAGGGTTTAGCTAGCCATAACAAACATGATCCTATGTTTAATGTTGATTGCTTTAATATTGGAAAAGCGTACTGAATTTCTACCCCAGGTTATGGAATTTCTACCTCAGGATCTTTTGCCAGGGATCATAAAAGATTGCACTACTACTGAGACGAATCTACTTCTGAAGCTCGAATGAACAATATGTGATAGACTAGAAACAGTAGTTAGAACTGTTTACTAAACCAGACGTTTACAAAGACTAATCCTTAGTGATGTATTGCAGGTTATATGATGATTGCTTTCTAATACGAACTTATGTTTGATGTTGATTGTTTCAATAAAAGAATTTTTTTACAAAAAAAAACAATGTAGAAGTGTGGGAATTCAAGGACATTGTCTGATAAGCTTTTGGTGGGCTGAGGAGCTGGAGAGAAGAGCCCGGGTTTACTCTAACTGGGGAATGTGATTTATGACAGATTTTAATGGGGTGGGAATTGCAACTTGTTACTTTGTATCTGTGGGGAGGGAATCTCAGTCTTGGGTTCAACTATGTAAGTGCCGATACTTTGTTTCCTGAACACAATATTCTTTGAGGAAGAAACTCTTGCCTTGAAGTTCTTTTAATTGGTTTCATCTATCAGACCCATGATACCAATGTCATATAGACCCAGGACTACTTTTATTGTAGCGGCTATAATCATGCAAAATCTGAATGTCACCTTATCTTTGTGTGAACGTAGGAGTGACTTGTCTGAGATGTTTGCTCATGCTAGTTTATTGGAATGGGTCAAGCCTCAGTTGTCTATTCATTGTCTTGGTAATGCTTCTTCCCCCTGTCCTGTAAGGCCATTCCCTCTAGCTCCAATGAGGGAATAAGACAGTGGTGGCAAACCTTTGGCACGCATGCCAGAGGCGGCACTCGGAGCCCTCTCTGTGGGCAGGCATGCCGTCGCCTCAGGCCCGCCTCCCCCCGTGGCCCCCTCCTCACCTCAGCCCCGCCTCCCCCCAGGCACGGCCTGCATGGAGCAGCACAGCCAAAGACATAGCCAGGCAGCAGGGACAAGACTCTGCCCTCGTGCCTCATAGTGTGCAGATGATGCTGTGGGGTGTGGGCAGAAGGTGTGGCTGCCATGCCATGGCGCTGCAGGGCTGCCTGGGTGATCTGTGGTGGGCCATGGAGGTGGTGTGTGGTCCTGCGGGCAGGCGGGGCAGGGGCAGGGCAGGCAGGATGGGAGGCGGAGCAGGGGCAGGGGGCGGTTTTGGGGCACTCAGTCTCTAAAAGGTTCGCCATCACTGGAATAAAAGGAAGAAAAAGCACATCAGTGACTAAATTGAATTAACCTCAAAATTGAACAAGGAGGAGCCCAAATCTATTGGGAGCATTTGACCCATATTCTTATACTCGCTGCCCCCATTCAGGACCTTCATACACTAGCAGCTTCCCATTGTAAGCTCATCTTGAAATATAACTCAAATTATTAGACAATCCCCTCGGAGACGTGGAGTCTGCCCGTGGCCTTAAAACAACATGTACGTAACTATCATTATATATGTCAAAGAATTAAATAAGCCATCAGCAAATAACAAATATCTTGATGGAGAGAAAAAAAACCAATCTGCTGAAAAAAAGCACTCAGTGGATTTAATAAATGTTCTTTACCTTTCCTTAGCTGCCAAGGATGCTTTTTTTCCCCCACGTTTGAACATTGTAGGTTTTTTTTTTTTTTTTGCCTCCTAACATATTTAAAAGAGGGAGAATTCCTTCGTTGGATGTTTTGCAGGAAAAACATGTATAGAAAACAGATGCAAGTTAAGAAACTGAGAAATGAAGTCAAGAACGCAGAGAAAAGAACGTATTTGTATTCCCTCTGTATCTCTTCGGTTAGAATTTAAGATCATCACAGTGATATTGACTGCCAGTGATTTCAGGCCTCAGTAATGTTGTAGCTTTGTGTACAGGTCAATCTTTGGCATGGTGAGAAAAGAAATCTGACATTCTGGAAAGAGATCAATGTATTGACTCTCCAGATGGATTGATCTTCCTCCAGTCTTATCCCTGCTAGATATATTGAGATTTCAACTCCCATATTTCTTTAGCTTGAAGAAAGCTAGCCCTCATCAATTATCACCCACTCTTTCAAGTTTCTCAACCTTCCCTGGAGATGCTGGAGATTGAAAGTAGATCTTTAGATTTATTCCTTCCCCAGGCAAGAATGCCATGGGCACTTGTCATGTGGCACTCAACAACAATAAGTTAAAGAGTAACCCTCCCCAGGAGTGCCCTATGCAGGTGCTGTTTTAATAGTCCTCTCTTTCCAGGCTGTGAGTAAGAACAGGAATCTTTAAAACAGAATTGCCTACATGTTTGTTAAAATGCAACCTATAATATTTTGAGTGACTAAAAAAAACCCATCTGTCAACCCACCCACCATGTTCCTCTGGTGTGGATAAGCTATTAGAATTAATGGTCTACGGCTTAAAAATATTGCACTAGGAATACTAGGAAACTAGGATAGTATAGGGCAGGGGTTCACAACCGAGGGTGCAAGGTGATGCTCCAAGGGGTGCGAAAACTTGAGTTTTCAAAATTATGGTGTATATGCATAATTCATTGCCATTGTTTCGAATTTTTGTAAGCAGTGCGAGAATATATCAGAAGCGTTCTAGGGGTGCAGGGTATAGAAAAGATTGGGAGTCTCTGGTATAATGTTTCCTGCCTGAGCAAGGGATTGGACTAGAAGACCTCAAAGGTCCCTTCCAACTCTACTCAAAGGTCCCTTCCAACTCTACTTACTACTACTAATACGGAGACTTAGTTTCAGAACAACCTTAGACATGGAAGATAGGGGGTTGATATTGAGCCAGTCTCTTTGTTTCAACCCTAAGAAGAAAGCAATGCTAAATCACTTCTGGAACTGTTGCTTAGACACCATGGATTTGCTCATGTAGTTGTCAGGAGTCGATATTAACACAAAGGTCATCTTCATCTTATAACAATAACAATAACAATAACAATAGCAATAGCAATAGCAATAGCAATAGCAATAGCAATAGCAATAGCAATAGCAATAGCAATAGCAATAGCAATAACAATAATAATAAAGTTGGAAGCTTTGAAAGGCAAGCCATTCCACCAGTTGGTTGTTCTCACTGTCAGGAAATTTCTCCTTAGTTCTAGGTTGCTTTTCTCCTTGATTAGTTTTCACCCGTTGCTACTTGTCCTACCTTCAGGTGCTTTGGAGACAAGGTTGACCGCCTTCCAACATCATGATGTTGGAAGGGACCTTGGAGGTCATCTAGTCCAACCCCCTGCTCAGGCAGGAAACCCTACACCATTTTGGACAAATGGCCGTCCAGTCTCTTCTTAAAAACTTCCAGTGTTGGAGCATTCACCACTTCTGGAGGCAGGTTGTTCCACTGGTTAATTGTTCTAACTGTCAGGAAATTTCTCTTTAGTTCCAGGTTTAGTTTAGTTTAGTTTATTCACACTTATATGCCGCCCTTCTCCGAAGACCCAGGGCAGCTCACAACAAGAATACATCAACAATATTTAAAATTAACCACATTCATACCACATAACAAACATAATCAATTCGCAGCCGCTGATGGCGGGACATTCTTAGGGCCGAGGGGCAGAGCACAGCTCATATGCCCCAAGCCTGTCGGCATAGATGCGTCTTCAGCAATTTCCGGAAGGCTAGGAGGGAGGAAGCAGTACGAACCTCTGAGGGAAGCTGGTTCCAGAGGGCTGGGGCAGCAACGGAGAAGGCCCTTGCCCTAGGCCCCACCAGATGACATTGTTTAACAGACGGGACTCGTAGGAGGCCAACCCTATGCACCCTGACCGGTCGCTGGGATTCATGAGGCAGGAGGTTGCTTCTCTCCTTGATGAGTTTCCATCCATTGCTTCTTCTCCTGCCTTCGGATGCCTTGGAGAATAGCTTGACTGCCTCTTCTTTGTGGAAGCCCCTGGTCAGATTTTCTGATTTCCAATTGCCAACAACAGGTATCTCTGTTTTCCTTCAGCTTCTGGGAAACTGTGGAGCAAAAGCTTCTTCTTTAACTGAGCCACCTGGCTCATTTTTCTTCTTCTCCTCAGCAAGGTTACTCAGCGAGAAATAAGCATCAAGGAAAAAAGGGACGCTGGAGGGACAAGGATATGCCTTTGTCTGGATTAGCCTCGGCAGCTATCTATACAGCTGAGTAGCCTTTCTCACAACTGTATCACACCGGAATCTTTTGTTTAAAAGAATGTGACTGAACCCGCACAAGGAATTGTTCTTCCTCTCCACATCTGAGCAATGGGAGAGAGTTAATAGATGTAGCATGTGACAGAGGAAGTGACAGGAGTGAAGGGTGGATCTGAATTTGCTCAAGGTTATAAATGGCTTTTGCTAACAAGTTCCCTGACAACCATGGTCTATCTTTCAGAAGGCGAGGCTGTCGAGGTCACCTCCTACTTAGCTCTTGAAAGCAAGGGTTTTATAGCCTGCCGGCTCACTTAATGTGGTGGTATGTTCAGTGACATTCGGCACAAAAGGCGCTCTTCTTGCTTTGTCTGAATCTTCAAATTGTCAGAGTACATTGGTTGTACATTTCTTGGGAGCCCCGTTCCAACAGCTCATTGCCCAATGCGCCGAAACTGAACAGTACTGCACTCAGGTGGAAAATATCGCTAGTCTTTTCCTCTCGCCTTGCATTTTGGGTGTGTAAATTTCATCACGGGTTTTCAGGCAATTCTGTGTCTTGCAGTTGGGTTATCGGGAAGCAATTTGAGAAAATGATGATTCTGACCAGTCCTAAAATGGCTGATATATGATATATAATTTTTTTGGGGGGGTGGGGCAATACAAATCCAGTGCGAGAGATTCATCAGCATCTCCTGTCCTTCTGACCACAAAGGGGCAGTAGGGTGTAAAAGGAGAGTTAAGTGTTGATTCTGATTCTCCTTTTCATCTATTAGTGACCCTGTGTTCTATTTAAGAGATTGGTAATCCAGGTTATTTCCCTCTTCCTTTCTTTCAAAGCACACATGGGCAGAGTTTATGCTTTTTTGACTTTGTTCTGATGTAGACAGATAGGTTCTAAGCTTTGGCTGCCCCTAGAATGTACGTCTTGCAAATATATGTCATTATAGTTATATGAATCGCTTCATAATAAATAAATAAATAACTTTATTGTCATTGTGTGTGTATATGCAGTATACACATACAACGAAATTTACATGATACCCAAAGACCAGGTCCCACACACATAATCCCCAAACACACTCCCACCCACCACAATTCCCCACCCCTAAACCACCCAGCATCCACCCAACAGACCCAAGTAATACTGTCCAACAGTTCACTGATGGTGGCCCTTTAGTTCATTATTAAGTGCAATTATAGCTCTGGGATAAAAACTAATCATTGCTTAGATCCAATTTCTGCACTCACAAGCCCACTTCATCCCAGCAGTTTAAGCCCAGCAACTTAAATAAACACACAGAGAGATCTATTTGCGAGCTCTCAAGATTGATCCCACATTTCTTCCTGCATACCAATTGCCACCCCTAGGGTGATACCTCTGTGTTGGTCTTCATCCATCTTGGAATCTGCATCTCTTCAGCGACTCAATACTGTCTGTGAACAATATATGATAGACTGGAAACAGTGGATAGACTATATACAAGAGAAACACCAATCCAATAAAATGTATCTGGCGTATAGTTGAGGCTCGATGTGAGGAGTGAGGAATGTTTACCAAATCAGACGTTTACAAAGACTAATACTTAATGTTGTATTTCAGGTTCTATGATGATTGCTTCTTAATATGATCTTATGTTTAATGTTGATTGTTTTAATAAAAAATTTAAAAAAATACTGTCTCCATCTCTCCCTCTCTCTCCCTCCCCCCTCTCCTTTTTTCCTTCCTTCTCCAACTTCACAACTCAACTCCTGCTAGTTTCTTAGCATCTTCCCATCCATCAAATGGCTCTCCCTGTGTGAACATCTCCTGATTCTTTTCTCAGGCTATCACAGGCGAATACAGTTTATATTATGGTCTTCCTGATTGCCCTCAATCAGAGGCTGAAGAAGCAGACTAGACAGATTCCCCCCCCCCCAAATGCTAGCAGGCAATCAGGTGCCTACAGCAGCTTCAAGAGACAATGAGTCTGTGGAGGTAAAATCCAATTCAGCTAATAATGGGAGGCCAGCATCTGGTAGGGCACCTAGCCTAATTACGTAATGAGAGCTATGAAGGCCTGAGAAAAACTGATTATGTCTGCTTAAGAGAAGAGAACAGCAATGCCCCTAATCAAAGCATACCAGCTTGAGGGTATATAAGAACAGTCTCCAGGCCCACTCAAACTCCCGTCTTCGGTGGCTTTTGTTCCTGGCCTTGCATTTCAAATCTCCGGCTTGACATTTGGATGGTTCATGACATTTTCTGGTGCTTGAACCCTGAACTATCGTACACAACGCTTGTGGTTCTCTGCTTCAGTCTTTCTCCAGCTAGCCACTCAGAACAGCCCACATTGCATGGACTTTGTGAACTTCCTAAGGCTTAAGTGCTCTTTGGCTAATTTCTCGCCTGATTCTCACTATTCGTGGAAAGTGCTATTCCTGTAATCAAAGCTATTTCAGAGTCGTATTTGCCTTGTTTTCCATTTCTACCGGATAACAAGGGATCGTTTCAGCATCTGGGAGGTCACATTTAAGGATGGTAGAGAATGCAGACCTTCTCCATTCTGTTGCTGATCCCATAAAGCAGAAGAAAGGCGAGTCTTCTGTGCAGCTATAGGGGTGGGGGGGGGAACAGGAAAGAAAGTAGAGGACTTTCAGAAATCGAGTCAGGAAAGTTTCAGCCCACGGAAAAGTAAGATGGAGCAGGATGCTGTTCCCTATGGCCATTCCAAAATCTCAAGGTCACCTCTGTGAACAAAGAGAGACTCACAAAAGCAGGTTGCGCAGAACATTATCAAATCTGAGGTCCTTGAGCTGAACGCAACTGTCCTCCGAAATGTATTTCTTCATTCATTTGTTAGATGTGAGTCCTAACTTTTCCCATAGAGGGCAAGGGGCCTTCTTAGCATTCCTTTCCCAAAACAAGATTGTGAGAATTTGGCCCAATGACTCCCATCTGAATGACTTTTACCTCCTCCTCCTCCTCCTCCTCCTCCTCCTCCTCCTCCTTCCCTCTCTCCTTTCCTTTCTTCTCCTCTTCTCCTCCTCCTCCTTCCTTCCTTCCTTCCTTCCTTCCTGTCTTCCTCTCCTCCTCCTTTCCTTCCTTCCTCCCTCTCTCCTTTCCTTTCTTCTCCTCTTCCTCCTCCTCCTCCCTTCCTTCTTGTCTTCTTTCCTTCCTGTCTTCCTCTCCTCCTTTCCTTCCTCCCTCCCTCCTTTTCTTTCTTCTCCTCTTCCTCCTCCTCCTTCCTTCCTTCCCTCCCTCCTTCCCTTTCTCCTCTTCCTCCTCCTCCTCCTTCCTTCCTTCCTTCCTTCCTCCTTCCTTTCCTCCCTCCCTCCTTCCTTTCCTTTCTTCTCCTCTTCCTCCTCCTTCCTTCCTTCCTTCCTTCCTTCCTCCTTCCTTCCTTCCTTCCTTCCTTCCACCTTCCTTCCTTCCTCCTTCCGTCCCTCCCTCCCTCCCTCCTTTCCTTTCTTCTCCTCTTCCTCCTCCTCCTCCTTCCTTTCTGTCTTCTTTCCTTTCTGTCTTCCTCTTCCTTTCCTCCCTCCTTTCCTCCCTCCCTCTCTTCCTCCTTCCCTCCCTCCCTCTCTCCTTTCCTTTCTTCTCCTCCTCTTCTTCTCCTCCTCCTTCTTCCTCCTTCCTTCCTTCCTGTCTTCCTCTCCTCCTCCTTTCCTTCCTTCCTCTCTCCTTTCCTTTCTTCTCCTCTTCCTCCTCCTCCTTCCTTCCTTCCTTCCTTCCTGTCTTCCTCCTCCTCCTCCTCCTCCTCCTCCCTTCTGACATACACAGAAACAATTCTGGGAATCTTTACTGTCGTATCTGTTGCCTCAGGAGAAATATCTCCAGAGGTCCTTTTGCATTTTACAGGCATTCCCTTCCCAACTATGTTCAACCCTTGGTAGCCTTCCATAAGGTTGCTAGCCAGATTTCCACAGCACCTCCTGTGACTGACACCTGCGTGGCAGATGGTGAAAATGACTTCGTATATTTTTCTCTGGATCAATATCTCAGCTGTCAGACCACTGATAACTCCAGACTTCTGCCTTCTGGTATTAAAAACTGCTCCCAGTGAACTGCTTGCAGACAAAAATGATGAAAAATACTCGAGATTGTGGGCTTCGTGACCCCATTGTTCCCTCCCTTTTTTGCCCCAGAAACACCATATTTGAAATAAAGATTTTACACTTTATTGCCATTCCCATTATCTGAGTTTAATTAAAGTCAAAATTTATTAGGCAGTAGGTTTTTAGCTGTTTTTTGTTTTTGGTCCTGCTAATATTATTATTCTTTTTTCTAGCTGCAAAACATTTCTAACACGGTTCTTGTTGGCATCTACCGACCTTCTAAACTTGGCCCCCAGTGAAAAAGAATCAAAAGTCAGATATTCAGAGTGCAAAAACAATAAGCTGATTATTTAAGGGAGACAATGAGGCCTTGGAACGGAAGATCTGCACCTGGCTGAACTCTCTACAAGATTGAGATGATTCATTTCTAGCTTATCATTAAATTACAAACCATTTCGAATGCATTTTTGTTCTTCCCGTTCTCCTCAGCCCTTATTTTCCTCTTTTCCCTTTGTCTTGTCCCCTCTGCATCCTCTCTTGTGGTGTTTTGCAAACCTAGGAATAGTTAGAAAACAGATTTTAATCTAGGGACAGACCAGTGATGGCGAACCTTTTAGACACCGAGTGCCCAAACTGCAACCCAAAGCCCACTTATTTATCTCAAGGTGCCAGGGCCACATCAGCATTGTGGTGCCCTCGGGGTGTGTGTGTGTGTGGGCGTGGCCAACTGGGTGGGCATGGCTGTGGTGGACATGGCAGACTGAGTGGGTGTGGCTGGGGTGGGGGGACACCTGTGGGGGCTGGGCAGGAATGAGGGAGATCCAGGGGGTCTCTGGTGGGTGGGGCAGGAGGTAGGGCAGGGGTGCCATTGCTGTGGGGCAAGGCGAGGCGGGGGGGCTGCTGTCTGACACCATCAGCCCCCGCACACAGATGCCAGCGAGCGCATGGCGGTGCACTCTACCACCTCTGCTTGAGCTTGCTAGCCAGTTGCTTCGCCTCCTTTGTGCTGGGTGGGGCTGCCATTCCGGGCGCCAGCAATGGCCTAATGGACCTGTGTGAGCTGACGGCGGTGGCAGTAGGTGTGCCCACAGAGAGGGCTCTGAGTGCCACCTCTGGCACACGTGCCATAGGTTCACCATCACTGGGATAGACCATTGGATACTCTGCAAAATAGCAGGGAGGGTTTCTGTGTTCCTAGTGTTTAATAAAAGCAGCAACAAAAATCTTTCTGGATTACATATTAGATCGCCCACTCACTCTCAGGTCAGAAGTGCTGAGGCACTTCCAGGCTGAAAGTTTAGACAGTGACATCACCGTTGCCCAGAAGACACTTTGCTGGGGCTCCTTTCATGTCCCCATTAAGTTGCCCACTGAAGTGGTACCCATTTATCTACTCACAGGGGCTCGCTTTCGAACTGTTGAGTCAGCAGGAGCTGGACTGAATGATGGGAGCTCACCCCATCACATAACAGCAGCGCTCGAGTCTCGAATGCGGGATTGCTGTCTATCAACTCAGCATCCTAACTATGTGAGCCACTGTGCTCCAGGCACATATTAGTTTACTGGAATCTTGCATTTCTATGGGAAGAAGAAGAGAAAAGGATTGTTGTTGCATTAATTGGAACAAGGGGATATATTACAAGCTATCTGGTAGGCAGTGTGCAAGTAGCAATAACGATCATTGTTATCATCAAATGTTAACATTAAACAACATCTGCCAATCACAGGTCCTTGGGAAGGACTCAGTGGGTGATTAAAAATGCCAAATCCACTCTAAACATCTGGATGACTGTGGGACAAATCATAATAACAATAAACTAACTGGAACATGCTCAATAGGAAGTGTGCTGAGCTCAAACTGAGAGCTATCCGCGAGCCCCAGGGACAAAGATTCATTTGAACCCACCACCCCACAGCAGTTTTTCCCACTATAATTTATAGAAATATAATATTGTTTTTCTTTTGTCTTTTGGATTCAATAACCCCATAAAAGTGAGTGAATGAAGATAGCCCAGAATATTAAAATACTTCTTGGGATCATGTTCTAATTGATTTTGATTGTCCTTTTTATTTAAAAATTGTCTTGTATTGTCCTTTATTTGATTAAAATACAGACTTCAACACAGGAAAAATAAAAAATAAAAACAAGTACAAAAGCAGAACAAAACTAGACAAGAGTACATCAAAAAGGGCATAAAAAGGAAAAACAAAACAAACATATACATAAATGGTACCCCCTAGTTGAATACTGCTAAATATATTTCAAAGATAATAACCCCCCCCACACACACACCCTTGCAAAGCAAGCACACCATTTATAAATTTCTACAACACTGTTTACCCACCCTAACATCTATCTATGGCATGGGGAAAAAACATAGTTAACAGGTAAAGCCAACAGCAAAATTAAACAATTGGATGGTCTTGAATTACAGAAAAAATGGCAGCCCGCCTTATAATTATCAGCCCATCCTTTAGATGCTGGCCTTTTCATTGCCTCCCTGCCCCCTGCTAAGACATGTCCATCCATAATTATGACACATCCTGAAAAGCCTATCTTGGAAGTTTATGATCCCTTGTGTTCGTTTAAGGAATTCTGTATTCTGTTTTGGTAAGCCTCCAGATCACTTGTCTTTAATCCACTAACCTAGATTTGTAGCCCACTTTAGACAGCACCCTCCCTTCGGCATACAGATGCCATCCACATATGCCTGTAGAGTAGCTCTTTTTTCGCATGACAGCCCAGAGTGATTGTTATTGTTAAGAGCCTCAGTGTGCATAGCGAAATGTGTGTGCTGCTGGAAGAAAAGGAAGGAGTGTGCTAAATTCATCTGACTTATCCTCATCCCCGCCGCACTGGAGATGCCTCTCTCTTCGTCTCCAAAATATTCCCTTAAAACATTAGTCATGGAGATGAAGTTGAGCAGAAAAGCTTGAAAATTACTTTGAGCTGCAAAATTATTATGATTGTTGCTCGGAGGTACGGGAAGGCAGCTGAAATGACACAATCTGTATTCATTTTGTTGCTTCTCTAAACTCCCATTAAATAAAAAAAAAAAGGAGACAATCCAAAGTTAAAATGGGTGGCTTTCTGCTCTGCTTTACAACTCTGTTGCGATAAGGGAACTTTCTCAGGGAAGCCTTTAAGTCGCCTTTTGAAGAGGAATTCTGCAGTGGATTAAATTATTGTTGGGAAAATGCCAACCACACAAGGAGGAGGGATCAAACAGGGAATTAGCTTTGAGTCTTTGTGCAGCTGCAAGAAGCATACGTTTGACTTACCCCTAAGTTCCATCAGACCTTGTTTCCTTGTTCCCAAGAGAAAGTAAGCAATCTGGGCAGATTCCTGTACTGTAAGTAGAGCACAATAAAGTAGTCAACTTGAACCCTTCGCTCGTGGATCCAGTTGCTTCCACCTAACAATGACTGAACTATCTTCTCTATGAAAGTGATCAAGAATAGAATTGAATCTTTATTGCCTCGATGACCGGTCCATAAAAATAGACTGTTACCTCTGATGAAACCCATCTACAATCCACCAATGTTTAGATGGCCATTTTGCACTTCTTGATTGATTTACCAGTTGCATTAATCAATTGATGGATTTTGATTTACATCACACTGGCTGGCAGAAAACAGGAATAATCCAGAAGCAAATTTAAAATAAATGCGAAATTATAAAGATTGTGGCTGATGACATAGGCGTGATAGAGGGATTGATTCAGAAAAATTGAAAGAGAAATAAAGCCTTTTATGATTACTTCCAGTTTTTCGGGGGAAAAATTATAGTTGCAAGTCGAGGATTACCTGCAAATCTTAAACTTAAATTAACAGATAATATTTCCTATGTTCACAGACCATGCTGGGCTCCCAGGTAAGATCTGTAATGGCTGAATATGATGGCCCAGCTCATACAACTTGCTAAGTCAAAAGGCTGGATTTGCAAAACCCATTGTCCCATTATATCACCTAATTTCATTTATTGGATTTGGATTTCTATGCTGCCCTATTCCAGAAACTCAGGACGGCTCACAACATGGATAGAAATCTAACATTAAAATACAGTATAAAAACCCCTTAATTAAAAAAAACCAATCATCCAAAGACATACATACAAACATACATACACTGGCTGGGGCAAGGTGTTAACTGCCCCAGGCCTGTCGGCAAAGATGGGTCTTCAATAATTTGCAAAATTGTATTTGAGGCTGCCCTTTCCTTTCCTTTCTTGACTTCCCTTAAATGTCTTTCATTGGGAAGAGAACTTTCCTATCTGTTAAATAGGTTGAATAAATCTAATCAGTCCAGGATTCTATCAGTAGATCCTTTAAGAAAAAAAACCCCTATCAACTCATCCCCAGAAAGACATGGAACAAAATGCTATTAAACTCCACTGCATGGAATGCAGATATTGTGGTGCATAATTTATGCATATTATAATAGACTTTGTTCAGAATATTGGGACTTCTCGACTTTCAAAGAAGTTGAAATTACTGTGATAAATCACTCATGTTCCATTAAACAAGGGCCTTTGGAGATAGATCTTTTATGAAAGACTAATTATCTTCCCTAGCTGGGATCTGGCATAGAAGGGGGGGAGAGGAATGGAGCAGAGTGTGCATGCAATGTCTATATACAACCCCATGCATACAAATGGGATTGTGGGATCTGCAAGATAATGAGAGTAAATCCTGGTAAGGATTTTCCATTGCTTTGGTCCTCGTTCCTAGCTTAGTTTTCCTATGCAACCATGTGTCAGCATTCTATGAGCACCAAGCCTGCGAAGCCACAACATGTCCATCCTAAGAGATAGGCCAGGTCAAGAAACAGATGCAAAAGAGGACTATAGTTGGTCCTCAGTTTACAACAGTTTGTTTAGGGATCGTTCAAGGTTACAGTGGCACTGCAAAAAAAGGACTCATGGCCATTTTCACACTTGTAGCATCCTCGTGGTCACGTGATCAAAATTCAGATGCTTGGCAACTGACTCGTATTTATGACGGGCAAAACACATTTAACAGCTGCCTCACCGAGCAGCAGAAATATTGGGCTCAATTGTGGTCTTAACTCAAGGATGTCCTGCTCTGGAGTTCGACTTTATGGTCACAGAGTACAAGAATAGAATCTCCATTACTTTTATCCCAGACAGAATCGAGGCACGGTTATTTGGAGTCTTACTCGTGTTCCCAAATTTTCCAGGAGGCTGCGATGTCATCTATTGTCTCTTTTATCTGCCAACAGTTCTTGCATTCCTTCACCAACCTTACCTGTATGTGCAAATATATCTTTTTTTTCACAAAATGCAGAAAACAACAAATGTGTGAATGCAAGACATAGTGATACAGTAAGGGCTGTAGGATAGGATAGGATAGGATAGGATAGGATAGGATAGGATAGGATAGAAAATAATAGAATAGGATGGGATGGGATGGGATAGGATATGGAATGGAGAATAGAATTAGGATATGGAATGGAGAATAGAACAGAACAGAACAGAACAGAACAGAACAGAACAGAATAGAATAGAATTAAACAGATTGTAGGATAGGATAGGATAGGATAGGATAGGATAGGATAGGATAGGATAGGATAGGATAGGATAGGATAGGATAGGATAGGATGAAATCAGAGTTCGAAGGGACCTTGGAGGTCTTCTAGTCCAGCCCCCTGCTCAAGCAGGAGAACCTATACCATTTCAAATAGGTAATTGTCTAGCCTCTTCGTAACAACCTCCAGTGATGGAGCATCCATGATTTCTGAAGGCAAGCTGTTTCACTGGTTAATTGTCCTCACAGGAGGTAAAAATTAATCTTGGTGTTTCCAAGAGAAGACCGGACTCTCTTTGAAGACATCCTTAATTTTCATCTACGGAATACTTTTGGCATCTATTCAGATGCCAAAATTATCTCAATTTTCCACAATCAGGAGAGTGTTAGGAGCCAAAGTAGAAAACTGCACTCCATAAATAAAAGGACAGATTTTTTTTTTAAAAAAAGTTGAGCATCTGCAGGAATCCATCAATACCTGAATTCTTCCAACTAAGTCTTGGTTTGTCTCATTACTGCCTAATGTATTGGATTGGTGAACTGGAAGCCAAGAGACCCACAGGGCTCTCCAGGGTCACCAAGAGGATAAGTGAAGAATGGCGGTGGACTGTGACCTCATGCAGTTAGCTTTTACAGGTTGTTGCCTTGACATTTAATCGAGAGTTACCAGAGATGGCTGAGCATGGAAGGAGATTTAAAAGCAAGCATGCTAATGTCAGAACAGCCAGCTTTTGGACTGAATTAGGATCGGGAGGGATCTAGGATTTCAGCAGTGACAAATCTTACCTGCACTTAACAACAGAGTGGAGAGATGAAAGAGACAGGATTGCCTGGCGCTTTGCAACAAGCCAGAAGCCAAACTGACAGCACCAGAGAGGATTTAACGTTATCAGATCATGGTTAACTGTGCCACAAAAAAAAAATCTATTTTTCACTCTGAAAGATGCTTTTGTTTTCCCACCCTATCATGCTTTATTTCCAAATATCTCATCATTGCACTTTTGACCTATTGGATCACTGCAGGGGGCAGAGAGGGGGTTTCACTGAAATTCTCTTCAATTTTCAGAGAGTTTCCAAAGTTAATTTTCTTCATTCAGGGCAAAGCAGAAGGAGAAAATGCGGGGAAAAACCTTTCTGCGTGGGGCTCTTTAGCAACAGTTGGATTTCCCCCCCCCATTTATTTATTTATTTGGGTTTGTATGCCGCTCCTCTCCGGGGACTCGGAGCGGCTAACAACATATATATAACAATGAATTACAATAAAAAAACAACCAAACAAATATATCTAAAAAAAATCAATAAAAAAACACACATTCAATTCAACAATCAACCACAATCATCCCCAGGCCTGCCGGAAAAGATGAGTTTTTAGATTTTTCCGGAAGGCCGGGAGAGTCGGAGAAACGCAGACTTCAGGAGGCAGTTGGTTCCAGAGGGTGGGCGCCACAACAGAGAAGGCCCTCCCCCTAGGGCCCGCCAGATGACATTGTTTCACTGACGGGACCCGGAGGAGACCAACCCTGTGCGCTCTCACCGGTCGTAGAGAAGTATGTGGCAGAAGGCGGTCCTGTAATATTGTAACAATATTCATTCTTTCACTGTACAATCGTCCATCCATTGATTGAGATGACTCAGTCAGTGGTCTATGGATGACTGAGAATCTCTACAGACGTTTAGCTATGGACTTTGGGAGGAACGCCCTTTGAATGGTGAGGGAGTATGAATGGATTTCCAGAAAAACATTGCAGACTACAGGAACCATTTGTGCTTCAGTTTGCAATGCAGACAACACAGACTCATCCCCAACAGCCTGCGCCTGTCTTCAACAGCGAAGGGACACAGGGCAGAAAACCTCCTGCAGCCAAGAAGGCTCCACACATATTTGCACTACTCAGGTGACCTTGAGGACACAGACAAACCTCCAAATGGCTTCAACAACTCTCTAAAAGAATGCAAATGACCTGCTGTCAGCAAGGAATATAAATCCTTCCATTCCCCACCATCCAGTCAGGGCTGAAGAAGCGTCTTGGTGAGAAGCGAAACGTCCTCAGAGGAGAACAAGAAAGTCCCATTGCCTCATGAAAAAGCACCTTTGGGACAATCATGGCCTGGATGACTGAGGATCTCCATAGATGTCCATCCATTGGTCTGCAGTCTCCTTGGCTTCTGATGGATCTGTTCAATCTCAGGGGTGGAGTCTTCTCTTCCACTAGTCAATTTCCACTTGGGAAGTGAGAGCAGCGAGGGAGATTTTGGCATCCCAGAAAAAAATATATCACAGGTGGAAAGCCCACAGGCCATGTTCAAAATAAAATGACCTCAAAAATAACAGTGAAACTGCCTATCACAAGCAAGTTATAAAACGGAATAGGAAGATGTCTCAAAGGTGCTTTTTCAAAAGGCAACTGGACTATGAATGAATGAATGAATGAATGAATGAATGAATGAATGAATGAATGAATGAATGAATGAACCTTTATTATTAAAGTATAACATGTATACAGTGAGATTGGCTGAGCCTCCCTCCGTGGCCCTCCCCCCACAACTCACAGTGACTACAAACCCCCAACTTATTACTTTATTATGTTGCCTTTTGAAAAAGCACCTTTGAGACACACCATGATCTGGATGACCGAGAATCTCCATAGACAGAATAGGAAGGCGTTTTGCAGGAGAACAAAACAGAGGAGAAATGGTGTAGCAAGCTTCAACCCAATATGATTCAAAAGATAGACTGGGAAAAACCACATCCAATCCTTGACCAAGCTTGAGTTGAGAAGGAAAATGCATTTGAGGCCTCTGAGAATGTCAAAGGGTCTGATTGAAGCTATGATGATATAACCAGAGCATGGGGCTTTGGGCTCATGTGTTTACTGAAATGTTTAGCGAAATGAGTGCCGTCAGACCCACAGGCTGAACAACTGAATGAACCTTTGGGTTGACCCAAGAGCATTTGAAGAAAATAACTCTCCTGAAAATTGCCAGCTTAGCAATTGCCGACAAATTTCAGGGCTATAATTTGTGGACTGGAAAATTGGATTGGATCTGCTCGTGCCCCTGGGGTGTGATCTTTTCTAACCCATTCAGTGCAGAAAATCTGATAGGAGAGCATTCCTAAACATTAGCCCATGCTTGAAAAGTTGGAATCTAAGCCTCTTCTGTCCCAAAATATTTGGTACCCCGGGGAAGAAGAGTCCTAACCTTTATTCACTAATTTCCTAGGTTGGGAACAAGTAGCAATTTTATTTCACGATCCAAGAGATAACAGCCCTTTAAATACAGGGAAAGGGGCCCTATCTTTTTAGTTTATCGTTGCATTTCTCTCTGGCTTTTTCACTCACCTCACCCTCCTCCAAGCTTAGTTACAAGCATTTCTCTATTTTCTTGTCTTTTTTTCTTCCTTATGGTTCTTTCCTTCAGTGTCATTTTGAGAGAGGAACTCCAAAAAAGCAGACAGACAGGACACACATTCATGGAACAATGCATTTTACCCTCATTTGTTTATTCCCAGTATTGGATTCCAGAGGCTATTAAAAACAGCCACCCCGAAGCATTAAACACCTCAAATGAAAAATCTGGTAAATGAACCCATATTGGTTGACATTTCTTGTTTGATGAGAATGGGAGAGCCATACTTCATCCCCTATTTTGTCTTTTTCTTGCTGAGAAATGCAGGTGCCTGTGGCCTGCTTAAGCTTACATTAGCTTGCTTTTGTTTGGTTTGGGGTTTTTTGCAAATTGCGAAGGCTTTAAAGATGGGGTCTTGTTCCCTTTGGGTTTGGAATTTTCGAAGTGAGAGCACACACGAGTGTTTGAAAATGGTGCCAAATGAAACCACTGTGTGCACAACCTTTTCAGAGCAAACAACACAGCCACAGTGCAATCTTCCCCTCTGCAGTTCTGCCAATGTCTCTCCAACCATTACAGAGCAGTTTCCCCCCCCAATCTTAGCAGTTTCCAGGTGTGTGGACTTCAACTCCCAGTATTCGTATTAATGGAATGTGGAAATTTATACACCTGGACACTGTCAATAATTGACCTTGAATATCTATGGATTACAGACAACTGATCTCACCACTTCCCCCCCCCCAATCTGCTAATAAGAGAAGTCAATCAGATGCTGAGGCCCTAGAAAGAGTGCAGAGAAGAGCCACAAAAATGATAATGTAAAGTTTCAAAGCACAGTTTTGCTGGTGTGACATATATTGCTTCTCAGCTTGCCAACGAACTTGGGGGTGGGGGGGAAGGAAGATGTTTGGCATGCAGATTTCAAAGATTAAGAAGCCAGACCGTGAGATTCAAGGACGTTACACCAGGTGTCTGGCTAGACTGAGACGCTTTCTCATAACAATATTTTTCTAGTTGATTGGGCAATGTGACCTGACCAAGAGGAAGAATTCAATGCTTTTACTATATGGGTTTGGGAGGGATCTTTCCAGAGCTGGTTTTACTTTCATTAAGTGCCGAAGTGATGTACTCAATAAAGTTTTGCGTTAAGAGATTGGAATGTCTTGAAGGTGTTTGCTTAATTGGGTTTGTCAGTTGGAACCTTGACGGATAAGGGGTCTGTAAGCTAAACAGTACAATGAACTATGTATGTGTAGCTTAACAAAGAGAAGAGGTCTTTTAGCAGGACTGTCACAGAGGAGAGGACCTCAATTTATTCTTCACAGCACCTGCAGGTAGAAGCGATAGATGGAAGCTCGTCAGAGGGAAACCCAACCTGGAAGTAAGGAGGGATTTCCTGACAGTGAGAACAATTAATCAATGGAATAGCTTGCCTCCCAGAGTTGTGGCGCTCCATCTCTGGAGGTTTTTAAGAAAAGATCATCTTTTGTCTTGGATGGTATAAAAACTCCTAGAAGACCACCTAAGTCCCTTCCAGACCTATAATTTTGTGGTGGAATGAAATTTTGGGAAAGAGATAGACTCCAACAGCTTCATCTAATAGTAATAGCCCAGAGTCACCCTTGACATTATAAAATGCTGAAAGTGGTCCTTATCTGCTAGAGCCCAGGTGGACAAACCTTCCCTTCAGCAAATATTATCCTACACTGAGTGAAGAATCAGGTCCACGAGCTGCTTCCTGGAAACTATAATTGGCAATCTTCTTTCTCTTTAGTTCCTCCATTAGAAGTTGCCAATATCAAGGTACGTGCAGTCTGCTCCCAATTTTTTTTTTACTAATTGCTGAATCTGCTGAGCATCAAGGAGGACCCCAGCCTCTCTCCCCCCCAGTCAAAATCTGTGCTCTTCTGAATTTTGCGACATCGTTGACAAAGATTTGCAAAACATAGTCCCTATTGGGGAAAATATATTCCAAATGTGCAATGCCAGAAATAAAGTTTCTTAATTCAAATGTGCATTTTTCTCAAACGTATTAAATTTATCTTCATTTGGGAAAAAACGCTTATGAAGAAGCTAGCAGATTAGGAAAAAAAGAATCCGATAAAAGTAATTGAATATTCATGAGTTTGGCGGGAGTGTCAGGCTTCCCCCCCCTATATTTTGTTGGTCCTGTTAAAGGAGCCAAACGAAATTTGTGTCTAGTGAGATGAGAAACCGGTGAAAATATAATGAAAAGAATTAATTACCACATTCCTATCCAGGAATCAACCTCCTTCTTCAATTTGCCTTTGTTGTTGTTAGTTGTCCGACCCATCGCAACCCCATGGACAACGTTCCTCCAGGCCTTCCTGTCCTCTACCATCTTCTGGAGTCCATTTAAGCTCACGCCTGCTGCTTCAGTGACTCCATCCAGCCACCTCCTTCTCTGTCGTCCCCTTCTTCTCTTGCCTTCCATCTTTCCCAGCATCGGGCCCTTCTCCAGGGAGTCCTTCCTTCTCATTAGGTGGCCAAAGGACTTGAGTTTCAACTTCAGGATCTGGCCTTCTAAAGATTTGCCTTAACTCTTCATATTTTATGACCCACTTTAGGTGAACTTGGATATAGGTTGTGAGCTCATATGGGGGGGGGGAGAATACTCTTATGCCTGAGAGCTAGTTAAAATATTAAACTTGACCCATGGAGAGAGAAAAAAAAGTTTTCACTTGACTATGGAATGCACTAACTTCCTCTCAGCCAATCAATCAATCAACCAATTGCAATATTATCTACCCTACCAGGTTGTTGCTGTGCAAATAAGATTAGACATAGCCTCCATATAAGTCACCTTGAGCTCTCAGGGGAAAAAAAAAGAGAAAGGATGCAAGAAATAACATTTTAAAAAAAACCTGTTTTGCAGGGCAAATATTTTAAATGGATAACTTCATTATCTCTCTTCCAACTGCCTGGGCCACCAGCCTGCACTGCAGATTCAAAGCAGCTAACTACAAGAAAATGTAAGTGACGAATTTTTTTTTTGTTAAAAAAGGTATGAAAGTAGTAATAGTAGATAACAAGGGGAAAAATGAGTGATAACCAACATAAGCAGGATGAAAATAGAAGCTAACTGAATGGAAAACAATCTGCCGGGAGCAAAGGAACATAATCACCACAGCCAGCCAAAAAACAAGAAGATACCCAGAGGAAAACCGTGTTCAAATACTACATTAATAGGAATTTCATCTGTTATCTGACAGCCCGAGGCTTTCAAAATATAATAAATCTTTAGGGAGCCCACCCAAGAGAGAAAACCTCTCTTTCCCCACTTGGCAAAAGCTGTCTGAGCAAATTTAATAGAGCACTGAGTGCGAGGGATTAGTAGGAATAGAACATAAAAGATACCGTAGAACAGCGGTTCTCAACCTGTGGGTTGCGACCCCATTTGGGGTCGAATGACCATTTCGCGGGGGTCGCCGAACACCGCAGTCTGCCATTTTTTCCCCATTGGGCCTGTCGCGTCGTGCATGCGCGATTCAGGCCGTCACGCGTGCACCGCGCATGCGTGGTTCGGGCCGTCGCGCCGCGTATGTGCGGCGTGGTTCGGGGTCGCGCCACGCATGCGCGGCGCAGGTGGGGTCTCGGCCTGAAAAAGGTTGAGAACCACTGCCGTAGAATAACTTCAGTTGGAAGGGACCTTGTTGGTCTTCTAGTCCAACTCCCTGCTCAGGCAGGAAACCCTATACCGTTCCAGACAAATATTTGTCCAAAGTTTTCTTGAAAACTTCCAGTGTTGGAGCATTCACCGCTTCTGGAGGCAGGTTGTTCCACTGGTTAATTGTTCTAACTGTCAGGAAGTTTCTCCTTAAGTTCTAGGTTGCTTCTCTCCTTGATTAGTTTCCATCCGTTGCTTCTTGACCTGCCTTCGGGTGCTTTGGGGAATAGGCTGACACACACACTCCTCTGTGAAACGGTATGTCCTGAAAGAGAGCATGTTTGGGGGTGGTCTTTTATCTTGCAAAGTTCATTTGCCCTGTGTTTTGGAAGCTTTAAATGAGTCAGTGGCATCACCACCAGACCAAGAGACAGACATGCTACCATTACGAATGGAGTCATTTTTATATCTGTGTTGTGTTCCATAGTGATACACATGCATTGTCAACAGTGCCATTTTTAGACAAAAGGAAGCCCCCTCCCCCAAAAAAAAATTTCATTTGAAAGAGCTTCTTTGCAAAGATTCCAGAGGGCCTGTTGTGTTGTGAGAACACATCAAACCTATTTTCATCTCTTCGCATGTCATTGCTCATTTGTACTCTTAATTATTTCCGAACCAAATGCAAGCACCTCATTCAGAAGAAACGGCACATACACACACTTGGCTTCATCTTTCCATATGTTTTATGAGTTCTCTTGCTGCCCCCTCCTCCCACTCCTCCAACTTCCCAGTTTGAAGTCGATAAAAAGTTATGATTGAGTAAAGCAATAGGCTGAATCTGTAATCTGGACTGCTATTTAATGAATATTGAATTTTGTAAAGGAAAAAAGGTGTTAAAGCCTCGTGCTTGTGGCTTTCAGCATTTCTTGCTTGGACTGCAATAGGCTCTTTCATAATTTAAATTGATCAGACCTTTCCACGTATGCCTTGTTCTTTGTTCTACAGTAATTACAAAATTCCACATTATGGAAGGGTGAGCCAATTCTGCCCACATCAATAGGTAAATGAACCCAGGCTTAAAGGGAGCCTTAAAATATTGGTTATAAAAGTTCATGTGAGATACAAACACAGAGAGAGGGGGGAGGGGGGAGAGAAAAAGAGAGAGGGAGAGAGAGAGAGAGAGAGAGAGGGAGGGAGGGAGGGAGGGAGAGAAAGAGAGAGAGGGAGAGAAAGAGAGAAAGGGAGGGAAAGAGAGAAAGGGAGAGAGAGGGAGAACGAGAAAGAGAAAGAGAGAGGGAGAGAGGGAGAAAGAAAGGGAGAGAAAGGGAGAGAGAGGGAGAGTGAGAGAGAGGAGAGAGAGAGTGAGAGGGAGAGAGAGAGGGAGGGAGGGAGAGAAAGAGAGAGAGGGAGAGAGAGAGAAAGAGAGGGAGGGAGGGAGAGAAAGAAAGAGGGAGAGAAAGAGCGAGAAAGAGGGAGGGAAAGAGAGAGAGGGAAAGAGAGAGAGGGAGAGAGAGGGAAAGAGAGAGAGGGAGAGAGAGAGAGAAAGAGGGAGAGGGAGAGAAAGAGAGAGGGAGAGAAAGAGAGAGAGAGGGAGAGAGAGGGAGAGAGAAAGAGGGAGAAAGAAAGAGGGAGAGAGAGAGAGAGAGAGAGAGGAGAGAGAGAGAGAGAGAGAGACTTTGAATCATTAGCCATTGAGAAGAAGCCACAATGACATTGTGTGTATCATGACATCATTGCATAAGTGACACCAAGTATGAAATTAGCATCCCTCATACCATGACATCATGATGCAAATGAGGTAGGGTTCATAATCCATGTCATGCACATAATTGCACATTTGACATCCCTTGACACCCCCCACCCCCCCACCCAACCTACAGAAATAAAATAATAACCCTCTCAAATAATTTATGGACTCGAGGGCTAGAACTCAGAGGTGACCAACAAAATGAACGGGAAAAAAATGTAGTTATCCAAAGAAATAGATTTCTCACTTAATATTTCAAACAGCAATCTGAAAGTGATAAAGGAACTTCACGTCTTTCTCCTCCTCCTCCCCTTTGTCATTCTGGTCTTCCGGAAAGCCCCTCCCCCATCAAAAATGCATAATCTCCTTATTTCTAACTCTGGATTGATGGCCAAAGCGACAAAGTACCATTCATATCTTTTGTGATTTTTGTCTTTTCTACTGCTTTGATCAGTGTGGGAAAGAGCCACACTTTTCCTATAAATACCGGTAAATAAAACAATTGTCTTGCAAATCAATCCCCATCTTGCCTTGATGAACCTCCTGGGGAGAAGAAGGGGGGGTTCCAGTGGTTATTTCAGTATCTTAAAACTGCTACTTTTAAAATAATAGCTTACAAAAATGCACTGTGTATATTTAAGCATTTTTGTTAGCCACTTCAGATTCCCTTTTTTCTCTCTCTCATATGCGCTCCTGTGCACTCTAGAATATATAAGCAAAATATCTATTTTAGCTGTGGGGGGAAAGAAACACTTTTTTTTTTTACTCATGAGCAATCATGCTGCCTCAACCACAAATGTCAGGCTTCAGATTAAATACCGAATGACAAATAGTCCCCATACAATGGCTTGGGGTTGTTCCCCCTCAAGGTGGCCACTGCTGACTCCATATTTTCTCTGGAAATTGAACAAGTGTTTGCTTCAGGCTACATCTACGTCAGTAATCAAGAATCAATTGATTCTGTCTGGCAATGGCAGCTGTTGCTGGATCATTCTCCAGAGATGACAGGTACTCCATCTTAGCCAGATACTCTTAAGTTGACTTTAAAAAGAAAAAAAGCCTTTGTAAGCATATCCCTGATCAAAGATGGGTCAACTTCTAATGTCAAAATGCAGGATGTTGATTGCAGAAGTTTGCAAGACATACAGATCCCTTTGAGGCAACAAATGAATGTGTTCTCTCTCAAACCACAGATGTTTCTGGAGTGGTCGAAATATCAAAGGAACGTCTAGTGTCACAAGGCTGTGGTTAAAAACCTATTGGTCACACACACTTGTTTGTAAGTGTGTGTGATTCTGCTTAAATCAATCTGGTGCTTCCAAACTGGTGCTTCACTCTCAGATTGTTTTTATCACTACAGAATGTCTCCCAAGTTCAGTTTAAATATGCTTTCTTGCAACTGAGAAGAATTGGGTTGAGTTGCATTAGATTAAACGGTCTAACATTAGGTAGCATCCAGATAGATGTATGCTAATACACAGTAGTCCTTGACATTCACAACTAATAATAATAAAGTTGGAAGGGACCTTGGAGATCTTCTAGTCTAACCCCCTGCTCAGGCAGGAAACCTTATACCATTTCAGACAAATGGCTGTCCAGTCTCTTCTTAAAAACTTCCAGTATTGGGGCCTTCACTGCTTCTGGAGGCAGGTTGTTCCACTGATTAATTGTTCTCACTGTCCCGAAGTTTCTTCTTAGTTCTAGGTTGCTTCTCTCCTTGATGAGTTTCCATCTGTTGCTTCTTGTCCTGCCTTCAGGCGCTTTGGAGAATAGCTTGACTCCCTCTTCTTTGTGGCAGCCCCTGAGATATTGGAACACTGCTATCGTGTCACCCTTAGTCCTTCTCTTCATTAAACTAGATCTACCCAATTCCAGCAGCCATTCCTTATATGTTTTAGCCTCCAGACCCCTGATCATCTTTGTTGCTCTTCTCTGTACTCTTTCTAGAGTCTCAACATCTTTTTTACATCATGGTGACATTGTGGTGACATAACTGAGCCCCAAATTTTTATTGCTAAGAAAGGCAGTTCTTAAAGGAGTTTTGCCCCATTTTATGACCTTTTATGCCAGAGTTGTTAAGTGAATCACTGCAGTTGTCAAGTTAGTAATACCCTTGTTAAGTGAAACTGGCTTCCCCCATTGACTTTGCTTGTCAGAAATGGGCTTTATCAGAACCATCAGAACCTCTCCTCTTCGGAGAGGAGCGGCATACAAATCCGAATAAATAAAAAATAGAAAATTATTTGAAATGGCCACATGACTCCAGAACACTGCAACCCTCATTAAAAACAAGCCAGTTGCCAAAATCCAAATTTTGATTATGGGGATGCTGCAACGGTCATAAGTGTGAAAAAAGGGCCGTTGTAACTTCCAATGGTCACTAAAAGAACAGGAGCACCTGTAAGTATGCGATCCCAATTCAGACTAGTCTGGTGAAGTCCAGATCAAATGTTCATGGGGAGTGAAGATGATATTGAATATTCCAGACTGTGAAGCTTTCTTCAATAAGAAATTGTAAAACTAATTTTGGAAGACTAATTTTGGAAGACTAATTAGACAAATCACTGTAAAAGAAATGTCACAGAATGGTTTAAAATGACATTGCGGAAGAGAAATTTATTTTATTTATTTATTTTATTTCTTAAATTTCTATACCGCCCCTCTCCCGTAGGACTCGGGGCAGTTTACAGCCCAATTAAAACAGATAACAATAATAAATATTTAAAAATAAATTAAATTAATACATGGCTGTTACTAGAACCTGTTAAAATCCCAATTCTAAAACCCGAACAACCTTGTTTAAAAAATTTACATAGAGATTTACATAAAAACCCGAGGAGGTCTAGGCCAGGCCGGCTTGATTGAAGAGATGAGTCTTCAATTCTCTTCTGAAGGTGCGGAGATCATGACACGTCCGGAGTTCTGGGGGGAGCTCGTTCCACATCGTCGGTTCCCCCACAGAAAAGGCTCTCCCCCTGGGCGCCACCAGCCGACACTGCTTAGCCGATGGCACCCTGAGGAGGCCCTCTCTGTGGGAGCGAACTGGTCGATGGGAGGTATTTACTGGCAGAAGTAAATTCTATATAAAGATGTTGAGACTCTGGAAAGAGTGCAGAGAAGAGCAATAAAGATGATTAGGGGGCTAGAGGATAAAACGGTTACAGGAATTGGGTATGTCTAGACTAGTGAAAAGAAGGATTAGGGGAGAGAGGATAGCAATATTCCAATATTTTAGGGGACTGCCAGAAAGAAGAGGGGGTCAACCTGTTCACCAATGCACCTAAGGGCAGGGCATGAAGTAATAGATAAAAACTAATCAAATAGGGATACAACCTAGAATTAAGGAGAAACTTCCTGACAGTCAGAACAATTAACCAGTGGAACCACCTGCCTCCAGAAGCGGTGAATGCTCCAACACTGGAAGTTTTTAAGAAGAGACTGGACAGCCATTTGTCTGAAATGGGATAGGGTTTCCTGCCTGAGCAGGGGGTTGGACTAGATGACCTCCAAGGTCCCTTCCAACTCTGTTATTCTGTTTGTTCTATATTATTCTAATTATGCAAGAACATAGATATGCAGCTTGGCAAAAGTATACTAAAGTATACGGTTAGAAGGAATACTAGAAAAAATGATGAATTCCTTCTGCATTATTTTCCTTTTTCTTTAATTCTTGGATGGCAGGGTGGGGGGGTGGAGAGATGTATTATAAAACACGCTCCTTGTTCTTTCTCTCTTTATGAACAACGCCATCGTATTCACTCTCGGGAAGAAAATTGATGTCTGTAGGAACATAGGGCTGACCTTTGGTTCCAAAGATAATTAGACTTGTGGGAGGGATCCTTTTCTTCAACTTTCCATATCTCTGCCCTTTAGATGTTTGTGGGGAAGGAGATTGTTCTGGCTATACCCCTTGCATATCAAAACATGTATACCCACTTTTTTTTATTGATGCTGCATGGTAGTGTATCCATAGAACGAGTACAATTGAAAAAGAAATAGGCTGGTGCTGCTAGATTATAAGAAATAATCTAATTTTCTGAGCCTTTGCAATCCTGTCTACAGAGAAGGAACACAACTCAAAGAAGATTGAGTTTAGCAATGAGTAGGGGTGAAACTGAAGGGTAAAAATCTAAAGCTGTAACAGTTGTAAGTCTGAAAACGGTCACAAGTCATTTCTTTCAGTGCCGTTGTAAATTCAAACAGTCACTCAATGAACTATGTCGTAAGTCAAGGACTACCAATAATTCCAAGACTAGACTGGTAGAAATCATGGTTTAGCAATATTCAAAAATAGCTGCCCCTGTTTGTTCTTCCATTGAAAGGAGAAATACAGATGACATCATTGGTAATCCCTAGATGTAACCATATATAAACGTTGCTTTGATTGACTAAAATCTCCTAAGCCTTCAAGTGTTAACCGTGGACTCAAGCAAAACGGACAATCCAATTAGCTCGCGCATATGCTTATTGGACACAACAGCCAACTACCCATGTTGATGTATTCAGCCCTAGCTTTAGAGCTTTTCTACAGAAATTCTATCCACACGTTTGCCCTTTGGTATTAAGTAATTTGCAGTGTAATTTGCAAACAGATGTATCCGGTTCATTTGCAGCACTAGAAATAGTAGATGTTGTGGAAGTTGTAGAATCCATTTTAGCTTTTTTTTTTTTTAAAGGCCGTAGAAATGTATACTGCTACAGGAAGGCATTAGTTTTGCTTGAGCTATAACAACAGGATGAAAGAGAAGAAGAAGGGGGGGGAAACCCACCGTGCACAATAATGGATGAATTCTATCTATGTGGTCACTAACCATCAATGCTGACTCGATGGCAGGCAATCAATCAATCGTCCCAAGAAAACCAAACGGTTTGAAAGTGCTCTGTGATCAAAATCAGTCCCGGGGGGGGGAAGCCCAAGAATAATAACAATAGTAGTAGTAGTAGTAGTAGTAGTAGTAGTAGTAGTAGTAGTAGTAGTAAAGTTGGAAGGGACCTTGGAGGTCATCTAGTCCAACCCCCTGCTTAGGCAGGAAACCCTATACCATTTCAGACAAATGGCTGCCCAGTCTCTTCTTGAAGTGTTGAAGCATTCACCTCTTCTGGAGGCAGGTTATTCCACTGGTTAATTGTTCTAACTGTCAGGAAGTTTCTCCTTAGTTCTAGGTTGCTTCTCTCCTTGCTTAGTTTCCACCCGTTGCTTCTTGTCCTGCCTTCAGGCGCTTTGGAGAATAGCTTGACTCCCTCTTTTTTGTGGCAGCCCCTGAGATATTGGAATACTATTATGTCCCCCCTCATCCTTCTCTTCACTAAACTAGATATACCCAATTCCAGCAGTCGTTCCTTATATGCTTTAGCCTCCAGTCCCTTAATCATCTTTGTTGCTCTTCTCTGCCCTCTTTCTACAGTCTCAGCATCTTTTTTGCATTGCGGTGAATATCTAATAACATGGCTTAGAAGGGTCTAGAGCAGGGGTTCTCAACCTTGGCAACTTTAAGACTTGTGGACTTCAACTCCCAGAATTCCTCAGCCAGCTTCTGGGAGTTGAAGTCCACAAGTCTTAAAGTTGCCAAGGTTGAGAATCCCTGGTCTAGAGAATATGGATGAAGATTCATTTGGACATTGGCAAGTAGGAGGACCAAAAAAAACAAAGGGATGCTGATTTTCAGAAAAATGACAGATCTATAGTCCGCTTGCTATTTGATAGTCTATTTTGAGGGCTTGTTCTCATAATTTTTTGTGGCTCTCTATTATTAACACAGACTCTGATAAAAAAAACCCTTGAAAGAGAAGATGCTTTTAGTTGGATAACAATCCTTCAAAGAAAGTAATATTCTCTTTGAAGTAGAAATATGGTTGCCTATAAAGAAACTTGGCTTAAAGAGCCTTCCCTGGAGTCAAACTCTGAAGCATACACCTCCTTAAAGGTTTTCTTGGGAGGATAGCCCAGAGCTCAGCCTTATCTACTACATTTTAAGAAAAAAAAATCCTGTCCTACCTCTGATTCAGCACGCCCAACATTAGAATCTCCTGCAGTGTTGAGGAACATTCCATGTGTGGAATCAAGAGATTCCCTAATTTAATATATCTATATTAAATTGATTAAGAATGTGGTTTTTAAATTTTTTTTAGAATGATAGGTTTATTTGTAAGAAAATTATTATGTAATATTGAGTTAATCTAATAAAATGATCTGTTTGTTTGATAATATGGATGTGATTAGTTATGAAAATTAACTGGATAAAATTTGAATTCTATCAAATGGATTGAAATGATTTAAGGTTGGACTTTATTTTGTCAGTTTAAAGAAATTGATGGGTTGATGGATTAGATACGTATAGGATAGATTAATATTTTATTTTAAATAAGGGATATTAGTGGAAGAAGAAATAAATAAGACCTATGATAAAATTAAGGAATTAGAATATATTTGGAAGGGATACCCGAACTGATAATATTTGTACTTAAAGTTATTTTGATTATGATAGTGTAAATTTATAAAGCTTGAAAAACAGGTTTAGGTTGAATAAATTTAAGCTAGAATTGGATTATTTTAAATAAAATATGATACTTAAGGGAAAAAGAGAGGGAATATTTGATGTATTGATTGAATTATGTATATATGTTTTGTCTATGGATGTTTGACCACCCTAACACCACGGTGTGTCTTGAGTACTTTGTTTTAAAAATAAAAAAAACAATAAAACTTGTTTTAAAAAAAAGAGAGATTTTAGAAAGAGGACTTTAGAATTAGGATATATTCAAGGAAAACCAGTTGAAGAAGTTTTACAGATGACATCTTCCACCAGCAAAGCTTGCCAAGATGTTCCAGAACAATTCGCCAACATGTTGGAAATGTAAAAAAGTACATGGAACATATTATCGACATGCCCAGTTGCGAAAATATACTGGACTAAAATAAGAAGATGGATTGAAGAAATAATAGACTAACCCGTAGACTGGAAACCAGAGATCTTTTTGCTGGGTATTTTAAACAGAAAATATAGTAAAGAAATACGGTACTTAATTCTACATATAACAACGGCAGCAAGAATAGCATATGCAGAGTTCTGGAAAAATGAGAATATACCATCAGAGGAAGAAGTGATAAGAAAAATCCTGGACTGTGCTGAGATGGACAAATTAACAAAAGAGATAAAAGAAAAGGAAGACACAGAGTACTATCTAATATGGAACAAGTGGTATGACTGGTGGGAGACTAGAAATAATAGAGGAGAATAAATGTGGAAAGGTCAAAAGTGGAAAATGTATGTTTAATGATGTATAGTAATAATAATATGTATTATTCTTAGTATGAAGTATAGTATGAAGGAAGAAAAATGCAAATAAGAAACAACAGGACAACAAGGACAAATATTCTAAAGAAGAATAAGGGGGGGAAATGTAAATAATAGAAGATTACCATTACGAAATCGCTGTTAAAAAAAAGGGAGGAGGATACACTGTGTGTGTATGTGTGTTATGTTTTGTTTTGTTGGTTTAAAAAAATAAAAATTTAAAAAAAAAAGAAATAGGATATATCTTCCCAACAGTTTTCCTTAGAGGGTGCAGAGTTTGACCCACTAGAATAGTGGCTGAATGGCTGAAGTTCTCAGGTGGTTCCAGGTTGTTGTAGAAGCAATGATCATCTCTCTCCTGGCATCCAATATTACTCACAACTGCCTGTGCAATTGTTTGGCCCTCTCAAATTTTTGCGTCATGTGATTAATCTGCATGCGGCTTCAGGTGTGTAATAATGCAGAAAGTAATACATCAGGGGTGTCAAACTCGCAATGTCACGTGACGTGTCGTCGCGACGTATCGCGACTTTTTTTTCCCATTGCCGGCAATGGAGTGGGCACGGTTTCGGCATGACAACCCTGTTATAGATGAAATGGGAGAGATGCCTGGTAGGGTCATAGTATGAATAACAGTATTCCTGCTGCCTTCCTTGAGAAAGCTAGCTTCAGAGATCACCAAACCCTCGCGATTACGAACATTCCTTTCCGATGAGAATTGAAAAGCCGATAGAAGTCGGAAAATGCAAGCTACATGTTACCATTTTTATTTTTATTTTTATTTTTTTGGGCTTGGAAATCTATACAAGGTCACCTTCAACTCTACGGCACTACAACCAGCAGGTTTAAACATAAGTTATGATTGTGCAAGTGGAACATGGTGTTTTCACATTGATCAATGACACAAAACAGATTGTCCTTACCTAAAAAAGCCAAGCATTTGCAGTAAGATAAATGTTGTGTTCCTTCCCCATATCTTTGGGTTGCTGTTTGGGGGGTGGGGAGGAGCATGCATGCGTGTGTGCTTGTGTTGTAACATTTTGAGGTGCTTAAATTATTTTTATTTGTTTTAGAATGGCTTGGAGCTACAGAGTAATTCATAGGAAACAGACTCTGATCTTGCAGAACATTTAGAATGTAGAATAGAGCTGGAAGGGACCTTGGAGGTCTTCTAGTCCAGCCCTCTGCTCAAGCAGGACGACCTATACCATCTCAGACAGGTGATTGTCCAGTCTCTTTTTAAAAGCTTCTAGCGATGGAGCGCCCACAATTTCTGGAGACCAGCTGTTCCACTGGTTGATTGTCCTCACTGTCAGGAAGTTTCTCCTTAATTCCAGGTTGCTTCTCTCTTAGGTCAGCTTCCAACCATTGTTTCTTGTCCTTCTCTCTGATGCTCTGGTGAACCCCTCAGATACTGGAACACGGCTATCATGTCTCCCCTATTTCTTCTTTTCTTTAGACTGATCTTATGTTATTTTACTTTTTTCCTCTTCCAATAAGGTGACTTGATGATATCAAACTGACATATATTGTTAAATAAGAATGACCAGGGATGGGTGTCCCCTCCACTCTGCACAACAATGCTCTAGGCATCAGCTTCTACCTGCCATGATACTAAAATAAACACATTTATCTATCTATCTATCTGTCTGTCTGTCTGTCTGTCTATTTATTTGTCTATTTATTTATTAACATTTATATAGCCACCCATCTTGTAACAAGCTCAGAGTGGCCCCCAATGAAAAAGAGACAAGTGATGTCACAACATATAACCCCCGGTAGATATGTTGTCACTTCACACACAAGTCTTTAAAGGATGGAGCTTCTATGGCAACATCGCAAGGCACCTTTCGTCAGTGCCACCCATTCCTCCTGCATGTGCCCAAAAAGACGGCGTGATGTTCTATAGATAACCGCAGAAGGAAAACTGGGATAGCCCGCAGAGCACATTTTCAAACAATTTCTCTTTCACTTCCTAATGCTCTGTCGATTCTGAACCTTCCCTTATCTATGTTATACCATGGCTCATCAAGTTCTGCATCGCACAGATATATTCCTTCAATGAAATTGCCATATTAAGCATTACCTGCTGCTCCTTTGAGATACCTTTTTACTGTTTGTTGATTCCTAGAGAGTCATGCAACAGTAGGGAGGGTCAAAAGAATCATCAGAGAAGCAAAAGGAATTAGGACCTTGGATAGCTCCCGCAGCAATCAGTGACCTGGTTAAGTGAAAGGCTTCAAGATGATTTAGGACTGCTGCAATGGTCAAATTTCTCCTGGTAATCAGGTGGATTAAAAGATTAAAAAGTGTGTTCACATAACATGGAAAGCTTGGGGTGTTTAACAACTATAGGGTCTTTTAGGTGTTTGTATGTGTGTTTTAGCAAATCCTATAAATTATAGATCTTTGGGGTAATGTTTGTGCTCAAAGGTCAGCTCTGAAAGTGAGTTGATTCAATAATCAGGTTGAGCTGGTGACTGAATGTATCTGAATGCAATCTCTAATAGCCAGGATCTATAATGTAGCCAGGATCTATAATGTAGTCAGTGCTACTCTTATGGAATTCACTTCCAGAAGGGGTCGTGACAGCTGTCAGCCTTGACAGCTTCAAGGCAGGGCTAGATAGATTCATGGATGCCAAGTGTATCGGTGCTTATTAAAACGGATGTCCATGTGCCGCCTCTATGTTGGTTGAGGCAGGCAGGATTCCCTTGAGTCCCATTTGTTGGGGGTCAAGGGAAAGGGAGGGTTTTGCCTTCTCTTTCTGCTCAAGATCCCCATGTACAATTGGTGGGCCACTGTGTGACACAGAATGCTTGACTCGATGGGCTTTGGCCTGATTCAGCATGGCTCTTCTTATGTTCTTATGTTCTTATGTTCTGGAGGAGATCATTGGAGGGTTTGGGAGTTGTCGCCTCTGTTTGAAGTCCAAGATTTCTTCAAGACTAGAGGTAATAGCTGCTCTGCTGGATAAACAGTGTCCCAGGGTAACATCAAGATGGTATCCTCTGACTAGGATGGCCCTATGTATGGAACTGAGGGACCTTACTCTATGGGCTCCTCTGCTGCATTCTGCAAGGATAACAAAAGTAGGAACTGCACCATATTCCCTAAGTAGAAAGCCACTGCAGTGTAATGGTTAAGGGCCGGATTGGAGCAACGTCTGATCACCAGGTGAGTTTGAACCTTCTCCCTTGGGAGATAAAATCAGGAAAGACAGCCCCTTCCCTGTATGTATGATTTTGGGCTCCTGGAAGGAACGTATATGGTACCATAAATAAGGAAAATAGGTTTACCCAGGTGTTCATCTCAGTGAAGTCAGCAGAAGTCCCAGCTGGAGTTTCTCCATCTTGATGGAGTAATCTTTGAAATGAGTTCTGTATACAGAAGGAAGCATCCATAGACAAGATGGAACTAGTAGGGACTGCCTGGATTATTGAGATACTCCATAGACATTTAGCCAAGAAGGGGGAAAGAGCCTCTAAAGACAACTTGTTGCCCTCCAGATGTTAGCAACTTCAAATCCAGACCCAGAATGGCTAACAGAAAGGACCTATGGGGAGCTAGAGACCAAAAATGACACACCGAGCTGCTTATTCTTGTGTGAAGGTCTTCTTATCTTTCATAATTGCTAGTCACAATAGATGGATTTCATCCTGGCTGGGTGTCAGCATCCACCCACTTCCAAAACTGAGTGTTTTTTTTAAAAAAAAAAAGATACAGGAGAGAGTTAAAATTATCTGCATTATATTAGGCAGGAGCAAAAACCCGAAACAAGAAGACAGTGGCACAATTAAGCTATTTCAAGTGTTTCTTGTTCTATTAATGAGAGATTCATGCAGCTACATCAAATTATACTGGATCTCGGAGATAATGAAACAATCTTAGCTAAAGCGAGACTAATTTTGCCTTCTGCCAGTGAGATTGTTCAAAAACCAGTGCAATGAATGCACAGCAAATGGGCAAAATTTTCAAGCTAAATGGAATTTTTAAAACATTGAATACAGTTTTTAACCCAATTTCCATGGAAGAAATCAGTACATACACTCTCACGGTGTGAGAGTTACTTTTTTTAGAGGTCTATCACAAGCTGATATTAAAGTGTAGCCTGGGTAGCACACCATTTAAGTGCAGAAAAACTGGGTCTGTAACTTAACAGAGTCTGCTGCAAAAGTGCTATTTTGTACAGCCATCTGATTTTAGTAAAAACAGAAACAGTGAAGAGCATCATATTATTTTATTTATTTGTTAGATTTACGCCCTATCCTTCCTTCAAGGGCTTTGTGGGAATCACCAGGAGTCTCTGAATTCTAGTCCCACCTTTGGCATAAAAGCCAGCTTGTAACTTGGGGCTAATCATCAGAAGGCTATGAGTTCTAATCCCACCTTTAGCATGAAAGGCCTTTATTATTCTTTTATCAACAACTCAAGGTGGCAAATGTATCTAAAACATCTTCTTACTCCTATTTTCCCCACACTGTGAGGTGGGTTGGGCTGATAGAGAGTGGCTGATTCAAGGTCACCCAGCTGGTTTTCATGGCTAAGACAGGACTAGAATTCACAATCACCTGGTTTCTACTCTGGTGACCTAAGGACTAGGCCAGGGGTAGGCAACCTCGGCCCCTTCATGACTCGTGGACTTCAACTCCCAGAATTCCTGAGCCAGCATGGCTCAGCTTGGAAACCTCTCTCTTTCCCCTCAGCATGGCTGCCTCAGGAATTCTGGAAGTTGAAGTCCACGAGTCATAAGAGAGCCAAGGTTGCCTACCCTTGGACTAGGCCAAACTGGCTTCACATATGCTATTCGATTCCATTTGTGGCAACCTACCTCTGCTAAAATGAGGTTATTTGAGTAGATCACACCACCTGCTTCCTGTTGAAATCTGTGCCTCTTTGTTTTAAATATCTTTACTTCTAAGAAAATAAGTGGCCTGGAGTTGTGTCCATCCTCTGTGAATTTGTCTTAATTGCATGCAATAATGAATACATCTTGCAACTATATCCCATCTGTCAAGTAAATATCTCATAGGGAGTTTAATTTGCAAGCATTAATTAATCATGCTTCCCCAGATCATTGTGAAACAGCAGCAAAATATAACATGTAAACAGAGGTGAAAATATTATGTTTGCCAACTTAATTTATGCCTTGTAATTCTGAAGAAAGGATCTGTGTGCGCATATGTGGCTTTTTTTAAAAAAAAAACAACAACAGCTGGATATAGGATTCAAAAATGTCCTTTCAAAATGCTGACAGATTTTTCATTTTCGTGCAGCCAACAAGTGCTGTTGTAATTTATTTACAGTAAAAAATTGGAAGGAAGCAGTCATTTGTTTTTATGTACTGTGCCCATAAATAGAAGCAGGGGGAAAAAATTAAACCATGTGAATAAAATGTTCTTTGCAGTTGATATGTTGGACTTTGGGCAACTTTATTTTAAAAAACTTATAATATTTGGGGAGTGGTGCTACAAGGAAACCACTGAAAAAGTAAAGGAATTCCTCTTCCTGGGCTCTTATTATTATTTATTTAGGGTATGCCATATTATACATCTTTTTCTTCTTCTTGCGCCATATCCATTATTGGACGTTGGCGATCTTGTTTTTATCAGCAGCCGCACGAAAAAGTGCTGCTGAGTTTTGTCCAAACCGGTCCCTTAGATTTTGAAGCCACGATGTTCTTCTTCTTCCTGGATCTTGTTTGCCTTCAATCTTTCCCTGGAGGATTAAATGGAGTATGCCGTATTTTTCTGGGTGTCGCATCACATGTCCGAAATATTCTAGCTTTCGTTTTGATGATTTCCCTTGGCTTTCCCAGGCTGCTTATCATCTCCTCATTTCTGATCTTGTCAGCCCAGCTTCTATGTAAGAGCTGCCTGTAAATCCACATTTCAAATGCTTCTAGTCTCTTCAGGTGGCCTTCTGTCAGAGACCAACTCTCTGCTCCATAGAGCAGGATAGAAAAAATATAGCATCTGACAAGCCTGATTTTCAGTCTTAGGCTTATGTCGTGACTGCAGAAGACCTTTTTCATTTTGAAGAATGCTGTTCCAGCTTTCTCTATCCTAGTCTTTACTTCAGTGGTCATGTCCCAGCTTTCATGTAGATTAGAACCAAGGTGATCCTTTCAACTTTTTCTAATGGTATTCCTTCTGAATTTATTGGTGGTAAATTAACAGGGTGGACTAGCAATTTCAACTAGATTAGTAGAACCCAATAAAATATAAATGTTAAAAAGATCCATGTTCAGGTATCAATGTCTAGGCCATCTAACCATTGAAGTGCAGATCTTTTATATTTAAAAAAAATCAGATACCGCACCCATATATGCCCTCAGTTTATAGCTGGTCACGATGTGATCTACAGTTTGAAGTGGGACCCCACAATCATACTGAGGGAACGATACTAGGCTCCATTTTTATTGAGGGCCGCGGCAGACACCGTGTGAAGTGCCAGTCCTGTTCAGGATGGTCCATTGCTGAAGTGGTAGTTCAAAGTCTTGCACCTTTTTTCTGTGATCATTTATATTTAGAATACAATAGAGCTGGAAGGGACCTTGGAGGTCTTCTAGTCCAGCCCCCCTCTTAAGCAGGAGAACCTATACCATCTCTGACAAGTGACTGTCTAGCCCAGCGGTTCTCAACCTTTTTCAGGCCGCGATCCCGACCTGCACCACGCATGCGTGGTGCAACGGCCTGCATTGCGCATGCACGGCGCGACGGCATGACGGCCTGCATCGTGCATGTGCAGCACGGCGGCCCACATCTGCATGCGCGGCGCAACAGCCCGCATCGCGCATGCGCAGCACGACAGCCCGCATCGCGCATGCGCAGCATGACAGCCCGCATCGCGCATGCGCAGTGTGACGACCCGCATCACGCATGCGCAGCGTGATGGCCCGCATTGCACATGTGCAGTGCTACCCCGCGCATGCGCGGTGCTACCCCGCGCATGCACGGTGCTGCCCCCTGCGCCAGCCGAAGGGAAAAGGGGAAAAAATGGCGGACTGCGTTGTTTGGCGACCCCCGTGAAATGGTCGTTCGACCCCAAATGGGGTCATGACCCACAGGTTGAGAACTGCTGGTCTAGCCTCTTCTTAAAAATCTCCAGTGATGGAGCGCCCATTATTTCTGGAGGCACCTTCTGTTCCACTGGTTAATTGTCCTCACTGTCAGGAAGTTTCTCCTTAATTCTAGGTTGCTTCTCTCCTTGATTAGTTTCCATCAATTGTTTCTCGTCCTTCGCTCTGGTGCTTTGGTGAATAAAGTGACCCTCTCTTCTTTGTGGCAGATACTGGAACAATGCTATCATGTCTCCCCTATTTCTTCATTTCTTTAGACTAGCCAAACCCAAGTCCTGCCACCCTTCTTTGTATGTTTTAGTCTCCAGGCTTTTGATCATCTTACTTGTCTTCCCATGTCTGGGCATTCAGTGACCCATTTGGTTTTCCATTGGGAATCAAACTTAAAGTTGTTGGGAGTATGTTGTGCAAGTGTCTGTGTGGGCTTCCTGGATTTGAGTCTTCTGGCTGATAAATGGGGAAGGTTGACATGCTCCAGTAGCAGTGAGTTGTTGATAGTTTTTCTCTATTCTCTCATTAGTGCATCTTCCTGGGCTCCAAAATCAACTGACGTGATGACTGCAGCCCTGAGATCAGAAGACATACAGCCCTTGGAAGAACTGCAATGTCCAGCATGAATAACATCTGGAAGAGTAAAGATATCAGCCTACCAACCAAATGCAGATTAGCCAACACAATAATTTTTCCAATTGCTACTTATGGCTGCAAAATTGAGACTCTGAAAAAGGCAGATAGGAGAAGGGTGGATGCTTTCAAACGGTGGTGCTGGAGATACCTGTTACACGTCCCATGGATTGCAAAAATAACAAAGAAATCCTCAACAGAACCCCCACCAAAAATGTATTTTTGAAGTCAAACAAAAGTAATCATACTTTGACCATGTCATGCAAGCAGATTCACTTGAAAAGTCAATCATGCTGAGAGTGATCAGCAAAAAAAAAAAAAAAAAAAAGATAAGGGGCTACCCTAATGCCCAGTGGCTGGACACTATAAAGGATGGCACCAAGATGACCATGGCAGATCTGAAGGAGGTGATGCAAGACAGAGAGGCATGGAGAGTGCTGATCTGTCTATGGAGAGTCTCAGTGATCTAGGTCATGGTTGTTTCAAAGATGCTTTTTTACGTGGCAATTGGACTTTCTTGTTTTTCGCTGAAGACGTTTCACTTCTCATCCAAGAAGCTTCTTCAGCTCTGACTGGATGGTGGGGAATGGAAGAATTTTTATACTCCTTGCAGACAGCTAGTCATCTGCATTCTTTCAGCGAGTCATTGAGGCCACTTGGAGGCCTCAGGATCACCTGAGTGGTGCAAATGGGTGTGGGGCCTTCTTGGAACTACTGAAAGGACTGTGTTGTAGACTGGCGATAGAGGATGTTGTATCCCTCCCCCTCTGTTGAGAGAGACTGTTCAATTTTGACACAGATGGTCTCTTTGACTCCTCTTTCAAACCAGCGGTCCTCTCTGTCCACAATGTGGACTTTGCTGTCTTTGAAAGAGTAGCCTTTGTCTTTTAAATGCCATGTAGAGTGGTCAAGGGTTGGACATGACTGAATGGCTGACAATGATATTAAGAGCAAATTCAAATTCATTACAGCCTGCTAAAGCATTCACCTTCAGTGTGGTTACCTATATCTCTTGGTTTGGAGGAAACTAATTATTGGTTACTCCTAGTTTTAAGGAACATTAATTCCGGTGGCAATAAAAGAACTGTTCTGGATGGAGGGAAAATGTAAACACTTTAGTCCTGTGCCTGTAACATAATTAGCTCAGTCATTATAGGGGGGGTATTGTTAATGTGACATAGAAACCTCTATTAACCCAAGGATTCAATTTAACCCTGAACAGATCCAGTGTTACATAATATTAAAACTCATCTGCTTTGTGAAAACACCAACACCATATGTATCTCCCATTTCTCCACCAGAATCCATATCTCATTTTCTACATTCACACATTGATCAGAACAGTTGCGTTCCAACAGGTTAAATTTGGCTAGTATTGAACTTAATAGAATAGAATAGAATAGAATAGAATAGAATAGAATAGAATAGAATAGAATAGAATAGAATAGATAGTTGGAAGGGACCTTGGAGGTCTTCTAGTCCAACCCCTTGCTCAGGCAGGAAACCCTAGACCATTTCAGACAAATGGCTGTCCAGTTTCTTCTTAAAAACTTCCAGTGTTGGAGCATTCACTGCTTCTGGAGGCAGGTTGTTCCACTGGTTAATTGTTCTAACTGTTAGGAAATTTCTCCTTAATTCTAGGTTGCTTCTCTCCTTGCTTAGTTTCCAACCATTCTTTCTGGTCTTTCCCTCTGGGGCTCTGGTGAACAACCTGGCCCCCTCTGCCTTGTAGCAGCCCCTCAAGTATTGGAATACTGCTATCATGTCGCCCCTGTTTCTTCTTTTCTTTAGACTAGCCAAACCCAAGTCTTGCAGCCGTTCTTCCTGTGTTTTAGTCTCCAGGCCTTTGATCGTCTTAGTTGCTCTTCTCTGAATTCATTCCAAACTCTCAACATCTATTGTGATATGGTGACCAAAATTGGCTGCAGTATTCAAGGTGTGGTCTTACTCAGCAACATAAATGTTGGGCTCAATTGAGGTCGTATGTTGAAGACAACCTGTATATGTTTCCCCCTCCTCCACACTTAAATATCGTTTGCAGGCGATTCGCCTTGTTTGCAAATGTAACCTTGAATCTTCCCGTGACATCAGCTTTCCCTCATTATTTTTAGAATCTGATCTACTGAGGACAAACACAGGTAATGAATTTTATCAGTGAAGCTGCAAATTAGTTAATCCAATTATTATCTTTATCAAGCACATCTATGATATCGAAAGTAGCCCATTGTAAGCGCAAACTGTGGAGACTGTTTGATGAATTGGAAACAATCAAAACTCTGGGTGCAGCTCTCCTCTTTTGAAAGATCTGACACAAGAAAGTTTGAACAAAATGAATGAAAATTGAATAGAATTTTTCTTAGAATAGAATAGAGCTGGACCCAGCTGTCCAGCTTTCACCGAACTGTGCATTTTCCATCCAGAATGACCATTCCTGACAACTCTTTTTTTAAAAATAAGTTTTATAGGTTTTTAAAACATAAATCACATGATAGTTGGTTAACAGTGTGTTTGCTTGGTTTACATCTGTAAAGAAAAATCGTTAACAATTGATTCCTATAATTCATAATCCACATGTTCTATTTTTTAAAAAAAAATATTCTCTCTGGTAGATCCTGTCAATTGTATTCTTAATTTTTACTTTAATATTTTAATATTTTTCCTTTGATTAATATCTTTCTTGATCAATATGTTTTACTGAATCAGAGAGTTTTTCCTTCTATTTTTCCCCAACCAATTATACAATTAGTTCCAGATTCCATAATAATCTGTTTCACTCTCATCCTTGACTTCTATCCATGGATTCAACCTATCCATTTCAGCACAGGATAAAATCTTGTTTATTACCTCTTCTTCTGAGGGTGTCTCATTCCTGACAACTCTTGAAGACCATGCCTCTTGAAGACATCCAGTTTGGAGAATCCTGGCCTAACATCTGCCTTTTTGTTCACAACATCTGGAAAGGAAATAGGAGTGAATGAACCATCCATTTAATGAAGTTGGTTGGCAGCTGTGACAACCAGACCCGAGGTCATTTCTGCAGTAAGCAAAACCTATCTCCCTTTGGGGAGCATGAAAAGTAATGGAAAATGCTTTCTTTAAAAACTCCGTTTGTTTTTTTTATTATGGCTTTGCACTATTTAAAATGAAGCCATTAATAAAAAATTTCCATGATAGATAGCTGCTCTGCTCGGTCCCACAAAGCACCCTACATTGATGGACCCTTTGGGATTTGGGGAGATTAATTTGCAGTGCATTCAACTTCATGTGCCCCCCCTTTTTTTAAAGGAAATGTTTGCTCTCGAATTCAAATTACAGATGGGTAAAGAAATCAATATGAATTTTGCAGGGGGATAGAAGCAGAATCACTTTCAATGTTAACCTGACGAAAGACGATTTGCTTCAGAGGAAGAAGTTGGGCAGAAATATTCATGGACCAAAGATGGTGTTCTTGCATTCATATAGTGACATGTTGGCCAGCATCCACTGTCTTTTTTTTTAGTACAGTGGTCTCTCCAATGTTTTTTAGGTTTCTAGCTATCGTGGCTCTTCATTCCTGAAACACTGATTTTAGGAAGGAATTTTTCCTTTGGCTTTTTTCATATTAGTGCTACAGTCCCCTTTTTCTAGAGACATCACCTACAATATCTTTACCCAATTTCTTTGGGGAAGAAATTCAAAAGATGATGGTTCCCTACTTTCAACTGAGATTCTTTAAGCTAATGGGCAGTAAGAGCCAACCTATAGATAAGATCTTCTTAAGATTTATAGATAAGTTCATGCTAAGATTTATGGGTGAAACAAGGAGACCTACAGCACACTTTCCAATGCACGTCACAATTTTTGAATCAGGTCAACAGTGAGGCAATTGTTTGAAAAAATCCCTGGGGATACTAACATTTAAGAAAACAATATGTTCTTTATTGACCACCTCATCATGCTTTGAAACCATACAGGAGTACCCACTGTACTGTTGCTTTACTCTGTCTGAAAGTATCTATTTAAATTCAATTTGGAGTGGCTAAGAGACCAGCTGCTTCTATTTCCCAGCTGTTTGTTCTCTTTTCAGCAGTCCAAAATGTATTTAAAATGGCAATTCCATTGAGGAGGGAGAAATCCAGCGCACACTGTAACTTAATTCCAAGCAGTAACATGTTGTATTAAGTTACCAATATGGCATCCATGTAAACTGATTTAAAAAAAAAAATCCAAGTGCACTAATATTTCTAGAGTTAAATGCAGAATGTTGCAAGGCTGTGCTTCCTTCTTCCTTTATTCTTGCTTTACAAATATCCTCTCCATCATCTGCATGATAGACAAGTTATTGATTTCCTTGTAAACCAATGGAGCATACATTTGTAAGGTTCTGTCCAATGGTTCAATTATCCAACCCATGGCAAATCCGGTGGTGGGATTCAAATATGTGAACAACCAGTTCTCTGTGTGGATGCTGCTTCCGGAAGTCCATTCTGAGCCTGGGCAACAAAAAATTAGCTACTGGTTCTGCCGAAATGGTGCGAATCGGCTGAATCCCACCACTGGGCAAATCCCAGTAGTAACTAGGTAATAATGATGATGATGATGATGATGATAAAGTTGGAAGGGACCTTGGAGGTCATCTAGTCCAACCCCCTGCTCAGGCAGCAAACCCTATACCAGCGGTTCTCAACCTGTGGGTCGCAACCCCATTTGGGGTCGAACGACCATTTCACGGGGGTCGCCAAACACCGCAGTCCGCCATTTTTTTCCCTTTTCCCCTCGGCCGGCGCAGGGGGCAGCACCGTGCATGCGTGGGGGTAGCACCCCGCATACCCAATGCGGGCCCATCGCACCGCGCCGTGCATGCGCATTTCGGGTTGTCGTGCCGCGCATGCACAATTTGGGCCGTCGCGCGCACGCCGTGCATGCGCGATTCGGGTCATCGCGCCATGCATGTGCGATGTGGGCCATCGCGCACGCACCGCGCAAGTGCAATTCGGGCCATCGCGCCACGCATGCGCAATGTGGGCCATCGTGCCGCACATCCGCGGTGCAGGTCGGGGTCACACCACGCATGCGCGGCGCAGGTCGGGGTCTCGGCCTGAAAAAGGTTGAGAACCACTGCCCTATACCATTTTGGATAATCCTCCTGTATCCTAAGCCTGTCTAGTGTTGGCTATTCCTGCCAGCTTGGTGTTGTTTGCAAATTTGATGAGTTCCCCATCTATCCCCTCATCCAGATCGTTGATGAAGATGTTGAAGAGCACTGGGCCCAGAACAGAGCCCTGGGGTACCCCACTTCACACTTCCCTCCATGTAGATGCAGTTCCACTGAGGACCACACGCTGAGTACAACCAGTCAGCCAGCTATGGATCCATCTGGTGGTGATGTTGTCTAACCCGTATTTTTCTATCTTATCAAGTAGTAGGTTGTGGTCTACTTTATCAAATGTCTTACTGAAGTCCAAGTCTACCCTACAAACAGATATGTGTAAAGCAATTTTGAATACCTTTTGGTATACCCCCCCATCAACCAAATCTAAGTCTGAGAACAAAGGCCCCACATTTTTGTTAAGATAGTAGACCTGTTTTTCTAGTTTCGATGCCAAGGATCAGCCAAATCTTTTGGGCTATAACTTGCATAATCCTGAGACATTATAACTAATTTGTTAGAGATTGGGTGTTTAAAACATCTGCAGAGCAGAAAATTGCTTAACCCTGTTATACAGAATGCATGCAGTTGGTTTATAAAGAAATCTCTTGTTATAAGTTCTTTGGGGAAAATTGTGATCTATCCCTCAAGCCACTGAATGTAAGTTGCAATTTCCCATGGTATATTTTAATAATAATAATAATAAAGTTGGAAGGGACTTTAGAGGTCATCTAGTCCAACCCCCTGCTCAGGCAGGAAACCCTATACCATTTCGGACAAATAGCTGTCCAGTCTCTTCTTAAAAACTTCCAGTGTTGGAGCATTCACCGCTTCTGGAGGCAAGTTGTTCTACTGGTTAATTTTTCTCACTGTCAGGAAGTTTCTCCTTAGTTCTAGGTTGCTTCTCTCCTTGATTAGTTTCCATCCGTTGCTTCTTGTCCTGCCTTCAGGCGCTTTGGAGAACAGCTTGACTCCCTCTTCTTTGGGGCAGCCCCTGAGATATTGGAACGCTGCTATCATGTCCCCCCTCTTCCTTCTCTTCGTTAAACTAGACATACCCAATTCCAGCAGCCGTTCCTTATATGTTTTAGCCTCCAGTCCCCTAATCATCTTTGTTGCTCTTCTCTGTACTCTTTCTAGAGTCTCAACATCTTTTTTACATCGCGGTGACCAAAACTGGATGCAATTTTTCTTACTCTCCTGTCCTATTTCCTCTCCTTCTGCCTCTCCCTCCCTTCCCCTCCAAATCAGTCTTGATTCCTGGTGACTACCTGAACAAATCCCCAAAGACAGAATGACGGGTCCAAGGTTACCCAGCTTAGTACTAAGATGGGACTAGAATTCACAGTCTCCGGGTTTCTAGCCTGGTACCCTAACCACTACAGCAGACCGGTTCTTTTCGTTCTTTATTACAGTTCTTAGCAGCTTTCTTCACTTGACTGCTTTCCTGTTTGAGAAAAGACATTCAATGCAGGTCATAACAGAGGCGGGTGTTGTCTCTTCAACTGGCAGAGATGAGATCAAGTTATCCCAGGCTCAAAAGTGTTGTGTTTCTTGGAAAGTGAAAAGTTAGCATGAGTTTTCATTTGGGTGGATTATTTTAAAACTTCCTTCCCCGTTCCTTTGGGCAAAATACAGCTGGGATTCTTTTCTTTCCTTTTTCTTTTTTCATTTACAATTGAAACTAATTCCTTGTTCATTCCTCACAGTGTGAAATCTCAGCGTTGGTTGTTATTGCAAATCACGTCTGGAATTTGAGATCAGCTGTTGGCAAGTGTGCTTGGAAGGTTAGTTTTTCAATTACTTTTTTTGCCAGGTAAGCTTGAGCGTGTGGATGTTTGAACAGGGGAGCCTTCTCTCTCAGTGCCAATGTGCCACTGTGGATTGGGCAGGTGCCATTCACTTCGCCAACGAATTTTGGTTACTCCTGTTACAGGGTTCTCTATGTCCAGCTGGAAGAAACATAATTAAACCTAGCCAAACATCTTTAGCATCTCAACTGTAAGTTAGGGCTAAACAAGAATAACCTTACACAAAAGGGGCAGAAACTTGCCCTCCTGAGACTAAGGAATGAATTCAGCCTATGAATCTGATGTCTATTTTGGATAAGCCTTTATTGTCTCAAAATAATTTGAAACAATATGTTGCCAGATAGTCTAGATTTCACAATGACTTCATAAATTGGCATGAAATGCACTGTATATTATATGGATCTTTTTTATCGTTTGGAATTTTATTTTCCCCTCTTCTTTTGGTTTATTTTAACCATTACAATGGATGTTGTTTGTTTATTTCGTATGGCATAGCGAAGTGCAACACAGTGCATAAAATTCACAGGAACAACATATAAAATGTGCGCCAAAATATAAAACACCAGAGCAGCAAACTATTTTAAAAATGCACAGCATGAGCAATGAGTAAAATTATGAATAAAGTTAAATTATGGAGGGTGCAATGTAGACTAGTCACTTCATGGTCCACCCAGGGGAACGTGACTTTGTCACAACTAAATAGTCCACACCAGTGTTTCTCAATCCTGGCAGCTTTAAGAAGTGTGGACTTCAATTCCCAGAATTCCCCAGCCAGCAATGGGGAAATCCAAAAGGTCTTAAAGCAGCCAAGGTTGAGAAACACTGGTCTACACATTTGGGCTGCTGGACCTCACAAGAATTTCCCAGCAAGAAGAAGCAACATGAACATTGAAAATTAAAACAATGGATAATAGATAAAGGCCATAGAGATGTCCTGAAATTATAGAATGGATGAATCATGAATAGAAGAACATTTCAATTTATGTTGTGGTTTTGAAGGCCACAGAATGGCTTTAAAGGCCAGGGAGGCACCGAAGTTCACATTTCTTCAACCTGGCTACCAAGCTGACTTCCTTCAAGCAAGGCTTCTGTCAATCTGGCCTCTGCAGCCAATAAATAACCGGATTTTTCTTGCCGTAACTTCTGTGGCTCTCTGTAATTTGTGCTGATGCATTTCACACTCCACAGGGCATCCGTTCATTCAGAATATTCTGTTTGACATATTAATCAACACCTTGGCAAAAGTCCTAAGGAAATCAAGACAGGGGAAAGGAAGGGGAAGTGCTAAATTCAGCATCTCAGATTCAGCGATGTTGATGTGGGTGCAGAACATGCTTGGCTTGGATGCAGAACATGCTCTGCATTACAGGGATGATGGGAAAAACAATGATAAATGTGCACGTTTTTGGGGTCCTTCTGCTCCCAGGCAAAGAAAGGAAATTTAGTCAGCCTTTCAAGTAGCTGAGAATTTAAATTAACAGGGATTCAGCCCCCATTCCTTGAATCTATTTATTTTGTTGTTCTAGGCTATGTCTTTCCATGGGAAGGTGAGAAATAATGTAATGCAGAGAAATTCTGTGGGTTTTTTTTCCTAATGGTTTTCATTCATCTGGATGGAAGAAAATTGACGGAGGAGGAGGAGGAGGAGGAAGAGGAGAAGAAGGAGGAGAAGAAGAAGAAGAAGAAGAAGAAGAAGAAGAAGAAGAAGAAGAAGAAGAAGAAGAAGAAGAAGAAGAAGAAGAAGAAGAAGAAGAAGAAGAAGAGGAGGAGGAGGAGGAGGAGGAGGAGGAGGAGGAGGAGGAGGAGGAGGGGAAGGGGAAGGGGAAGGGGAAGGGGAAGGGGAAGGGGAAGGGGAAGGGGAAGGGGAAGGGGAAGGGGAAGAAGAAGAAGAAGAAGAAGAAGAAGAAGAAGAAGAAGAAGAAGAAGAAGAAGAAGAAGAAGAAGAAGAAGAAGAAGAAGAAGAAGAAGAAGAAGAAGAAGAAGAAGAAGAAGAAGAAGAAGAAGAAGAAGAAGAAGTAGTAGTAGTAGTAGTAGTAGTAGTAGTAGTAGTATTCTTGGAAGTGGAAGAGGATTTTTTTTTTTTTTGCATTTATACAATGAAATAGTCTCTGAGGGCTGTGAGTGAATATCCTGTCTTTCATTTCTTTCAATAGAAGAAGTGGCCAAAATTATTAACCCTACCAAACCTGGGCAGATTCCTGGCATGTGGCACCATTTGCATTCCCCACTGTGCTCACACCTCCTTCTGGGAAGCTGAATTCTTTACATATATCAGAATACTTTTTTGCTACCCCCAAAGCTTCAAACAATGACAGTTCTTTACACCATAATTCTAATTGTCTCAGTGTTTGCCAATATTCTCAATGAGCTGGCCCACTATAATTATTTTCTCAATCATTCTTCATGAATGAAACACTCCAGGCAACACTCAAAGTAAACTTAATCACCAGAAACAATATAAATTCAAAAAGCAGATCCTATTAGGCAGCCATTTTTAAAACTGATTTCCCAATAGTTCTATTTCTAGCAGGAGGAAAAAAAATAAAATTACACTGTGCTTCTGCAGAAGGCAAGCAAAGAACATCGGTGTTTTAGATGAAGCGGAAAATGAAATGATGTCCTTGGGAGGTTTATTATAAAGGGCTTCCAAATGAAGTTTTCATCAGTCCACGACACGTGAGTGTTTCGCACTGGCAGGAGAGTGGTGGGTAAACAGGTTAATTTCAAACAAGGCAGCCAAGAATGCATATTCCTGAAATATGTATAAGGTGAGCTGAGAGCCGCTTGCTGAAATGAGAAATATGTGTTTACTATCTACATTGTTGCAAGAATGTGCATTTCATTCAACAGCATTTCATCTCAAAGCTATATTTTTACAGGGTCCACATCATACGGTAGTAGCTTTTGGTGATTGACAGGTGCTACAAGGCGTTGGAATCCATGTCACACAATGCTTTGTCTGAGAGGAAGGCCAGTTGAAGAGAGGCAACTTCTGGACGCAAATAAAAAGATGGGATTACTCCATCTCTGTTCTGAAGTAAGAATGGACTGAAGGTAGATTTGCATCTGCCATGATTCCTGAGGATGAACAGAACTTGGAAAAAAAAATCCGAGTCAAGGTCCATTGACTCCAGTTATGGCATCAATGAATAAACCCAGATTAAGGGACATAATCCTTCATGGATTACTGCCTTGTGGAGAAGGGGCTTGCATAATTCAATGAAGCTATGAGCTATGCCATGCAGGGCCACCCAAGATGGACAGATCATAGCAGAGACTTCTGACAAAATGTGATCCCCTGGAGAAGGAAATGGCAACCCACTCCAGTATCTTTGCCATGAAATCCCCATGGACAGTACCAAAAGGGAAGAGGACAAGAAGATCTGGAGGAACGTTGTCCATGGGGTCGCGATGGGTCAGACACGACCTCGCAGATAACAACAACAAGGGACATAAGAGATTCTTGCATTATTGTAGCATGTTAAATAATCTGCTGCAACGCTCTTCTACATTTTCTGGCAATGCCAGAAAGTCTAAAAAATAAAAAACCTCGTGAAATAAAGACTAAATACATGAAAAAAAGGGAAAAAAATGGAACTTTCTTGTTATGGAAATATATATCAATTCCCAGAATGGATGAACGGTTAGAGATATTGATGGAACTAGCAGAGATGGTCAAATTAACTGCTTTAATCAACGAGAAGAATACATCTAACTTGGTTTCTATCTGGAAACTGCTTCTGGAATTTGTGCTTGAGATAGAAAATAAAATAAAATGTTGAGGGGTCCTTGTTGCTCTCTGAGCTGGCCTAGCACTAATGATGTTATCTAGTTGGGTAATGAAACGTCTGCAAGAAAACAACCAAGCTCAGAGAGCACGAAGGACTCTTCATTTCAACCCTGAGCTACAGATATCCTCCTTTATTGATAGAACATTGATTTTGGCATTTATTAATTAAGACAAGCTTTTTTGTTATAGAAATGGCTAGTGTATACTGTGTATGCAAAGGAAAAAGTTGAGGTTATAACATTATGTTCATTCTATTGCCCTGAATAGAATCAAAAGTTAATGCTTTTTTTTCTCCTCCCCTTCATCCTACACTTCTTTCTTTCCCCCTTTCCCCCATCCCCCTTTTCCCTCTATTTTCATTTTTCATTTGCAGGTAACTTACTTTCATAAGTTTCACAGAATCATATTGTAGAAGATACCTGAAGATGAAGGTCAGTTGAAAACATCTCTATTTCAGTGATAGATTGTGTCTACAAAGGGGAAAGTGATGTGATGTATTACAGCAGCGGTTCTCAACCTGTGGGTCGCGACCCCATTTGGGGTCGAGCGACCATTTCACGGGGGTCGCCAAACAACGCAGTCCGCCATTTTTTCCCCTTTTCCCCTCGGCCGGCGCAGGGGACAGCACCGCGCATGTGCGGCACAGGTCGGGGTCACGGCCTGAAAAAGGTTGAGAACCGCTGTATTACAATAACATCGCATGTTCCCAGGAAGGAGGCAGGCGAGACAAGAGGCAGCATAGCCTGGAGCTGGATAGGAGACAGAAAAAAAGATTTAGGATAGCCACTCCTTAGAATCTCCCAGGATATAACTGTTAGCGTTATAATAATATAGGTTTAATCCGGCAAGATTCTGTCTATCTGCTGTAAGCAAATGAAGAACTGAACTTTGGCTGGGTTGTGTTACATCGTTCTTTGGCTAGATCTGACAGTTTCCCATTGCTCAGACTATAGTCTTGCTCTTCCTTTACCATCTGGTCTCACTCCCATCAAGACTGACTCCTTACTTGCTTCTGATGGCAGCTGTGCAATCTGAAGCAATCAGCTAGCACTGCAACAGATATGGCTTGGCTTTAACTTCAAGCTCTACAAGAAAATGACTTGCAATGGCAATCTATAAAAACTCTCTTGGCAGGCTAAGTACTGTGCTTAGTGTCAGTGCCAAGCATGATTCTAGGCCAGGAAGAGATGCATCTTTTTTTCCCCCTCAGCATCCATATTTGGCTTTTAAGTGGAAGCTAGTAGTTGCACTCCAAGAAGTAGGGAGGGAGGGAAGGAGAAGAAGAGAAAAAGAAGGGTGGTGGTGTTAGGAGAAGAGCCGCAATCATCTGGATTTGGAATGTCAAAATGGATTGCTTAAAGAAGTGAATTAAAGATGAGACATTGGGAGTGCCTTTGCAGAGACTTTGCAGATAGTGTCCCAAATCTGAATCTGAGGGGGTACCTTGCTCAATAGTAGTAACTGTGAGAGGGACCTCGGAGTCCTAGTGGACAATCACTTACATAGGAGCCAGCCGTGTGCTGCAGCTGCCAAAAAAGCCAACACAGTGCTAGGCTGCATTAACAGAGGGATAGAATCAACATCACCTGAAGTGTTAATACCACTTTACAATGCCTTGGTAAGGCCACACTTGGAATACTGTATCCAGTTTTGGTCACCGCGATGTAAAAAAGATGCTGAGACTCTAGAAAGAGTACAGAGAAGAGCAACAAAGATGATTAAGGGCCTGGAGGCTAAAACATATGAGGAACGGTTGCTGGAATTGGGTATGTCTAGTTTAACGAAGAGAAGGACGAGGGGGGACATGATAGCAGTGCTCCAATATCTCAGGGGCTACCACAAAGAAGAGGAAGTCAAGCTTATTTTCCAAAGCACCTGAAGGCAGGACAAGAAGCAACAGATGGAAACTCATCAAGGAGAGAAGCAACCTAGAACTAAGGAGAAACTTCCTGACAGTGAGAACAATTAACCAGTGGAACAACCTGCCTCCAGAAGTGGTGAATGCTCCAACACGGGAAGTTTTTAAGAAGAGACTGGACAGCCATTTGTCTGAAATGGTATAGGGTTTCCTGCCTGAGCAGGGGGTTGGACTAGATGACCTCCAAAGTCCCTTCCAACTTTATTATTATTATTATTATTATTATTATTATTATTATTATTATTATTATTATTATTATTATTATTATTATTATATGAAATGTCAAGTGTCAGGGAAATCAGGAGATCCAGGAGGTTCAAATGGGTATAAAGATTTATTGCAAGCTTAAGCTCTCTACAAGAATCTGAACTACTAAGGGCCAAGGGAAAATGGGGCTAGATAAAGGTAGAAGGAATTCAAGGTGGACTTAGATCTCTTGTGGACACGAAGGGATTCAAGACTGATGGTGTGTTGGACCTTTCCTTTGGGCTCAGCCGGGTCATCTCATACAAAGATAATGTGACCTGCTTTAGGCCTTTTTCTCATTTAAGCTACAGACCCTCATCCTGGGAGGTGAAATAAAGCAAGCAAACACAAACCTTGGTCGGAAGTAAGTACATCATCTGAAAGAGCCAAAGGCTTAAGTCAACAAGGAATCATTATTCCCAGCCATTAATATGACTTTGGTGATAAACCGAGAAAGTCGTAAGGATAGCTCTTTGCTGCCATTATCAGACTATAAAACTGTCCAGTTTTGGGACGGTTTATTTGCTCCAGCTTTTGTGTTAACAATGCTGTATGTCTAACCGCACAGATTGATAAACTCGCCACATATTCATCAGGCACTGATTCTCTGGCCCGCTTTACAGTTAATCAATACAGGAATTAATAAAGAGCCAGCAATGAAGATCTGCATAGTTCTCCTTCAGTTAAATGAAAGAGATTTTGCTATAGGAATAATGAGAAAATTCTCACGGTTCAATTGTGGTATCCATCACTTATTCACTTACTGAGTGCCTAAGGGATGTGCAAATGGGAATGCCGTATCTCTTCAGGGGTAGAAATTTGCAAGTTGTAAGTCCTCAACTTACGACCACAACTGAACCTAAAGTTTATGTTGCTAAGCAAGACATGTTTTAAATTTTGTCCCATTTTATGACCTTTTTTCCACAGTTGTTAAGTGAATCACTGCAGTTGTTAGGTTAGTAAAACGGTTGTAAAACGAATCTGGCTTCCCCATTGGCTTTGCACAATGGGGATCACATGACCCCGGGACACTGCAATATCAATCATCAATATCAACCAGGAGACAAACATCCGAATGTAAATCATGTGACCCTGGGGATGCTACAATGGTCCTCTGAAAATGGGCATAGGTCACTTTTTTCAGTGCCGTTGTAACTTTGAGTGGTCACTGGGCACCATCTAACAAAATGAAATTCAATGATGAAAAAAGTCAGGTTCTACATTTAGGCAAGAAAAACCAAATGCGCGGCACGCGCGCGATGCCCCAAACCGCGCATACGCAGCACGACGGCCCGAACCATGCATATGCGGCGCGTGCGCGACAGCCCGAACCACGCATGTGCGGCACACCGGGCCCCCTGCGTCGGCTGAGGGGAAAAGGGGAAAAATGGCGGACTGCGGTGTTTGGTGACCCCCGTGAAATGGTCGTTCGACCCTGGTATAGGGGGTACCTTGCTCAATAGTAGTAACTGTAAGAGGGATCTCAGAGTCTGAGTGGACAGTCACTTAAATAGGAGCCAGCCGTGTGCTGCAGCTGCCAAAAAAGCCAACACAGTGCTGGGCTGCATTAACAGAGGGATAGAATCAAGATCACCTGAAGTATTAATACCACTTTATAATGCCTTGGTATGGCCACACTTGGAATACTGCATCCAGTTTTGGTCACCACGATGTCAAAAAGATGTTGAGACTCCAGAAAGAGTACAGAGAAGAGCAACAAAGATGATTAGGGGACTGGAGGCTAAAACATATCAGGAACGTTTGCTGGAATTGGGTATTCTAGTTTAATGAAGAGAAGGACAAGTGGGGAGATTATAGCAGTCTTCCAATATCTTAGGGGCTGCCAAAAAGAAGAGGGAATCAAGCTATTTTCCAAAGTGCCTGAAGGCAGGGCAAGAAGCAATGGATGGAAACTAACCGAAGAGAGAAGCAACCTAGAACTAAGGAACAATTTTCCTGACAATGAGAACAATTAACCAGTGGAACAACCTGCCTCCAGAAGTGGTGAATGCTCCAACACTGGAAGTTTTTAAGAAGAGACTGGACAGCCATTTGTCCGAAATGGTATAGGGTTTCCTGCCTGAGCAGGGGGTTGGACTAGATGATCTCCAATGTACCTTCCAACTTTTATTATTATTATTACTATTACTTTTGTTGTTGTTGTTGTTGTTGTTGTTGTTGTTACTAAGTGATTTGTTGTAAGTCGAGGATCCCCTGTATTCCTATTTTACCCTCCTAACATATCCCAAGGGGGCCAAGTAGGAACTTTTTCATCAGCAAGGATGCTATGTTAGCATTCAAGCTGAGTGCAACCCTTGCAAAATTGCTGGAAAATGTTTTTTTTCTTTCTTCCAGAGAACTCATCCATCTATTGGTACAGAATTTGGAAAGGCGATTCATCCTCTGTTCTGGAATAAGCCACTGATTCTTATAGGATGGAGTCCTTTTCAGAATCCCATAGTTCTAGAAAGCCCGTTTTCCATATTTATCTGGCTCGGCTCTGTTTTTAAAAGTGTTGTGCTTCCTGGCATAGCTTTCATTCATTATATTGTTTACCATGAAGCTGGATGCCTTATTTCAAAGGAGGAAATTAGTTGATTATATGGGGAAACAGAGATGCTGATTATACCCAGCAAGTCACTACCAATGCACAAATTACATAGGCTGAAAAGAAGAGAAATTGTCAAGAGATGTTTTCTTCTTTAATTATTTTCATTTATGTATCTCTTCGCGGGTAAGGTTAAAAATCACAGAATTAAAAAAAATAGCTAGAAAGAAGCATGCGTTCATTATGAAATATACAGCTGGGGGCACCCTTCGTCAATTAGAAACAATTAGATTTTAAGGTTCTTTTGAACTTGTCCTATCAATGAACACTAAACAGAAATTAGAATGTAGCAAACTCAATTCATGCTAGTAAGAAACTCCTTTTCCCGTCTCAAAGAGAAGATGACACTTGGAAAATAGACCAGAGCATTTTGCTCTTCTCCAAACCAAGTTTGGAGTTTCCAGAACCTTTTCCAATTCCTTAACGATAACTCTGTTTTGAGTCATATAACCACAAAACAAAAAAGACAAGGGAAATGGCTTAGAATGGAGGTGTCTGCAGATTTCTGAGCCGCTGCCCATCTCTCCTCTGTGAATTGGTGAAATTCCCCAACAGCAGTAAAGGTTATCCTCTTTAGTTAGTTAGTTAGTTAGTTAAATTTATTGGTCGCCCAATTCTAGTGCACCCTTGCTGAGCAGGAGATCACGCAGAGCTTAAACTCAGATGAGCAGGACTGAATGTTAGCTTAGCTTGGGGCGTATGAGCTGTGCTCTGCCCCGGGCCTAGAAATGTCCCTCCATCAGCAAATGTGAGCTGACTGTGCTTGTATGTTGTATGAATGTGATTAATTTTACTGTTATAATTTTATTGTATTGTCTGTAAGCCGCCCTGGGTCCTAGGAGAAGGGCGGCATATAAGTTCGAGTATTAAATTAAATTAAATTACATCCCAAAGGGAATTGTTCAACAAAGGGTACATACAAACATTAGAAGGAAGGAAAAGTCTTGGAGGAGTTGATGGGGAATTGGGCCTCTTTACTTATTTATGAATTAGCGTAATTTTCATAAGTTAATTCTCATCTGTCAAATGTGTAGAGTGTAAGGCTATTAAATGTCCTGGACCTTTTGATTTAGAGACTCCTTATTTTCTATTATGATTGCAACCATAGGATGGGATCATTTCTTTGGTTCAGATTATCGAACCAAATGGAATAATTTTGTCAAATAGAATAGAATAGAATAGAATAGAATAGAATAGAATAGAATAGAATAGAATAGAATAGAATAGAATAGAATAGAATAGAATAGAATAGAATAGAATATATGGAATGGAATGGAATGGAATGGAATGGAATGGAATAGAATAGAATAGAATAGAATAGAATAGAATAGAATAGAATAGAATGGAATGGAATGGAATGGAATGGAATGGAATGGAATGGAATGGAATGGAATGGAATGGAATGGAATGGAATAGAATAGAATAGAATAGAATAGAATAGAATAGAATAGAATAGAATAGAACAGAATAGAATAGAATAGAATAGAATAGAATAGAATAGAATAGAATATATGGAATGGAATAGAATAGAATAGAATAGAATAGAATAGAATAGAATAGAATAGAATAGAATAGAATAGAATAGAATAGAATAGAATAGAATTTATTTATTTATTTATTTATTTATTAAATTTCTATGCCGCCCTATTCCGGGAACTCAGGGCGGCTTACAGCATAAATAGAAATCCAATAAAAACTAAACTGTACATATATAAAAATATAAAAAAGAAGAACCCCTAAATTAAGAACCATTCATTCAGCAAACGTACACACAGACATACACTGGCTAGGGGCAAGATGTCAACCGCCCCAGGCCTGCCGGCAGAGATGGGTCTTTAGTAGTTTACGAAAGGCGGAGAGGGTGGGGGCGATACGGATCTCCGGGGGGAGTTGATTCCAGAGGGCCGGGGCCGCAACAGAAAAGGCCCTTCCCCTAGGCCCCGCCAGGCGACACTGTCTGGCCGACGGGACCTGGAGAAGGCCGACTCTGTGGGCCCTAACCGGTCGCTGGGTTTCGTGAGGCAGCAGGCGGTCCCGTAAGTAACCTGGTCCGATGCCATGTAGGGCTTTATAGGTCATAACCAACACTTTGAATTGCGTTCGGAGACCAATAGGCAGCCAATGCAGTTCACGGAGTGATGCTGAGATGTGGGCATTTCTGGGCAGGCCCAACACTGCTCGCGCGGCTGCATTCTGCATTACCTGAAGTCTCCGAACGTTTTTCAAAGGTAGCCCCATGTAGAGAGCATTGCAGTAGTCGAGCCTCGAGGTGATAAGGGCATGAGTGACTGTGAGCAGAGACTCCCGGTCCAAATAGGGCCGCAACTGGTGCACCAGGCGAACCTGGGCAAATGTCCTCCTCGCCACAGCCGACAAATGATGTTCCAAGTTTAGCTGTGGGTCGAGGAGGACGCCCAAGTTGCGGACCTTCTCCGAGGGGGTCAAAAGCTCCCCCCCCAGGCTGATGGACGGATAGATTGAATTATCTTTGGGAGGCAGAACCCATAGCCACTCCGTCTTGTCGGGGTTGAGTTTGAGCCTGTTGGCACCCATCCAAACCCTAACAGCCTCCAGACATCGGCACATCACTTCCGCTGCTTCACTGAAATGACACGGGGTGGAGATGTAAAGCTGGGTATCATCAGCATACTGATGATATCTCACCCCGTGTTGTCGGATGATCTCACCCAGTGGTTTCATGTAGATATTAAACAGCAGAGGGGAGAGGACCGACCCCTGAGGGACCCCACAAGGGAGGAACCTAGGGGTCGACCTCTGACCCCCCGCCAACACCGACTGTGACCGACCAGTGAGGTAGGAGGTGAACCACTGCAAAACAGTGCCCCCAACCCCCAACCCCCCCAGTCGGTGCAGAAGGATACCATGGTCAATGGTATCGAAAGCCGCTGAGAGGTCAAGTAGCACCAGGATAGTGGAAAATCCCCTATCCCGGGCCCGCCAGAGATCATCCGTCAGCGCGACCAAAGCAGTTTCCGTGGAGTAGCCGAGCCTGAATCCTGACTGTTGAGGGCCCAGATAATCGGCCTCATCCAAGGACCGCTGGAGCTGGAGTGACACCACCTTCTCAACAACCTTCCCTATAAAGGGAAGATTGGAGACAGGACGGTAGTTGTTTAATACAGCTGGGTCCAGGGAAGGCTTCTTGAGGAGGGGGCGCACAATTGCCTCCTTGCAGGGAGCCGGAAAGGACCCCTCCCTCAAAGAAGCGTTAACAATCTCCTGAACCCAGCCCCGCGTCACCTCCCTGCTTGCCGAAACCAGCCAGGAGGGGCACGGGTCCAATAAACAGGTGGCGGAGCTCACAGCTCCAATGGCCTTGTCGACTTCATCGGGTGCCACCGGGTCAAACTCTGTCCACACAACAGGATCAAGGCGAGTCCCTGTCATCTCGACTGAATCATTATCAGCCGACACTGCATTCCAATTGGAGTCAAGGTCCATCCGAATCTGGGCGATTTTATCCGCAAAAAACTTATTAAAGTCCTCAGCACTACCCTGCAAGGGTGCATCAACCCCCCCCTGATTAAGGAGGGAGCGAGTTACCCTAAACAGGGCGGCTGGGCGGGATTCCGCAGATGCAATCAAGGCGGAATGATACGCGCATCTTGCCGCCTTGAGCGCCACCTGATAAGTCTTGATATAAGATCTTAAAAGTGTTCGGTCAGATACGGATTTACTTTTTCTCCATCGCTTCTCTAGACGTCTCTTCTGGCGCTTCATCCCCCTGAGTTCCTCAGTGAACCAAGGAGATCTCCTGGGTCTGCTACCACAGAGAGGTCGCAGCGGCGCGATCCGGTCAAGAGCCCCCTTCGCAGCCATATTCCAGGCCGTAACCAGGGACTCTGCCGAACCGAGAATGAGAGAATCCGGTATTTCCCCAAGCGTCCTCTGAAAACTCTCTGGGTCCATCAGACGTCTGGGGCGGAACCACCTAATCGGTTCCGCCTCCCTGCAGGGGAGGATTGGAGCCTTGAAAACAAGCCGTAACAGAAAATGGTCTGACCATGACATAGGCAAGATATCTAAGCCCCTTAAATTCAGATCATTACTCAACTGTTCTGAGAGGAATACCATGTCGGGAGTGTGTCCCCTCTCGTGAGTCGGTCCCTGAACTACTTGAGTCAGGTTCATGGTTGCCATGGTGGCCATGAACTCCTGCGCCAACCCAGAGGATCCGCCGAGCGATGGAAGGTTTAAGTCCCCCAAGACAATAAGCCTGGGAAACTCAACCGCCAGCCCAGCAACCCCCTCAAGTAGCGCAGGCAGGGCTGTTGACACGCAGCTGGGAGGCAGGTACGCGAGCAGCAAGCCCACCTGAACCCCTAGGTCCAACTTCACAAGGAGCAACTCACAACCCGCAATCTCAGAAACAGCGAGCCTGCGTAGGCTAAAAGTCTTCTTGGCTATAATAGCCACTCCTCCCCCCCTTCCCTGGGGTCGTGGCTGGTGCCATACCTGAAACCCGGCTGGACACATCTCAGAGAGAGGAACTCCTCCCTCCGTGCCCAGCCAGGTCTCGGTAACACATGCGAGGTCGGCCTCCTCATCCAGGAGAAGATCATGGATGAGGGGAGCTTTATTTACAACCGACCTGGCATTGAGCAGCAACAACCTGAGCCCAGGGTCCGGATTTCGCCCATTACCAGTACTTCGGGTTGAACTCACAGGGTCGGAGCAAGGGATCGCTTTTAGACAGCGAGCTCTTGTTCCCCGAGAATGGCCTACCCTATGGCTCCCCCCATATCTGCCTCTCCCCAGCAAGACCGGTATACTTTGGCCCTCTATCACCCCAGAGCCAGCGTCTCCCCTCCCCTCCGCCTCTACCATGCCAGGCAGGCTAGCCAGTTCATCACATTCATTCCACTCAGCCACAACTTCATCCATAAGACCAATTTATCCCTCCCACTCTTTAAACTAAACACATTAAAAACAATAAACTAACCATCCATTCAACCCGATTCTTTCCACTAACATCAGTCCCCCCCATCATTCATAGCATCTAACAATTAATTAAAATAGTATTAAACAATTTAAATATTTAAAATTTAAAATTTATACAAACAATAGCTAACAAACAATTGCTCTGGATGGATACCCAGTCAGGATCAAGAGCTTTCTAAAACCATTATACTAACCAAAATAATTATACTAACAATAACAATGATTGTGGAACCCAACGTCCCAAAGATAGAGATAAGGCCTTCATATAAGTTCAACATAATGGCAGCAGCAACAAAGGCCTCACCCACAGGTCTTACAATTTAGGGAAAAACATCCAGCGACGGAGCAGGCCCGTTAGCCACAATAACCACTTCCACAATTCCACAACAAGTCTGGGCTTGTTGCTGGTTTACTGGCCCGGCTGCTGCTGCTGCCGCTGCTGCCGCTGCTGCCGCTGCTGCCGCTGCTGCCGCCGCTGCCGCTGCTGCCACTGCTGCCGCTGCTGCTGCTACCGGACTGCTGCCCGTTGTAAACCAGGGCTTGTTGCTGGTCTACTAGCCCGGCTGCTGCTGCTGCTGCTGCCTGTTATAAGTCAGGGCTTGTTGCTGGTTTACTGGTTTACTGGTTTGCTGGTCTACTGGCCCGGCTGGTTTACTGGCCCGGCTGGTTTACTGGTTTGCTGGTTTACTGGCCCGGCTGCTGCTGCTGCTGCCACTGCTGCCGCTGCCACTGCCGCCGCTGCCGCCGCTGCTGCTGCTACTGCTGCTGCTGCTGCCTATTATAAATCAGGGCTTGTTGCTGGTTTACTGGCCCGGATGCTGCCGCTGCCACTGCCACTGCTGCTGCTGCCGCTGCTGCTGCTGCCTGTTGTAAGTCAGGGCTTGTTGCTGGTTTACTGGTTTACTGGCTACCGGACTGCTGCCTGTTGTAAATCAGGGCTTGTTGCTGGTTTACTAGCCCGGCTACACCACTCAGGTGATCCAGTTGACACTGTTACATAAATCTAGCAATATTAGTAATAAGTCAATCTGCTCAATCCAATTAAATATAAAGTAGATCTTGAAATGGAAATGGAGAAAAACTCTGTTCTGCTCCAGGTAAAAATGTTAAATGCTTATTGCTTGCTTGCTTGCTTGCTTTGTCAGAGCCTCTTATGCTTGCTTGCTTGCTTTGTCAGAGCCTCTTATGCTGAAGTGATCCTTGGAATGGAATGGAATGGAATGGAATGGAATGGAATGGAATGGAATGGAATGGAATAGAATAGAATAGAATAGAATGGAATGGAATGGAATGGAATGGAATGGAATGGAATGGAATGGAATAGAATAGAATAGAATGGAATAGAATAGAATAGAATAGAATAGAATAGAATAGAATAGAATAGAATAGAATAGAATAGAATAGAATAGAATAGAATATATGGAATGGAATGGAATGGAATGGAATAGAATAGAATAGAATAGAATAGAATAGAATAGAATAGAATAGAATAGAATAGAATAGAATAGAATAGAATAGAATAGAATAGAATAGAATATGGAATGGAGAATAGAATAGAATAGAATAGAATAGAATAGAATAGAATAGAATAGAATAGAATAGAATAGAATAGAATAGAATAGAATAACAAAGTTGGAAGGGATCTTGGAGGTCTTCTAGTCCAGCCCCCTGCTCAAGCATGAGAACCTATACCATTTTGGACAAATGGCTGTCCAGTCTCTTCTTAAAACTTCTGGTGTTGGAACATTCACAACTTCTGGAGGCAGATTGTTCCACTGATTAATTGTTTTAACTTCTAATTAATTGTTACCTGTTCTAACTTGAGAGATTCAGATGGTTCTGTGCATATCCTAAGTGCAGAAACGGCTTTTTCCAAACTGACTTAGGAATCTGTGCCTGTTCTGTGTCTATTCTACCACCTTGACCAAACTGGATTTTGGAAGGAAGGAATGAAAAGCAGAGACAAGTCATATCAGAGAGAAATTCCTGAATGGACTGAGGAGCATCTAGGCTGCCCCTTCCATAAAAGTAGAAAGTAGTCTGATTTGCATGGTTATGAAAAGGAAAGGATTCCCTGTTTTATTTATTCTTGCAGTTCATGGTCAGGGAGGGGAGAAATGTCACTTAAGATATATTCTGCCTGTGTTACCAAAAAAATAACATGACTATCCTTAGGCACTGAGTTTGAATTGCAATTGCCATTTATTGCTTCACCTCCAGCAACCCTGGGGGAAGGCACGGAACTCCAGAAGGAAATGTGTTTTTAATTTTAATTCTGAAAAATAAAAAATAAAAAAGAAATACCACTACCCGCAGGACAGATTTGCAAATGTCATCCAAGTTGGAATCAAGTAGGATCCAATTACTAAGACACATTAGCTCCCCCCCAAAACGTTTTCTGGATTGTCAATGTTTAATCCAGTGATGCAACAAGATGTTTGATCCTGAAAGAGCTCTTTACTTTTGGTTCTTCCTCAAGTCCCCAATGGTCCTGTTCAAAACCCTCTCAAAGGGGATTTGTCCTTATTTATATCTAAGTAAAAGGTGAGACTTTGTCCCGCAGAAAGGTTGAACTCAAGAAGGAAAGATCACATAATTCTAGAATTCTGCTCTTGCTAACATTCCATCAGGCAGAATTTGGAAATGTGTTGAAGCGGTCAAGAAGATCTTGATAATGCTACTCTCATCTTGCTTGCTCTGATTCAGAGGCATGACCGTTTGAATTTAAGAGCTCCTGTGTGGTTATTCTGCACCACAATGAGCCGGGAATTCCTTGTGTTATTTTGGCTGCCATTTATGGAATTTGCTACCCATGCCACCTTTTGCTGGTACATATTGGCTCTTTGAAATGCTATTCTGCATGGTTTATAATAATAATAATAATAATAATAATAATAATAATAATAATAATAATAATAATAATAATAATAATAATAATAATAATAATAATAATAATAATAATAATAATAATAATAATAATAATAATAAGAAGAAGAAGAAGAAGAAGAAGAAGAAGAAGAAGAAGAAGAAAAAGAAGAAGAAAAAGAAGAAGAAAAAGAAGAAGAAAAAGAAGAAGAAAAAGAAGAAGAAAAAGAAGAAGAAAAAGAAGAAGAAAAAGAAGAAGAAGTTGGAAGGGACCTTGGAGGTCATCAAGTCCAACCCCCTGCTCAGGCAGGAAACCCTATACCATTTCAGACAAATGGCTGTCCAGTCTCTTCTTAAAAACTTTCAGTGTTGGAGCATTCACTGCCTCTGGAGGCAGGTTGTTCCACTGGTTAATTGTTCTAGCTGTCAGGAAGTTTCTCCTTAGTTGTAGGTTGCTTCTCTCCTTGATTGGTTTCCATTCGTTGCTTCTTGTCCTGCCTTCAGGCACTTTGGAGAATAGCTTGACTCCCTCTTCTTTGTGGCAGGCCTTGAGATACTGGAAGACTGCTATCATGTCCCCCCTCGTCCTTCCCTTCATTAAACTAGACCACAGGTCGGCAACCTGCGGCTCCGAAACCGCATGCGGCTCTTTGAGCCTTCCCCTGTGGCTCCCAGCCTCCTCTAGCTCCTCCCTTTGCTGCGTCTCTGCAGGAAGCAGGAAGGGCAGGAGAGAGCTAGCTAGTCCAGCTATGCTGACTCAGGAATTCTGGGAGTTTAAGTCCATGAGTCATAAAAGAGCCAAGGTTGCCTACCCCTGAGCTTGTTGGAGAAGCTTGAAGCCAGCTTGCCAGGTGAGCAGCAGATAGGAGAGAGGGAGAGAGGGGGGAAGAGAAAGAGAGAGAGAGAGAAAGAAAGAGAGTGAGGGAAGAGGACTGGCAGACCAAGGGCAGATAGAGAGAGAGGGAGGGAGGGAGAGAGACAGACAGAGAGAGAGAGACCCTTTTGACATCTAAAATGAAGATAACACTGCATATATCCTTTTTTACCTTTGTGTGTATGTATACACACACACACACACACATACATACATGCACACACACAAACACACACACACACACTCTTATAATAAAGGTAAAAAAAGGATATATGCAGTGTTATCTTCATTTTATATATCAAAAGGGTTTTGCGGATCCCGGTGTTTTGTTTTCGGTGGGAAATGGGTCCAAGTGGCTCTTTGAGTGTTTTGGGTTGCCTACCCGTGAACTAGACATACCCAATTCCATCAACCATACCTTATATGTTTTAGCCTCCAATCCTCTAATCATCTTTGTTGCTCTTCTCTGCACTCTTTCTAGAGTCTCAGCATCTTTTTTACATCGTGGTGACCAAAACTGGATGCAGTATTCCAAGTGTGGCCTTACCAAGGCATTGTAAAGTTGTATTAGTACTTCATTGTCAAATATCTCTTATGAATAATGTTTCCGTGAAATTCACGCAAGGTTAACAAATATATTCTTGATTTCTAGGGGTGATGCGGTGGCTCAGCAGTTAAGACACTGGACTTGTTGGTTGGAAAGCTGGTTCAAGACCCAAGAGCCACACAACGGGGTGAGCTCCCATCCTCATCCCAGCTTTTGCCAACCTCTAATTCGAAAGCATGCAAACGCATGTAGATATTTAATAAATAAATAAATAAAATAAAATAAATAAACTCCATTAAACAGATTCCTGCAAGATGCCACCAGGAGGCCAAATTGCATTATCAGTTGGCTTCAGAATCAGTTTAAAAAAAAAAGGATTTTATGGAGGAACTATAATTGCAGCTCCAAGTTAGGTAATTTTCTATGCGTGGCATTGATGCCTAAGGCTACATTCAGATTAGCCTCTGTACTAAGTCACTACAAGAGATGAGATGGGGAAAAAAAATGTAATCCAGCACAAGGCTATGATTTCTCATTTATTGTTAATGTCACTGTCAGCTGGAAAGCTCCCAAATTTTGCCCTGATCTAATCCATCTACGGTTAAAATAGGCTGGTGTCAAATTGTTAATATAAATTAGAATCTTTTGCAAGTGGCTGGGAATGACATTTTATGAGCTTCATGGTGACACAAACATAGAAAGCCATTGTGCTTGAGTCAACAGGCGACTTCATTCCATTTTTGTGGTGGGTGGTGAATATTGCTTTTTGAATATTGCTTTTTTGACCACCCAGGGGATTCAATGCATTTTGGAGCAATTGGGTGTAGATTAAATGTTTCTCATATATCAAGTCCCAGTTTCAGCACCTGATGTCTCCAGTTAGAGATTGACAGGTAGCATCGTTGGGAAAATGCATTGACTTGAGATGCCCAAAGTTGTTGACTGTTGAATTAGACTGTGCTCGGAGAGATGGACCTTTGGTCAAATGTAGTAGAGGACCACATTGTAAAACATAGCAATCCTTTCTGACTTTTCAGCAGACAGAAGTAATTATGTGCTGTCAGGTTGGGCTGAGTGCTTATCGTTGCAGATACGGTTTGTGTGTGGTTCAGGGCATTACTTTTCTAACCATTTGTTCTACGCATACACCTGTATGAAAGTTCTGTGGATACAGAAGGAATTGCTGGAATCCATAGGAAACCAGTCCATTTTACAGCCCATGTCAGTGAGGCAGTATAGTCATCCATCTATTGAGAAATGTTATCTATCTGTTCACCATATTACCAGTGACTATGCAGTTATTTATATTGATTTGTGGTTATTTATATATTACAAAGACACATACACCATACTTATGTGATCTTTACTTATTGGCCTTGTGAAGCACACCTGTCAGCTCTTCTTCCAATGGGATTTTGCTCTGTAACCTTAGTGTCGTTGATTTCATTTTTTTTTCATGGCAACCCTTCCCATAGAAAGGTCAATCCTACTAAAATGTGGGACCTTTCCAAGCTCTATTCTTTTCTTAATATGAGACCTTTGATATCTCTTAAGTTAGAAAAGAACAATCATGATTATAACTCCTCAAGGATTTGATCAATGTTGACAGCTCACCTCTCTGACTGAGAATAGGGCCACAGCAGCCAGATGGGAGAGAATTTCAGCTATTGAAGTTCTCTGCCAAACACACTCTTCTTTGACAGAATGGTCAATAATGTCTCCTGAAGACAAATGTCCCTTCCAATTAAGATCGAAGTCTAAGTAAACTGCTGTGACATATGAGACATGGCATAAGATGCCAGGTCTACCTGGTGATTGAGCCAAAGCTTTTTTTTTCCCTTTCCAATTCAATACAATAGAGCGAAGAGGAGATGAAAAGACTTCAAGCTTCTAAAAGGTTCAGGGCTCTGTCTATCTATCCATTAGCAGGAAAGCGCTTTGAAAAACAAAACAGGGCCAACTTTGGTGTGGATGAGAAGACAGAGAAAGAAGAGCTGACTTTGAAGATGTGCTGAATCCAGTTGGGCATCACAAAGAAACAAAACCTTTTGAAGAGAAGGACGAGGGGGGACATGATAGCTGTCTTCCAATATCTCAGGGGCTGCCCCAAAGAAGAGGGAGTCAAGCTATTCTCCAAAGCCCCTGAAGGCAGGACAAGAAGCAACGGATGGAAACTGATCAAGGAGAGAAGCAGCCTAGAACTAAGGAGAAACTTCCTGACAGTTAGAACAATTAACCAGTGGAACAACCTGCCTCCAGAAGCGGTGAATGCTCCGACACTGGAAGTTTTTAAGAAGAGACTGGACAGCCATTTGTCTGAAATGGTATAGGGTTTCCTGGCTGAGCAAGTGGTTGACTAGATGACCTCCAAGATTCCTTACAACTTTTGTTTTATTATTATTATTATTATTATTATTATTATTATTATTATTATTATTATTATCATCATCATCATCATCATCATCATCATCATCATCATCTTCTTCTTCTTCTTCTTCTTCTTCTTCTTCCTCTTCTTCTTCTTCTTCTTCCTCTTCTTCTTCTTCTTCTTCTTCTTCTTCTTCTTCTTCTTCTTCTTCTTCTTCTTCTTCTTCTTCTTCTTCTTCTTCTTCTTCTTCTTCCTCTTCTTCTTCCATACTTGAGGAGCTGTCACAGAGAAGAGGGGATTGACTTATTCTCCAAAGCATCTGAAGGCAGGACAAGAAGTAACAGGTGGAAATTCATTAAAGAGAGACCAAAACTAGGAGACATTTTCTGACAGCGACAACAATTAATCAATGGAATAGCTTGAAAACCTGGAGCAAAAGAAACAGGAATTCAAATCTCCTAAGAAAGAAACATAGCATAAGAAAATTAGTATATGCGTCCATTTTCAAAGAATTAGACATTTGGAATGTCTAATTATTCTTTCTGTAGAGTGGGGAAATAATAGTCAGACTGGCCTAAAAGAGTTACAGTTTGAGTAGAATCGGTGTGCAAGACAGTTTTTATTTGAGCAGAATTTTTCTTTTTTTGTTCCAACCTATCTTGATATAGTGCATTTTTTTTTCTCAGATAAGGAGCCCGAATACCTAACCGCTAGCCTGAGGCAAAATATCAGAACAAAATTCCATTTTCAGAAAGGAGAACTGAGAGTATCAAACATGCAAGCCCCTTGAGGATGGCCTACCTTTGTGTGTCTAGAATCTGCCCACGAAAACAAGATGGGTTTCCGTTTTCTCCTGGGTCAATGGATTAAGTTTGAAGATGCACTTTCTCTGGCAAAATAAAAAAATCCCAAAGGTAGTAATAGGAGCTTAAAAGTAAAAAGACAGTGACCTTCTAATTGAATGATGTCTTTAAAAAAAAACCACCAATGAAATAATGTATATAGATGGAAGAAATTTGATTTCTTTCACTCACTGCCTCCAGTACTCTCCTTGGGGATATTCATTAACGATACAGAGATAGGACAGGTGGTCTATAACAGTCCTTAGTTTGCTAAAATTTATGGAAAGAGTCTAGCAAACTTCAGCTAAAGAGAACTGACTTTGATTGAATTAGCCTTCATTAAGTTCAGGGTGTTTTTATAGAGAAATGTTGCCATGTTCTCTTCTGGTGGAAAATAACCCCTTCATAAAGACACTTGCCAGGCATGTTGCTATTGTTGTATTTAAACTACTGTTGCCATGGATTACTCTCAGTTTCACTATGCTAGTTAGGAGTATGATAGGACTTGCACAGAACCAGCACCAGGATTTTTACTGACCAGGAACAAGGGCACTTTCTTCATCCCTGTCTCATGTCCAGCATGATGCGAGGAGGAGGAGGAGGAGGAGGAGGCTGAAGAAGAAGAAGAAGAAGAAGAAGAAGAAGAAGAAGAAGAAGAAGAAGAAGAAGAAGAAGAAGAAGAAGAAGAAGAAGAGGAAGAGGAAGAGGAAGAGGAAGAGGAAGAGGAAGAGGAAGAGGAGGAGGAGGAGGAGGAGGAGGAAGAGGAGAAGGAGAAGGAGAAGGAGAAGGAGGAGGAGAAGAAGAAGAAGAAGAAGAAGAAGAAGAAGAAGAAGAAGAAGAAGAAGAAGAAGAAGAAGAAGAAGAAGAAGAAGAAGAAGAAGAAACTAGATTCCCCTGCATCTGCTGATTTTTGCATATTCATAATAACTTCAAATGTCCACAGCAATTAGGCCAAAAATGTGAATGCAAACCACTGCAACAAAGAAGTGAAGCTACTAGCTTGTTCAAAAGTGATACAAATAGTTTTTGCATAGATGGGTTCTTCATGGCTACAAAACACGCACATTTGCTGGTGTGTTTTAACAAGTCATGGAGGAGAACTCATCTGGACCATGTCTAGATGTTTAGATTCATCCTTCCTCTCCCCTAGCTCTCAACGCAAATGTTACATTCTCGGCCAGTTGGGACCAATCAAGGCCTTTCTCAATAGCTCCAGATATTCCTCTGCTAGATGCAGATAGGCCTTTTCCTTGCTGCCTCCTCTTCTTCATTCATCAAAGAGGACCATCCTTTAGTGCTGCCCTAGACATGACTTTAGATTTTCCGTATTAGATCTAAACTGACGCCTTGTACGGGATGATATCTCTGTAGTAACTGTGTCTCATGTGGTACCAGTAGAAGAAAATAGTTGTAGCTCAGGGTTGAACTTTGGAGTCCTAGGTGCTCTCTGAGCTGGGTGCTTTCTCGCAGACGTTTCATTACCCAACTAAATAACTTCATCAGTGCTGTGTCCCATGTCTTGTGCACAGCAGCAGTTTGCACTAAGATAAGATGCCCTATTCTTATTTTGTATTTCACTAAATGTGAATTGTGTCACCGTGCACCCAGGGAACGGCAAGATCACCTGTATGCTTGGCTAAAAGCTTGAGGTCCACCGTATGAGTAGATCTGAGTTTGTATGACCGCAGCCCTTTTGATTAAATTGGAGCACATTCTCAATCTCAGAATATTCTGATTTCTAGGATTTGGAAAACCAGATGCTTTGAAATGACACCTCTTCTCTTCAATGTCTCCCCAGGAGCCCAAAGTTGACACATTTACACTAGCAGCATTGGGCACTTTTTTTTAATATAAAATTCTTTTATTAAAACAATCAACATTGAACATAAAAAAAACATATTGTGAAGCAATCATCATGGCACCTGATATACAATACTAGGTATTAGTCACTGAAAACGTCTGAATTAGTAAGCCTTTTTCCCACCCCTCGCGTCTAGCCTCAACTATATATAAGAGAAACACCAAACAAACAAAAGGTACTCGGAGTATACTTGAAGAGGGAAGGGAGGAGGGAAGAACGTTTACTAAAACAGATGTTTACAAAGATTAATACCTAATGTTGTATGCTAAGTTCTAGGATGATTGTTTAGCAATAGGATCTTTGGTTTAATGTTGACCACATTAATATGGAACCAGATAAGCCTTGGGCACTCTTGACACAACCAAAAGGAGCGTTAAGGAGGATGTGAAAAAACAAGCCGTGGTTTTACGATCTAGGCATCAAAGTGGTTGGTGTTTATTCTTAGTCATCATGTAAATTGGAAAAAAGAGCGTTTGGCTGAGCAGGAGGGAGGAACGGAGAGGAAAAAACGAGAAATGAAAGCAGTAATTGAGGTCACTTGGGCTGCACAAGGGGAGGTTTCAAGGTGAGGAGGGGGAGCAGTGAGTCAGAAGCAGAGAGAAAAGAAGGGCAAGGGATAATCTCATAGTTGCACTGGCCTCCCTTCCCTGTTCTTGCTGAAGCACCAGAAATCTAATTACCGGTTGCCTCATTAGGTATCCTCCATGCAATGTGTATCCTGTCACAAGGAGCTCATCTAAATTTGAAGCATTGCAAAATCAGACGGGAGATTGACTACAAGGAAAATGAAACAAACATATCCCAAATTCATAGTCAAATCAGGGATCAGATTCTATTATGTGTTTATATACAGGTAGTCCTTGACTTCCCATCAATCATTCGAAGTTACAACAGCACTGAAAAAGTGACTTACAACCGCTTTTCACACTTATGACTGTCACAGCATCCAGATGTTCACGTGATAAAAGTTCAGACACTTGACAACTGACTCATATTTATGACGGCTGCAGTGTCCCGTGGTGGCCTTCTGACAAGCAAAGTCAATAGGGAAGCCAGCTTCACTTAACAACCATGTTACTAACTTAATCACTGCCATAATTCACTGAACCGCCGTAGCAAGAAAGGTCATAAAATAGGGCAAAACTCACTTAACAACTGTCTCGCTTAGCAACAGACATTTTGGGCCCCATTTTGGTCATAAGTCAAGGATTGTTTCTACTATATTTCCTGGGCATATTGCAATGAAACAATGAGCACACGTTGCAGCAGAGAGAGAGAGAGAGACAGATATATATATATAGAGAGAGAGACAGAGACAGAGAGAATGAGACAAAGACAGACAAAGAGAGAGAGAGAGAGAGACAAAGAGAGAGCGAGAGAGACAGAGAGACAGAGACAGAGAGACAGAGACAGAGAAAGAGAGAAACAGAGAGAGAGAGAGAGAGAGAGAGAGAGAGAGAGAGAGAGAGAGAGAGAGAGAGAGAGAGAGAGAGAGAGAGAGAGAGAGAGAGATGATCAACACAGGGAGAGAGAGATGTAGAGAGCGTGACATATAGAGTTAGAGACAGAGAGACAGAGAGAGACAGAGAGAAAGAGACAGAGACAGAGATATAGAGAGAGTGAGACAGAGAGTGATAGACAGAGAGAGAGACAGAGAAAGGGAGAGAGACAGAGACAGAGAGAGACAGAGAGACAGACAGAGACAGAGAGACAAAGAGAGAGAGAGACAGAGAGGGAGACAGAGAGAGACACAGAGAGAGAGACAGAGAGAGAGAGAGAGACAGAAAGAGACAGAGACATAGAAAGACAGTGATAGAGAGAGACAGAGAGGCACAGAGAGATACAGAGAGACAGAGACAGTCAGAGAGAGAGACAGATATGCAGATACAGAGAGACAGACAGAGAGAGGCAGTGAGAGGCAGAGAGTGAGAGAGAAAGAGAGAGACAGAGAGACAGAGATGAGCGACACACAGAGAGAGAGAGAGATGGAGAGAGAGCGACAGAGAGACAGAGACGAGCGACACAGAGAGAGAGAGAGATGGAGAGAGAGCGACAGAGAGACAGAGACAGAGTGAAACACAGAGAGAGAGAGAGACATAGAGACAGAGACATAGACAGACATAGACAGACAGCGAGACACACAGAGAGAGACAAAGATAGACAGTGAGAGAGAGTGTGACAGAGGGAGAGAGAGAGAGAGACAGAATCAGAGACATAGACAGAGACAGACAGAGAGAGAGAGAGACAGAAAGTAATAGACACACACACACAGAGAGACAGAGATAGACAGAGAGAGAGATACACAGAGAGAGAGAGAGATAAACACACACACACACACACACACAGAGAGAGAGAGAGAGAGAGAGAGAGAGAGAGAGAGAGAGAGAGAGAGAGAGAGAGAGAGAGAGAGAGCAAAGAATTGAGTTATGCAAAATTTACAGATTCCCCTTCCTTGTAAGTCCCATTTGTCACAAAATGATAACAAATGAAATTGCAAGAACAAATATCACTGTTTCATACTGAAATGGACAATGCGGTCCTCTAAAACTCAGATACAAATATTTGATTGCCAATATCTGTCTTATTATATTTGGATGATGGTGAAATATACACAGTAATAAAAGAAGGTTGAGAATAAAAATTGTTTTTTTTTTCAAGTAGAAAGAATCCATATTCTTGGTTCTCAAGTTTCATTCAGCCTAGCAATACTGACAAAACCAATACATGAGATATAGGATTGGGGGGTGGAGGGTGTACTTGAAAAAAGAATAATATCATTAGAGAGAATTGGGGTGGGGGACATGAATTTTCCTGGCAGATTCTTTAATCATGTACAAGTCACTGGTGAACAATAAAATACTGAGAAGATTGCTTCAGAAATTAGGTCCTGACCCAAGTCGTTCAAAAACAGTTCAAAGCAAATTGAAAACATAAATGGATTCAAGGGTTATTTTTTTCCCTCCCCCAGACTGTATTTCTTAATGAAGATAAAACCTGTTTGTCACACCAGTAGTGGAGATCAGGATTAATTTTGCTTTTCTTTCTTTCTTTCTTTCTTTCTTTCTTTCTTTCTTTCTTTCTTTCTTTCTTTCTTTCTTTCTTTCTTTCTTTCTTTCTTCCTTCCTTCCTTCCTTCCTTCCTTCTTTCCTTCCTTCCTTCCTTCCTTCCTTCCTTTTCTTTCTTTTTCCCTTCCTTCCTTCCTTTCTCTTTCTTTCTTTCTTCTTCCCTCCTTTTCTTTCTTCTTCCTTCCTTCCTTCCCTTCCTTCCTTCCTTCCTTCCTTCCTTCCAGCTCCTCCTCTTCTCTGCCCCCCTCTTTCTCTCTTTCTCCTCCTTTCCTCCTTCCTCCCTCCCCCCCCTCTCTTAAAACATAAAGACAAATTGCCAGATGCTTTTCACTCTTGTGCATGGCATGTGGACAGCAGCCAAGTGCCAGCCCAGAAGGGCAATGTTTTGAATGCAATTTTAAAAAGTAGATTTACAAGGATCCTTCCTGCAAGTCTTAGCAAGATTGCTTTCCCCAACCTCTTCACTCCTCTTGAAATTACTGTTTTACCTGCTAAATATTAGCAAGAATGAATGGACAGCAATCGCCTTTAAGCTGCTCTATTAGAGCCTTCATTTATGAGATCATGGAAATGGAGAACCCCTTTGCCCGTTTTTAAAAGCAATTTAACCAGGAATGATGCTTGAGGTGCTGAATTGTCCAATATGGTTCCAACCAGGGATTCCTTTGAGACAGTATGGATTCTTCTCATCACCTCCAAAACGAAAAAGCTCACCGATATAGAGGTGGGTGTTCATTTGCACCACAAACTGTGTGTCCTTTTGTTGTATGACTATTTTAATCTCCATTAATCCTTTTAAAAAAAATAACTTCTGAACTCTTTCATAACTGTAGCATTAGACAAGTAATAATCGATCACTGGGATGTCTGGCTGTGGGACTGTGATTTTTATGGCATCAGAGAGATAGATGGCAATTTTATGGCTTGTTATGATCATCTGTATCTATTATGCACAAACAACTCTTAAAGGGGAGAGAGTAAACAGAATGAAGGGGGGGGTCCTATGAAGATTGTTGGGACAACAAAATCAAATCCAAGAGAATGATTAGTGAGACCACAGGCTACACCATTGTTTCCCACCATTGTTGACTTCAGATCCCAGAATTCAACAGCCAGGATAGTCTTGGTGAATCTGGAAGCCCAAAGGATACTTTTCCAAAAAGCAACAAGGCTTTCTTTGTTTTTTCCTTGCAAAGGTTTCACTACTCATCTAAGAAGCTTCTTCAGCTCCCTTCTTCAGAACTTCTTTAGAACTTCTTCAGAGCTGGAGAAGTTTCTTGAATGAGAAGCGAAAAATTTTCAGTTGCCTTTTGAAAAAGCACCTTTGGGATCAAGAAGGATGATACGTAGAGTACTAAACAATACGTTGAGAGGTACCGGAGTGGAGAGGGCGGGTGTAAACAGATCTGACTTAAATAGACTAAAAATAAAGTTTGTGACCTTATCCATCTCTTTGTTGTCTTGTGCTCATCTATATGAAGGGTCAGGAAGTTGTGAGTTTCTGGATTCTATTACAGCCCAGCTCCCAAGATTCTTGGTCAGTATGGCCAAGGATCAGGGATAATGGAATCCAATTAGATACGAAGGCAAAAACTCATATCTCAGGCTCTCATTCAGGGCCATATTACACATTGCTGTTTGAAGCATAATGGGTTTTTTTTTTTAAATGAAAGCAGTCCAAATGAAGTCTGATGCAGATGACAAATGACTGAGCTCTTAAGGTGATAGAGATAAATCCTGATTTTAAATATTTAATTCAAAAAAAAGGCAAGTAATTTCCCAGCTAGAAAAAGATTGGCATGGCCCTCCTCATATTTCAATAGCATGAGCCCAATGTGAAAACGTAGATGATGAACATTTCATTTGTAGGCTACAAAATTTTTCATAGCCACAAGGTATTAACAAAAATACAGGAAACTCTAACTCTTTGCTACTGTCGAATGATTGTCTGGATCGTTGCCCCCCTAATCTAGTATCCCTGCCTGCTGAATTATTTTTCGGACCCTTGCGGAGTTGTGAACCTTGATTAAATGGGAACCTTGATTAAAGATGAAATTTAAACAGTTGTTTGTAGGACCCCAGTGGAAAGTCTTGAGAATCAGTATGCTCTAGAGCAGTGGTAAACCTTTCTCAGGTTGAGACCCCACTTGCCCTGCCCATGCACGCCGCGACCCCGACCCGGCGCGCGCCAAAAAAAAATTTAAAAAAAAAACAAAAAAAAAACAAAATGGCGGCCGTGACGGGCGGATCCACGCATGCGCGGATTGGCCCGTCGCGTGTGCCGTGCATGCGCGGATCCGCCCATCGCAGCCGCCATTTTTATTTTATTTTTTTCTGCCAAAAAAATAAAAAAATAATAAAAAAAACAAAATTAAAAAAATTAAAAAAAACAAAATAAAAAAAACAAAATGGCAGCCCGCGGTGTCTTGCGACCCCCGCGAAATGGTCGTGCGACCCCAAATGGGGTCGCGACCCCAAGGTTGAAAACCGCTGCTCTAGAGAATAAACAATCAGAATGGGCTGACAGAAAAATCCTTGCTCAGCTGTGTAACCATGATCAAGGGGCTGGTTACTTTTTCTTTTAACCTCCTTCAGACAGTGCTTATAACTTTTATCTTTATATCATTCCCTGCTGGTCTTTTTATTGTTGATTCTTTGGTTTAGTACCTGCTTTGCATGCAGAAAACTTCAGGAGGTTCAGTCCAAGTGCGTGCGTCAGGGAATAGGTGATGAGTAGAGCCATCTTTGCTAAAATGGTTGGAGAACTGCTCCAAGTCAGAGTAGAGAATACTGAATAAATGGACAAATTGTCTCTCCTGTTTATAGGATGCAAGAGAGTGTTTCCTTTGGCCTCATATAGCCCTCAGATGTACCATTCTCTAGCAAAATCTACATAGACAGAAAAAGCCCAGGATCTGATGATTCCAGATTTGTCCTGAATTTTCTTCTCCAGATTTCCAGTCTTGGGTTACCTTTCCTAGACCTGAGCAACCGAAAACCACCAGCACCACCTCCAGCAACATCTCAATAGGAGCAACGTTGAGATGCAAGAAAGAAGGTCCACTAAGCATGTCACCATGGTGGAATGGGTTGGGTTAGTTGTGGGAATTAACATGATCCAAAGTTTTGGGCCTGGTCTTAAGAAACCACACCTCTGTCAATGTGATCATTTTTGCATCTTAGATTTAAAAACTGTGGAATAGTAGCACTTAAACCAACCATTTTCCATTTGCTCCACCAGATGTGTGAACTTCAACTTGCAGAATTTTCATCAATGGCCTTGTGGACTAGGAGAAGTGAGAGCTGAAATCCATATACATATGGAGAACCCTCAGATTGAAGAAGCCAAATGAGGTCACCTAGAATTAACACGTTCTCTCTCACATAATTTCCAATATGTATAGAGGCTTGGCGGCTTAAATCCAGTCATTGTACAGATGGTCAGGATCCTGGACTTTCCCACATGCAACGCCCATTTGCGAAGCAGCTTTGGTGGAGGGAGAGGAACTCTGGGTGATGCTGCAAGATGCCATCCATGTTTCTTTCTAGTGCAGAACTACCGGTAGGTCGTCCCCTGTGGTGCACCTTGGAAAGCACGCAAGTGTGAACCCAACGGGCTAGCAGTCTTAAGCAGCCAAACTAATACTCTGTATTAGCTTTGTCATCTCCTGGCTTATGTAACATCACCGTACGCTAAATAAATAAATCCAGTATATATACAAAAAAGAAAAAAGAAATGTTCTCCATGGGTAGGTTGAGAATATGGCTGGTAAGGTAATAATATATCTCATGGGAAGACTAGCTCATTTGCTGTGACATTTCCTAATGCATTGTTTTCCTTGTGTTCGGAAATAATGAAGGATTACAGATAAAGCATAAAAAATAATAAGAACGTCATGCAGCAGGTGCACATAATGCTTAATAAAAGCTCATTATAGTTATTTTTAAGATCAGTGTACCTTTCTTTATCTGGGCAAAATAGTTATGGAAAAAACATAAAAACAGCTGATGAGAAATTATTTCTTATGTACTGTATCACAGTTGGCAACAACTCATTGAAGTTGGTAGGACTTAGGAAAGAACTAAAACTGTGATGGCCACTGCTGCAGCTTAAATTCAAATGCAAAACGCAGCTGAAGTCTGCAGTCCTGCAGACAATTGTCTTCAATGGAATGCAAACAGCTTAACTCTTTGCAGGATTACAACCAACTTGGGGATAGAATACTGTTTCCATTCTTGGTTTCTCAATTCTCTGTTGTCATCTGATTTGGACAGTTGGCATTAAAGCAGAGATGAGTAACTTTTTGATAAGGAAAAAAAGCTGCACATTTTTTTTTTTTAGTATTTTTGCCAAGAGTTGCCAGCTGTATCATCATGCCAGCGAGCGGGGATATATTTTTTGTATTTTGGAAGTTATTTTTAAAAGGTTGGTACTATGTATATAAAACAAATCCAGAATAAATATTGCTTTTCTCCCCCTTAATTTTTATACTGAAATAGAATAGTTTTATCATCCTACTGGGCTTTTGCTGTCAGAGTTCATTTTTACCGACCTCAGAAGGATGGAAGATTGAGTCAGCCTTGAGCCAGTCAGGATCGAACTCCTGGCAGTGAGCTGAATTAGCCTGCAATGCTGCATTCTAACCACTGCGCCACCATGGCTCAAGATGGTTAGATAGTGTAATTGATGCAATGAACATAAATTTGGGCAAACTGCGGGAGACAGAGGAGGACAGGGCAGCCTGGCATGCTATGGTCCATGAAGTCACAAAAAATAGGACACAAATTAGTTACAACTACTTTCACCAGTTCATAGTCACTGAGAATCTCTTCAGGCAGTGTGTATGCTTTCCATAAAACTATAATAGTAATCTCCATTCTAGATGGCTACTTCCTGTTGGCCCTGAATAAATATATCAGCAAGAGGGCAATTTAATTGCCTTCAAGGTCAATCAGGAGATAAGATTATCCCTACATGGAGGGGGCGAGAAATCATAGCAGTTCAACCACCGGTAAAATGTTAGCAAGGCGAGAGAATGGATTGCTACTAATGAATTAGAAAGCTGACAAAATGAAATGAAATGAAACTCTCACGAAGTGCATATGATGGGGTGGGGAGTTAGAATTAAACCTGAAAGAGGCCGGGGTTGAAGAGGGAAAACCACGGGTGGGGGGGGGAATAGTGAGAATTCTCAAAGGACCTGGCAACCAACTGTAAGTTGGATGAGCGGAATCATGTTTTGAAAAGGTGTAAAAGAGACTTCAATGGCAGGAGAGAAAGAGAAAATATAACAGAAGGAAAAGTGCGTGGTGGGGAGTTAAAGGCCACACGGATGACTGACTGCGAAGCAGACAAAAGACTTAGAAGCTGGACAGGGAATTAAATTAGCAGCCAGCCTTGGTAGGATAACTCCTGGTATTAAATAGGATGTTTTAATAAGAAAAGCAAAGATAGAACAAATTGAGGGTTGACAGCAGTTGTGAGGGGGGAGGGGAAGGGGAAAGGCATTAAAAGTTATCACTGTTTGATTAGAGCATACTCCACAGAGGAAATTCTATCTGTAACGGCAGGTCAAGAGCATTTTTTTCTCATCTCTTTCTATTTTAAACCACACCTTTGTTTGCTCTCTTTGATTCTTTTACCTGTGTATGTGTGAGTGGGGGCACGTTGGTGCATAAGACGGTAAGGATGCTTGTGACCTAACCCTGGTTCTTTTTGCAGATGCTCTCAACCGGCAAAAATATGAAGCGATGCTCTCCGATTCAAGTGAATTTTCAAAGCTCCTTTGACATTGCCCTTAAATCCCATTAGTGACAATCAAGAGATCCCTGGCTTTTTAGACCAGCGGTTCTCAACCTATGGGTCGCGATCCCATTTGGGGTCGAACGACCATTTCACAGGGTCGCCAAATGCTGCAGTCTGCCATTTCCCCCCCCTTTCCCCTCGGCCGGCACAGGGGACAGCACCACGCATGTGTGGGGTAGCACAGCACATGCGTGATGCGGGCCGTAGCGCCGTGCATGCACGATGCAAGCCGTCGTGCCGCACATGCGCAATGCGGGCTGTCGCACCGCGCATGCATGATGCAGACCGTCGTGCACACGCCGCGCATGTGCGATGAGGACCGTCGTGCCGCACATGCATGATGCGGACCGTCGTGCCGCGCATGCACGATGCGGACCGTCGTGCCGTGCATGGGTGATGCGGACCGTCGTGCCGCGCATGCGCGATGCAGACCATCGCACCGTGCATGCATGCGCGGCACAGGCCGGGGTCGTAACCTGAAATAGGTTGAGAACCGCTGCTTTAGACAGTTCTTCTAAAAGTCTTCTCCTAGAGGTCTATCTTCTTTAGTAAGGATGGATGGCATCAGAATAGTCACACTACTTGGGGGTTACTTTGGCACTGAGTTTCAGCAAATTACGTCAATCACCATAAAAATAAACAGAGTCCTTGGAGTGATCTAGACTTGGTATTGGTGGAAACATTGGATCTAGTGATCAATCCATCTTAATTTTATTTCCTTTGCTTTATTATTAATGGGCATCATCAGTGCTATTGTACAGATATTTTTCACTTAAAGATGTTGCCAGTTTCTTGTAGGTTTAGGAGTTATGAGTTGCCTTCAGAATCAGAGGCTGTAGCTCTGGGGTCTGAAGGACTCAGTTCTGTCCCTCATTTGAGTTGAAAAACCAATGGATTGGAGACCATCTGCATTTCTCTCCATCTTTCTCAGTTTTGAGGATTTATCCAAAGGGGTTGTGATAATAGTAGTAAATAGTCCATTGTGTAAGATGCCCAAAAACCTTATTTTTCATGTGCATGAAATAGATATACAGTAGAGTATTATGAGATGGATGGATGGATGGATGGATGACAGATAGATCTAGAGATGGATAGATAGATGATAGGTGATAGATGAGAGAGAGAGATGATAGATAGATAGATGATAGATAGATAGATAGATAGATAGATAGATAGATAGATAGATAGATAGATAGATAGATGTTAGACATAGACAAACTGACTGTCAGAGAGAAAGAGAGACAGTGATAGATAGATAGATAGATAGATAGATAGATAGATAGATAGATAGATAGATAATGTTAGACATACAGACAGACTGACTGTCAGAGAGAAAGAGAGAGAGAGACAGAGATAGATAGATAGATAGATAGATAGATAGATAGATAGATAGATAGATAGATAGATAGATAAATGTTAGACATAGACAGACTGACTGTCAGAGAGACAGTGATAGATAGATAAATAGATAGATAATAGATAGATGATAGATGATAGATAGATAGATAGATAGATAGATAGATAGATAGATAGATAGATAGATAATGTTAGACATACAGACAGACTGACTGTCAGAGAGAAAGAGAGACACACACACACACACACACACACACACAGAGAGAGAGAGAGAGAGAGATAATGTTAGACATACAGACAGACTGACTGTCAGAGAGAAAGAGAGAGAGAGAGACAGTGATAGATAGATAGATAGATAGATAGATAGATAGATAGATAGATAGATAGATAGATAGATAGATAGATAGATAGATATGCAAAATAACTAGTATCATTGTTCTGCATGGATGTAGCAATTTGAACATTCTATGAAAGAGTAGGCTTCATAACCACTTTTGTTTCATTTACATAACTTATTTTGTGGACATTTCTGGTTAAGTGTGTGATAGTAGATCAAACACGATTAATTTTTCCTAATTAGAGGGCACTTAATACAATGATTAAAAGTAACAAAACTGTCTTTTTGGGAGAACTAAACTAAAAAGAGAAAAGGGCACTCCTGGAGACAAAGCTAAGCAGAGCTGGAGAACTGCCTTCAATATTTCAGTTCAAAGCACCGAAGATGAAGAGAGATATTTCATGCACCCCTCCCCCAAATCAAATACATTTTGGTGTGGAAATTTGTTCTAAACATCGACAAAAGTTCTGGAAGAGCAGAGAACTTGTGGATTTTGCTCAGAAGTGGGATTTGAGTGTTTGCAAGGAAATATCAGACTATCCTGCCTGGCTGCTGTTGTCAGCAGGTTGTATTCTCAACTCCTGCAGGAACTAGTTTTAAATGTTCCAAGGTTCCTAGGATGCCAGGCAAACCAAGATGCCACGTGACTTGATTCTTACAGTTGGTAATACGCACAACCGCAATTTCCTGGCGCTCAGGTAAGGTTTGACGATTATTATTAAAGTCACATCTCTCCTCTCTCCGTAATTGAAAGAAAATGTTTGCAGCCTTCGCAACACAAATTAAAGCAAGGGGTTTGAAATGGTAACTAAGATCCACGGTGGATTGTGCCGAAGGCTATGTTCAATGAAGCCAGTCTCCTGATACACAGCCTTTCAGCTTGTAACGCACTAATCTATTTTGTGGGGTGAGGCACTCCGGCTTTTTACTTGCAATTTTCTCAGAGAATATTAAAGTCTTCCTTGAAAACTTGATCTTGCCTCCTCTTGTCTCTCTGGGTTAACCCAGAGTGGAAGAAGCTGTCAGATTTGTGCTTGAATTATTATTGTTGGGTGCAGAGTCAGCCAGATGTTTAGATTGGATTTTGGCATCTTTACTCACCTATTGAATCCTTCCCAAGGACCAGGGACAGGCAGCTGTTGTTCACAATATTCAAAGTATTGTTGCAAGATGTAAGCTGTTCCAAGTAAAGCTGCCTTTTGCAATTGACCGATGCTTGATTTTTGTCAATGCTGATGATTTTCAAGAGGGGCTCCAGGCGTTTTGGGATGGTGCCCAAGTTGCTATTCCTATTGGTACTATCTTGGCTTTCTCTGCCACAGTCGTTCTACTTCTACTTGTAGATTTTTGTATGTTGTTATTTTCTCCAGTTATCATTATTATTTTGTAGCGGTGACACTGAGGTTAAATCTCATCCAGTTTTGGTCACCCCAATATAAAAAAGACATTGAGACTCTGGAAAGAGGGCAGAGAAGAGCAACAAAGATAATTAGGAGCCTGCAGGCTAAAATATATGAAGAACGATTGCAGGAATTGGGTGTGTCTGATCTAGTGAAAAGAAGGACTAGGGGAAATATGATAGCTGTGTTCCAATATTTTAGGGGCTGCTTCAAAGAAGAGCAGGTCAACCTATTTTCCAAAGCACCAGAAAACAAGAAACAATGAATGGAAACTAATCAAGGAGAGAAACAACCTAGAAATAAGGAGAAATTTCCTAATGGTGAGAACAATCAACCAGTTGAATGGCTTGCATCCAGAAGTTGTGGATGCCCCATCACTAGGCTTTTAAGAAGAGACTGTCTAGGAACTTCTGCTTTGGCAGTGGGTTGGACTAGAAGATCTCCAAATTCCCTTTCAAATCTGTTATTCTATGTTCTCATTTTTGTACCATTCCTTATTGGAGATACCCTTGGACCTTGTCTGAAAAGGTGCTGATCCAGATCACGTCACTTCAGGAAAAAGAGAGGGAAACAAATCAATACCACAATCTTCTGGGCAGCAGTCCTCCCAGATCTTATGCTAACTGTGAAGATGAGCAGATCCAGTGGTTTGGGGAGAAAGTCACAGGCTCATGCAAAATGGGTCATCAACTCCCATCAAAACAGTAAGCACACTGCGCTGCCCCTATGATAGTGGTTCTCAACCTGTGGGTCACGACCCCATTTGGGGTTGAACGACCATTTCACGGGGGTCGCCAAACACCACAGTCCGCCATTTTTTCCCCATTTCCCCTCGGCCATTGCACGTGCACCGCGCATGCGCAATTCGGCCCGTCGCACCACGCATGTGCAATTCGGCCCGTTGCGCGCACGCTGCGCATGCACGGTTCGGCCCGTCACACGCATGCCGTGCATGCATGGTTCAGGCCGTCGCGTGCATGCCGTGCATGCGTGGTTCAGGCCGTTGTGCCGCGCATGCGCGGTTCGGGCCGTCGCGCCACACATGTACGGTTCGGGCCGTCGCGCACGTGCCATGCATGCACGGTACAGGGCGTTGCGTGCGTGCCGCGCATGTGCAGTTCGGGCCATCGCGTCGTGCATGCACGGTTCTGCCCGTCGCATGGGCGGCACAGGTGGGGTCTCGGCCTGAAAAAGGTTGAGAACCGCTGCCCTATGACTCAACGAAGGCTGGTATATTATATTGCCAAATTATTTAATTAACTGAGCTGCCATCCTTTTCAGCTGGGATCTAATGCAGCCTGTAACATTGCCATTTTATAACTGTCCCTGGAAGGGCACCGATAGGACTAGCCCTGGACTTACCACCGATTGTTTAGTGACTGTTTAAAGTTACAACGGCACTGAAAAAAGTGACTTAGGACTGTTTTCTCACACTTATGACCATTGCAGCATCCCCAGGGTCATGTGATCAAAATTCAGATGCTTGGCAACTGGTTCATATTTACGACGGTTGCTGTGTCTGGGGGGGGTCATGTGATCAGTTTTTGTGACCTTCTAACAAACAACGTCAATGGGGAAGCCGGGTTCATTTTACAACCATGTTCCTAACTTCACAATTGCCATGATCCACAACAGCTGTGGCAAAGAAGGTTATAAAATGTCTCACTTAACAATGGGAAATTTGGGCCCCATTGTGGTCATAAGTCAAGGACTATACCTATACTAGATAGTTCCCAATTACACCTGGCAGAGGATCCATTTCGCACGTGCAGTCAACGCTGCTAACATCGGATGTTTTTGCGTTGACAACAGATGGAAATGTAGCCATCTTTTCCCTTTCACTTTTAGAGTTAGATGATGCTGGGAGGGGGGGATGCGAATGAGAGTACAGCTAGACATAACAACACTAAACTTAGCATGAGAATCAAGGTTATTGAGCCCAAAGCTGATAAAGAATTGGCGGACTGGAGAGCTGGAGAGGAAGCCCGTGCTTCAAGCTAATTGGGGAATGTGATTTATGATGGTTAATTGAAGGAGGGAATTGTGCTTTGATACTATGTGTCCAGGGAGGGGAATTCAGTTTTTGGCTTCAATTATGCAGTGCCAATATTACGCTTCTCGAATAAAAGATTCTTTAAGGTAAACAATGCCTCAAAGTTGTTTTGAAGAGTTTCATCTGTCGGAACCATGACACGTGCACTGTTAAAACAAAACAACAAAAAGTGTGTGTCCATTTCATAATGTGCCATGTGGAAAGGCATGGAGCAAACCCTATAAAATGTCAAGTCTGCTTTGCAAATGTTTTTATTGCATTTAATTGCAAGTGAAATGCTTTGAATGATGACAGCTCTTCATAGCCGCTGTTTTTTATTTAAACTCCATTTCAGGTTCTTTTTTTCTTCTTTCTTCTTTTTTTTTTCTTTTTGTATCCTGCAGCTGCCAACTCCTCAAAAGAGTCGGGTTTTTTGCACCTCCTATTTTTCCTCAATCCCGTGATTTATTTAACTCAATCACGGTTGAATAATAATTTGCTCCTTGCATTAATTAGGCTTTCCAATGTGTACCAGTGTAATACTTTCCGAGATTATATATATTATTTTATTTATTCATAATTGCCTTTCATTTATTCCATTTACTCTATGGGGTATATGCAAATTAATCATTTATAACCATTTTATTCCCATCGTTCTCCTTCCATTTGGAGAAGGTAAAATTCTGTGACTGTGGATGAGAAAAAATGAGCTCAGTTTGAGGGGGGGCTTTCTGCAGAAATTTTTTATTGGTGGGGTGTTTGATCCAGTGTTCGATATTATAAAAGGGTTTAGGATAGGGGTAGGCAACCTTGGCTCTTTTATGACTCGTGGACTTCAACTCCCAGAATTCCTGAGCCAGCCATGCTGAGGGGAAAGGGAGAGGTTTCCAAGCTGAGTCCTGCTGGCTCAGGAATTCTGGGAACTGAAGTCCACGAGTCATAAAAGAGACCAGGTTGCCTACCTCTGGCCTAATCTATTAAGCCTAGTCTATTAAGCCTAGTCTATTAAGTAGATTATCAGAAACTGGTAGGCCTAGTCCATGGGTAAGCAGCCTTGGCTCTTTTAGGACTCGTGGACTTCAACTCCCAGAATTCCTGAGTCAGCCATGCTGAGGGGAAAGGGAGAGGTTTCCAAGCTCAGCCATGCTGGCTCAGGAATTCTGGGAGTTGAAGTCCACGAGTCATAAAAGAGCCAAGGTTGCCTACTCCTGGTTTAGGGCTATCTATTCTATTCATGTCTGGTTTAAAGAGGAAAAAATGTGAGAAAAAAGAGAGTACAGATAATCCTCAACATACAACCACAACTGACCCAAAATTTCTGTTGTCATTTGTGAGTCATTTGTAAAGTGAGCTTTATCCCGTTTTACGACCTTTTGAGTCAGATGCCAAGAGTCTGAATTTTGATCCCGTGACTACAGGGATGCTGCAACAGTCATAACTGTGAAAAAGGGCCCTAAGTCACTTTTTTTTTCAGTTCTGTTATAACTTCAAACGGCGACTAAATGAAGTAGAGGACTACCTGTATAGATTTAAGAAGGATCGGGCCATTGTTCACATTTGGACACCAAACTAAACAATTCAGCAGATCTCTAAACCGTCTTTCTGATGATAAGAAAATGCATTCCTGTTTAATATCAAACATCTAATGCTATCCGGGGTTTGTGTGGGTTTGTGGGTTTGTGTGTGTGAATGGAGTTTAGATAAAAACTCTGGACCCTTTCCTCTCGTTGGTGCAACAAAACCTCACACTCAAAGGGGGATGGGCTTGTGACACCATGTGCCCATACTACCTTTGTCATTGTGTTGAAAGCAGCACGAGCCTGCAGACACAAAGGCCAACACGACAAGTATGTTGCAGACGTAGGTTGCATTAGGGAAGCTGGTGTTGGGAGTATAGAATGTGGTCTTGATGGAAATATGCTAGAACTGCTATCTAGGCAAAGGGGTTTATTTTTAAGCCCTGAGAAATTAGATAATATTTAGAAGCAATTCATGCAGAAACTGGAATAAAAGGGAGGGAGGGGTGATCAAGATCTGTAAGATTCTGTTATTATACACGGCCTCAATAAGACTAGAAGTAATTCTAGTCTTCCTTTCCTTCCCGGTCCAAACACACATTCTGTCCACAATCCTACTGGACCCCTGAGTAAAGAAGGACATGAAGGCAACCAGACGCACAAAGCAGCGGTTTTCTTTAAGGCATTGTTGGCATCAGCAGAGATGTACAGTATCAAGGCTCCTTGCTGAATATAGTTCGCGCTGGGAGCAACCGTCCCCTTTCTCCGTTCTTGCCCCTTCTTCTTCTTCTTCTTCTTCTTCTTCTTCTTCTTCTTCTTCTTCTTCTTCTTCTTCTTCTTCTTCTTCTTCTTCTTCTTCTTCTTCTTCTTCTTCTTCTTCTTCTTCTTCTTCTTCTTCTTCTTCTTCTTCTTCTTCTTCTTCTTCTTCTTCTTCTTCTTCTTCTTCTTCTTCTTCTTTTGCACAAATAGCGCTGCACTGTGGCACACTCCCTTCCCTGTGATAGAGGCTGTCATTCTTCCAAAGGTTGGTATGATTGCAAGGGAGGTGAAAAAGAGACTGGGCTCCATTACATTCTGTGATTGCTTCCTGGCTACAGTCAGCATGCTTTTATTTTGATTTATTTACTATTCATTACGTTTATTTATGACATTTACATTTCTTGGTTGGCTGGATTAATTAAAAGATTTCTAGGCCACCTTTAAGGCTGAGCTCTCCCAGGGAGGTTTACCTAAAAGGAGAAAAACAGTAATGCAACAAACATCGCAACTGAAATGCCAAACAAGCTAAGAGACGCCTCCCAAAAGCTAAAAGCTCAAAATTCCAGTTGAAACAGGAGGCAGAATTATCGGACTTGTTGGGGGAGAGTTTGTGTGAGTGACGGGAATAAATTCAAGGGAATAAAAATTGAATGAGTAAACTCTATTTTTCTCCCCGCAAAATTAATGGGATGGCATGCTTCCACCCATCTTCACATATTCCACCTATTCTCCGTCCAAGAACAAGATAACGATGCTCTTGATAAGACTATCGATGGCCAAAAAAGTTCTCGTAACTCTATGTTTAACTCATTTGCTAGACAGGAAGGTAAGGAGAGATTTTTTAAAAGATGGAGATTTTGTGAATCCATTTTAGATTTCATTTATGCTAATTTGGGTGGGCAACTACAACTTCCCATCAATTGAGGCTCTGGATAGTGCACAACAAAGTAGAATAAGAAAGGAAAGTTAGGTCAACAATAAAATATAAAATAATATAGTAACACCCCTAATTTAGGTTTCTCTCATCATAAAGCTTTTATATATGAGACTGATTTGTTTGATTTGTTATAATCAAGTTAATCTCTCTTAAATTAGATAAAAACTCTTGACAATGTCTCACAGGTGCTTTTTAAAAAGGCAACTGGACTGTTTTTTCTCTGAGGGAGAAGATGTTTAGCTTCTCATCTAAGACATAATCTATATCTATATATCTATATCCAGTGCTTTTTTTGTAAAAAAAAAAAAAGGTGCTGGAACTCACACACGTCATACAACCCGCCTTGCCTACCCTACAAGGTTCCATCTCAAAAAGGTGCCGGAACTCTGTTCTGGGCGTTCTATGAGAAAAAAAGCCCTGTCTATATCTATATCTATATATCTATATATCTATATCTATATATCTATATCTATATAGATAGATTAGGTAGGTAGGTAGGTAGGTAGGTAGGTAGATAGATAGATAGATAGATAGATAGATAGATAGATAGATAGATAGATAGATAGATAGATAGGCAGCCCTCCCATAGATAGATAGATAGATAGATAGATAGATAGATAGATAGATAGATAGATAGATAGATAGATAGATAGATAGATAGATAGATAGGCAGCCCTCCCATTGATAGATAGATAGATAGATAGATAGATAGATAGATAGATAGATAGATAGATAGATAGACAGACAGACAGACAGACAGACAGACAGACATACAGATAGACAGACAGACAGATAGGCAGCCCTCCCATAGATAGATAGATAGATAGATAGATAGATAGATAGATAGATAGATAGATAGATAGGCAGCCCTCCCATAGATAGATAGATAGATAGATAGATAGATAGATAGATAGATAGATAGATAGATAGATAGATAGATAGATAGGCAGCCCTCCCATTGATAGATAGATAGATAGATAGATAGATAGATAGATAGATAGATAGATAGATAGATAGATAGACAGACAGACAGACAGACAGACAGACAGACAGACAGACATACAGATAGACAGACAGACAGATAGGCAGCCCTCCCATAGATAGATAGATAGATAGATAGATAGATAGATAGATAGATAGATAGATAGATAGATAGATAGATAGATAGGCAGCCCTCCCATAGATAGATAGATAGATAGATAGATAGATAGATAGATAGATAGATAGATAGATAGATAGATAGATAGATAGATAGACAGACAGACAGACAGATAGACAGACAGACAGACAGATAGGCAGCCCTCCCATAGATAGATAGATAGATAGATAGATAGATAGATAGATAGATAGATAGATAGGCAGCCCTCCCATAGATAGATAGATAGATAGATAGATAGATAGATAGATAGATAGATAGATAGATAGATAGATAGATAGATAGATAGATATCACTTGATTTGTAGGACAACATCAACTTAACCTGGAGAAACCAGAAGGGGGCAAGGAAGAAACTCAAGATAGCCCTACCTTGATTTTTTTTTTTATGATGAAACAATAAGATAAGATAAGATAACCTTTATTGTCATTTTTAAACTGTGGGCACAATGGCACACATCAAAAATGAAATTTAGTTGCCCGCTCTCAAAGTGAAACACGTGCATGACACACACCTAAACATACTATGAATAACATATGTACAGACCCACATCCCTGCATACTGTATACACAGCAAATAAATATTAAATATTGTCCATTTTGAATTTGCAAATGCAAATTCCTTGACTAAGTAACAGTATTATTTGGAGAATAAAATGTTATAGTTCCGCGACTGTGCAATGCTCCTTCACAAACTGGGAGTAAAATCAAGGGCTTCCATCTGTCTCATTGTATCGGAAGGGACAGCACACAAGCTGTCAAAACACCCTTTCTCCATCATTTGTCCATACAAGGGTCACAGCTGTCTTTCACCCATTAAGGATAATTTCACCCTTTGTCAGTGGCTGTGTTTTCTTCCTCTGCCTCCCTATTTCTCCCTCGCCTTTTAGTTTTTCCTTCCTTCTCCTCTGAGTCTAACATCTACGTAACCTTGTCAGGAAACTTAAATATACTGCTTGTTGTCATAAGAAATATGGAAATTGTGAAAGGACGTATCCGTTTCCCCATGAAGAAGAGACAGAGCTATCCTTAATAAAAAAAGAAATTAACACCAAGTGTGTTGTGGGAAATGTTTATCCTCCACAGGTGGGAAGATTTATCCTTATCCATGTCTCCTCATCATCATCAGATTCAGCAAGAGAGCTGAATCATTGATCTGTTTAGGAAGGCCCCAATCTTCTGCCTTCTTGCCTAGGAATCACATTTCATGAATTCAAAGGAAGAAAGTTCTGAGGAGACACTGCAGGATGGACTCCAAAGGGATTTGACCGAACCTGAACTCAAATAAAGAAGCTCAACCTAGCTTGAGGTTTACAGGAAGGGAGAAAAATCAGAACCAGGATTTAGGCTTAGAAGAAAGTGTCCTGACCACTTTCTACAGGGGGACAATTGAGAGCATCTTGTCATACAGCATCACGGTCTGGTTTGGAGGCATCACTGCTTCAGACAGGAAGGCGGTGCAGAGAGTGGTGAGAATGGCCAAAAAGATCATTGGCAGTTCCCTCCCTCCCATTATATATTCAAGATGGACAGTATTTAATATTTATTTGCTACGTATATGTAGGGATGTGGGTCTGTACATATGTTGTTCATAGTATGTTTAGGTGTGTATCATGTATGTGTTTCACTTTGAGAGCGGGCAACTAAATTTCATTTTTGATGTGTGCCGTTGTACCCACAGTAAAAAAATGACAATAAAGGCTATCATCTTATCTTATCTTATCTTATCTTATCTTATCTTATCTTATCTTATCTTATCTTATCTTATCTTATCTTATCTTATCTTGTCTTGTCTTGTCTTGTCTTGTCTTGTCTTGTCTTGTCTTGTCTTGTCTTCTCTTCTCTTCTCTTCTCTTCTCTTCTCTTCTCTTCTCTTCTCTTGCCTTGCCTTGCCTTGCCTTGCCTTGCCTTGCCTTGCCTTACCTTACCTTACCTTACCTTACCTTACCTTACCTTACCTTACCTTACCTTACCTTACCTTACCTTACCTTACCTTACCTTACCTTACCTTATCTTATCTTATCTTATCTTATCTTATCTTATCTTATCTTATCTTATCTTATCTTATCTTATCTTATCTTATCTTATCTTATCTTATCTTATCTTATCTACATATTTTGTCCATCTTAATCTGGCTTCCAAACTCTTCGCAGCTCTGGTTTTCCACCCATACAGATCAGATTTTTCAAAAATGCACATACCGGTAGATGAGTCCAGAAATAGAAGGGAAGGAAATTAAGAATGGATGCAGAATGGGCTTACAAGTGCATCCATACAGAAAGGAAAGAGATTGTTCTTCTAAGCCAACTTGAATCTGTCCCTTTCCAGTGTATTTTCTCAGCCTTCAAAGAAACAATAGCTTGGACCCAGAGCTGGCAACAGGAGCTGAAATGTGTACGCTCATAAAAACATGAATCATGCCTTTATGAAGATTGTTTGCAATCTTAATTCAGAGGAAATTTCCTGTGGTCCAGAGTATATGGCTTTAAGGCGCTGTTGGCACATGTTGACTTTTGGGTGCATGTAGATTTGAGTACGGACAGGCACAATTTATACCACATCGCATGTTCACCGATGAGGGACAATCCAACATTCATCTCATGCCAACAGGACTTTTGAGAGAACTAAAGACATGGATGTAAATCAAGATGATGCTCGCGGTCAGGATTGGGGTTCACAAAATATCACAGACTTTGGATCTAGGTTCCTGAAAATGACTCTCAGAAATCCATACACATAGCTAGATAGGCTTTTTAATTATTTAATACAGGAATAGGCAACGTGATCTCTTTGGTGGATACAACTTTGGTGGGAGAAGGAGAGAAAAGGGGGTTGACCAGAGGGTCAAGGTCCCTTCCAACTCTGCTACTCTGTTAAAAATCTAAGTTGGCTTTGGGGAAACTCTGTGCTCAAACCGAGTGTAGGGGAATATGAGACAAAACAGAAACTTTTTGTTTTTTATTTTTTTAAAAAAATATGTTAATTTTACGTTTTTTATCCCTTTGGGTCAGAGTTGACTCCTAGCAGCTCTCTGGACTAGCCTGTGCTATTTTCTTGGCAGGAATTATGGAATGGTGTGCCATTGCTTGCTTCCTAGGGCTGAGAGAAAGTGACTGGCCCGAGGTCATCCAGTTGGCTTCATGCCTAAGTTGGGAGTGGAACTCAGAGTCTTTTGCTTTTAATCTAGTACCTTAACCACTACACCAAACTGGGCCTCTGTGTAAGGTAGGCACTCATATATGTTTTCTACAAAAAATAAAAATAAAAGAAAGTCGTAATTCCCTCCTTCAAAAACGCTGCAGGCTTGTTTCCTCCTGAAAGATTCCCTCGTTGACTAGATTTCCATAAGTACCTCAGAGAAGGGATTGTTTTATTCTTCCCATTTTCCCTTTGTGCAATTTGCTGGGCCTGCGGAGTGGGGTGATCCAGGGGAGAGAAAATCACTGAAATTTCTAGCATTTATCTTTAAATTTGGAAAGAGTGGGGTCAGCATTCAAATTCCCCAAGATTTCTTTTCCTCCCACACATGAAGTGTGAAGCAGCAAATTACAAATAATATCTTTCTGTAAATTGCCAGTTCCATCTCTGACAGATGCTCAATATGCAATGATACAGCCGCTTTGATGAATCCCCACTAACTCAACCAGCTTGGATCGGATTCAAAGGCCATTTCTGGTTGTTATTGCTTCCTTCCCTCGGCTGAAGGAACAAAAGCCTTTTAGCCTGGAAAAAAAAAGAAAGAAAGAAAAAGAAAAAATGGGACTCAGTAACAAAGCTGACCAGATATGCAAAACACAAACAAAAGAAATTAAATGCAGCAACTGTGATGGTCTGTAAGTTCAATATTCATCGCTGGTTGTATCAGCTTTGCAATTTCATGTGCTTAGCTGGGCAAAAGGGACTTTATGTTATCGCCATGATTTCCTCAGGAATATTCATGAACCAAAATACGGGGGGAGGGGGTTAAATTTAGACATGTATTCAGCCCCACAATACACACAGAGAGATAAACTTTGAGATACAGGTAGTCCTCAAGTTATGGCCATAATTAAGCCCCACAATTATGGTCATACGCTATGACAATCGTAAAGCGGGTCACCGTGGGACTGGACCCAATTTTCTGACCTGTTTTGCTGCAGTCATAAGGCAAACATTGCAGTCATTAAATGGATGCTGCAGTCAATAAGGAAAACCCTATTGTCCAGAAATTGGAAGTGCATGCCTGGTTCCAGGAATAAAGTCATCAATCACTGCCCCGTGATTGCAGGCACTGCAAGCCATTGTAAATATGGGCTGCTTGCTGACTGCCCAAATGTGGTCATGTGACTGTGGGAAGGGAAGTTCTTTTTTTTTTGAAGGTTTGTTGTAACTTTGAATGGTTGCTAGGCAACTTGTTGTAAGTCCAGAACTACCTGTAGTTTCTTCTTTAAATCAGCGGTTCTCAACCTGTGGGTCACGACCCCATTTGGGGTCGAACGACCATTTCACGGGGGTCGCCAAACGCCACAGTCCGCCATTTATTTATTTTTTGGTCGGCCATTTTTTTATTTTATTTTTTGGTTGGCCATTTTTTTATTTTTTTATTTTTGGTTGGCCATTTTTTTTTTTGGTCGGCCATTTTTTTTTGGTCAGCCATTTTTTTCCCCTTTGCAATGCGGGCCGTCGCGCCGTGCATGCACGATGTGGGCCCACCATTTTTTTGGGGGGTCGGCCATTTTTGGGGGGGTCGGCCATTTTTTCCCCCTTTGCAATGCGGGCTGCCGCACCGCGCATGCGCGATGCGCCCATTGCGCCACGCATGCGCGATGCTCCCATTGTGCCGCGCATGTGCGATGCGGGCTGGGGTCGAGCCCCGGAAAAGGTTGAGAACCGCTGCTTTAAATAGTTATCAAAGGTGGCAGACTCATTAGTCTTTCCTCCGTCCTGCCTATTTGGAAGGTAATCGCTATTGACAGCTTTCAAAATATAGGGGCTATCGGGTCTTCCAAATGGAAACCCAGATTAGTGGCTCAAAGTCTAACGTTAATGACATCCCTGCCTCCAAATAAACACATTGATTGGTGGAAAGGTAGGGTAGAGACACAATATATAAGTTAATTAAATCTTCTGAATTTGGACCAGGCACTGGGAAGGCCCAAGTCCTCGTCTTACCTTCAAAGACAGAAAAATCCCTGTGTTCCTCTCAACCCAATTTCACTCCCAAGCAGTTGCGACAGATAAAAAAAATGCTGGGTTATCAATCCAACGAACAACTATCCTACCAGGAAGTAGCTCAACATCTGCCCCAAAATATAATAATAATAATAATAATAATAATAATAATAATAATAATAATAATAATAATAATAATAATAATAATAATAATAATAATAATAATAATAATAATAATAATAATAATAATAATAATAATAATAATAATAATAATAATAGAGTTGGAAGAGACCTTGGAGGTCATCGGGTCCAACCCCCTGCTCAGGCAGGAAACCCTACACCATTTCAGACAAATGGCTGTCCAGTCTCTTCTTAAAAGCTTCCAGTGTTGGAGCATTCAAACTTCTGGAGGCAAGTTGTTCCACTGGTTAAGTGTTCTCACTGTCAGGAAGTTTCTCCTTAGTTCTAGGTTGCTTCTCTCCTTGATGAGTTTTCATCCGTTGTTTCTTGTCCTGCCTTCAGGTGCCTTGGAGAATAGCTTGGCTCCCTCTTCTTTGGGGCAGCCCCTGAGATTTTGGAATGCTGCTATCATGTCCCCCCTCGTCCTTCTCTTCATTAAACTAGACATGCCCAATTCCAGCAGCCATTCCTTGTCTGTCTCAATAAGGCTATGTGTCTATGAAGATTCTTCATCATCCAGGTCGTGGTTGTCCCAAATGTGCTTTTTCAAAAGACTAGGGGGCTAGGGTTGACATGATAGCAGTGTCCCAATATCTCAGGGGTTGCCACAAAGAAGAATGAGCCAATTTCCTGACAATTTGAACAATTAACCAGTGGAACAACCTGCCTCCAGAAGTTATGAATGCTCCAACACTGGAAGTTTTTAAGAAGAGACTGGATAACCATTTGTCTGAAATGGTATAGGGTTTCCTGCCTGAGCAGGGGGTTGGACTAGAAAACCTCCAAGGTCCCTTCCAACGTTATTGTTATTGCTTTTGTTTTTGTTGTTATTGTTGATGTTGATGTTGTTGTGCAATTGGACTCTCTTGGGGTTTTGTTTTTTTCTTGAAAACCTTGTGCTTCTCATCCAAGAAGTTTCTTCAGTTCTGAGGCTGAAGAAGCTTTTTGGATAAGAAGCAGAAGGTTTTCAAGGACCCGAAAAAGTCCAGTTGCCTTTTGGAAAAGCACCTTTGGGATCATAAGGCTATGTTTTTTTAAAAAAATAAATAAAATAAAACACACACACACACACACAGAGTGTTAGCCAACGAGCAGGAGATGCGTTCAATAAATAAACATTTTCCGCAATGACGATTAACCTCTCCGTTTTTGAAAACTGTATTAAAAAAAGGAAACCTTTACCAAGAGAGGGGGGAGGGAGAGAAAGGGAATAAAGTCATTAAGCTGAAAAATGGGCAATCAAAGAAGCAATTGCATTCAGCAGATGGGAAAGCAGCAGGTGCCATCCTGATGGGAGTTGGCTCCCATCACATGCTTTCCAGAATGATGCAAGTTGACAGGGAAGGGAATTAATCTGTCAGTGAACAGGCACTTTCTGTCCATTAGCTTGCTTTTGATACATCCTTGCAGCCTCCTGGCTGCTCAAAACCTGCATCCATTCATCCTCTCCACTGGGCAGAAGGGCGTGCCAGGCCCCCTGGAAGCAAAACAAAATTTACCCGAAACCACACCAAAGAACCCATCGCTCTGAACCTTGCGTGACAACAGCTGAGCCCAGGTGACTTGCTAAGAGCCATCCTGCATTAATCAAGGTATGAGTGACCCAGTAAACATGTCTCCACCCTTGGCTGGGATTTTAGATTCCAGCCCATGAATAAGTCATAAGAGTGCAGATACTTGGAATACATTAGAAAATGCACCTTTGGATTAGACAATGCGGTGGGGAAAACATAACAATGGGGGAAATATATTAGCGACTTCTCAGTCCAGGGCACAGTGAAGAAGAAAGGACCTGATAGCCATGTTCTAATATTTGAGGGGCTGTCACAGAGAAGATGGGGTCAACCTAGTCTCCAAAGCATCAGAGGGCAGGAAAGAAGTAACAGATGGAAGCTTATCAAGGAGAAATTCCCAGACAGTTAGAACAATCAATCAGTGGAGGGGCTTGCCTCCCAGAAGGTGTGGGGGCTCTATCACTGGAGCTTTTAAAGAAGAGATTGGACAGCTATTTGTATGGAATGATACAGAGTCTCCTACTTGAACATGAGGTTGGATTAGAAGACCTCCATGGTTTTTTTCCATCTTTGTTATTCTGTTATTTTTCTTTTGGTGGTGTTTTTCTGCCTGAAATGTGAAGCACTGCGACTGGGTCACAGTGTGTTGTCAGATTTCTTGAAAATGGTCTTCTCTCCTGAAAGAGGCTTCTGTTTTTCTAAATCACTTTCAGAATGTCATTGGAATGTCTTTCAAGCTCATGTTTTTGTTTTGTGTGGGTGTACAGGATTGGGACTATCCGTCACCTTCAGGCTGCTTGCACTTCTGGATCTGAAATATCCCCATAAGACCATCCCCTGATCTTTTCCCTTGAGATATACTGGAAGAGAGACTTCAGACTGCTGGAAAGGTATAGCACAAATCAGAACATTATCCTGTAACCTCTTGTCACTGAAAAGCCCAAGAGTGCTTTTAGGAATTTTACCCACTTCTTCTTTTGTCAAAGAAAGGAAGATAAATTGAATGAGGACGGTTGAAAAATGCAGAATAAATGTTTGGCACATTGCTATGAAGAATACCCCTTCTTCTTCCTCCTAGTAATCAATGGACTTTATGTTTGTCAATGTGTGCCACAGTTTTCAACCGCAAAGTAGACATGAGCAAAATGAAGCTAATATGAAACAATAAATGAATTCTCTTCTCCTACACAACCTCCCCAAATTCTTGGCCTTTATACTGAGTGACCATCTGTGAAGGTTGGGTTTTTAGCTGCTTGGCATCATGCTGGTCCAAATGACAATTGCAAGTATTAGACTTGGCAAGACTGCAGTGACACATTTTCAGTGCTTTACATCCAAGAGGTTGTTTCCCAAGATGTAGGTTTTGGGCCCCAATGACAGGAGCAAATGGTAGAGACAACTGTAATCCAGAACATTTGCAATTGTTTGTTCTATCTGCTCTATTCTATATCATTGGAGGATTGGTAGAGCCTTAAAAGATGTATGGATTCTCCTTCCTTGTTTCAACCTCATGCTCAAGTCCAAAATAAAATAAGCATTTCACAGCTTTTCCTTTGATACAGGTCAACTATTGTACATCCTCAAAAGATTTGGAGGGTCATCATATAGCTTGGCAGTCAGGCACAGTGGTACCTGAAGGATGAACCACAGTTAATTCAGAGTTCTTAATTTTCTTTTCAATGGCTGAAATTTGGCATGGTGGCAAATCTTAGAAGATTTTTGGTTCTTACTTAAAACCTTCTGAGATCTTGAGTGACATTAGCAAATGTCACTAGCAAAATTAGATAGGGTATAATAGATATCAGTTGACTTCTGATGGCCATTGCTAGAAGTGAACATTTCTGACCTTCTTGGATAGGTAGGTAGGTAGGTAGATGATAGATAGATAGATAGATAGATAGATAGATAGATAGATAGATAGATAGATAGATAGATAGATGATAGATAGATGATAGATTAGATAGATAGATGATAGATGATAGATGATAAATAGCTAGATGATAGATAGATGATAGACAGACAGACAGACAGACAGATAGATAGATAGATGAGGTTATCCTTTAAAAACACATCATTCTATAAATCCTCAACAGACCTATATATCTCCAGAAGTCTTTAGATTTCTTTGATATAAACCCAAATTATGGCTATATTGGAATCTTTATTTATTGCTCTTATTTACTTGATTAAACAGAACCAAAAAAGAAAAAGAAAAACTACAACATATGATATATAAGAGGTCCTTCAATTCCACATATTGGAATTTTATGAGCTGCCTCTTCATAAGATAAGCACCATGATATGATTTCCTTTAGTCTCCAGGTAGCTAGAGGTAATATTGGCAGAAAAAAATATGATTCATTTGTTATGCAGTGCTGCCTGTCCAGAGCTCAGCCAAAATTGGTCTTCTTCTATTGTCCTATTCTGAGACTCCAAATCATAAAAATGTTTCCCTTAACTTGAAGGTACAAAAGGTGACCACATCTCCTTTTTTCCCCTCCAGTAAAAAACCAGTACTACATTTTCAAAACCTACAATAATTGCTAGATATTAACAGTACAGTGTTGCCTGTTATTCACAGCAAATTCAAGACATGACTGTGTTAAGAATGATATGATGACACTTTTCGGTGTGGCTATACCTGAAAACTCATTCAGAATCTAATCACGTGTCTGCAGTTCTTCCTCCCCCCTCCTCTTATTTTCTTTAAAAACAAATAATCCCAAAGACTCCTATACAAAATGAATCAAATGCTATTGCTAAATGATATGCGTAATCACTCACCACTGTCACTACTGGAAGGTGATATTGCAATGACATTGAGGAAATTAGATCTATTCTTCATACAATTATATAGCTCCTCTTTCACTCTTGTGCCATTCTAATTGGAAGGGAGCACTGAAATGTGAAACCAAGTGTATTTCAGTATCTAATTATCACCCAGTAACTCTTTCTTAAAATAGTTTGCTCAAAAAGATGCCCGCTATGAATGCTGGTCCAGGGTTGGAGATTTGAAGACTACTCTTCCAGGAAGCATCTTATAGACAAGTTTATTTATTTATTTTATTTATTCAAATTTCTATGCCGCCCTTCTCCTAGGACTCAGGGCGGCTTACAACAATAATACAATAACATTAATTCACCAATGACAATCAACCATACACTCAGAAACACATTCATTCAATCTAAAACACATTCATACAACATACAATAACAATCAACACACAGTCACTGATGGAGGGACATTCCTAGGCCCAGGGGCAGAGTACAGTTCATACGCCCCAAGCCTGTCGGCATAAATGAGTTTTTAATAGTTTCCGGAAAACTAGGAGGGAGGAAGCAGTGCGAACCTCTGTGGGAAGCTGGTTCCAGAGGGCTGGGGCAGCAATGGAGAAGGCCCTTGCCCTAGGCCCTGCCAGATGACATTGCCTAACAGACGGGACTCGTAGGAGGCCAACCCTATGTGCCCCAAGTGACAAGCTAGGTGCAATTAAAACCCACATTTCAGTTACATGATCAAGAAACTGTAGAGTAGGAATGGAGGATCTGGTGGGGCTCCCAAAACTTACCAAACTACATTTTCGGGCTACTGTTATCTCAGGTGCATAGCCTATGGCAGTGATGGGGAACCTTTTAGAGACCGAGTGCCTAAACTGCAACCCAAAACCCTCTTATGTATCATCGGGTGCCAGGTGGGCGTGGCCCATTGGGTGGGTGTGGCCCATTGGGTGAGTGTGGCTGCGGTGGTAACAGCAGACTGATGGGACTAAAAAGTTCAATCAATCAGTTCCAACTTTGTGAGATCTTTTTTTTCCGCAAGAAGTTGAAATTGATTGATTGATTGAACCTTTTTTTTTTTGCACACGACAGCGGAGGCCTAAAGCGAAAACCAAGCTGAAGGCCTAGGACTGGGGTGATGGTGCGCGTGCCCAAAGAGAGGGCTCTGCGTGCCACCTGTGGCATGCTGCCATAGGTTCACCACCACGGGCCTATGACAATAGAATAGAATAGAATAGAATAGAATAGAATAGAATAGAATAGAATAGAATAGAATAGAATAGAATAGAATAGAATAGAATAGAATAGAACAGCTTGTAGAATAGAATAGAATAGAATAGAATAGAATAGAATAGAATAGAATAGAATAGAATAGAATAGCTTGTAGAATAGAATAGAATAGAATAGAATAGAATAGAATAGAATAGAATAGAATAGAATAGAATAGAATAGAATAGAATAGAATAGAATAGAATAGAATAGAATGGGACCTTCTAATCCAGCCCCCTGCTCAAGCAGGAGAACCTATACTATTTCAAACAAGTGACCGTCTAGCCTCTTCTTAAAAATCTCCAATGATGGAGTGCCAACGATTTCTGAAGGAAAGCTGTTCCACTGGTTAATTTCCCTCACTGTCAGGAATGAACCCTAGATGCTAAGTTCAGGGTTCTCCTGAGGTCCACAGCTTTGTTATCCTTGTGACAGGTTATCCATTCACAACTTTGGAACCCAGAAGATATGTGGTCTTCAACTTCCAAAAATGAAGACTATCTACTTTGGAGAAGACTGAAGTCCAGAACAATATGTGGCATTGTAGTGTTAACAGCTAAGTACATGCAATGAACCGAGATGACATAACAGCAAATTAGAGAACAGCCATAAAATGAATAGGTGATTTGAGATGACTGCGCATTTAATTATGCTGTTTTTAAGGCAATTCCAAGACTAATATGAATGTAAATGAAGGCCAGGCATTTGTTTGTTCATTTTAAAGAAGGAACTGCTTCTTGTTGCAATAATAAACTCTGAACAAAGGGATTTCTTTTTTTTAAAAAAACCTGATTTCTCAAGAAAATGGAACACAGCAGAAAATATGTTCATTAATTTCCACATTGGCAGCCTTCACTTCAGGCAGAGAGCTCATTTCCCCATTCCGTTATATGTTCTACATGGTTTTGTAGAATAACAAAGTTGGAATGGATCTTGGAGGTCCTAGCCCAGCCCCCTGCTCAGAAGGAAAGCCTATACTGTTTCAGACAAATGTTGTCCAACCTCTTCCAAAAAACTTCCAGTGTTGGAGCACCTACAATTTCTAGAGGCAAGCCATTCCACTGATTAATTGTTCTAACCATCAGGAAGTTTCTCCTTAGTTCCAGGTTGCTTCTCTCCTTGATTAGTTTCTATCCATTGCTTCTTGTCCTGCCTTCAGGTGCTTTGGAGAATAGGTTGACACCCCCCCTTCTTTGTGGCAGCCCCTTAGATATAGGAACATTTTTTCCCTTTAGGGCTCAAAACAATGTCCCCTCTCATCACCAAGGTTCTAATCACCCACTGTATGTCACCAACCTACTTCCATTCAAGGACCACCCCTCTATCACAGCGGTTCTCAACCTTTTTCAGGCCAAGTTCCAGACCTGCGCCGTGCATGCGCGGCGTGATGACCCACATCACGCATGCACAGCGCGACGGTCCAAACCACGCATGCGCGGCACGCGCGACGGCCTGCATCGTGCATGCACGGCGCGACGACCTGAATCGTGCATGCGCGGCACGCGCGCGACGACCTGAATCGTGCATGCGTGGCGCGTGCGCGATGGCCCGAATTACGCATGCGCCACGCGACGGCCCAAATCACGCATGTGTGGCGCGACGGGCCCGCATTGCGCATGCACGGTGCTACCCCGCGCATGCGCGGTGCTGCCCCCTGTGACCGGCCGAGGGGAAAAGGGGAAAAAAATGGTGGACTGCGGTGTTTGGCGACCCCCGTGAAATGGTCGTTCGACCCCAAATGGGGTCGCGACCCACAGGTTGAGAACCGCTGCTCTATCGGTAAGTAGAGCTTTCTTTAAAAAATCAGGGAACCTTGGTGCATCAGATTCTAGATCCCAGAAAAGCTTGCCGGTTTATGAGGAGCATCTTAAGTGAAAGTAGTTTTAAGAAGCATAAAGACCATTTCTAGATGTGCATGAAAAGAAAGAAAAAGCCTAATTGTGGCAAGAAATATACTTTTATTATAATCATTTATAAGTTCAGCAACAACAACAAAAATAACATTGCGCTTCTTACATGGAAAAAAATCAACATATAGATGAGGCTAAATAGCCGTAATACATTTCTTAACAACCTTTATTATTCTTGCTCACAGTTTAATTTCTTGCAAATTGAAAAAAAAATCATTTTGATTGCAGGGTCTCCTTCTCCACCTAAGACATTGCTTTAAAAAAAATAATAAAGCAAGGAAAAGTCTACAGTATTAATACGGAGCAAAGCCTATTTTATAATGTGAGATGTTCATTTTGCTCTTCTTAATAATTCAAAATCCAAGGTAGTTTCTCTCTTGTATGGTAAATGGTCAATCCTAACTCACTGTAGCTGATATTGATGTTGAAAGAGCAGTGAATGTTCACCGTTCAATAGAACTTATGTGTTGGTACTAGACTGGGAGAGAGAACTGAGGCTTTTCATTAGCTACTGAACTGTAAATGCCAACATCCTGAACCATCCATGCTATTAAGTTGAGGTGATGGGAATTCACATCCGGCAACAGCTAGAGGCCACAAATTCCATTAGCAGAGGGATGGAAACAAGATCACGTGAAGTTATAGTGCAGATTTACAAAGCTTTCGTAAGACCAAGCTTGGGATATTGCATCCAGTTCTGGTTACCACGATATAAAAAAGATGTTGAGACTCTAGAAAGAGGGCAAGTTTCAAGTTTAATCAAATTTATATGCCGCCCTTCTCCCAAGACCCAGGGCGGCTCACAACAACAATACAATAATACAATAAAAATTTTAAAATTAATTTCATTCACACCACATACAAGCACAACCAGCTGACAGTCGCTGATAGAGGGACACTCCTAGGGCCCAGGGGCAGAGCACAGCTCATACGCCCCAAGCCTGTCGGCATAGATGCGTCTTCAGCAGTTTCTGGAAAGCTAGGAGGGACGGAGCAGTATGAACCTCTGAGGGAAGCTGGTTCCAGAGGGCTGGGGCAGCAACGGAGAAGGCCCTAGCCCTAGGCCCCGCCAGATGACATTGCTTAATAGACGGGACTCGTAGGAGGCCAACCCTATGCGCCCTAACCGGTCGCTGGGATTCATGAGGCAGAAGACGGTCCCGCAAGAGGCAGAGAAGAGCAACAAGGATGATTAGGGGACTGGAGACTAAAACATACAAAAAATGGTTACAGAAACTGGGTATGTCTAGTCTAATGAAAAGAACGGCTAGGGAAGACACAAGAGGAATGTTCCAATGTTTGAGGGGCTCCTACGAAGGCAAAGGGTTCAACCTATTTTCCAAAGCACCAAAAGACAAGACAAGAAACAATGAATGGAAACTAACCCAGGAGAGAAGCAACCTAGACCTAAGGGAAAAAAATTCCTAATGGGGAGAGCAGTCAATCAATGGAATATCTTGCCTTCCGAAATTGTGGGTGCTCCAACACTGGAAGTTTTAAGAAGAGACTGGACAGCCATTTGTCTGAAATGATATAGGGTTTCCTGCCTGAGCAGGGGGTTGGACTAGAAGACCTCCAAGATCCCTTCCAACTCTTATTATTATACATTCTATGTCCCTGCACTAGATAAGGATTCTGCATGAATACCAGGTGAAATCTTTCTTCCTCTTTCCTAAAAGCTTTCATTTCTTTTCAAAAATAGGTATCGGTCAGCCTACTTTATTCTGGATGTAGTGGAGATCGTTGTTTTAGATAAATAATCAGATGCAAAGTCATCTCAAGTCCCCTTTCCTTTTTATGACTGTTCTCATCTCAATCTTTTTTTAACAGCACTGAAAAAAACAGGTAGCACAAGATTTTTCAGCGTTGAAGAGCTAAGATTTGAATGCATCTCTCTTCCATGGAGAACTTCGGTGACAAGGAGAACAAAGGGTCAGTTCACTTGGCTGTTCTCTAGCGAACAAGGTAAAAAGAGCTTCATCTGAGTCACAATTTCTGACACTTATGCTTTAAGCACATCAGGTACTTCTTGCTGTGAGAGCAAAGGAACAAAAAAATCAAGTCACTAGAAGAATGTTCTAATGTTGCACCATCTTCATTTATTTTTATAGTACCACGTAGAAAAGAATGATATTAGCCACGTAATGTTCTAGCAATGACTTCTGGACCAACAGCTCTGGATTAGACCCAGGGACAGTAAATTGCAGGCCTAAAGTTTGTTGATTTTGCCAAGTCCCATAAATCATCTCTACTATGCTATGTTGGTTCTGTAAATGGGAATTCATACTTCCTGGGCCAAGAAGAGAGTTGGAAGCTTTTGTTTTAGGGGCAAAAAAAAAAAAAAAAGAATGGATAGCAGCCAAGACAATATTTCTTGTTTTTCATCTACGATATCAAATTGGAAGTCAATTCATAGACAATGGATTGTACACTCTGGTTATTTTGTTTTGTTTTATAGAATCTGCTGCTATCAATATTCTGCAAGTTCACAGGTGTCTGTTGGACCATGTTTAATTTATGTGTTCATCTTTCTCAGCATACCAAGAAAGGTGAAAGATTCAACAACCAATCACTGCCTTATTTTTGAAGTCTGCAATTTTGTTTTCACATTAAGAGACATCTGGCCACCCAAAATTATAAGCAGGGGAAATCAGTTTCTCTATCCTGATCATCTATTAAGATGAATAAATGGCGAGCCTTTGTATGAGGGTGTGTAGAAAAAGATGTTGAAATATCTTTCACCAAGAAAGAAGACTTTCATTCGTTATAGATCCTTCCAAGATTTAATACAGATGATTGAATATTTCTCCCTTCCTTCTCTCTTTTTTTCAAATTTTCTTGAAGAAAAAGGATGTTTTCTTGTAACGAGATATGACAGAAAGATGCAGAGATGTCCTTTTGTAGTTAATCTACTGGTTGGCCATCTATGGTTCATCTGACCTATGTAATTCTCAAGTTCTCTTTCATCCTCCAAGCCTGACTGGTTAATGGTTAAGACCATGTCTCTTAGGGCAATTGGCCTTTCCTACCTTGGGCAGGAAAAATCAAGGAGTCTACAATGGATTTGCTTTAAAGTCCTGTCTCTGAGAACTTAAAGGGCCAAGTGTGACTAAATAAATCAGCCTCCCTATTCTTTTGGTGCATTTGGCATTTACCTGTCAAAACATGCTACTACCTGTCTGTTTCCCTTCTCTCTTTCCATGTAAAAGGGTCTCTGGTGCACGTTTGATTTTTAAAGAAGTTCCCCCAGTAGGCTGAAATCAGTATACGTCACCTGCAGTGGTTGTTGTTGTTATTATTATTATTATTATTATTATTATTATTATTATTATTATTATTATTATTATTATTATTATTATTATTATTAATCATCGCACAGTCAGCCAGATGTTCAGACTGGATTTGGCATTTTGTCTACCTAACGAGTCCTTACCAAGGACCTGGGATAGGCAGACATGGATGTTTGATGTTATTACAGAAACCGTCGCAGGATGGAAGCGGTTCCTGGTAAGGCCGCCTTTTGCAATTGACTAATGGAGAATTTGTCAATGCCAATGATGGTGTTCAAGGGGTGCTCCAGTTGTTTTGGGATTGCTCCCAAGGCGCCTATGACTATTGGTACTACTCTTGCTTGCTTTTGCCACAGTCTTTCTATTTCTATTTGTAGGTCTTTGTATTTTGTGATCTTCTCCAGTTCTTTCTTGTTAATTCTGCTGTCTCCAGGCACTGCCACATCCACTATCCAGACTTTTTTGTCTTTTTTATCGACAATTGTTAAGTCCGGGGTGTTATGTTGCAGGTGCTTGTCTGTTTGAATTCTGAAGTCCCAGAGCAGTTTAATTTTATCATTTTCTATGACTTTCTCTATTTTATATTATTTTATTTATTATTATTATCATTATCATTATTGTTGTTGTTGTTGTTGTTGTTGTTATTCTCTACATCAACTAACTAGACTGGCAGCCAAATTGTATATATTTTACTGGTTAAGGCAAAGCTGAGGCAGAGATGCTTAAGATATAAGGAGTATGGTATATGCAGTGACTTCCAGGTATATCTAAAAAAGTTCGCAATCCAACACAGGAAAAGTAATTGGTTGATTAATGAAAAGAACAGAAAAAGAGAGTTTTAACTCATGCTTTTTGAAAGAAAGAAAGAAAGAAAGAAAGAAAGAAAGAAAGAAAGACGGAAGGAAGGAAGGAAGGAGAAAGAAAGAAAGAAAGAAAGAAAGAAAGAAAGAAAGAAAGAAAGAAAGGAAGGAAGGAAGGAAGGAAGGAAGGAAGGAAGGAAGGAAGGAAGGAAGAAGAGAAAGAAAGAAAGAAAGAAAGAAAGAAAGAAAGAAAGAAAGAAAGAAAGAAAGAAAGAAAGAAAGAAAGAAAGAAAGAAAACCTAAATACTGTAATGGATCAGCCTGGTGTCGTTAGTTCATCTAGCAATATAATTTACCCTATTTATCTAGAGTTGTTTACCAAGTTTCAGATGATGGTCTTTCCATATTTACTTGGGAATCCAGCTATTGATCTCCAAAATATACATCTATGCCAGAGGTATGTATTTTTTTTAAAAAAAAAAAACAAAACCAAATACATAGATGTTGGTGTGTGAGTCAAATTAAAATGTTGCATTTGTGTCTTTATTTGTGCTCTTTTCATCTTGTATCTGTCATACCAGAAACCAACATTAATGTAAAAGGACAACATAAAAAAATGATTTGTGGCAATGCAGTCTAGCAGGTTTTTTTATGGACGCTAAATTTGTTCAAAGGCAGCCTTGTGAAATCTGCCTGCCAAATTGGCAGAGATGGCTATAGAAACGAGCTTAAATAACTCTTGGATTATTGCTTTATAGCTGGAAGAAATTCATGAAGAGAAATGTTGCACAATTCAACACGAAAACAATTGATGTATTACCAGGCTGAGGGATTTTGAGAACTTCACTCATACCTTGCTTAAATGTAATCAGAATATGCTCAACTGAAGATGTGTTTATCTTATTAAAAAGGTAAAAGTTTCCTTGTCAATCATGTCTGACTCTAGGGAAAGGTGCTCATCTCCGTTTCTTAGCTAAGGGAGCCAGTGTGATCCGAAGACATTTTCCATGGTCATACGGCCAGCATGCCTATATGCCAAAGGCACACAGAACACTGTTACCTTCCCACCAAAATGGTACCTATTTATCTACTCTCATTTGCATGCTTTTGAACTGCTAGGATCTTGGGCAAGGAACAGGAACTCACTCCATTGCACAGAGCTCAGCTCTTGAACCCAGGCCCTCAGCTCTCTAGCTGACAAGCTCTGTGTCTTTAACCACTGAGCTATCGCATGTCCCTCGTTCTCTTATGACTTATAGTTTTCTTATTTACATATCTTATAGCATTATCTTATAAAAAGCATCCACGAAAGAGACCTAAAACAAGATGTTTAATGAAAAGGACGAGGGGGTGACAGGATAGCAGTGTCCCAATATCTCAGGGGTTGCCACAAAGAAGAGGGAGGGTCAACCTTTTCTCCAAAGCCCCTGAAGGCAGGACAAGAAGCAACGGATGGAAACTAATCAAGAAGAGAAGCAACGTAGAAATAAGGAGAAATTTCCTAACAGTTGGAACAATTAACCAGTGGAACAACCTGCCTCCAGAAGCGGTGAATGCTCCAACACTGGAGGTTTTTGAGAAGAGACTGGACAACCAAAGCACCATAGGGCAGGACAAGAAACAATGGTTGGAAACTGATCAAAGAGAGAAGCAACCTGGAATTAAGAAGAAACTTCCTAAGAGTGAGGACAATTAACCAGTGGAACAGCTGGCCTCCAGAAATTCTATTCTATTCTATTCTATTCTATTCTATTCTATTCTATTCTATTCTATTCTATTCTATTCTATTCTACTCTACTCTACTCTACTCTACTCTACTCTACTCTACTCTACTCTACTCTATTCTATTCTATTCTATTCTATTCTATTCTACTCTACTCTACTCTACTCTACTCTACTCTACTCTACTCTACTCTACTCTACTCTACTCTACTCTACTCTACTCTACTCTATTCTATTCTATTCTATTCTATTCTATTCAGATGAATTGACAACATCAGCAATCATTGCAGGCCCAACTGGCAAAAAAAAGCTCAGGACCGTATTTGGATAGAAACACGCAGAAGAGGGCTTCATCCTGCAACGGATAGACAATGGCTAAGATGATGATGATGATGATGATGATGATGATGATGATGATGATGATGATGATGATGATGATGGTGGTGGTGGTGGTGGTGGTGGTGGTGATAACATAGAGACTTTTACTTCCAAGCTTAGAAAATACAGGTTCATAAAACATCCATTGCACACACCCCGAAGGTCTAGAATCCTTAAATATCTTAAGTGAAGTCATGACTAGAATTTAGTTCCATATACTCTTGATGGGAAATCTGGAGATTTTTCCAGATGAGCGTTTCTCGCAGCCAAACTCTATTTCAAATTGGCAATGCTAAGATCTTCTTATCCTTTTCCAGAAGCTCCATCATGAACTATATTTCTTTTTCTTGAAATATTAGTTTTTAATTGAAGAATGGTTTCTTTCAAGTAAGTCACTTCCTGTGTTGTATCCAAAGAGTCCTTAGAATACCTTCAAGATTGAACAAAAAAAACCCACAAAATTTGTAGAAATAGATGTGGAGAAAGATACTTTTGCTTTCTGCTTTTCATCCCTATAAATGAATCACTTTAAGGAAATGGCCTGGATTTATGAATAAATTAATTGTTTTTCAATCTCAGCTACAAAATCTATCTATCTATCTATCTATCTATCTATCTCTTTATATTCAGTTACTATCTTTAATCTAACACTGTCTATTTTCTCATCTGGAATCTTTCAAAATCATTTTATTTCTATTTCAGGATGAAGCCATGACAGACCAACAAGAACATAGACTAATGTTATCATCTGACAGTTACAACCTAAAATGAACCCTTCAAAAATTATGGCAGTATCTCTGCAGATGACACAAAATCAATCCATTGCCCTACTCATGCAAGAATTGCTACTGTCCTTCAACTCTGAAGGACATCCAATGATTCTTAAGAGTGCTTACCCATAAAACATCTCCATTTCTTAGATTCACGGTTCTTGGAAGGAGTTGCAAACTATTATGGAAGGAACTTCTACCTTAATAAAAACCTGATTCATGATATGAAGTGATGGACCTATTAGTAGGGCTGTCTTGGGCTGATGATAACCCGCTGCCTGGTCTTCACATCAACAATGTGCTTTGTATTACAAAAAAGTGGCAATTTTCTTAACTGAGGCAAAGAGGTGACACGGTTTACCTTGTTGAAGTCCTTCATGTCACCTGCAAGCATCAGCTGGTGGTTCCAATGACTGGAAGAGCCTTCTGCAATGCAATAGCTTCTGCTGATGACTGGAATTATCAGAGGAACTCTGAAAGTTGATTTTTGTCTATTTGATTTTTTTTTTACTTTCAGAAGCTAAATGCAGAGATATGTATTTATTTTTATAGACTTGATGTCAAGGTTCTGACTAACGGACCCAAACACATCAAAACTCCGAGGCTTAAAGCTTCTTCAAAAAACATGTTTATTGAATACATAATATCGACACGGTCAAAAGTAAAACCAACTCTAAAATTCCCCCCAGGAATTCAATGTAACTAAATGTAACACTTCCCTCCCCTCTACTCATGCTACCCAACGGGGGAAATTGGCAGGCTCCATGACATTTCTTCTCTCCACCTTCCAGTATCTGTGGGAATGGCCTTGGTTCCCACGAGACCGCTCCGTGTTTAGTTTAGCAAACTTTTTGCTTCCCCCCCTCCTCCCAACCAGTGTGGCAACTCAGAATGACAAAGATGGCTTCAGCCAGGTTCGTTTCAGAAGTTGACACTTGAATTCTGCATCTTCCTATTTTCTCCTGAACTAACCTTTGCAGGGGAAGGCTGGGGTATTTCAAAAGCTTATTTGGACCACAAGATCTGAACAAAAGTAACTTGCTTTTGATACAAAGCCTATAACAGCTATGTTCTGCCAATTTAGTTAGGGCGCACAGGGTTGGCCTCCTACGAGTCCCATCCGTTAAACAATGCCGTCTGGCAGGACCTAGGGCAAGGGCCTTCTCCGTTGCTGCCCCAGCCCTCTGGAACCAGCTTCCCTCGGAGGTTCGTACTGCTTCCTCCCTCCTAGCCTTCCAGAAAGGATTGAAGACACATCTATGCCAACAGGCTTTGGGCATGTGAGCTGCACTCTGCCCCTCGGCCCTAAGAGTGTCCCGCCATCAGTGCATGTGAATTGATTGTGTTTGTGTGTGGTATGAATGTGTTAATTTTAAAATTATTGTAGTATTTTTTTTGTTGTGAGCCGCCACGGGTCTTCAGAGAGGGGTGGCATATAAATGCAATTTAAATAAATAAAAATAAATAAATAAAATAAATTCGAGGAAATCCATAGAGGAAATAAGTTAATTCTCTGTAAAGCTGACATTGAGCAATGATTTCTCATTTTGGCACAAACTGGGCATTGGATAAAGGTCTCTGAGCTGCTTCTGACAAGAAAAGCAGATAAATATGATAGTCTGCTTTAAAAAATGATGATTGTGCCGGAATACATTCTTGTGCTACAACTGTGTACATTTAGACTTTAGTAGAAATTCCATTACATTCTTACTAAGCCAGTTTGTCTACGTTACTAATAGTAATACAAATGTGGCCTTACTAAGGCTTTATAAAGTGGCACTAATACTTCATGTGCTCTTGATTCTGTTCCTCTGTTAATGCAACCTAGAATTGTGTTGGCTCTTTGGGCTGCTTCTGCACACTGCTGTCTCATATTTAAGTCATTATCCACTAGGCCTCCAAGATCCCTCTCACAGTCACTGCTATTCAGCCAGGTTTCATCTAATTTGTACCTGTACCTTTGGGGGGAGGTGTTTCCCTAAGTGCAAAAACTTTACTTTTACTTTTGACACCCTTTTAGAAAAATTCTGCTCCTGTGAATGCATTTCTATCTTCCATTCTGCTTTCTCTCCCTTTTAGATATCAAGCTTCTGTTTGCAATTATTCTGAGTATTTAGCTCTACAATGTAATTTCTCAAGAAGTGGAGTTGTAACTCTTTCCTTTATCTTCCTTCAGTCTTTATTGTCTTGTCTTGGCCAAAATGGAGGGTTTTTTTGGATTTACTGCCAAATAATATATTGAGGTCTTTTCATTCTCAGCTGGATTCCTTGGTTGAGATAGCAGAAGTTCTCAGTCTTGCAATGAGCAAAGAGCAACTTGGTTTCCATTATTTATTATATGTCATCCTTGATTAAATGCTTTGGTTCAGGCTCATAATGTTGAGCATACTGACAAATGACAGCTCACTAGTCTCCAGATCCTTGATAATTAACATTTTAGACAAAGATTTTGACATATCCCTTTCTTTAAGGTATCTCACCATATCTTTCTGAATCTCTTTCTATCATACTACTTAGTGTCCATTGGTCAGTTCGTTGTAAGCTTTCTAAGAGTGAATTCTGTCTTTTGTGCTTTGTTGCCTGAACATCTTGAAAACCATGAAGCCTGAGTAAAATTCAACAACTGTTGACGAAGGTATTCCCTGAACAATTTTGGCTTTTTTCCCCCATAGATAATGACACAATATCATTAATTCATTCTAGTAGATAGGGAGGTCAAATCTTGCATAATGTGTATTGTGTTGAATCAAAGCAGACATTGTCCTTCTTTATGTGATGTAGGAATCTAGCCTTTCTGATGTGTAAATCATGATGCTTGTTGAGTGTTATTCATGGATCAAGCCATTAAGGGGGATTTTAAATCACTGGTGAAACAAGCCATGGCTTAGCACGTGTTATAAACTCAGCTTCCAAGTAGCTTTCTACTTTGCAACTGTTTGCAATTAGTTCTCCTTAAAGGAACTGCTTTCCTTTAAGGAGAACTAATGATGTCTGGTAGAAGTTTGCTACCTTCCCTTCTTTTCATGGAACATTTTAATTGGAGGACATTGATGGTGACCCTTCAAATAGTAAGCAGCTTCTTAGTTCATCCATGTCCTTACTCTTCAAGTCAATCACTGTAATAGAACTGCAAAAGGCTCTTTGCTACAGCCTGGTCACTCAGGTTTGCAGAGATTAAAAAAAACTTTTTATGCTGTTGAAAAGAAAGTCCTCACTTCTAGGCCATTCTGCAAAGCAATGATGATACACATCTATGTTCTGATAAAAGAAATGCAGCTTTATGTCACTGCATTATTTACATTAATAATGCAATGGCAGTTTCTCCATCACAGTATAGTCTTGGGGGCTGTTATTGTTCAACCAGTTGCCTTACCATATTCCAATTTATTGCACATGCTTTGGTTCTATGGGAAGAGAGTAGCAATTTATCCCAAGTTTTGGACCACTGTGCCATCTTGAATATACTCCTAAATAATTTATTATAAAAATATCCAGCTGTGCAACATATGGACATGGAGAAATCGTTTTGATTGCTAGGAATTGAAATGACTTGATGGTGTATAATCCAATCAATATACATACGGAAGATCAATATTTGTTAACTTGCAAAACAATTCTAACTGGCTGTGGAAGGAAAGGAAGAGTTACTTTAACAGAATGACACGAGTTAGAAGAGACCTTGAACGTCTTCTAATCCAATCTGCTGCTCAAGCAGGAGACCTATACGATTCCAAAAAGTGGCTGTCCAGTCTATTCTTAAAAGCCTCCAGTGATGAAGTACTCACAACTCCTGAAGAAAAGCCATTCCACTGATTTGTTGTTCTCACTGTCAGGAAAGTAGCTTCTCTCCTTGCTTAGTTCCTGTTATGTCTGGCCTCTCTCAGCTCATTAAAATCCACGTAAATATGTCTTTAAGAGGTTTATTTAACACATTTCAAAAGGATTCATTTCAAAGCAAGCTGCTGGCATTTTGTTGGCCTGAACGGCCAAATCAGATCTATGTACATTTAGATTAAACATGCTCTCCTCCCACATTCCAATTACTCACTCTTTCTTTATCACATTGTCCAAGGCCTCATTATTCTTCGGTAGGTTTTCAAAACACCAGAAAACTGAGTTCCAAAGCACTGCCAAAGTTTTCAGCCCACTCCTTGATTAACGTTGCTCGTGACAAAGGCGTAGTCTTTCTTTCCCCTTCTAATATAGTGTCCGATACGTCACTTCCCCAATTACTTCCTTTTTCCAGTTAACTGACACCTTCGCTTATCAAACCTTCGGAACCTCGGATCAATCCATTTATCATCTTGTTCTAAATCTGACTCATCATTTTGAGAGTCTGATTCAGAATGCATACAAAGCTCCTCATTGTCTATCTCAGCTGCCGGGAGGGGAAAACACCCAGAGGGGCCTGGCTGCTGATCCTCGGCTGCCGGGAGGGGAAAACACCCAGAGGGACCTGGCTGCTGATCCTCATATTCTGACACTTCCCAAGCTGGTCTAGGGACACTCACAACAGTTCCCAACCATTGTTTCTTGCTTTGAAAAATAGGTTGACACCTTCTTCTTTGTGGCAGCCCCTCAAATATTGGAACACTGCTATCATGTCACCCCTAGTCCTTCTTTTCACTAGACTAGACATATCCAATCCCTGCAGCTGTTAGATCCCCATAGTTTGAAAATAGCTCGTATTTAGGTCTTCGTACCAGCTACTACTCTGTTGCTGTGCCATACTAATGAATCCTCTGTGAAATGTGCTAGTCTGTACCATTCATTCTTGACAACCCTATTCCCACTGTCAACCAACCTGTCACTACCGAAAAAAACAGAGTTTATCCAATTTCTGCAGCCTTTGGAAGATATACTACATACAAGGGTAGGAAAAATATAAAAGTTACAGTTATTGCAATGAACTGAATCTTTCAACTGAGGTAGGAAGTAATATATTTTTACAGAGCAGTGTCTTCAAGCTGTTTGAAAATTTACATCATATGTGCTGAGCAAGGAGCTGAACCAAATGATCTAAATGCACCCTTCCAACTTAGAATGCTATAATTCTAAATCTATTTTACCTGTTGGGAATTAATTTATAGTCACTGCAACAGAGATATTGCATGCTGAGTACTAACAAGTAAGGGGAAAAAAATATACCCATAATGAAGGAATGTGCTGATCTTAGGCAAATCCACTTGTTTTAATGAAAACCATTGAAGATTGGAAAATCTGTAAATCAGCTCTATATTGGATTTTGATGCTTATGTATTTTTAATCTTTAAAATGGATATGTTTGGTATAAATGAAATACAACAATGCAGTCTGCATTGATATATATTCTAGCAAGAGTCCCACATTATTAAACCCAGGTTTCCTGCCTGGAATAGAAACAGGGTAGGTAGAGATTAGCCCAGGGGTCTTCAAACTTGGCCCTTTTATGACTTGTGGACTTCCAGAATTCCTCAGCCAGGCACGCTGGCTCAGGAATTCTGGGAGTTGAAGTCCACAAGTCATAAAAGGGCCAAGTTTGAAGACCCCTGGATTAGCCCATTCATTATTAAAACTGCAATTCTATTTTGTCTGTGGAGACTCTCAGTCGTCCAAGTCATGGTTGTCCCAAAGACGCTTGTTCAAAAGGCAGCTGGAGTTTGTTTCTTTTCCTTGAAGACATTTTGCTTCTCATCCAAGAAGCTTCTTCAGTTCTGGAGAAGCTTCTTGGATGAGAAAAGAAAGGAAGTCCAGTTGCCTTTTGAAAAAGCACCTTGGGGTGCATTCTGTTTTGATCTATGATTATTTCAAGGTGATTCCATGTGAATGGGGGAATCCCCTTGGTTCAAAGGGAACACTTAATCCAACCTATCACTGATGTTTGGCTTGCTTAACTCCACTTATCTTCATGCTGGCGGAACTCAAAGCCTGCATTACCAGCATCTATCAAAATGAAAATATCTGCATACTTGAAGGACCATTCAAATGAAAAATATATGTTGGACTGGAAAAAATGGATAGACTACATACAAGAGAAACATCAATCAAAGAAAATGTATCTAGCTTATAGTTAAATCTTGATATTCTGAGTGAAGAATGTTTACAAGTAGAAAATGATTGTACTAAGTTGAGTTGCACTCAACCTGATTTTTTCCTTTGACTCCAATGTTTACATTTACAAATATATAAATAAAAAAAAGAACTCCTAGCAACGCTGATCACTTATGAATGAAACAAAAGAAAACAGAATAGCCCTGTTAGCATATAAGATTTAACTGGGTCAAGAGGCCATAAGGTACAGAGACCTTAAGATAGATGCTAGTTTTTCCTCCTTCCTGTTGTGATGATCTTTCTTTTCCCAACTGTGCAAATAAAGGATGGAAAACAATATCTCCTCCTGCTTTGTGTTTTCAATCTGGACCAAGAAAAGGAAGCTACCGGTAATCTAAGAGTGAAGCACAGAGCACTTAGGGGATGCCTTATCTGGGTACCCCACTGCAAACAAACAAAAAAACTTAATTTGAAGTGTCAAGGATTCTTAATGATGACTTTGCATTCATTAAGATTTACTGGCCTATTTAAGTGTAGGTTCCCGCTGTTTTATGTAGGACAAAACAGCTTAGAAACTCTCATGACTCTTTATGAGAAAGGGAGAGAAATATTAGCACTATGCTGGTTTTTTCCTGCATTTTTCCTGATAGAGACCATATGAGAGAAGAACCTTTAGTTATGAACTGACAGGAAAAGATGTAATAGGCTACTTGCATTCAGGACCAATAACCATATACTGTAGGTAAATAGATAGTATCAGACAGGTACAAGAATATTTTTAAATCACAGCCGTTTTTGGAACTCAATGGGTAGAAATCCAGATGTCCTAAGGTTTGCCCAGAGGCAACAGTCTCTTTTCCAACAACCCAAACACCTCTTTAAAAAGCAATATATTTTTTTTCTGAAAATACTAGGTTTATTCACATCCCAGTGATAAACAATCTTAATATGATGTTTCTAGAGATTTTTTGTAGGTCACCATCACAAAATACAAAAACCTAGAGCATAAACAAGCAAACAAAAATGTGTATGTATTCAAACAATCCAACTCTTCCACCTTCCCTTGGTAAATACACAACGATAGCTGAGTCTGCAACATGCTGCTAAGGAATCCATTATTTCTTTTTGTGATTCTTCTATCATTACTTAGCATCTGAGGACCCCGTTTTCTACATTATTGATCATCCCAAGTTAAAGATTTTGCAACCAGGTTCCTAGCACTCAACTGAACTTCTATGTTCACTATCCGTTTCTTCATTCTGGGCTACATGTAGAATAAAGAGAGAGAAGAGAAGAGCAACAAAGATGATCAGGGGATTGGAGGCTAAAACATATAAGGAACGGTTGCTGGATTTGGGTATGTCTAGTTTAATGAAGAGAAGAACTAGGGGTGACACGATAGCAGTGTTTTAATATCTCAGGGGCTGCCACAAAGAAGAGAGAGTCAAGCTATTCACCAAAGCGCCTGAAGGCAGGACAAGAAGCAATGGATGGAAACTAACCAAGGAGAGAAGCAGTGTAGAACTAAGAGCAAATTTTATGACAGTTGGAACAATTAACCAGTGGAACAACCTGCCTCCAGAAGATGTGAATGCTCCAACACTGGAAGTTTTTAAGAAGAGACTGGACAGCCATTTGTCTGAAATGGTATAGGGTTTCCTGCCTGAGCAGGGGGTTGGACTAGATGATTTCCAAGGTCCCTTCCAACTTTATAATTATGATTATGATTATGATTGTTGTTGTTGTTGTTGTCATTAAGGTTCTATGTGACTGTGTTTGCATATCATGTCTGTCTGAACCATGATTTATTCATTCCCATTTGTAATGGAATGCTGAAAGGCATTCGGGAGTCACCCGTGTGAGTGGAGCAGCCATATCGATTTGTTTAATCAATAAAATAAATTTTCTGACTATACGTGGAACACTGAATCAGTGTCCACATTGTTGCTGTTGTTATTACAACAACTGAGCCCGGTAGCGCAGTGGTTAAAGTTAGTGTTGCAGGCAAACTCTGCCCACAGCCTGCAGTTTGATCCTGATGACCCTCAAGCTTGAGTCAGTCTTCCATCCTTCTGAGGTCAGTAAAATAAGGACCCGGATTGTTGGGGGCAATGTGCAAATAATGTTTTGACATTGTAAACCATTCAAAGAGTGCTGTAAAGCACTGTTGGGCAGAATATAAACCTAAATGCTGTTGCTATTACATTGATTAAAATTACAGATTCCATTTAAGCAACATACACAGCTAACACTAGAGGTCTGTCTGAACATAGCCCTTATATGTGTCTGACGCAAGTTAGGAATATCCAGGGAAGCAGTCTGGAGTCCTTGTGTCTGCACATGGCCATCCAACTAAATTCAAATTGTATGGCTAAAATCAGTATAGTTCTCTATTGTTTTCACTCCTTTCTTTCTTTCTTTCTTTCTTTCTTTCTTTCTTTCTTTCTTTCAAACCAATTTTATTTATAATACAATTAAAAGAAACATTGGATATAACATGACATTCCAGTATATACATTCTTATCAAATTATTTCACATTTTACAATCGGTTCTTCATCTCTGAATATACATCTACATTTTATATACAATACTTAATCTATTTCTCTATTTGCTAACCTAAAATTACATATATTTCTATCTTAACACTAGCTTATAATCCCAACCATCCTCCTCGAATCCCTCCAGCGGTAAAATTTATCCCAGTTTTCGAAATAAACTGATCTACATTTGTCTTTCAATACCATTGTGAGCCTGTCCATTTCCGCACATGATAATATTTTATATAGTGTCTTTTCCTCTGTGGGAATTTCTTTGCTCTTCCATTTTTGCGTGAACGCTAGCCTAGCTGCAGTCAAGATATGTAACAGCAAATAGATTGTTCCCTTATTGTATTTCTCTGTAGTTATTCCCAACAGGAAAGGTTCAGGTTTTAACTCTAAGTCCAACATTAATATATCTTTCAGCCATCTTTGTATCCTGTTCCAATACTCACAAGCCTTTGAGCATTCCCACCACATATGATAACATGATCCTATTGCTGTTTTACATTTCCAGCATAAAGGTGAGATATTTGGACCCATTTTAGCTAACCTTACGGGTGGGACGTGCCATCTATAAAATTCCTTTCTTGTTGCCTGCTTAGGAAAGAGAGGACCACAAAGAAGCTTGTTGGATATGCTATCAAAGTCATGTCACAGACACAAAGAGTTCGAAGTGCCTTGTATTCAACTCATCTATCGTCATTGATTTTCCTTTCATTTTCAATTTCCTTTGCAGCTGGAAGAGGTCAGCTTGTGTTTACCAGGAGCTGAGAGAGAAAAGAGAATTAACTGTCAATTTTCCCAAACCCAGCTGCATTGTACAGTTCAAATTATCCATCCTTCCAGTCGGTCTTATCTCTAGATGGAATGCGCCAATCCCCTTGCGAAGGTAAAACATTTGGCACTCTGTGAAAACAGGAGATGTCCTCTTATTATTGGGTGCTCTTTACTCTGAGGATGACTGTTTGTCCTCATTATTCTGTTCCTCCTCCAAAGATCTTGAGTAATTCCCAAAGCTAAAAATAGCAAAATTACCAATTGTAAAGTCACAAAATTACAAAACAACAAACCATCAAAACCACATTAAGCGCATTTTCATTCTCTTTCCTTGAGCCAGAACATTGGAAGTTTTTAAGAAGAGACTGGACAGTCACTTGTCTGAGATGGTATAGGATCTTCTGCTTGAACAGGGTGGGATGGGCTAGAAGACCTCCAAGGTCCCTTCCAGCTCTACTCTACTCTACTCTACTCTACTCTACTCTAATCTAGTCTACTCTACTCTACTCTACTCTACTTTCTCCTCCTCTCCATAACAACAACCCTGTGAAGTGGGTTGGGATGAGAGAGAGAGAGTGACTGGCCCAAAATCACCAGCCAGCTTTCATGGCTAAAGAGAGACTAGAACTCACAATCTCCTGGTGAATGGCCCAGAGTCACCCAGCCAGCTTTCATGTGTAAGGTGGCACTAGAACTCACAGTCTCCTGGTGAATGGCCCAGAGTCACCCAGCCAGCTTTCATGTGTAAGGTGGGACTAGAACTCCCAGTCTCCTGTTGAATGGCCCAGAGTCACCAGCCAGCTTTCATGTGTAAGGTGGGACTAGAACTCACAGTCTCCTGGTGAATGGCCCAGAGTCACCAGCCAGCTTTCATGTGTAAGGTGGGACTAGAACTCCCAGTCTCCTGTTGAATGGCCCAGAGTCACCAGCCAGCTTTCATGTGTAAGGTGGGACTAGAACTCACAGTCTCCTGGTGAATGGCCCAGAGTCACCCAGCCAGCTTTCATGTGTAAGGTGGGACTAGAACTCACAGTCTCCTGGTGAATGGCCCAGAGTCACCAGCCAGCTTTCATGTGTAAGGTGGGACTAGAACTCACAGTCTCCTGGTGAATGGCCCAGAGTCACCCAGCCAGCTTTCATGTGTAAGGTGGGACTAGAACTCACAGTCTCCTGGTGAATGGCCCAGAGTCACCCAGCCAGTGTTCATGCTTAAAGAGGAACTCACAATCTCCTAGTTTCTAGCTTGGTACCTTAAGCATAATATAATCTATCTTTAGCATTTGGTTACACATCATAGCCAGAATTCTATTCCAAGCAGGAATTATATCAGGGTTTCTTTTTCCATGAAGTGGTTTACTTCAAAACGTAATCCATCATTGCACGAGTGGCCGTCACACAATCAGACAGGACCTGTCTTGAATGTATATCTTATACAAACTCACAATACGAAAATGTATTGGTTTGGGGAAGGTTGGGCATAAAATGCATAGGTTTGTGAAATCCATATATTAAAAAAGCATGTCTCTGAGGAAAGAAATACATCTGAAATGCACATATTGGCAATTAGATGCATTCCATTCTTATAGGAAAGCAACAACATTTTTCTTGCAAGTTTCGGGGTGCGCGGGCGGCCTTTTTAAATTCAGGAACGATAGAGACTTCTGCTAGACCAGCTTAATTATTTAATACACAATAATGAAATAGAGCAGAGAAAGATCAGCGCACAAAGTCCAAATCATAGCACAGATTAACTTGTACTGTTCCAAAAGAAGAGAATTTCTGTAGCTCAGCATTGGACATTGTGCTCCCGGCTGCTCTCTGTGGTTAGTTGTTTTGTTGCAAACATTTCATTACCCAACTAAGTAACATTATCAGTGCAGCTAAGGGTGGTGTTAAAGTATACTGTTAAATTATGCTGTTCGTTATACTATTTTTATCAGAACCGTTAAATTATGGGATTAAATTATACTATTTTTTAGAAGGCCGTATTTCTAAATAAGAATACGCTGGCAGCTATGCATTTACAAGTGGCTTCCAACACAAACATTCTTTTAAAAATATCCCACGGACCGGGAAGAAATAGCAATATAATTCATCCAATTGATTTCAAATGAGCTTACAGGGAGCCCTTCTCTAAATGGCCAGCATTATTGTCTATGAAAAGATAAACTCATATTTGAGATCTTCTCCTTGCTTACTCCACTGAAGTCTTGAAAATCTGTCTCTTAACCTGGTCTCTTGCTACCACGGTCAAGAGAATTATATCTCTGGACAGGTGGCCGACGATGTGCTGGACCACAAACCATATCACACCAGCCCCACAAGGACCTTTTTAATGAGTCCCATTAGCAATGATGGATTTTATGATGCTGCAAGGAGATGTGAAGAGCTGGCCATGCTCTCCTGGCCAAGCATGAACAGCCTGAAATGAAACATATCCCATTTGAACCACGCGGCCAGTTGATGCAAATGGGCTCAGTCTCTTTTGCAAGAGTCCAGTCAGCATTTGGAAAAAGAGAGTTTCCTTCCATTAAAGATATTTATTTTTATTTTTATTTTTATTTATTTTTTTAAAAAAAGGACAGTTAGCTTGTGCTAAAGAAAAGGAGCCCAATTAAAAAACAGAGGCATGGTTTACCGGCAAAGGAGAGCAGGCAGGCAGGCAGGAAGGAAGGAAAGCTGAAATATACATGTAATTTTCTCAGGAGAAATTTTGCAGGAGGATCTATTACTCAGCGTGCAATCTGCACATGTCACAGGCTCCCCAAAGCACGCTGGTTTCCCGGAATTGTCAATTATACTGCTCATCATCTTTATTTATTTATTTATTTTTTAACTGTATTAAAATCCACACATCCGCCATCCACCTGCCGCATCCGCCCGTGCCTTTGCTCAAATCCCAGACAAAAGGAGCAGATTATCACAAAATGGGGGAGGATTAATGCTCAGTCCTCCTTAATTAAAATTTAGCTAGGTAAAATACGTCATGCCTCCAGATTTGTCCTTTGGGGAATATTTGGGAGCCAGAGGGGCTAATGTAGTTAGGATAATGGAGGGGAAATAAATTACATTTACCTTCAAATTTTAAAACAATGATTGCTCAGGTTTTTAAAAGAAAAGTGCTACCCTTTTCCCTGTTCAAAACCAGTGGTGATAAAAGCTGAGTTAAATATGCAGCTTAAATGTCAAGGATCACCCATTGCACTCAGTTTAATGACCTAGTGTTTGCTCAGGTGTAATATTAGGGACCCCTGTAAAATCACCCTCTTTCCTTTCTCTTCTTCTTTTTTTTTTCATTTTAAAGAAAAGGTATAATTCCTTCAAACAATCTATAGGCTCACAGTCCCTCTCTTTTTTAATTTGTTCCCCAATCACCCTAATAAAATAATCTCACATTAAGGTCCCAAACTGATTGGTTTTATCCTACATAGAGAAGTGCATAAAGCTGAGAATTCATCAGTGGCAGAAGGAAGGAAGGAAGGAAGGAAGGAAGGAAGGAAGGAAGGAAGGAAGGAAGGAAGGAAGGAAGGAAGGAAGGAAGGAAGGAAGGAAGGAAGGAAGGAAGGGAATGAAGAAGAGGAAGAGAAAGAGAAAGAGGGAAGAAAAAAGAAATCTAAAGTGGCAGGAAAACAATGCCTGGAGCATAACAAGGTTATAATTATTTGAGCACATTTGTCTTTTTGCCTATCTCACTAGGGATACTATATGAAAAGTAAGTTCAATTAAATCCAGGAAGTTGTCAATTAAAGTTTCCCAGGCTCTCCTCATCTCACATGCTTTGTTGAGAAAATATCTTTTGGAGAAGCTGAATATAGGCATTGACAGTGGAAACTATATGTAAGGAAGTTATCTGAGAATCATATTGGCCAAATTACATTCTTAGGATAACGTGCATTCGAATGCAGGCATTATGCACTTATTAACCAAATAACGTGTTAGAACAGTTTATTTGTTTTATTCAGAACATTGATATAGCCACCCCATTCGAACAATGTGACCTTGGGTGACATGCGAAATCATTAAATAAAAATACAACAAGAAAACCATGCCATACAAAGTAAAACAATTGGATGACCATCAGGACTAAAAAGATGTGGAGACTCTAGAAAGAGTGCAGAGAAGAGCAACAAAGATGATTAGGGGACTGGAGGCTAAAACATATCAGGAACGGTTGCTGGAACTGGGCATGTCTAGTTTAATGAAGAGAAGGAAGAGGGGGGAAATGATAGCAGTCTTCCAATATCTCAGGGGCTGCCCCAAAGAAGAGGGAGTCAATCTATCCTCCAAAGCATCTGAAGGCAGGACAAGAAGCAATGGATGGAAACTGATCAAGGAGAGAAGCAACCCGGAACTAAGGAGAAACTTCCTGACAGTTAGAACAATTAACCAGTGGAACCACCTGCCTCCAGAAGCGGTGAATGCTCCAACACTGGAAGTTTTTAAGAAGAGACTGGAGAGCCATTTGTCCGAAATGGTGTAGGGTTTCCTGCCTGAGCAGGGGTTGGACTCGATGACCTCCAAGGTCCCTTCCAACTCTGTTATTGTTATTTATTGTTCCTCACCCATTGGAAACTCTATTCATCAAAGTGTCTGGAGAAAGTGTCTTTGCTACCTTTTTAAAAGCTTGCAGGGTTGGGGCCAACCATTTATCAGGGGAATGGGGAGAAGATTGTTCCAAAAAGCAGAGGCCGCTGCGCTGTCATAATGAAGGCATATAGGAGTGGGGAAGCGTTCCTTCTCCTTTATTCACTCCATTTTGTAAATGAGGGAGGCCAATTGAGTGCCAAGTGAACCAATTATTGGTAGGAATTTATTTTGTTCGTTTTAGGGGTGGGCAGAGATGTCTCTCTCTTCTGCCCAGCTTTAAACAAGGCTTAAGCCCACATGCCTTTGATCATCCCGGCAAGGAGATTCAACAACCTTTGTGAGATTCTTTTTAAAATTACCCAGAAGGAACAAAAGGAGGCCCTCTTCTCCTCTATACACACACACACACACACACACACTGCACATTCCCAAGAGATTTCTGGAAAAAAAAATCACAAAAATGGAGTAAGCTTCTGCTGCGTTATTACTTAAACACTCGCAAGGTTAGTTGTCAGCAAAGGAGATAGGCACACTTCTCACAAAAAGAGGTGACACCACCTTTTTCTTCCTTGTGGACTTTCAAACTCAATTCTTTTATGCCTTAGGAAAAGGAAGGAAGAGAAAAGACCATGATTTTTTTTTATTTTTATTTTTTTGCAAATGAAAGAGGGAAATTAATTGTCCAGCTTTAACTAAATTATGAACCCCGTAGCATGCCCTGACAGCAAAATATTAAAAAAAAAATAGACTACACAGGAAAACCAGACTCCTTAGCAAGATGGCTCTTAATTTAATTGTCCTCTTAAGAGCGATGTGATCAGGATCCATTTTTTTTTTTCATTTGAGGAGTTGCAGGTTATTCTTTTAATGATGGATGCAAGGCCTTAATAGCTCGGGGCAAACTCCAAGTTTCTGATGGAGGAAGAAATCTGTCAAATGTTATCTAAAAGACCGAGCCTAAAAGGAAACAAACAAATAATATATTCATCTTTTTCTTGAAATACACAAGCAGACTTGGGTTAATGTCATGGTTCTGAGAAATGAAACCATCGAAAAGAACTTCAAGTCAAAGATGTCTTCCTTAAAGAACATTTTATTCAGGAAACAAAGTATTGGCACTTACATATAAGGAGCGGTTGCTGGAATTGGGTATGTCTAGTTTAATGAAGAGAAGGACGAGGGGGGACATGATAGCTTTGTTCCAATATTTGAGGGGCTGCCCCAAAGAAGAGGGAGTCAAGCTATTCTACAAAGCACCTGAAGGCAGGACGAGAAGCAATGGGTGGAAACTAATCAAGGAGAGAAGCAACCTAGAAGTAAGGTGAAACTTCCTGACAGTTAGAACAATTAACCAGTGGAACAACCTGCCTCCAGAAGCGGTGAATGCTCCAACACTGGAAGTTTTTAAGAAAAGACTGGACAGCCATTTGTCCGAAATGGTATAGGGTTTTCTCCTGAGCAGGGGGATTGGACTAGATGACCTCCAAGGTCGCTTCCAACTTTATTATTATTATTGTTGTTGTTGTTGTTGAACCCAAGACTAAAGTTCTCCCCCAATACAATGTAACAAGTTGCAATTCCTACCCCAGAAAGGCTGTTATAAATCACATTCACCAATTAATCTAAACCGGGGGCTCTCCTCCCAACTTTTCATCCCACCAAAACTTTATCTAGAATTGACCTTGAAGCTCACCCAGCTTCAATTATGTAGGTTAACTGAAAATGCTCAAGCATCCCCCCTTCCCCCCTTCTACATCTGAGAATCCCAAACAACAGAAAAAGCACAAGGAAAGCCAAAGGTAAAATGGCTGCAATTTCTTAACTGTCACAGCGTTGACACAGATGTCTAGTTCATATGAGCCGAGCTCCTGCCACCAAACGTTTGGCCATCTTCCAAGCAAGCCCTACTAAGATCAACGAAGGTGGCCTATAGCCTTAATGGGGAGAAATGCAATTCCCACCAGTGTGATTTCTGGTCGTTTTTAAGATTTGCTAGTAGATGTGAGCCTTCTGGTTGGTGTCCCTCCGAATGCCCAAATAGTCATTTGATGGTGGCTTTCATGACCTCAAATCTCAGCAACTCATAACCTGCAACAACCAATTCATTCAGAATAAAAGCTGGTAATGCTGAGCTAAAGAGCCATGGTGGTGTAATGGTTAGAAGGAAGTATTGCAGGCTAAAGCTGCCCACTGCCGGGAGTTCGATCCTGACCAGTTCAAGGTTGACTCAGCCTTCCATCCCTCCAAAGTTGGTAAAACAAGGACCCAGGTGGTTGAGGGCAATATGCTGACTCTGTAAACTGCCCAGAGAGTGTTGTAAAGCACTACAGAGTGATATAAGTCTAAGTGCTATTGCTAATAAATGCTGGATTCCTCATCACATTCCTGGATGGTGCTATTGGCTATATTGTCCACAAAGTGTCTTAGATATAATGAGACACATATAGACTATGACGATCACCAAGGTTTGTTTTTTTAAATGGATGCTGTATTGACTGCCAGACCATACGAATTGAATCAAGCTTTGGATGTAAGGGCAGGAAAAAGTATAAATCTTTATAGTCTCAAAACGCCTTGTAGAGGTTGACATTTTAGTTTATCCAGCTTCCAGAAACTCTGAGTTTTATAACTCAGTCTCTTTAAAATGTTTTCTACCCCTGCCAGGCAATATACAGAATGAAATTCCAGAGAACATCAACAAAAATTTCCATCTCAGAATTGGAGGGACAACTGGGAAATGAAATGATTTAGTGCGGTGGTTCTCAACCTGTGGTCCATAGACCTTGGGGGGGGGCTGCAATTTTGTCACAGGAGGTCTGCAAAGGCTTGAAGAAATATTATGATTTAAAACTTAAGTCTTGGTGGTGAATATGGTGAATATGGTGTAATGCTATTTCCTGGTTGCATGGACAATACAACGGACATTGAGGTGGGATTCTGCATATCAGAGTAAGCAACTGGGTAAGAGTGTCCTTGGGATGGGATGGGATGCACTCTCAAAAGTAGAAAAGGCAAAAGAGGAGTAAAAACTTTTTTTTTTGCTTTCTTATTTAAAAAACAAAACATTAGGACATCTAGAAGATGTAAAGTTGAAAAGGGAGATAAATGAAGAACAATTACACAGCAAAGAGAAAGAAGAAGAATAGCAGCATAGACTCACACACTAAATTTGATTTAATTTGACATTCTAATTTAATTAAAGATAAATTAATTAACAACAGTTTATATTATTACTCCCTATGTATTAAATCACGTTCCTTTTCTTCCGCATTAGAAGTAATGATTTAGCAGCCACTTCAGGGAGGACTTGGGCTCCCTCACAAGTATTTTCAAGGACTGCAGTTGTGGGAATTTCAGAAAGCTCTAATAAGAATTCCTTTATTAGAATTTCCCATTTCCTACTGCTATTTATTACCAGGTAAATAAGAAAGAAAGGAATAGGAATGAGAGCTGTGGGGTTTGGGAATACTGAGTGGGAGGATAAGTGGTCAAAATTAGGAGGAGGAGGAGGAGGAGGAGGAGGAGGAGGAGGAGGAGGAGGAGGAGGAGGAGGAGGAGGAGGAGGAGGAGGAGGAGGAGTCAGCTGAGAAGAAGGAGAAGGAGAAGGAAAAGGAGAAGGAGGAGGAGGAGGAGAAGGAGAAAGAGGAGGAGGAGGAGGAGGAGGAGGAGGAGGAGGAGGAGGAGAAGAAGAAGAAGAAGAAGAAGAAGAAGAAGAAGAAGAAGAAGAAGAAGAAGAAGAAGAAGAAGAAGAAGAAGAAGAAGAAGAAGAAGAAGAAGAAGAAGAAGAAGAAGAAGAAGAAGAAGAAGAAGAAGAAGAAGAAGAAGAAGAAGAAGAAGAAGAAGAAGAAGAAGAAGAAGAAGAAGAAGAAGAAGAAGAAGAAGAAGAAGAAGAAGAAGAAGAAGAAGAAGAAGAAGAAGAAGAAGAAGAAGAAGAAGAAGAAGAAGAAGAAGAAGAAGAAGAAGAAGAAGAAGAAAGACTAAGTGACCAAAATCCTGTTCTTCATCCAAATATAATCAGTAATCACCTACAGGTACTGAATACCAGAATCAGGATAATTCCAAAAAGCATATTTTCAAAAACCACATAATCATTTAGATTAGGTCAGTGAGATCCATTCCTGATAATAGAGAATTTGAATTCCATTGAATAAGATCTGGACAATCACAGTTGGTGAAACCCAAAGAGGATGACCAGTCCTGTGGGGCCTCCTGGTGGTCAATGTAACCAAAAACACTTCCCAAAATAACTGAAGTTATTCTTGCTCTCAATCTTACAAAAGCATCGAGCTACTTGGTGTTTCTGCTCTCTGATCTATCTTTAGAGCTCCCTACAAACCTCAGTTTATGACTCATGATGCTGACTGTAAACCTCTGGGAGGTTCTGTACTTTCCAATGTAACTTGTGGTCCTCAGATTCTCCTATCCAAATGCAAACAAAATCGGACCCTGTTTAACTTTCTTGACATCATCCAAGGTCCATTAAGTGTTGCTGCTACCTGCTTACTTTGATGCATTCTGCTTTGGAAGTGACACATTGGACGTCAGTGGGAACAAGGAGAAGGTAAGGCTGCAAGACGACCATCTAATCAATATGCAGGTGAACAAGGTGCATTAAATTGCATAGTTTTTAAATTTGCAATGTGCATTGTTTTAACATTCTAAATGCTTTTCTATTTATCTTTTTACAATCTGCAACCCATCCAGAGTCATCTGATTGAGGAGATGGGCAGCATGTAAATTGAATAAACAAACAAATAAACAAACAAACAAATAAATTTCAGCGGAGTGCATTTCCATAAATATATAGAGAACCAGACACAATATCTGTAGCTTCAGGCATGTTTATTTTGATGTGCATCCTTCTGGAAGCCCACAGATTTGTTTCAGAATAAATAAGTATGTTGGATTGCACTAGTATATTATTTACTGGAAAGTAGTTCCCTTTGACTTCAGTGAAACGTTTCTGAGCATATATGTATGAGAGTACGCATATTTTTATTTAACCCAACCAATAACTGTGGTCCCCTTCCAGGTATACAGCCAATAAGGATAAAATAGGGCTAGTTTCCATATCAAAAGGAGAGAAAATGAACAGATAACAAAAGAACATTGCTTTGAAACAAACAAACAGCAGAATTCTTCACCTGTTTCTTTTCCCAAAGCTATCTTTGGGATGAACATGAATAAGAAACATCAATAATGTCTGCAATAGTAGATCTGCTTTGTAGCAACAGGTATGAACAGAGAACATCAAAATTGCATTTGTGGTATGCGGTCTTCCCATTTTTCTATCTGTCCTCTAATAATGACAGTTCTACGGTAGACTTCAATACCAAGAATTCCTCAGGATGGGCTTGGCCTTTGTTCTGCTAGCAGAGTGCTACAGCTCAAGTTACAAAGCAAGTTATCTAATGTGTTTCAACTTCCTACACCTTGGGAGCTTTCTAGTTAATTACTCACCTGACTTCCAGCTATAATGAAGACAATTCAATTTGGGAGCGGTTTCAGAAGACATCTGAGAATATTTGAAGTTCTAGGCTTGCATGCACGTCAAAAAAAATGATTTAGAAGCAGAATTTTGGACCTTGCAAAGCTATTAGTTTAATTAATAGATAGAATCTTGCTGCTATTCATTAAAGCTTCCTGACTTTTCTCAGGATTTTGCACAAAACGATGAAGTCGCTTTAAGGAATTCACTCATTGCACCTGCAAAAGCCTGAAGAAAAACGTTGGGCTCAGTTAATGAATAGCTAAGAGGTACGGTGCTAACAGAGGAAATACCTTCACAGGATGGCTTCGGTTGATAAAGATTTATAGAAAAAGTGGAGGGAAAACTTAATGGTTGTATATGAAATTCTCACGGAAATAATTTGTTAATATAATAGTAATAATAATAATAATAAAGTTGGAAGGTCATCGGGTCCAACCCCCTGCTCAGGCAGGAAACCCTACACCATTTCAGACAAATGGCTGTCCAGTCTCTTCTTAAGAACTTCCAATGTTGGAGCATTCACCGCTTCTGGAGGCAGGTTGTTCCACTGGTTAATTGTTCTAACTATCAGAAAGTTTCTCCTTAGTTCTAGGTTGCTTCTCTCCTTGGTTAGTTTCCATCCGTTTCTTCTTGTCCTGCCTTCAGGCGCTTTGGAGAATAGCTTGACTCCCTCTTCTTTGTGGCAGCCCCTGAGATACTGGAAGATTGCTATCATTTCCCCCCTCATCCTTCTCCTCATTAAACTAGACATACCCAATTCCAGCAACTGTTCCTCATATGTTTTAGCCTCCAGTCCCCTAATCATCTTTGTTGCTTTTCTCTGTACTCTTTCTAGAGTCTCAGCATCTTTTTTACATCGTGGTGACCAAAACTGGATGCAGTATTCCAAGTGAGGCCTTACCAAGGCCTTGTAAAGTGGTATTAATACTTCACGTGATCTTGATTCTATCCCTCTGTTAATGCAGCCCAGCACTGAGTTGGCTTTTTTGGCAGCTGCAGCACTCGGCTGGCTCCTATTTAAATGATTGTCCACTAGGACTCCGAGATGTAATATTTAAGGTGAAGAAGGCAAAAATGATTAAAAATAGGGGAAAATGGGCATATTAATTTCATTCAGGTAATTTAATGTTAATGATATTTTAACTTAAATTTAGCTTTAGTTCTGGGCCCACCCATTTTGAAGTTTAGGCCCTGTCTATTCCTGGAATTCTTGCCTCACTCAAAGGCCAGATGTGTTCTTCAGATCAAAGAATACAAGACGTTTTGAACTGATGCACCAAAACAGGCCTGTTGGTTACCTTGGATGTACTGAGTTGTGGAACCAACAGGTAGCCCCCGAGGCCATGGGGTCAATGGGAAAATTGGGAAAATTGAGTTGAATTTGACTTGAAGAAATCTTCTTTTTTTGTCAATAAGACATTTTGAACATCTTCCATCTAGAAGATATTCTAGATGGAAGATCTAGATGGAAGATCTAGAAGATATTCTGGCATATTGGAGCTGCATCTTTGAGATAAGGGTAAAGATTTTTGAAGGGTACGTTGACATTATGATCTGTCAGCCTTACAAAGTAGACCAGATCAGGAAAGAGAGTGCATAGGGGGACTTAAACTCTGATTTATTTATAGCAACCAAATCCTGCATGTCTGCAGGAAGTTGGGAGGACAATCAGAATCTGTTTCTAGCACTTCTCCACCTTTCTGGGTTTGTCATATACATCTGTACCTGTTGTGGTCTTAAGAACCTCTGGATAATTTTTTCAGGTTCGCCTCCATAGGTCTCTACATGACCGCTTGATGTGAGCGAATCCATATCACTCGAAAATGTATTGAGGTGTTTAATCAAAAGAATGACGTGGGGTCATTGTCTTCTTTTCCCAAAGATGGAGCAGTTTTGGAGAAAATAGTTTTGGGACCAATAGTTTTTTGTTTGTTTTTTTAACAATATTTTATTGAGTTTATATAGATAAGGGAAAATTAGGAACAATATGGTTATGGTAAAGGAGGGGGATGGGGGAAAGGAAATAGGGGATTTAGGATAAAATAAGGAAAGGTACAATCACATATTTTAACAAACAAGCAACTGTCCGGATCATAATAATGAGTGAATATCTTAAAATAAGCTTAACTGTAGCCATATTACAAACAGTTAATAAACAAATAAATTCATCTATTAAATAAGCACGAATAATAAAATCTCAGAAAATCCTAACTATCAGCATAGATAAAAATCCCTGAATCCCTAAAAATAACAATGTCATCTACCTATTAATTAGAACTTGGTTAGAAATCAATCTTCTGTTCTGAGATGTTAGATCCTTTTCAAATTCTAACGTGTCTCTAACCATTGATAAAATTTGTCCCAAGTTATAAAATAAGCTGAGTCATCTTTTTCTTTCATCTCCAATGTTAATCTATTCATTTCTGCACACTCTAAGATTTTAGTCATTATAGTCTGGGGACCAATAGTTTCGAGGACTTTTTCTAGGAAAGAGAGAGAGAGAGAGAGAGAGAGAGAGAGAGAGAGAGAGAGAGAGAGAGAGAGAGAGAGAGAGAGAGAGAGAGAGAGAGAGAGAGAGAGAGAGAGAGAGAGAGAGAGAGAGAGGGAGAGGCCAGGTCATTTCCTCTATAAAAGAGGTGGGCAAGACTTTGTCAGAATTACTCGCTTCAAAAACAAAATAGGATTATTTTCATCCATTCACTGTAAATCCAGGAGATTTTGCTGGCTCTGGATTGTCTTACTTCTGACATTTTTTTTCCTTTTAACATTAAAAAAGTAAAGAATGAAAAATGCTGCAGCATTAACTAAGGATGTAGTTGAAATAAGGCAAGATGGTTTTAAAGGATCATGCCTCTCTGTTTTCATTTTAATGTGAGAGATAAAATGTTTACTGGATTAAAAGTAGTTGAACTTTGACTTAATTTTTTTTTTAGATCCAGTATTCAAAGAGCTTTGAGAAGCACTGATGCAAAGAATTTCATTTGGTCTGTGTTTTTGAGACAAACAATCTAATTTCTATTCTAACATGAAGTTCAGAACATAGTTATCAATCAGAATTGCACATATCACTGGTTGTTATGATGTGGTTTTCCACTCATAAAGCACACTTTAAAGTTCTTGTTAATGGTCTTATTAACACTATATCTTTCTTGTTAACTGGACTGAGTCCATGGAAATAGACAAACATAGAAGGAATTGTATGTATAAATCAAGTCTTTGAATATGGGAGAAGCATTCACAAAACATCCATCATTGTCTGTGATAGTACACATCCAGGAAAGTGTTGTTTCCTACATAGACGCCTCAGAATTATTTCCCCATGCACTTCAGTAATGGAGAGATGCTAGAGATGAGTAAATTGTACTGTATTTCCAAACCCAGGAAGGTACAAGGAAGAATATATCTTATTATTGGTAAATTTCACCGTTTCGAAACACCTATATGATAGCTCTATCTGCTCTTTTCGTTGCAAGCACATGCTACTTCAGTGCAGTTTCAGAGCATACATAGTAGTTTTCTTCCTGGACTGATGGTGTGGAATGTCAAAAGATTGATTACTGGGGGAGAAGATGAATGGGTCAAAGAGTCTTGGAGCATTTGAAGATAAAAGAGTGGAGATGTATTTATTCAGTTATTTCCTTGAGATTTTTATATTCTGCCTTTCAGGCTGAGTTCAATAAGCGATGGGCATAAAATTATGAAATTAGGGCAGAACTTTAAGAACTAAGTCAGAAGTAGATAACTTAAGCCAGAAGTAGATAACTTGATAACTGTTGGTATCGAAGTACCCATGACATCCCAAATATGTTGAATTTGGAGGAGGAGGAGGAGGAGGAAGAAGAAGAAGAAGGAGGAGGAGGAGGAGGAGGAGGAGGAGGAAGAAGAAATAACAACAAACAACAAAACAACAACAACAATAATAATATATAACAGTGGTGAACCTTTTAGAGATTGAGTGCCCAAAACCCACTCCCACCCCCGTTCCTGCTCCTCGCTGCCTGCTGGGCCAGCCACCACCTACACGGCCTGCCACAGATCACCCAAGTGGCCCAGCAGCACCATGGCGGCCACACCCTCCACAGCATCATCTGCACATGATGGGGTAGAGTCTTGTCCCCGCTGCCCAGCTACCATGTCCTTGGCTGTGCTGCTTTGCGTGGGCTGCACTCAGAGGTGACTCTCCTCCAGGGGGGCTGCTGGTGAGAAGGGGGCCATGGGAGGAGGTGGGGCTGGGGTGACAGTGCATGTGCCCACAGAGAGGGCTCTCAGTGCCGCCTCTGACACACGTGCCATAAGTTCGCCACCACTGATATATAATAATAATATATATTATATTGTCATGGCTCTAAAAACAAATTGCATCCTCACTTTAAAGAGGGTAATCAACTGATGGCATAGTTTTATTCTAGTTTTCAATAAAGGTATTTATCAAGCTATATCAAGTCAAGGGTCTGGATGACTTTTGCCATGTTTGAGCTTGGCTGCTAAGTTAAGCCCTACAAGCTCAGAGCTCTGTGATTTATATATCTAAATCTTGGCCCAGGGAGCCCATCAAAAGTGGAATAGGAGACACTTTCCAAGACAAGAAGATGGCAGCCATTCTCAGGCAAGAGAGAGAGAGACATCTACAGCCTCAGGGAATATTGTAGAGCATTGCAAGAATGATAAAAAGCTTCTTCAAATCCATTCTGCTCCTGCTGTCACTTTCCCTGTGCATATTTAGAGAGCTGAAGTGACAATTAATTGCTGCAATGGCTTTTTGCCTCTTCAAACTCTGGATTTGGGCCAGCACCGTTCAGTTCCACTTTTGGTACTTCTACGTGTCTGCTGGCTGACCACTGCATCTTCCAGATGAACTCTTGGCACAGCAAGAGCCAAAAGCATTGACATAAGAGACCAGCCAGAGTTGTAGAACTGTCGACATGGTCTAAAAAATTAATCTGCACTCACTGACTACATGGTCACCCACTTGATGTGTTTTAAGAACCTCTGCTGACCAGTTAAGATGACCTAGAGTAAGAAACTCTTGTACATTTTGGGAAGAACCAATAACCAATGTGAACCCTCTCCCGATCTCCTGCTTCACTTAGTTTTATTAGCTCTTCTAATATGTTGCACAAAAGCCTCACTCCTTCCTGAATGAGATGTGGTTTAGAAATGGATGGACTAAACATGGTATTATTCTCTAGAGGGAGAGACTTTAGCTAAGAAAGTCAGACAGAACTGTCCAGTGGCTGAAGAAGCAGGTCCTTCACCATCCTTTTTTTCTTCGACAAGCCCATTAGAATCATAGAATTTTGTAGTTATAAATGATCACAGAGATAATCTATTCCAGGGGCCTTCAAACTTGGCCCTTTTATGACTTGTGGACTTCAACTCCCAGAATTCTAGATTCATGGATGCAAAGTGTATCGGTGGTTATTAAAACGGATGTCCATGTGCCACCTCTATGTTGGTTGAGGCAGGCAGGATTCCCTTGAGTACCATTTGTTGGGGGTCAAGGGAAAGGGAGGGTTTTGCCTTCTCTTTCTGCTCAAGATCCCCATGTACAATTGGTGGGCCACTGTGTGACACAGAATGCTGGACTCGATGGGCTTTGGCCTGATTCAGCATGGCTCTTCTTATGTTCTTATGAAGACCCCTGATCTATTCCCTCTCTTTTTTTAGCACAAATGCCTGATTGATATATTTTATGAAATATGTGATGGTCTCAGCATCTGAAGAAGCCAGTTACACTTCATGAAAGTTTCTACCTTTTAGAAGAACTTTTTACCAGATTTTCTATCAGATATTTCTAAGTGAAAAAAATGTGCTCCAGACATTTTCCGAGGGCCAATGGTCTTTTCAGGGTTACAGTAGCACCATAGCTTTAAGACAAACAAGCCATCTGCGAGGTCCTCCATCACAATGTCTTTTCTTGAAGCTTTTCTATGGAGCTAAAACATATGAAGAAAACTTGCAGGAATGAGGTATGTCTAGTTTAATGAAAAGAAAAACTAAGGATGGTATGATAGTAGTCTGCCAATATCTAAGGGGCTTCCACAAAGAAGAGGGGGGTCAACCTATTCTCCAAAGCATCTGAAGAAGCAACGGATGGCAACTAATCAAAGAGAGAACCAACCTAGAACTAAGGAGACATTTCCTAACAGCAAGAACAATTAACCAGTGGAACGGCTTGCCTTCAGAAGTTGTGGGAGCTCCATCACTGGAGATTTATAAGAAGAGACTGGATAGCCATTTCTCTGAAATGGTATAGAGTCTCTTGATTGAATAAAGGGTTGGACTAGAAGACCTCCAAGGTCCTTTCCAACTTTGTTATTCTGTTAATTCTGAAGTCTGCAGACTGAGAGAGTGAGGATTGTGTGAATGGAATATAGAACACTCACACACATACACCTTGACTATCTTGTCACTAATTAAATCAGCACTGGCTCAGCTCTAGCTATTTTGGATTTCATCACTTCCTTTTTACAAATTCTTGAGGTCTTCGGGAACATATTTCTAAGTTGCACATTCTGAAAAGTATTTTCTCAAGAAAGTATCAAAGTTGTAGCTTCTCTTCAACACTTGCTCTGCTATAGCAGTCAAGTGGATTTTTCACATTTCAATCAAAGCAATCTTTTTAATCACAGTCCATCACTTAATTCAATGATTAAACACACTTCCGCAGTCATCTGCAAATCACATAATATATGCATATATCAAAGTCACCTCTTTTATAGCTCTATTGAAACAAAGGCTCTAAATGTTTGCCATACAACTAGAGGCAGTAATTGCATTTCTTAAAGAAGCATTTGCTTTATATTTGTTCTCAAAAGCCTACCAAGCCCAATATGCATTGGTTATGCATTATGGCATAATGATGTTATGATTATGAAATACTGATACAGACCCTGGAAATTTGTTGATGCTGCTCATATTCAAAGGAATTCGATTATTTAGACTGTCTGTTCTGCAAAGTCTACCAACAAATAACCTTTCAATTTACAACAATAAATTCCAGCAAATTTTGGGTGAGACTGTTTTATGAAGTATAATAATGATTATGCCTAACAGATTGATGGCATAATAACTCTATGTGAAAGAAAATGGTGCAACTGCATACATTATGAAGTCCCCATATACATTAAAAGGTAGTTGAATTGCACACAGTCCAATAATGCATTGTTCAGTTACAAGAACCTGGTGGAATTTGACTGATTCCATTCACATTCAAATGGACCAAAGTATCTAAAACAGAATTGACATCAAAGAAAACATTCAGTCAATGCAGCAACCTAGTATTCTCCCAACATGTGGGTCTAGAAACTCCATCACCCACAATGATAGCCCATGTAAACTGAGTCTGATGGGAGTTGTAGTCCAGGACAGCTGAAGAAACCAACTCCTTTAAGAGAGATCATGTCTGACTGGAAGCACTTGTGCAATCCTCTTGAAATCAAATTCTCAATCTGCAATAAAGTTTAGAAGTCCCCCTTTCCTCAAATACAAACTTGGTCAAAAACTAGAAAGAAAACCCATCTATGCTATTGGACTTGCCCTTGACTTTGGCAACCCTGGGGGAAAAAACCCCAAAAACCAAAATGGAGCTGGTTCCTTTGACATTCTCTTTCCATAGAAAATCTGCCTAATATTATATTAACATCCTTTACAAGCTGAACAGCTTAATACATATTGGAAATAGTTTGTAAAAGGATTTTGAGCTTTCAAGCATTTTTTTTTTACAATGCACACATGTATGTCTTTTCATTGTATATTGCTTTATTGAAAAGAAAGGAACTTTTTAAAGAAAACACATTTAAAATCTTTATAAATGAGAACTCTGTTTGTTTGGAATTTTTCATTGCTTTTTCCCACGTAGCTCTCCAGTTAAGATCACCAGCAGCAACAGATGAGTAAATAACTGGAATCTATTGACTACTCAATGGTTCCCAGGAACTAAGAAAAAGAAATTCCACACTCCATTCTTTAGTACTTAGCTGTGATTTACCAGAACAAATAATCTTGTTGATAATTTAGAGTTCTTTACAGTAGATAAGCTTTGAGAATCATGCTACATTTTTAAGTATCCGCATAACTAATGAATAAAATGACTGTTAAATTTATATTATTTTACAGGAGACTATTCTGCAGATTCTTTCCTCTAAATGTTGTTGCTGTTAGTTGCGAAGTCATGCCCGACCCATCGCGACCCCATGGACAACGTTCCTCCAGGCCTTCCTATCCTCTACCATCTTCTGGAGTCCATTTAAGCTCACGCCTCCTGCTTCAGTGACTCCATCCAGCCACCTCATTCTCTGTTGTCCCCTTCTTCTATTGCCCTCAATCTTTCCCAGCATTAGGCTCTTCTCCAGTGAGTCCTTCCTTCTTGTTAGGTGGCCAAAGTACTTGAGTTTCAACTTCAGAATCTGGCCTTCTAAAGAGCAGTCAGGGTTGATCTCCTCTAGGACTGACCGGTTTGATCGCCTTGCAGTCCAGGGGACTCGCAGGAGTCTTCTCCAGCACCATAGTTCAAAGGCCTCCATTCTTTGGCTCTCAGCCTTTCTTATGCTCTAACTTTCACAGCCATACATTGCAACTGGGAATACTATGGCCTTGACTATACGTACTTTTCTTGGCAGGGTGATGTCTCTGCTTTTTAGCATGCTGTGTAGATTTGCCATAGCTTTCCTCCCCAGGAGCAAGCGTCTTTTAATTTCTTGGCTGCAGTCCCCATCTGCAGTATCTTGGAGCCCAAGAAGATAAAATCTGTCAGTACCTCCATTTCTTCCCCATCTATTTGCCATGAATTGAGAGGGCCGGATGCCATGATCTTGGTTTCCTCTAAATAATGCAAAGCAAAATATGAAATTGACTTGCAACCCAACCTATTCTAAAGTTGATGAAGCTAATGGCTCTTTCCAGAAGGAAAGTACTGGTGCAAGTAATTATTCAAGGTATCAGGATGTATATTAATGAAGAAACTGAAAACATAAAAGCGTGAACACAACATAGTCATTGTCTGTAGACAAGCAGATACATCCGTGCACATTTGAAATCAATGTGATTTAATAGGATGCAACAAATGCAAATATATGAAATCATTCTTTGTTTTTGGACCACAGATGATGTGGCAAAGGTTGTAGTTTATTGTTCTGCTAGACTAGTTTGGAAACCTGACATGCTGATGTTGGTTATCTATGTCAAACAATATTTATATTCCTGGGATTATACACTATTAGTTTGGGCAAATGAATTTTTAAAATTTGTTTGTTTAGTGAGTGCTAGATAAACAGGTGAACTGGCATTGTTCCTCAACCATCTGTGCCTTCTCAAATAAGAAAATAAAACATAGAAATGGAATCGAACTGCTTCATGGACGTGCAAAGGAATGCATTTAAACATCAGAGGGGAAGGGGAAAAATCTATTTCAGGAGCTAATCATGAATATGCAACTTTCAAATGTTCCGTCTTTGTTACATGAACATTGGAATGAATGAGAGGAAATCAGTGAAGGGGGAAACTGTCAAAGTGTGTTGCAAAGTGTGAACTCCTGAAAATAAAGGTTGTTGAGAAATGTTCTATTCATTACAGTGTCGTGATATCACCCTTTGGCAACCAAGCTATGTTTTGGATCAGAGATAATAACTTCGCTCTTCATCCACATCCCAAAGGTCATCTCCGTTAGGGATCCTTTGACTATTGGCCCATTGTTTATGACTGAACAACTTAGCGGATTTCATCTTTTTCTCTGATTAATGTCGACATGGCTAATGTTATGGCACAAGGAGAATTTCTTAGTAGAGTGTTGATCGTTCTAGCATTTGGACTGTCAGAATCCAATTATATTTCATTTCTAGTTATCGACTATGGAAAACCCCATTTCTGCCCTCTCTGGATTCTTGCATGGATTCTTATTTCATACTACGAAGGGGAAGGGGGATGAGCAAAGGGGTTTTATGGCTCTCATTTCCTTCATTAAACTTCAAAGTCTGGATGGGCATTAACAGATTAAGGCTCAACTCCAACAAGACAGAGTGGCTGTGGGTGATGCCTCCCAAGGACACTTCAATCTGTCCTTCCATTACTCTGGGGGGTGAATCTATAAACCCCTCGGAGAAGGTCCGCAACTTGGGAGTCCTCCTCAATCCACAGCTTTTGTCGGCTGTGGCGAGGGGGGCATTTGCCCAGGTTCGCCTGGTGCACCAGTTGTGCCCTTATTTGGATCAGGAGTCTCTCCTCACAGTCACACATGCCCTTGTCAACTCGAGGATCGACTACTGCAACGCTCTCTACATGGGGCTACCCTTGAAGAGTGTTCGGAGACTACAATTAGTGCAAAATGCAGCTCCACGAGCAATTGTGGGCCTTCCACGTCATGCCCACATTTCGCCAACTCTCCGCATGCTGCATTGGTTGCTTATCGGTCTCCGAGTGCAATTCAAAGTGTTGGTTATTACCTATAAAGCCCTTTATGGCATTGGACCAGGATACTTACGGGACCGTCTTCTGCCACATACTTCCCTACGACCGGTGAGAGCACACAGGGTCGGCCTCCTCCGGGTCCCGTCAGCGAAACAATGTCGTCTGGTGGGCCCTAGCGGGAGGGCCTTCTCTGTTGTGGCGCCCACCCTCTGGAACCAGCTGCCTCCTGAAGTCCGTGTTTCTCCCACTCTCCCAGCCTTCTGAAAGAATCTTAAAACCTATCTTTGCCGGCAGGCCTGGGGATGATTGTGGATTGTTGTGTGACTGATGAATATGTGTGGGGTTTTATTTTAAAATATTTTTTGCTTGGACTTAGATTGTAATTGTTTTATATATATGTTGTAAGCCGCTCCGAGTCTTCGGAGAGGAACGGCGTATAAGTCCAAACAAAATAAATAAATAAATAAATAAAAGGGACTGAATGTGGATTCTCACCAAGAGGACTGACCGTAACCAAAGAAATGGAACACTAAAATGCATTCTGATCAAGGAAATTGTGTACTATTTTTGTCATGACTCCTTCTCAACACCATAATTACAGAAAAAGCAGCAAGACTAATTTAAAGCCTTAAAATGAATCTAGAATCCTCAGGATTAAAGTTTTGTGTTTTTTTTTTCCCAAAAGGATGTATTTTTTTTTAAAAAGGCCTGTTTCAACTTAATACCTTCCCAAGCAATCTTTTCAATTATCTAACCATCAATTACATGCACAATGGAAAGTGAAGGTGAATTAGAGACAAATGGCAAGTCTATTTCCTAGATCCTCACAAGGATTAAGAAATGGGCTGATCCTTTTAAAAAAGCCATATTAACCATTCCACTTAACTTTTCTCGAGATGGTTAGAGGGAAATGTTTCAAATTTCCTTGCAGCACTTTCCTTCCTTTCTTTTAAAAAGTTCCGTTTGCTAACAATCCCAACCCATGGCAAGAAGAAGAAGAGCCATGCTGAATCAGGCCAAAGCCCATCGAGTCCAGCATTCTGTGTCACACAGTGGCCCACCAATTGTACATGGGGATCTTGAGCAGAAAGAGAAGGCAAAACCCTCCCTTTCCCTTGACCCCCAACAAATGGTACTCAAGGGAATCCTGCCTGCCTCAACCAACATAGAGGCGGCACATGGACATCCGTTTTAATAACCACCAATACACTTTGCATCCATGAATCTATCTAACCCTGCCTTGAAGCTGTCAAGGCTGACAGCTGTCATGACCCCTTCTGGAAGTGAATTCCATAAATCAACGACCCTCTGGGTGAAGAAATATTTCCCTTTATTTGTCCTCACTTTCTTAGCTATGAGCTTTAGGGAGTGCCCCCTTGTCCTGGTATTCTGTGATAGAGAAAAGAATTTTTCTCTATCCACCTTTTCTATCCCATGCATGATTTTATACACTTCGATCAAGTCACCCCTTAAGGAAGAGACGAGAGTATGACCAAACACCTGCTTTCTGATGAATAAATTAAATTTAATAGGTTTTGCATAATACCAAAGTTACAGTGTCTCAGCAGTTGGTAAGCCGTGGCTGGTTTGTCTGGATTGAACAGGACTGAGCCTTGCGAGCACTTGGATGAGAAACCAATGGGAAAATCCAGGTGGATTTTGAATAGGAAGTCCAAAACTATCCCAAAATCAGGTAATGACCAATTGTTTCCACTTTGTTGCCAAGAAAATGACATGGACGTGTCCACAAAGACAGCAAGAGCTGACTTCACTTCGAAGGAGACTTTATTAAAACTGTAATATCTGCCCCCCTTCGAAATAGTGTACTCACAAACGTTCACTTTTAGGAAGATGGTCCATCTTTAGCATTTCATTCCTTTGTGCCGTGGTACGCCGATACCTGAGAGCCAAACCATCCTAAAAATAATCAGGAATTTCCAGGCTTAAAATTAATCTATTAAAGTTCTAGTTTGTTCATTTGCCAGCTGAAATCCTATATATGTAAAAGGACCGGGAGTCTCTTCTCACAGTCACTCATGCCCTTATCACCTCGAGGTTCGATTACTGCAATGCTCTCTACATGGGGCTACCTTTGAAAAATGTTCGGAGACTTCAGGTAATGCAGAATGCAGCCGCACGAGCAGTGTTGGGCTTGCCTAGAAATGCCCACATTTTGGCATCACTCCGCGAGCTGCATTGGCTGCCTATTGGTCTCCGAACGCAATTCAAAGTGTTGGTTATGACCTATAAAGCCCTACATGGCATCGGACCAGGTTATTTACGGGACCGTCTGCTGCCTCATGAATCCCAGCGGCCGGTTAGGGCCCACAGAGTGGGCCTTCTCCAGGTCCCGTCAGCCAGACAGTGTCGCCTGGCAGGGCCTAGGGGAAGAGCCTTCTCTGTTGCGGCCCCGGCCCTCTGGAACCAACTTCCCCCGGAGATCCGTGTCGCCCCCACCCTCTCCGCCTTTCGTAAATTGCTTAAAACACACTTTTGCCGGCAGGCTTGGGGCAGCTAACATCTTGCCCCTAGCCAGTGTATGTTCGTGGAATGGTTGGTTTTTTGTTTTTTTGTTTTTTGTTTTTTAACTTAAGGGTTTTTTATATGTATGTAATTTCTATTATGCTGTGAGCCGCCCTGAGTTCTCCGGAATAGGGCGGCATAGAAATTAAATTAATAATAATAATAATAATAATAATAATAATAATAATAATAATAAAGATTTCCCTGTTGATCATGTCTGAATCTAGGGCATGATGTTTATCTCTATTTCTTAGCCAAGGGAGCCAGCTTTGTCCAAAGACAATTTCTAGGGTCATGTGGCCAGCATAGCTATATGTCAATGGTGATAGAACACAAAGTGGTACCTATTTATCTACTCACATCTGCATACTTTTGAATCGCTAGGTGGGCAGGTGCTGAGGCAAGGGACAAGAGCTCACCCCACTGAGCAGAGTTTGGGCTGTTAGCTGCCAGCATCTTTAACTGCTGAGCCATTACACCCCCCAACCCTATATGTACTTCCTTAGAAATAGGTCACACTCAACTGAGTGCATCTTATGGTCATATAAAACTCTACTACAGGATTGTAAAATATTTTTCCTTTAAGCTACTGAACTTTAACAGTTATATAGCCCTCAATTTATGTTGGGCTGGCTAGGATTATTGCAAATCCAGCAAATCAAATTTCTAAGCTTCCAGCCTTAAGCATAACACAACACGGCTTAAATTTCATTCCCCGCCTCATTAAAAAGCAAAAAAAACAACCAGATTAATTAATACAGCAAAATGTTTCTGTTCTTCACATCCTTTGCATCATCTTGTTTATATTTGAATCAACTGTTTTCTTTTCAGCGGAGCCAGCAAGGAAACCTACTTTACAGTACATCTTAAATATTTCTCTTTTTGCCATGCAAAATGTCATGTGCTGTAACACAAGCCCACACACACAGCTGGGGAATGGGCATGTTATTGCTTGGTTAATTGCATCGTTCATAATTAAGGATGGACCAAATGCTTCAGATGAAAAATCGCAATGTGTGGCAAAGGCATCTTTGGATGTAATCCCATTGGGTCAAAAAAAAAATCCCACTTTTGGGATTGTGCACCATATTTGATCTATTTTTCAGTGATGTTTGAGCCCCCCACAGAGCTTTAAGTCACCCTTTGAGACTTATCTGTTCCCACATTCCACAGAAAACTGATAGTTACCATCTGAATGCCTGAATGGGGGTTCCTAGTTTTGGATTCAGAACAGGTTCTTAGCCACAATGTCTCAATGGAAGAAATGTGCCATTGACTCAGAGTTGAAATGTATAGATTTGGTAGGAAAGGAGTAGAAGCATAAGACCAGACCTAGCATCAACCTATAGAAAGTCAGTTGCATCCAAACCCCACAGGACAAGCGCTATTAAAATCTCGAGTGGCCCCTGATGCAAAAGTTATTGCGGGAGGAGAGAATGTTTTAAGTTAATAATGTGTCAATATACTTTGAGTATATTGACTATCAACTATCAATAATCACACATCAGATAAAGCTCATTGGCTATAATACTGCCACTGCACAAAGATGTTTACTTTCGATGTTACCATATTTAACATAATTTTAAATTCACATTACATCCTTGATACAAGGATATCCTTATATCCTTGATCTGTCTCCTATTAGATGTTAGTCTAATAACATCTATTAGCGGCATAAAAATTTAATTAATAAATTAATAATAAATAAATAAATAATAAATAGGTCCACGCTGAAGCCAGACATTTAATGTGCCTTTGCTTTGCTATGGTATCTTAAATCTATTCTCTGTTCTTCATTTCTTTTGTTTTTGTTTCTTAAGGTCAGATTTTTCATTTCCTCCAGGAAAGATCTGGAGGGAGAAAGCAGCTTTGTGTACAAGTCCAATTGAGTTTCATCATGATGGACTACACAATACCCAGCCTTTTCATCTTATCTATCTTACCTGTGATACCAGCTCTCTCTAGCCATGCAATTATATGCCTCTATTCCATGGGTAGCAAACTTCAAATAGGAGCATCAAAGGACTTTAGAAGACAACCAATCATCTAAACCAAACAAACACCCAAAGGTGATGTTCTGAAGAATGGGGGGGAAGACAATACAGGAGGCAGTTCATAAAAGAGAACAAAGATGAACCACGGTTAATGACAATGGCTTTCATCTCAAGAGACAAATTCCACACAATGCTATCAAGCTCATTGTCTCTGCAAGCCACAGCTGCAAATCATTAGAAAAGAAGATGAAAAGAGTGTAGAGAATGATGGGAAACAGAATCCATTTCAGAGTCTGTGTGATCTTCGCTTATGCCTCCATCCATGCACCTGTTCACTGGAGAAGACCTGTTCTCCACATCTCCAAGTGAAGACATACATATTTTTTTTGAAATTACAGTGTTTGTCTTAATGCTATGCCAAATCGAACTGAATATGTTCATGGCACATTAAAAGTGAAATAAAGGAGTCCTAGATTGTTCTCTGATCAGAAGAATATTTCCTTAGAACCCCAAAGTAAGGAGGCTTTTCATCATTAAAATTGGTCATGTTCTCCAAAGTTCATGAGAACTTTAAACAAATCACTGGATCAGATCTTTGCATGATTCAGGAACTGACATGTACTCCACAGATGGATTGGAAATAGAGTTTAGTATCTGAAAAGACAAAATTGGCAGAGATTTTTCAGGTACAGTGGGGAAGGTAGTAAAATATAATCACAAGAATTACTTCAGTAATTTGGACTTGCCTCCCTATTTTCATGGAGAAAAACAATGACAAAAAGGCACTGACATAGTTTGAAGGCAGAAAAACAAAACAAAATAAAACCAGAGGCCCAGCTGTCTCTAGGAAAATTGACCTAACTGTACAAAATTATTTAATTGTACCAAATGTTACAAAGATTCAATTTCTTCTTGGAAGCTAGCACCTTTTTTTAAAAGACTCGTTTTAAAGCACAAATAGGAGAGAAGCAACCAATAAATTAAAAAGAACAATTCAACCTTGTTTTGAATACCCTCCAATGCTCAGGAATGGTTGGTCAGTACTTAGAGTTGTCCTACCTCTTTCCAGCATCACAGTGCCCATCCTGGTAAGGCCCATCTGATGCCTTACTTACTGTCATTTCAGCACCAAAGACCTCTTATCCTCATGCCTTTTAATCTTCTGGAGTTGGGCATTTGTGTGAATGTGTGTAAATGTGGGTAAGTGTACATATTAGGGGATGTGGTAGCACAGTAGCTTAATGATGCTGGAACTCCAAGCCAGAAATGGTCTGCATTCCAGAGGTTTGAGTGCAGCTTCAGAAGACGGGGTGAGCTCCTGCTGCTTGCTCCCTGGCTCCCGCCCACCCAGCAGTTCAAAAGAATGCAATATTGCGAGTAGATAAATGGGTACCACTTTGGAGGGAAAAACCTAGCCATGTGCAGAGAGTGGAAGCCAGCACTGGACCAGGTCAAATGCAAGGCAAACACAACATAAGATGAGGTGAAGCGAGACCGGTGGAGGAGCCCAAAAGAGCCAGCAATCTGAGCACCGCTAATCAGTTAATTCACTCCCTGCAGTGCACCAAGGACAGGCACACAAGCGCCGAACAGAATGAACTAGCAACCTAGGTTGTCAGGACTGCATTGTGTCTAGTGTTTGAAAATATCAGTAAAGGTGAATATTTGTAGCTCAAGGTTGAAATGAGGGGTCCTTGATGTTCTCTGAGCTTGCTTGTTTTCTTGCAAGGATAATTAATTCCAAGGTCAGCTTCAGTCCAACAATCACGTAAGCAATGCCCCAATCAAGAAACTGTCAAAGAGCACAGCCCAATCAAAGTATCCCTAAGACCTCCACCCACCCACCCAGACAGGCAAGACACCAGAATATAAACTGACAGCAAACAGCACTCCTTACTAGCACTGGTGATGTTACCTAGTCCAGTGATGGCGAACCTTTTAGAGACCGAGTGCCCAAACTGCAACCCAAAACCCACTTATGCATTGTCGGGTGCCGGGTGGGCGTGGCCATTTGGGTGGGTGTGGCCCATTGGGTGGGCATGGCTGCGGTGGTAACCGCAAACTGGTTGGGACTAAAAAGTTCAATCAATCAATTCCAACTTTGCAAGATCTTTTTTTTTCCCGTGAGAAGTTGAAATTGATTGATTGAACCCTTTTTTTTTTTTGCACACAGCGGCGGAGGCCTAAAGTGAAAAGATTTTATAAAACCCGGCTGAAGGCCTAGGACTGGAGCAACGGCGCACGTGCCCACAGAGAGGGCTCTGCATGCCGCCTCTGGCACCCGTGCCATAGGTTCACCACCACTGACCTAGTTAGAGTAATGAAACCTCTGCAAGAAAACAAGCAAACTCAGAGAACACCAAGGACCCCTTGTTTGAAGACTTCCCTGAATTTGTATGCCATACACTAAATAAATAAATGTGTGCATGTTCATTCATTTCATTTCTACTGGCGAATCTGATACATGAATGGTTTAGTTTTAGTTTAGTTTATTATGGTGGCTGTGGAGATGCAGTGATTCATTAATTCTTTACCAGCCATTTAGCTGAGAGGGTTTTTTTAAAACTGGTCTCACCTTGTGTTCTGCTGGTGATGTCAAGCAATACATTTCGCAGAGAAGAAATAGATCTGTAAATACATTTGGAATGGAGGCTGATGTAACATTAAGCCAACTAGCCAAGCAAGGCATAAGATGGATGAGCAGAAGTGATTTGCTTTTATGGAAAAAATATCCTGAACTTATTTATTTATTTATTTATTATTTATTAAATTTCTATGCCGCCCTATTCCGGGAACTCAGGGCGGCTCACAGCATAAATAGAAATCCAATATAAAAAACTACTTAATACATATATAAAAATACATATATAAAAAAGAGAACCCCTAAATTAAGAAACCATTCATTCAGCAAACGTACACACAAACATACACTGGCTAGGGGCAAGATGTCAACCGCCCCAGGCCTGTCGGCAGAGATGTGTCTTAAGGAGTTTACGAAAGGTGGAGTGGGTTGGCGCGATATGGATCTCCGGGGGGAGTTGATTCCAGAGGGCCGGGGCCGCAACAGAGAAGGTCCTTCCCCTAGGCCCCGCCAGGCGACACTGTCTGGCTGACGGGACCTGGAGAAGGCCGACTCTGTGGGCCCTAACCGGTCGCTGGGTTTCGTGAGGCAGCAGACGGTCCCGTAAGTAACCTGGTCCAATGCCATGTAGGGCTTTATAGTTCATAACCCACACTTTGAATTGCGTTTGGAGACCAATAGGCAGCCAATGCAGCTCGCGGAGTGATGCCGAAATGTGGGCATTTCTGGGCAGGCCCAACACTGCTCGCGCGGCTGCATTCTGCATTACCTGAAGTCTCCGAACTTGTTATATAGGAGGAATTTGGACTAGGAAAAATAAATGGCAAATAGAGATATTTGTGCAGAGTGTGATGTAGCAGGGCCACTGAAATTTTTCAGAGTTGCTTTAGCAATAGATGATTTCACTGTTCACCCTCATGCATCGAAGCTTTGTCCATGACTCTCTGATGTGATGCCTCCTTTTTTGTTTCACAATAGCATTCCCCATTAATGGAGGTGTATTTATAATTAAAAATGGGCTGACCCTCTCTCTGTTTGTTTTCATTCCTTTCCACTCAGGGAGAGAAAATTAGCCCCCCAGGAGGCTGTGCTTCACATTGTCTCCCCAGTGTTATTTCAGCTGTGAAAAATGCTAATGAGCTAATATTAATTTTTCCTGGAGGAAAATGCACATATGTTGTGTAAAAAATATTGGCGGGCCCCCAGCATTCCATCATTTGACGTCCTCTATTATTATTATCTTTCACTGCAGGAAAGGGAAAAAAAAACACTCTATTGTGTCAGACCTTCACCAACAGTTGGAGAAGTGGGAAACTCATGTTGAGCTATGCTTCATGAGGCCCCAGTTGAGCAACACAAAGCAACAAAGGAAATGAAGCTGGTTTAGCAAACAGAACAGGGCAAATAATGTATGATTCGAAGATAATTTACTACCAAAACCTTTCAGGATTCCACCATACTCTAGGTTTAAAGCAGCGGTTCTCAACCTTGGGGTCGCGACCCCATTTGGGGTCGCACGACCATTTCACGGGGGTCGCCAGACACCGCGGGCCGCCATTTTGTTTTTTTATTTTTATTTTTTTTATTTTTTTTTATTTTTGGCACGCGCGCCGCGCATGCACAGATCCACCCATCGCGCCGGGAAAAAAATTAAAAAAATTTAAAAAATTTAAAAAATTAAAAAAAATCAAAAACAAACAAAAACAAAATGGCGGCCACGATGGGCGGATCTGCGCATGCGCGGCACGCGCGCACCAAAAAAAATAAAAAAAATTAAAAAAAAATTAAAATTTTTTTTAACAAATAAAAAAAAAATGGCGGCCGTGACAGGCGGATCCGCGCATGCACAGCACGCGCGACGGGCCGATCCGCGCATGCACGGATCCGCCCGTCGCGGCCACCTTTTTATTATTATTTTTTTTTATTTTTTTTTATTTTTTTTTTTCGGCGTGCACGTGCGCGCACACGCACACGCACACGTCGGAGTCGCGGCGCGCATGGGCAGGGCAAGTGGGGTCTCAACCTGAGAAAGGTTGAGAACCACTGGTTTAAAGTTATGTCAGAAAAGATAAGCAGGAAATTATTGTAATTATTGTGGCTCTCTCAGAGTTAGGTCAAAGGTTCATTCCGAATTTCTGGAAGCAGCTATGGGGTCCCTCTGGGTGAGGTTCTAAATAAAATAAAAATGGGATGTAAGCAATGTCACTTCTGAAAAGAAAAGGAAGAGAGGAAGCTACAGTTTCCACCACTGACTTTGAAGACTTCAACTTCAGCCAATTTCAGCCTTCAAGAAACAAGCCCTTCTTTCTTATAAAGAAGAAAATTGGACAGCTAATAAGAAAGTGTCTGAATTCAGTGGTTCATGCATCTATCTGCAGAATGTAAAAGAGAGAGAGCTTAATCATCCTGGTGTGAATCAAGCTATTTGATGGAATGATCTCCAACAATATTGGTGTCTTTGGATTAACAATTTTATAGAGACCATAAAACCCCAACTTAATGCAATTCTATCATGGCTTGGACACACACAGAGGCAGAGACTCCTTCTCTGTTACCAAGAAACACAACCAATAGATTGATCAATTTTTCTTCCATCCCTGCTCTCTCTCTCTCTCTCTCTCTCTCTCTCTCTCTCTCTCTCTCTCTCTCTCTCTCTCTCTCTCTCTCTCAAACACACACATACACACACGCATGCAGAAGAAGCTTTCAACATGCGTGCTTCATCTGCTTACTTACAATTAGACTAGCCAACGAAGTGAATTAATGTTAAACACATTATCATGACATTGCCATAATAAATCTTAAATTATGTTTAAGTAGGAAGATCATCAACGCTTTATGCCAATCAGATTTTCTGTGTATTTATAGCTGCTCTAATCCCTTAGTCATTAATTTTCCAGGCTGCAGATCTGGATGTAATTAAGAACAAAGTATTGTTGCACATGTGGCTACGAAAATAACATGCTGATGTGATTGATTATGTTTTTTTAAGCCAGGCATGCTTGACACTCACCAATGATAATTCATTCAGATGTTAAGTAATTAAAGTTTTAGGCAAGTTGATGAACTTTTTCTGTGATCCCCATGTAAGGAGGCTATCAGAAACCTTGGGGATACTGTGTAGGTAATCATTTTCTATCTTCCTATATAACTTTCCCTGGAAATTCCTTTGGGGTTTGGTATAAGTTACTATACATTATCTTCCTGCTAATGAAAACCGTCTCATTGCCTTTCAATGAGTTCTGAAAAGCATCAAAGAACATTCCTCTAATATTGAATTCGACCCCTGGGTTGGGCTCTGTCAAAAGGTGGGTGAGGATATTAACACTGAGACACACACACACACACACAGAGAGAGAGAGAGAGAGAGAGAGAGAGAGAGAGAGAGAGAGAGAGAGAGAGAGAGAGAGAGAGAGAGAGAGAGAGAGAGAGAGAGAGAGAGAGAACCAATGTTAAATAAATGAAGGTTTTTATTCTGAACACTATAATATCTAGAAGAAGAAGAAGAAGAAGAAGAAGAAGAAGAAGAAGAAGAAGAAGAAGAAGAAGAAGAAGAAGAAGAAGAAGAAGAAGAAGAAGAAGAAGAAGAAGAAGAAGAAGAAGAAGGGAAGGAAGGAAGGAAGGAAAGAAGGAAGGAAAGAAAGAAAGAAAGAAAGAAAGAAAGAAAGAAAGAAAGAAAGAAAGAAAGAAAGAAAGAAAGAAAGAAAGAAAGAAAGAAAGAAAGAAAGAAAGAAAGAAAGAAAGAAAGAAAGAAAGAAAGAAAGAAAGAAAGAAAGAAAGTTATGATGATGATATCCATGTCCGTCTTTTGGCAATTCTCCATGTTTCTGCACATCTTCTAATATTGATTAATGAAATAGTGTGATCTAATAGAATATGTATGTGAAAGTATTATTTACAATACTGGTATGTTTTTCTCAGTACATACAAAATAGTAGAATATACATAAGAAAGCCTTGGTCTACTTAATTTTCATCTCTCGTGTCTCCTTCTGCTTGTAATTTATTAAAGCTTCTTCTCCCCCACCTTAAGTTTTTTTTTCCCAGCCATCTTCCTTCCAAACAAAGTTTTTGTCCCAGAAAAACTGTATACACAACACAGTCCACTCTCCTGGGCTTTCCACACTGTTGCAACCTGTTCCAAGAAATTCCTCTGAATCTTCCTTCACATCCCAGGGTTGAAATCTCCGCACTTGGCAGGGCTGAACAGAGTGAAGTTCCAAATTGATGTGGAACTCTCCAAAGTGCTGAATGGGAAATTAGAATGGGTTTGAATTTCCCTCTGGCAATAATTATAGTGTGGAACTAATAGTGTGCAGAAATATCACCTCCATTTTTAGGAAAATCCTTCTCCAAATCATAAAAGAAACATCTGGCTTGTTTCCCTATTTTCAGGGTTTGTTGGAATTTCTTTTGGTCTTCTTTCAGAAATTCTTTTGACTTGGGGAAGGGGAATATTACATTGTTTTCAGGATCTTTTGTTAGGGAGTATAAAAGATTGCACTATTACAGAGATGAATTTAACTCTGAAGCGCGAATGAACTATATGTGATAGACTAGAAACAGTAGATAGACCATACATAAGAGAAACACCAATCAAATAAAATGTATCAGGTGTATAGTTGAGGCTTGACGTGAGGAGTGAAGAAAGCTTATCAAGCCAGACGTTTACAAGGACTAATACCTCATGCTGTATTTTTAGGTTTTATGAGGATTGCTTCTTAATATGATCCTATGTTTAATGCTGACCACTTTAATATTGGAAAAGCGTACTGAATTTCTACCTCAGGTTACTGAACTTCTACCTCAGGATCTTTTGCTGGGGATCATAAAAGACAAAATGTAACAGGTGTATAGTTGAGGCTCGACGTGAGGAGTGAAGAATGTTTACCAAGTCAGACGTTTACAAAGATTAATACTTAGTGTTGTATTTCAGGTTCTATAATGATTGCTTCTTAATGTGGAAAAAAAAAGAAAGAAATAATAGTTGAGAAAACGTCCATGTGATTGCAATTCCTTTGTCAGGAAAATCCTAAGAGCAGGTTCTCCTTTCTCTAATCTAAAGGGTCAGGAACATTGCAAGCTAGCAGCAAAGATTGTATTTGCTCAGCACTGGAAAAATGAAGAAACACCATTGGATGGAGAGATAATCAAGAAAATACTGGACTGTGCTGAAATGGACAGACTTACATTGATAATGAAAGAAAAAGAAGATACAGAATATTTTCAGACATGGAACTTATTTTATCAATGGCTGGAAAAACGGGATAGAGAGTAAGAACTTAACTTGTATTCCCTTCAGAATTTAGAATATCTCTATATGTCCAAGTTTTTTCAAAATCTACCAAATTTGGATGTACAAATGCTTCCATAGTTGACAACCATCCTGGAATTTTCATGTATATTTTACTTTTATTTTTTTCCCATACTGTTAACAATGCATTCCTTATATAGTGATTTTGGAAATACTTATGAACTCTATTTTCCCCACGCCATAAAAAAGTGAGCCACCCCAATTGTAAATCCTGACCCCCCCACACACAAATATAACAGCCTTTAATTTCTGAGAGTTATCCATTCTTTCACCCATGTTAAAACAGATGCTTGATAATACAGAACCCACTCTGGTAACCCAAAACCTGCATTTTCCTTAGCATCTTGTAATGTTTTCATCCTGATTCTAGCTTTCTTTCCTTGTCAAACAAATTTTAAAATTAATGAATTTAAATCTTGAAAGAATATTTTTTCGAGAGTGCTGAATATTTTCAAACATGGAACTTATTTTATCAATGGCTGGAAAAATGGGATAGAGAGTAAGAACTTAACTTGTATTACTAAGCAAAATAAATCAACCCAGACAACCTGTTGTTCATAAGCACTAATGAAATGTAATAATAGAAAATCAATAAAATATTATTTTTAAAAGGAACATTGTCTAGCTTATTTATATACTAAAATGATGCAGTATCTAGAATATTGTATATCCGAGGCAATCCTGATGATCTGCAGTATGATTGTTCCTATGTTGCTTTCACTTAAGTAAACCAACTTCAGGCACCAGATGTTTACCTGACATTCATTTGCTGAACTGACACCTGGATAGTTTGATTGGTCCATGAATTTATAAAATGATCAGGATATTAATGCACAGAGCAATCCTGCAAATGACAGCTTTCAACATGAGACGCTTAAGTAATCTCAGTAGGGGTTTTAGTCAGTCCAGATCCATTAAAATTAGACAAAATGGCTATAGGAAGCTTGCAGTTTGCCAATGCATGCAGTGACTTGGCTGTCCATGTTAATTATGGTGCATGAAAGGATATATTTTCCAGAAATGTTGCAATTTAATTGGACTATTTAGTTGTCTCATGGCAGCAGCATAATATCATTCCTTCACCCCCCACTGTCTCTTTCTGTGTGTGTGTGTTTGAAACATAGATGATGACTGCCATTCCCTTTTTTCTTTTGCAACTTTTATTTTCATTTGCATTACAAGTTGCTGGAATGGTTGGGTGGTTATAGACATGAATTGCAAAGGATTGTTTTAATATAGTCAACCTCGCTGCCAAATACACTTGTGTGTGTGCGTGTACGCATACACACACATTCACATATCATACATATACATATAGACATACAGCCTTCTCTAAGTGATTTACTGAGTCAGCATCTTGCCCCCAAACAATCTGAGCCCTCATTTTACCAACCTTGAAAGGATGGAAAGCTGAATCAACCTTGAGCCAGTTAGGATCAAACTCCATATTGTGGGCAGAGTTAGTCTGCATCCTAACATTGTGCCACCAGAAAGATGTAGAGGTAAAGATAAAGAGATAGAGACAGATAGAGACAGAGATGGTGTGTGTGAGAGAGTGTGTTTTAAAAAAGTATAAAAAGCCCAAGGCCCCTTTGATTTGTCATCCATCACCCTTTCTCAAAGAAGGGTATGTTGCATTTGGATGGTCAGAGATCCAACAGAAGGTGACTGCCAACAGGGTAACAGTATGCATGATAAATAATACAAGTTTATGTTCTGGCTCTCTTCGGCATCATAAAATCTCACTTGTCAACTGCCTATTGGATGGTGCCATGCAGAGATGCTTCTATTAGCACTCCTATCCCGTCCTTTCAGAACCTACTATAGTCGGTTTCCCACTGTTCAAGCTAAAAGTTGCTAATAAATATTCTAGTTGTTCGTTTCCAGCCATCTTGTTGTTTTCTGTTCTGACTTTCCCAATGCAAGGCATTAGCTGGAAAGGAAACACGTTCATTTGCTGTGGCCTAGTATTACAAATATTTGCTCCTAATATGCTGAGGTTTCTTGAGTTATTAAGCACGGGATAATGAACCCCTTGCAGAAAAATAACTAGAATGTGATCTATGCTGGCAAAAGCAACAAAGCAAGGAGTGCATTAACAAACACAATAAATTAGTGCAATGTAAAGCCATCTTAGTTTCGGCAGAGAGGAATTTATAATTGCACTGGCGTGGTTTGAGGTTTTACGACATGCTCCTCTCCAAATGTTGGCTGCTTCTTTACAAGGGAAGCATGCTAATTAGTACATTATACAAGGCTGAGATGAGTAATGCTATCTGGAATCTTGTAAGGCTTTTTTTGTTTCTTTCCTCTGCTAATCCAAATTATGCCTGTGGAAGAAAATTGAGGAATGGTGAAATTATAATCAGTCAACCTGGTGCATATAAATCATTATAAGAAATACAGATAGTGGAGTTTCCATATTGTGGCATGGAATGAGAATGAAGAGAATAAAATGTAAATGTGGCCATCAAAGGTTGGATCTTCCATTTTGATTTTTAGCTTCTTGGTTGTCTCCTGAGTCTACCTTGGAACTATTCGTGCATGGTTCTCCAGATTTCCCAAATTAATGTCATAAGTTAAATGGGTTTTAACCAAGAACCTTCCTCTCACCCTCCAGACAGGATGTGTCCTTCTCATCTTCCACTTTTCTGCAGGTTCCAGATAGAAAAGACATCAAGCTGGTGCAGATAGATATTATTTAACTCTCAGAAAATAAAAAAGGCCAAATAGAGAAGCTCTCCAATTATTCCTCTTGCTCTTGCTTATGATTTCTCTTTTCATGATTCTGCTCAAAAGAAGTCATCATCTGAAATCATGTTGGTATTGGTCTGGAAAGCACTGTAGAATCAAACAAGAGAAGTCACTCCCCAAAGTCATAATGTTCAGAAGACAATTGACATATCCCTTCCCCTGTTTTGCTTCTTTGAAAAGATGCTGCAGGTCAGGGTAAAAAAAACAACAATACCCTATATGTAGGAGATGAACAGGCTGAGCCAGAGGGAGGGGTCAAACACATCATCAGTCTCAAGTCCTTGCGCACCCAAAAGGGATCTAACTCCAGCCCATCTTGAATGCCTGTCTTACCTCCCACTCATTTCCCTTAAGCTCTTGTAGAGAGCTTAAGCGTGCAAGAAGTCCTTGTACTCAGTTAAACTGCCTGAATCTCCTGATTTCCCTGGGCCCTTGACAATAATCTGAAATTGAATATTCCCTCTAGAAGAGTTTCAATGAATCAATGTGGACAAGACTCAACTAGATGGATCTACAGTCCAGGTTGGTACAAGACCATTTCTTTACTTCCATGTACATGCAACAGATGACACAGAGTATGTGACAATAGTCCCCAACCCAATCAATATGTCCACAACTCTCGTCCTGATTTGCCACGTTAGTTTGGCCTAAATTCTACATCATTCTTGTCCTCTAGAGGTTTTTCTCAGCAAGTAAGGTTATTTTCCTAAAATGGTTGTTAATATTGTTTGGGATAATCCTGATGTTATTTCCCTCTTCGCTTTTGCTTAGTGACAGTCGAAGCATTTTATTTAGTCCTTTTGATGTAACAAAGCAGCCCCCCCCCCAAGTGAAGAAACACAATGTCACTTTCACTGTTTTCCTCTGGACATCAAGAGCAAAATTTGTCTACAGGCTTAACTATGGCAATTCCATTGGGATGGTGACTGTGGAGAGTGGATAAATCAAAAGGTAGTTTCAATTTTATAAACTGAAGTGACAATTTTTGAAGTAATTGGTAAGGAAATCTGCAAAAAGGGATGAATTTATATGCAGGGTGAGAGCTGGGCTAAAAAAGGAAGTAAATCCAAGAATTATGATGGGAAAAAAACAACCTAGAGAAGATTTCTGAGGCTCTAATTGGCATTTATTATCTTCATTCAAAACCATCCAGAGGGCCAAAATCACTCCAAAATTTAGGGGCATTTTGACCCCTGGGAATAGTCAAACTAAAATTAAAGGCAATGAGGAAGTGGGTATAAATTGTAGCTACTTAGATTTCACTTTGGGTGGTCCTCAATTTATGATGCTGAAAACAGTTGTGTACACATGGTCTTCATACTTATGACCTTTGCAGCGTCCCTGTGGTCACATGATCAAAATCCAGGTGCTTGGCAGCTGATATATATGTATTCATGTTTGCAGCATCCCAGGGCCGTGTTTGCAGCACCCCATTGGTGGCCTACTCAGGGCTTCTGACAAGCAAAGTGTCAACGTTGCTAATATTGAATATTCTTGCTTTGACAATATATGCAGAACTGTCTGGTATTTTTAGAGTTAAATCAGGTGACAGCAAAAGGGGAGGAGAATATAAGGAAAGCCCGGGGAAAAGAAACAGAAGTGAATCTTTGCCCTCCAAGTTAATTGGAAGATATGAATCATGACCCCAAAATAGGGGAGGGGAAATGCCTGGAATGTTATTGTTATGTCTGGCCTCTCGCAGCTCATTAAAATCCACGTAAATATGTCTTTAAGAGGTTTATTTAACACATTTCAAAAGGATTCATTTCAAAGCAAGCTGCTGGCATTATGTTGGCCTGAACGGCCAAATCAGATCTATGTACATTTAGATTAAACATGCTCTCCTCCCACATTCCAATTACTCACTCTTTCTTTATCACATTGTCCAAGACCTCATTATTCTTCGGTAGGTTTTCAAAACACCAGAAAACTGAGTTCCAAAGCACTGCCAAAGTTTTCAGCCCACTCCTTGATTAACGTTGCTCGTGACAAAGGCGTAATCTTTCTTTCCCCTTCTAATATAGTGTCCGATACGTCACTTCCCCAATTACTTCCTTTTTCCAGTTAACTGACACCTTCGCTTATCAAACCTTCGGAACCTCGGATCAATCCATTTATCTTCTTGTTCTAAATCTGACTCATCATTTTGAGAGTCTGATTCAGAATGCATACAAAGCTCCTCATTGTCTATCTCAGCTGCCGGGAGGGGAAAACACCCAGAGGGGCCTGGCTGCTGATCCTCGGCTGCCGGGAGGGAAAAACACCCAGAGGGACCTGGCTGCTGATCCTCATCCTCTGATACTTCCCAAGCTGGTCTAGGGACACTCACAACAGTTATGTGCAAAGGAAGGGAAATTCAGATCTTAGCATTCCACCATGTCGTGTTGACACTCTGTAACACTAATAAAGGCTTTTTAGGTTAAAAAAATGCCTGAAAGTTCTTTGAAGTGTTTTGTTAATCAGACACATGACACAAAGCCAATGGGAAAAGCTGGATTTGCTTAACAACTGCAGGATTCACTGATTGACTGTAGTGGTTCATTTAAAAACCGTGGCAAAAAGGGTCAGAAAATCAACTGACTTACTGACTACATCATTTTAGCAATGGAAGCCCTGTTCCCAAACGAAACTTCATGTAGAAGTGAAAAAATCTTGACAGTAACATCTGTGAAACAAAGGAATAGCCTATGTAGGAAAGCTGAGAGCTTGCTGTCTCTGGAGATTTTTAACAAGTGGGTGGACCTCTACCTTCTAGGAATGGCTTAATTAGGTTTTCTGCAGAGGAAGAGACTAGATCAAAGATCCCCAACCTTTTGGGCACCAGGGACCGGTTCCGTGGAGAAAGGTTTTTCCACAGACCAGAGAGCACGTGGTTTTGTATGCTGCCTGCATCCTATAGATTGTAGTGGTTCATTTAAAAACCACTTGATTGCTTGATTGTGTGGACTGGTTGTTGGCATGCCGTGGCCCAGTACCGGTCCACGGGCCTGGGGTTGGGGACCCCTGGACTAGATTACCCTTTGTGGTCCTTTCTAGTTCTATCATTCTCTCTTCCTAGGAGACTGAAGGATCTCCCACATTTTCTGCCAACCTTCCTACAGAACACAGAATACTATTTGGAGAAAGCTCCCACCTTTTTCAAACACAGCCATTTCCCCTGCATGCGTGTCTCAATTTTGCGGTGGCATTCTCAGCTCAAATTAGCAAAGCTAATTGTGCATACCACGACTTCTTTTTCTGCTTTCTGAAGACCTCATCCAGGCCAAAAACCACCTTAAACCTCTAGTGGCCCCCTTCAGAAATGCAGTGGACCCATATCATGACCACACGAAGAAGACGAAGTGCCAATAATGCAAAAAAAAAAGAAGAAGAAGAATGCGTAGGTTTAAATGACCAACAGCTTTATCTGACCAGTTTCCACTTTCCATATGTTGCAGCTTTGCTCTCTGATTTAATGGGAAGGAAGACGTGTCTGTCCTAATAATTCTGCAGATGGCATGTGGTGAGAGGGGCTGAAAATTCAGCTAACAACTACACCACAAAGCAAAAAAAAATTAAAAAAGGATGCTTTAGCACCACTTCCATTGGCAAGCATGTAGATGTCACAGTTGTGCGATTCCTCATTTGGCATTAGGTGTTGATTGCTCATTAAGGCAAGCAGCTTGCTAACTCCAGCGATGCACAATTCCTTTTCAGTGACCAAAATGACTGGGGGGGGATGGAGGAGAATCCCTTTTTAAAAATATTATTATTATTATTATTATTATTATTATTATTATTATTAATAATAATAATAATAATAATAATAATAATAATAATAATAATAATAATAATAATAATAAACATCATCATCATCATCTCAGGAATAAGATACTGATTTAAAAAAAACACCTCTGGATAATTTTATTTAAAGATAATGTCATGGTTCCGGCAGATGAAACTCTTCAAAGAATTTCGAGGCATTGTTTACCTTAAAGAATCTTTTTTCGAGTAACGTAGCATCGGCACGTACATAGGCAAAGCCAGAATCTGAATTCCCCTCCCCTAAGCACATAGTATCAAAGCACAATTCCCTCCTCTAATTTACAGTCATAAATCACATTCTCCAATTAGTTTGAAATGTAGGCTCTCCCTCCAGTTCTCCAACCTGCCATTTCTTATCATCTCTTATTTCAAAAACCCTTGGTTCTCACACTAGTTACAATATTGTTATGTCTAACTAAACTCCATGCACATTCCTCCTCCTCCCCCACCCCAGTATCATCTAATTCTAACTCTAATTCTAAGAGTAAAACATTAGAAGGAAAATGGCTGCATCTCCATATGTTGTCAAAGCAAGAACATCTGATGTTAGCAGCGTTGACATATAAATAGTCCATTTGCAAATTCTGTGGCCTGAACTATAGCATTAGAAATAGCACTTGGACTTATATACTGTCCCATAGTGCTTTACAGCCCTCTCTGGGCAGTTTTACAGAGTGGGCATATTTGCCCCCAACAATCTGGGTCCTCATTTTATCGGCTTTGGAAGGATGGAAGGCTAAGTCAACCTTGAGCCCCATCAGGATTGAACTCCAGGCTGTGGGCAGAGTTGGCCTACAGTACTGCACTTTGACCGTTGCGTCGCCAAGTTCTTCTCCACTATGAGCTACTGGTCAGCCAAATGAGAATTGCATCTGCTCAAAGCAATGCAAGTAGGAAAAGCTGGGCGGAATGAAGGGTATGTGCAAAGAGAGAAGACAGAAAAATAGGGTTCCTTCAATTCCATGTGCTTTGTAGCCTCCTTGACTGCTTCATATTGGCTCATGTAGAAGGGAAAAAAGATCTCTGAGAAGAAGTGATTTATGCATTTTTCAACTTTTGGTTGAACTGGAAGTGTGGGAAGCAAGGAAGCTGAAGACAGCTGGAGGATCTTGTTGTGCAAGATGTCACCTTGCTTACCTTATAACTAAGGGAACTCACTACCACTATTCCAAAGGAGAATGCCATCAGTTTTTCTTAAAAAAAAATCAGTTCCTTTTCTTTGATGGGGGTTTAAAAAAAATACAAAAGGCATTTTCAGTATAGCAGTAGATGCAGTGGTGGGATTCAGATATGTAAACAACTGGTTCTCTGTGTGGATGCCACTTCTGGAAGTCCATTCTGGGCCTGGGCAACAAAAAATTAGCTACTGGTTCTGCCGAACTGGTGCAAACCGGCTGAATCCCAACACTGAGTAGATGATTGAAATCCTGTCATGGTTCCAACAGATGAAACTCTTCAAAAGAACTTTGAGGCATTGTTTACCTTAAAGAATCTTTTATTTGAGTAGCATAATATTGGCACTGCATAATTGAAGCCAAAAACTGAATTCCCCTCCACTGGGTACATAGTATCAAAGCACAATTCCTTCCTCCAATTAACAGTCATAAATCACATTCCCCAATTAGCTTGAAGCGGGGGCTTCCTCTACAGTTTTGTGTACGCCAGCCCGCCAATTCTTTATTAGCTCTGGGCTCAATAACCTTGATTCTCACGCTAAGTTTAGTGTTGTTATGTCTAGCTAGACTCTCATTCACAGCCTCCCCCCCTCCCAACATCATCTAACTCTCAAAGTGAAAGGGAAAAAGGTGGCTACATTTCCATCTGTTGTCAATGCTTCATTGTGGAAACTGCAGCTGAGCTTTTCCATCGAGCAGCAACAGAAGAAAAGACAATATGATGCACTTCATAATCCAGGTCACGTGGTATGAGACAGAGTCTCTATCTACCTGTTTATTTTCTGGCTCTTTCCATGTTGTGGGAAGTCAGTTCAAGCTGCATCTGAAGCTAGGGTAGATCAGTCACTTTGGTGCACCAGCTAAGGAGATAGAGAGCTTTTGTGGCTGGGAACTGCATTTAATCTTGCATTTATTCTTTGGCCTCCTGCTTAGGGAGCCTGATCAGTAGCGACAAAGCTCCTGTTGATGCTGTCTCATAAATCTATGGTAATATCCGTTTAAAGAGGAATGAACCTAAGATTGCTGGGTTGAAGCTGCTTCCATCATGCCGGGTGAGCATGCTAATTATCTTTCCAGAAAATAAGATGGCTCCCTAGAGGCCAGACATTTTGGAAATGGCTTCTGTGTGACTTATTCATCTGCAAACAATCTTCATAAAGGCATGATTCATGTTTTTATGAGCGTACACATTTCAGCTCCTGTTGCCAGCTCTGGGTCCAAGCTATTGTTTCTTTGAAGGCTGAGAAAATACACTGGAAAGGGACAGATTTAAGTTGGCTTAGAAGAACAATCTCTTTCCTTTCTGTATGGATGCACTTATAAGCCCATTCTGCATCCATTCTTAATTTCCTTCCCTTCTATTTCTGGACTCATCTATGTGCATTTTTGAAAAATCTGATCTGTATGGGTGGAAAACCAGAGCTGCGAAGAGTTTGGAAGCCAGATTAAGATTGACAAAATATGTAGATAAGATAAGATAAGATAAGATAAGATGAGATGAGATGAGATGAGATGAGATGAGATGAGATGAGATGAGATGAGATGAGATGAGATGAGATGAGATGAGATAAGATAAGATAAGATAAGATAAGATAAAATAAGATAAGATAAGATAAGATAAGATAAGATAAGATAAGATAAGATAAGATAAGATAAGATAAGATAAGATAAGATAAGATAAGATAAGATAAGATAAGATAAGATAAGATAAGATAAGATAAGATAAGATAACCTTTATTGTCATTTTTTTACTGTGGGTACAACGGCACACATCAAAAATGAAATTTAGTTGCCCACTCTCAAAGTGAAACACATACATGACGCACACCTAAACATACTATGAACAACATATGTATAAACCCACATCCCTACATATACGTAGCAAACTAGTATTAAATACTGTCCAACTTGAATATATAACGGAAGGAGGAAGCTTGAGAGTTCACAAGGCTAATGCTGTATGGAATGAAACTGTGGCTGAATCTGGATGTTCTGCTTCAGATACCACGAAACCCCCTCCTTCCAGAAGGGAACAAGGAAAACAGGTTGTGAAGAGAATGTGTAGTGTCCCAGATAATCTTGCGGACCCTGCTCAAACAATGCTTCTGTGCTATGTCCTGGATGGGAGGGAGGGAACTGCCAATGATCTTTTCGGCCATTCTCACCACTCTCTGCACCGCCTTCCTGTCTGAAGCAGGGATGCTTCCAAACCAGACTTTGATGCTGTATGACAGGATGCTCTCGATTGTCCCCCTGTAGAAAGTAGTCAGGACAGGGGAAGGAAGATGTGCTTTTCTCATGCGATGCAGAAAATGCAGGCACTGCTGTGCCCGCCAAGCCAGCCTACTCGTTAGCTGCACATGCAGGAATTTGGTGCTAGTAACCATCTGTGTCATCTATCCAATATCTGATATCGAACAAAGACTCTGGGGAAAATTTTGCATGGCCCAAGAACTGTGTCTAGCACTGTGCAAGCACATGCACATATGCACAGAAATTTGAGTTCTTTTGACCTGAGCTCAGATCCTGATGGGCCCATGTGGGTTTTTTGGTTCAGCGCAAAAATGAGATGCCGATGACTTATTCAGAATGTGTTCTTCACATCTAGTAAGTCTAGTCAGTGACTCTGGTCAGATATTTAATCTGATCATCTTTTGTATTATTAATGTGTTTATTGATTACCTCTTTCTATGATTTGTTTCACTGGTTTTTCTAGCAGAACAAATTGCTTAAATTTTTTATCTCAGGGTCTCTAGCGTGTTTGATTTTTTTTAAAAGTTTTTTTTTAAGTATTTTATTGCTTGGCTAATTTAATTTTCTAAATTTTGCTACACTTTCCAGATTGGTTCTACATCCCTTTTTATCTTATTAGCTTTTGACTCACTTCCACATTTTATCATGTGCTTTTACTGATCTTTTCCAATGTTGACATTGTATTACTTTATACAATCCCCAAGTCATTTGTTACCAATATAAATAACAAATAAATTTGATCCTTATGTTTGAAAAAAAAATTTTTTTTTGCCCTAAGGCAGGGTGTAGGCAACCTTGCCTCTTTTATGACTTATGGACTTCAACTCCCAGAATTCCTGAGTCCGCATGGTATCCTGGCTTACTCTCTAACCCATGTTTAAATATCACACTATTTCCTAAATCAATGTTTCCCAGTCTAGCAACTTTGAGATGTGTGAACTCCCAGAATTCTTAGTAATAGCTTTGCTGGCTGGAGAATTCTAGGAGCTGAAGTCCGCACATTTCAAAATTGTCCAGATTGAGAAACATTGTCTTAAATAAATAACATTATGGTTAACTTTGTTTGTCAACCCAATCACTGCTTGCTTTCTAGTTGCTGATTAACAGGTTTAATTTCATAGCTGTACTGTTTATTTAATAAAAATATGTCTCTTTATCCTCTTCATATTTCTGGTTCATATTTCAATAGGTGATAGAAGTTCTTGAATCATCTCAGTGTTGATAAATAGTTTATGGTAAGATGCTTCTATTTGTCCTTTTTCCAAGAAAGGCCCGAGTTAATCTCTATATTGTCTTTGATACTGTCAAAATATGAAAGGGAAATGTCTTTAATCCACTTAATATTCTCTTGATCAAACTCACTTATTTAATTTTAAAGATGCTACCAATGCAAATGCAAGGATTGCCTTTCCCTAATATACATAAGTGTCTGTGAAAGAAGACTTAACCGTTAGTGGGGAAAGGGGGGGGATTTAAAATTTAATCCTTCACTATTGCATCACTCAATAAATGGACTTAAAATCCAAATCTGTTAAATAAATTACAGAACAGACCACAGAGCAAAATGTTTGGAGGAACAACACAATCCGTTGAATGGATGAGATAGTCTTAGCTCTTTATAAAAAAAATTATATTATATACGTGTTCTTGGATCAGGATAGGGGACATCCATGTTCAAGTCTCTTTTCTGCCAAAGATGCTCTTGGTGTGACTTTGAACCAGTTTTTTTTTTCAATCCACAAATCTGTTGCTGTAGAAACAGCTGGAAACAGCTTGTGTGCCTGAAAGAAAGACAGGATGCAAATCTACTAAATAAATAAAATTTAGCTGTAACTCCAAACTCAGCTACATGCTCGTACTCATGCATCAGATACAGGCATTTGCCCATCTTGAAAATCCTCTAAGTAACCAGTCACATCCTATGAGGATAGTGTTCACAATTAAAGAGGGAGTGATATTGGATGTAGACTCACAAATTCTGCTGTTCCTTCAAAACTGCCACTCAAAGTCATTTCAAAATGAGATTGGCAGCAAATAAATTGAATAAAGAAAACTAGAAAACTACAGTAGACTCAAGTCTTTGGGTGTGAGTAAGACTAGATGGTGTCAAGATGTTAAAAATACTGAGGAACTATATGTTTGCAATTCCACTCTTTGCAGAAACAGTTGGTTTCAAGATCTAAAGCTAGTATTTACTCAACCCATCAAATTTGTTATTGTCACAGCTAGTTGTCGCTCAGTTGCTAAGTCATGTCCAACTTTTTGTGACCTCATGAAGCATAGCACATCAGCCCCCCCCCCATTGTCTCCTGGAGCTTGACCAAATTCATGTTCATTGTGTCAATGACACTATCTAACTCTCTCATCCTCTGCCATTCCCTTCTCCTTTTGCTGTCAGAGCTAGTAGTGATATTCTGAATATCCAGACCACTAACTTTCCAGTCTTACCTGGAAATGCAAGGGAATAACCTTTGCCCGCTGGATATAAAGCAAAGTTTCCCGCTTTGAGCTACTCTATTTGCTACACCTATGACTGTAGGTATATTCTCCAGGGCAGGAACGACTGTAGCTCTTGCTTCAGAGAGAACAAATGAAGTCATTTCTCATCCTGAGAGGTTCATGTCACCTGCGATGTGTCCATTGTGCTAAAAAATGCCAATGACAGAGGCAGTCTAGCATAAGTGGAAGAGTTGTGACCCTAACTTCACCCTGATGCAGACCCCACACCAATGAAAACGACCTGATTTTTGTCTCCAAAGCAATTTCCTTCTGACAAGGCTAAAGAGCTGATAAGGGTATTGGTTTCTGCTGAAGCTTTTTGGTGCTAACTTGAAATATTTTCCTGACGTTACTTTATCCCCTTAATATGCTAGGTCACCAAAACAGTCAGAAATCATTGCTTAGGACTGCTCTTTTAGGTTTTAATGTATGCAATTCAGGAGGTTCCTACTCATTCACATCTTCCTTGTAACTAACCACCATTAAAATGCCGGTGAGTGCTTCCCTGCTCATCTAATACAGCAGGTGTGTCAAACTCAATTTCGTTGAGGGCCGCATCAGCATTGTGGTTGCCCTCAGGGGGCCAGGTGGGTGTGCCCAAGGTGGGTACGGCCTACTGGGTGGGTGTGGATGGAGTGGGCATGGCCTACTGGGTGGGCGTGGCCAGCTCTACATCGTTCATGTTAAGGGTGCCTGTGGGGGGCTGGGCAGGAGTGGGACAGATCTGAGGGTCTCTGGCAGAAGAGGGTGAGGACCAGGGCAAGTGCCAAGGCATGGTCCACTGGAGGAGCCTCACTGTTCCTCTCAGGCCATGGGGGGGCTGGATGGTGGTGCAGGCTGCCTGGAGCCCTGGGCAGCAGAGGTCAAATGCCCAACCTGGCCCTTGAGCACCCGTGGCACCAAGCCCAGCCCCACTTCCTCAAGACTACTGCTCAAGGTTCTCCTGGTTCCTCACTGTTTCCAGACAACCTTGTGGAGCTAAGACTGAATGCGTTTCAGCATAGATGGCCACCACAAAATTGTACATTGGCTATTGGCTAGCCTGGGCCAGGGCCAAGGCAGAGGCAGAGTGGGCCGTTCCCTCATTGTTTCCAGGATGGCTTTGCTGGCCACATGAAACCACTTTGCAGGCCGCATCCAGCCCCTGGGCCTTGTGTTTGACCTGTCTGTAATACAGTATCAAGCCTTCTTTGCAAGGTTTACTTGTTAGCGCAACTCCATCTTTGAGACACAAAAGCCATTCCCCAGATAAGAGTTGTGTCTGCAGTTGAAGCTGTGAAGCACTTCTAAAACAAAGCAACAGATTGTCTTTGCTTTGGCCTGAGAGGATCTTTTCATAAGGCTCCCGAAAGATAATTCTTGGGCATCAAAAGGGAGTATGTTTGTCCCATTATCCCAAAGGTGCTTTTTTCAAGAGGCAACTGGATTTTCTTGTTTTTCTTTGAAGATGTTTCACTTCTCATCCAAGAAGCTTCTTCATCCAGCTCTGACTGGATAGAATGGAAGAGTTTATATTCCTTGCAGACGGCTGGTCATTTGCATTCTTTTAGAGAGTTGTTGAGGCCACTTGGAGGTTTATCTGTGTCCTCAGGGTCACCAGAGTAGTGCAACTCGGTGTGGAGCCTGAGCTCAGGAGCTCAGACTCTGAATCTGATTCTAAGGATGCTGCTCCAACTGAACCTGTGGAATGTCAGCCTCAGGAGACAGCATGACAAGAATCACTTGAGGCTGATCAAAACCAGCCGTCACCTGGACAGCTGGAGCTGTCAGATGAGGATAACGTAAGTAGAATGAAGAGCAGAGCAGAGACATTTTATGAGGCTTCTTGCCAAGCAAGGGAGTAAACCTCTTGATTGATGGCAGCTGGTTGCAACCTGATTTAAGAGGCAGCTCCTATGTGGCCTTGTTGGAAACAACTGCTTTTTTTTTAGCTCTTACAAAATGTTCCTGTGGTTTCTTCCTGTTAATTTCTGACTCTAGACTGGCTGACAACCCTGACCAGGCTCTCAGAATCTTGGACTGATTTTGGACTAGTCTTCTGCATACAATGCCTTGGTAAAGCCACACTTGGAATACTGCAACCAGTTTTGGTCACCACGATGTAAAAAAGATGTTGAGACTCTAGAAAGAGTACAGAGAAGAGCAACAAAGATGATTAGGGGACTGGAGTCTAAAACATACAAGGAACGGTTGCTGGAATTGAGCATGTCTAGTTTAATGAAGAAAAAGATGAGGGGTGACAGGATAGCCGTGTTCCAGTATCTCAGGGGCTGCCACAAAGAAGAGGGAGTCAAGCTATTGTCCAAGGTGCCTGAAGGACAAGAACGGATGGAAACTAAGCAAGGAGAGCAACCTAGAACTAAGGAGAAACTTCCTGACAGTTAGAACAATTAACCAGTGGAACAACCTGCCTTCAGAAGCGGTGAATGCTCCAACACTGGAGGTTTTTAAGAAGAGACTGGACAGCCATTTGTCCAAAATGGTATAGGGTTTCCTGCCTGAGCAGGAAGTTGAACTAGATGACCTCCAAGGTCCCTTCCAACTTTACTATTATTAGTATTACTCCTTTTAAAATCAAATTATTTAAACAAGCCTGTTTTGGTTTGCATGACTGACTGTGGTTATCTGTTTGGGCCTGAGTAAACTGAGCTATTATAGCAACTGTGTGTCAGTCAGTATTTGAAACCTGAACTAGAACACATTGAACAAACTTGTAAATGAATATGGCCCAAGCTGACATGCACCAGAATTAACCCACTTTGTTCATTTCTATACTTTCTGGCTTGTAGTCATTCAATTGTGATTCACTGCCAATAACAACCATGTTCCCAGTGGAAATCTGTATTATTAGGCTCTGAATCTGAACAGCTTTGATGCAAAATGAATTCTTCCTCTTTGAAAGAATGTGATGACTTTATATTCTAAATGGGGAATACACAGGATAATTTGCAGGAGGCCATGCTGCTAATTAATACCAAACTTAAAGGAATATTAACATCACATCCCCAATATGCTGCAGGTACACTATAATATATTTAATATTGAAAAGTCTTTGTTGAACAGATGAGCTTAAGGATGGAGAGGACAAATTTCACCTGTAAATATAAGCAAAGACCTCTTTTCTCACACATTCAAGGTTTCTTTCTCTCCCCCCTGCAAATTTGGGAATTCTATCATGATCCTCAGTTGCTTATAACAAAAGTTTTAGTGCTCACGAGGGAATGATTACACCAAGATCTTTGTTTTCCAGATTATCTTTCTTCCTTACTCTCCCATGGATATTAATTGGGTTGCTATGGAAGCAACTTTCAACATCCAATTAGTGGATATCAATCCCACTGAAGAATTCTCAATATTAGTTTAGGTTACCACTGTGGATTTCTGCTGACTTCAACAATGAAAGACCAAAGGGAGTGAAATTAACAGGAAGTCATCCATGCATTGTCATTCATTTCCAGTGTTTACCTCCAGGGGACAATCCCCAAATCCCAGAGCTTGTAATATTCAATGGAAGAAACTTTCATTGCATTACACAAAAGGACCGCATCAAATCATATTCTTTCTGCTTTGAAATACGGAGTGAATTTCAAACCCTTATCAGGCATGGATGTTTCAAGGAATGCTATCTCCTCCTCACACACACACACACACACACACACGCACACACACACACACACAATTAATCACACAAACAAGAAGAACAATTCTTTTATACTTGCATTTTCTGAGCAAGAAGACATTCATGGGACAGGAGTGGACAGAACTTCAAAGAAGAATCATAAAGTTGGAAGAGACTATTTGGCTATTCAACCCCATCCCTACTCAGTACCAAAATCCAATTTTAAATATTCTACCGTTATATGGATCCAGTCCCACTAAGTGAATGGAATCCCACCATCTCGCAAAAATGATTTTTTTTTATAAAAAATGAAGACTCTCATATATCAAGCAAGTATCCAAAATGGTAGAAGCATCTCCTGTCCTTTACTATTTGGGTAAGCAAGGCAAACTTTGAAGTTTGCATGGGAGAAGTTTTTAGTTTAGGATGAAGGCCAATAAGAAGAGAAAGAATCGAGTTCATAGGAAGTTGTGCAGTGCCCAAAAATGGACTATCCTTCAAAAGGAATTGCAAGGAAGTTAGGAGCAATAAAATGCTTTTTCACCCAGAGGATAAATTATAGATAAATTATAAAAGTTGCTGTCATCACATGTTGTGGTGACACCAACTTAAGGAACTAGAGAGATTCATGGAAAGTTGTCACAAGCCGGGGAAATCAGGAGATTCGGGCAGTTCAAATGAGTATAAAGATTTATTGCAAGCCTAAGCTCTCTACAAGAATCTGACCAACTAACTGTCAGGGGAAATGAGCGGGAGATAATAAAGACATTCAAAGTAGGCTGGACGTAGCTTTCTTGCAGGCATGCAGGGACTCGTGACTTATGACATGTTTGACCCCTCCCTTGATCTCAGCCTGGTCATCTCCAACAAGATAGGACTATCAGTGGGCTATCATGCTTAATAAAACGTTTGTCTCCTTCAAGTTCATCTGAACTATAAAATTGGGACATGTCCATTTATCGCTTTAGCAATGATACAGATAATGGTTTCCCACTGCATTCTTCTGAGATGCTTGATTCTTCTGAGATCTTTGACTTGGTCAGGGAAAACTTTTCTTATCTTCTTAGGAGAGGAACTTTGCCCTGCTAGAGATACTTTGGGAGAAGACCAAATTGGGAAATAATTTGGTATCCAATGCCTTTACAGGCCTTCTTCGGAATCTTCTGGAGCCTTTGGAAGGTTGGAGGCCCCAAGAAACCCCCTAGTTACCCTCTGAAATGTTAATATTATTCCAGAAAGCTGTTATTGTTTATATATGGTCTGAACTCTCTAGCTACAGATAAAGCCTGTGTTGACATTGCAATAGTTCCTTGATCACAAAAGAGGAAGCATGCATTAACATTTCAGAAGGGAGAAAAATGAACAACAACAAAAAAAAACACCCCTCCTGGCACACTTCAATTGCTAACCTCTGATCAGACTGTGGTCATATCCATCTAAGGTTTGCTTCTTTAAGCTTTTGTGTTCGTTTTGAGAAGAAGCAAATAAACAGCTTTAGTGTCATTTGGGACTACACTCCTGAGATCTCCTGCTGGTATAATGCTGCTTCCCCCCCCCTTTTAGTCATCAGAGAATGTCTTTTGTTTTTATTCTTACTGTGGTTATCAATATTCAGCTTTGCTTGCTACTCAAACAGAGCTTTGAAAGCGTCTTCTCTCTTTCAAAGAAAGAAATCTATACAAGAGACATAGTTGCTTGCAGACTTTTAATGCAGAACTCAGATTTATAATAGGGATAGGTGACTGAGGCAGCACATAGATAGCCAGTAGAATAACAGAATGACAGAGTTGGAAGGGACCTGGGAGGTCATCAAGTCCAACCCCCTGCTCAGACAGGAAACCCTACACCATTTCAGACTGGCTGTCCAATCTCTTCTTAAAAACCTCCAGTGTTGGAACACTTACAACTTCTGGAGGCACGCCATTCTACTGGTTAATTGTTCTCACTGATAGGAAATCTCTCCTTAGTTCCAGGTTGCTTCTCTCCTTGATTAGTTTCCAACTATTGTTTCTTGTCTTGCCTTCTGGTGCTTTGGAAAATAGGTTGGCCCCCTCTTCTTTGTGGCAGCCCCATGGATGTTGGAACACTGAGATCATGTCACCCCCTAGTCCTTCATTTCACTAGACTAGATGTACCCAGTTCCTGCAGCCATACATCATATGTTCTGGTCTCCAGCCCCCTAATCATATTTATTGCCTCCAGTTATTTTAATGGAAATTCCACTTCCATAAATCTAAATTGCAAATTATCCCTCTTCTTAAATAATGTCTATTTCCTCAGAGGGCACATTCAAATGTCAACAGATGCTGTTTGAACATTTGAAATGGGCACCCATGTGGTGGTCGTGTAAAAAAAAAAAAGATGTGAGAAAGAAATACATTAGAAAATCCTCAAAAAATCTAAAAATAAAACCTGAACTAAAAGCCATAGGCATTTCTGTTAGGCATAATTCCCCAAAACATTAAGGAAAATATAATTTACTAAGATACACATTGACTGCAGCAAGAATAAATTTAGCACAATATTGGAGATGAGATGGCTTACCCTACAATCACACTGGGAAACCAAAATGGGAGAATATCCTGCAGTGGTAAAATTGACAATATATATCCACAATAGAAGCGGAATTACATTCATGCAGAAACGGCTCCCTTACATACAATATATCACAGCGCAAGGCAGATTTAGACATCTGGAATACGGTTTTTAACGTTTAAATAGAAACTAACAACAGTTACTAATGTTTGAGGCAAAGTTCAAATATCTAGATTGTAGCTAGCAGTCCCAGAAACAAATGGAAGGGGAAGAGAGGATGTATCATTAAAAAATAATTTACTTTTTCTTCTTTTCGGTAAGGTTTTTTTTATTATTTAAATGTAGCAATGGCTCTCTCTCTTTCCTTTAGCTTGTTTTTTCTACTTCCTTTGTATTTCGATAGTTGCTTTTTCCTATCGTTTTTGTAGTTCAATATTTTAACAACAAAGTTTATATATATGTGTGTGTGTGTGTGTGTGTGTGTGTGTGTTTTCTGAGGTTTTTGTGGGTGTTTGTATGTAGGTCTTTGGTTATTTGGGTTTTCTCCCATGTAAAATTGGAAATGTCTTGGTGACGTTTCGTCAAAGTCCCATTTGTCATCTTCAGGCTGGTGTTTTCGGCTTCGTGCTTCTAGGAGCAGATATACATATACATATACATATACATATACATATACATATACATATACATATACATATACATATACATATACATATACATATACATATACATATACATATACATATACATATACATATACATATACATATACATATACATATACATATACATATACATATACATACATATACATACACATACATATACATAAGCCATATACTCTGTTGTTAAAATATTGAACTACAATATATATATATATATATGAATGAAATGGGTCCATTCATAGCTACAGGCACACTTAAACTCTCAGGAAAACACTTTTATATCTCTCCTAGCAGAATTATCACCGGCATTAGAATATCAAAAGTTGCTTTGTGTTTATACTGTTAATTGTTTTTCCTTTGCATCATTCTGAAAAAAAGGACATCCCCAAAATGCCGTTTGTGCTTTAGGCTAATTTAATCCTAAGAATGCAAGCAAACTTTGCAATAAGACCAGCTCGCTAACTTTTCCATTTCTTTTCCTGGGAATTAGGATTGCATCATTGCAAAATACAGAAGTTACCCTGCAAAAACATGCAGTTAATGTAATGTTTACAAGATAGTGCTCAAGAGCTGAAACAACTTGATTTTATGCATTAGGACTCTGGATGTATTATTCATAGACCAAAACTTTTTGTGTTGTTTAATGACGGTCAGTGGTTCTCCTTTAAAAAGTGATGATTGCTAAGCAATCCTAAGGAAAGGTAAACTTTTGGCCAGTGGCTCTCTGCAGGCACAAATAAGAGAGGAAATACAGATTCTTCCAAATAGGACGATGCCAAGAAGAGAACCAGTAAGGAAAAATAATACTGTCAAATAAAATAAAGGTACGGCGCACATATAAAAATAATGGGAGGTGGTTAAAGTAGGAAAAGAAACATATAAGGACATTTCATATAGCTGAGATATCTATCATGCATCTCCTGATAGTAATTGCACATGAGCTACCTTCCTAGACATTTCAGCCGGTGTATCAGCCAAAACAAGGCAAGATTTTTCTTCCTACACCAGCCAGAATTGTTAAACAGGAGGAGGGTGATTAAATCTGTACTCCAAGCTCTGTAAAAAAACAAAAAGCAATAAAATATGAGTAATTGACTCTGTATCTCCATTTTACAGAGCATAGTCAATCTTGCATTCAGGTGCTTTTGCATCTCTGCTTTGTTAGCCAGGAAAAAGTTTTGATGTGACACGTTCCAGATGTTCACTTAGTTGGAGCAAATGGTTGCCTACCTAGGGTGCCCCCCCTGTGGAAGGGTGTCAAAAGTGATTGAGTTTTTAATGTTGAATTCACACAACACACTCATGTCTATGGAGATTCTCAGCCATCCAGTTCATGGTTGTCCCAAAGCTGCGTTTTCAAAAGGCAACTGGACTTTGTTGTTTTTTTTACTTTGAAGATGTTTCGCTTCTCATTCAAGAAGCTTCTTCAGTTCTTGAACATGAACCGAAGAAGCTTCTTGGATGAGAAGCGAAACTTCTTCAAGGAAAAACGAAGCCCAGTTGCCTTTTGAAAAAGCAGCTTTGGGACAGCACCCTCATCTTACCATTTTGCTTGGGTTCACAGAATGTGATATGGATGGCTTGGGACTTGGCATGTTGTGTGTGAACCGTGCTAACTGTGGCTTTGTCAAAGAACCTCCAGGAAGCAAACCATACATGTAGGACACTCTTCATATCATAGGAGTTGAAATGGATTCCATACCCTGAACAGGGGATGTTTTGGGGGGATAGTGGTGTGGGAGGACAACAACATCCCCCCAAGAAAGAAATATTTTGGGTAATATTAAATAAGCAGAATATTATATTTCCCCAAAAGATCTTAAAGGCAGAAAAAGTTTTTCTTAATAGCCCCCAGTAGAAACTCAGGAAACCACCTTTTAAAAATGCAGATTTGATAATCCTATTCAGAAAGGTTGGGGGCAGGAAGGCTGGAGCTGATGGGATTAGAAAGACAAAGATCCCTAGAACCAACAACCCCTCACCCATCCAACACAAGACATAGCCATTAGTCACAGCCACAGGGAAGCAGGATATGACCTTTAGGACATAATAAGATTAGCCCACCACCATCAGAATACTAAAAGGGCACACTGAACCTCAGGTCAAAGTTCATGCCATAGGAACAACTCCAAACACAAAAGCCCAAGAAGGTATAAAAACCCACCACTCCCAGAAACATGTGGTCAGCTTTCCCAGAGCCATGCTTCTGTCTGGCTCTGCTCTTCAATAAACTACAACCTTCTTTCTAAAGCAGACTCCATTTTGTTTATTCCTGACTCGGACTGGCCCCTGATGAAGACTTTTCTTTCAACAGTGGTTTGAATTAGGCCCAGAAAACTAGACATGCAAACCAACAGTTTTCACTAGAATGAAGAAAGCAGGAAGATTCAGAACTCCACATTCTGCAAAGTCTTCTCCTCAGGAGGGTCAGGATGAGACCCATCAGGGCAATCTTTTGCTGTGTGCTTGAAATAGCTGCATCTCTTTAACCAACAATCTGAAGCTGTGATTTCAAAAGTCAACCCATGATCGCTTCATAATTACCTTTCCTCCTCCTTCACCCCTCCTTCCTCTCTTCCAAAGCTGTAATAAACTTTCTTTTAAGGCGCACTTGCTGTTTTATTGCTAGTCTGAAATCGCTGTGCCTTTCAAAGTTCAAAGTGTTCTCTTGACACCATAATGAAAGTGCATTGGTACATGTCAGGCCCAGCAATTATGCACTGCAGACAAATGTGCATAGGAGAATTATACCCCTTACCTCACTTCTACACACACACACACACATGATACCTGCACCCAGCTGACATTTTCAAACAAGATATGCAAATCAGAAATACCCAAAGGAATGAGGGATGTTTTGCGTATCTGCAGAAATGTTTTTTTTTTAATTCCATCCAGATATTTAGAGAAAGGGAAGGGAGAGAATTAAAGGAAGCACACACACCCTAGTTGCAAGCTACTTCAGTACAGGTAGTCCTTGACTTACAACAGCTTGTTTAAAGTTACAACGGCACTGAAAAAAATGTGACTTGTGGCTGTTTTTCACAGTTGCAACCTTTGCAGCATCCCCAGGATCATCTGATCAAAATTCAGGTGCTTTGCAACGGATTCATACTTATGACCATGGCAGTGTCCTGGGATCATGTGATCCCCTTTTGCAACCTTCTGACAAGCAAAGTCAATGGGGAAGCCAGATTCAATTAACAACCAGGCTACTAACTTATCAGCTGCAGGGATTCACTTAATAACTGTGGCAAGAAAAGTCATAAAATGGGGCAAAATTCACTTAGCAAATGTCTCACCAACTGAAATTTTGGGTTCAATACGTCAAGGACTACATGTACATAATAATAATATAATAATAATAAAATTGGAAGGGACCTTGGAGGTCATCAAGTCCAACTCCCTGCTCAGGCAGGAAACCCTATACCATTTCGGACAAATGGCTGTCCAGTCTCTTCTTAAAAACTTCCACTGTTGGAGCATTCACCGCTTCTGGAGGCAGGTCGTTCCACTGGTTAATTGTTTTAACTGTCAGGAAGTTTCTCCTTAGTTCTAGGTTGCTTCTCTCCTTGATTAGTTTCCATCCGTTGCTTCTTGTCCTGCCTTCTGGTGCTTTGGAGAATAGCTTGACTCCCTCTTCTTTGTGGCAGCCCTTGAGATACTGGAAGACTGCTATCCTGTCCCCCCTCGTCCTTCTCTTCATTAAACTAGACATGTCCAATTCCAGCAGCCGTTCCTTATATGTTTTAGCCTCCAGTCCCCCGATCCTCTTTGTTGCTCTTCTCTGTACTCTTTCTAGAGTCTCAACATCTTTTTACATTGTGGTGACCAAAACTGGATGCAGTATTCCAAGTGTGGCCTTCACGTGAAACATCTAAACCTCACAACAAATTCATGAGATAGGTCAAATGCCTCCTCTTTGATAAAAGTATATCCAACCAGTTGAAAGATGTCTGTGTTGTTGGGAGACATATTTGACCTCATTGTGATCTCATGTAAGTTCAGTAGAGTTGGAAGGAGGAGTCAAACCAGTCATCTAAGGAAGTGAGACATAAGATAAGACACTCCATTGGGTGACCTGAGAGACTTGAAAAAAAGTCCACTTTCTTTTTCCTGTATATGGGGCCATCTGAGTTTCAAGTGGTCCGTATCCAGCTGTTGCTGATATCCAGCTTCTTGCTGTAGCTTAGCTTTCTGCAAGAGTACAAAAATGGCAAGCATGGAAAACTGAACATAAGAAGAGCCATGCTGAATCAGGCCAAAGCCCATCGAGTCCAGCATTCTGTGTCACACAGTGGCCCACCAATTGTACATGGGGATCTTGAGCAGAAAGAGAAGGCAAAACCCTCCCTTTCCCTTGACCCCCAACAAATGGTACTCAAGGGAATCCTGCCTGCCTCAACCAACATAGAGGCGGCACATGGACATCCGTTTTAATAACCACCGATACACTTGGCATCCATGAATCTATCTAACCCTGCCTTGAAGCTATCAAGGCTGACAGCTGTCACGGCCCCTTCTGGAAGTGAATTCCATAAATCAACGACCCTCTGGGTGAAGAAATATTTCCCTTTATTTGTCCTCACTTTCTTAGCTATGAGCTTTAGGGAGTGCCCCCTTGTCCTGGTATTGTGTGATAGAGAAAAGAAGGAGAAGGAGATCTATTTTTCTTGGAATCTTCTTCTGCCCAATTGTACAGGCTGGTCCCAATAAAGGACAATATTTGTACCTCAGGGTTGAAATGAGAGGTCCTTGGTGCTCTCTGAGCTTGGTTGTTTTCTTGCAGACCTTTCATTACCCAACCTAGATAACAAGACGACGTTACTTAGTTTGGGTAATGAAACATCTCCCAAAAAATAACCAAGCTCAGAGAGCACCAAAGAGCCCTCATGTATAGACAGAGCACAGAGGAAATCGGTGGGGAAGCTGCAGCTGTAGAATGAAGTGGGTCCACTAAAAGACATCTGATGAGGCATCTTGCCTAAGGCTTTCCAACAATCCAATTAATTAGCAAAAACTTATACTTTTTGCAGTATCTTTGCTTTTGCAAACAGGACTCTCTAGCACCAGGGTGTTTGCCTTACTTAACAATGATTTATTCCTCCATCACACATTGCCTTTAAAACTCTTCCAACCCATAGGCGGTTGTAAATGGCTTCTCTACGCTTCATTGTCTGCTAGCGTTGGGCTTACAGTGGTGCCTAATGATAAATGAAGAAGGGAAGCAGATGGTCCCTTGCTTGTTCTCCAGCGCTTAGATCTTGTACCAGGGAAGGGAGAAAAAAAACTGCTTGCCCAATTTTTCCTATTTACGATGTGCAGGTCCCAAAAGAAAATGAGAAAAGAAATGAAAAGAAACACACATGAGCTTTCTTGGTTTTTTTGAGTCAATATTTGTACTCCAGTGTGTATAGACTACAAAAGGGAACAAAGTCTTTTGCCTCATAATAGGTCACTGACAGCAAATATGGCTATCTGTCAAATTTCCATGAGCTGTCTTTAGAATGACCTCCAGGCCATATGAAGACAACTGCCTCAAGACAAGACGTTCTGGTCCCTTAGTAGCTTACATCTTAGTCATTTCTACAAACAGAGTTTGACAGAGAAAAATTAGTATCCATGTCAGTAGAACACACTGAATCGCTGATTGCTTTTTTTCCCCTTTTTTTTTACATTTGGGAAATCCTATTAAACAGAAAAACATAGCCCTTATTCAATTATAATATTTTTGGTCTGACCTTTGTGCATGTTTTCTCCACTGGAATCAGATTTTATTCCACCCAGGGCAATAAATCTCTATTATCAAAAAAAACCATAGCCCATTATTCTTGACGTATCTGGCAGCATAAACTTCACAGGCTCAGTATGACTAGATAAGTTCTGAATTCAGTGGGGGTTAATCAGAATAACAGACTAACAGACTTGGAAGGGATCTTGGAGGTCATCTACTCCAACCCCCTGCTCAGGAGGAAACCCTATACCATTTCAGACAAATGGCTGTCCAGTCTCTTCTTAAAAACATCCAGCGTTGGAGCATTCACCTCTTCTGGAGGCAGGTTGTTCCACTGGTTAATTGTTCTAACTGTCAGGAAATTTCTCCTTGGTTCTAGGTTGCTTCTCTCCTTGATTAGTTCCCATGCATTGCTTCTTGTTCTGCCCTAAAAGCTTGCCATGGTTCAAATTCAACACTGTGCCTCCAGCACAGTAGAGCAATCCCAGTGTTAATCTGTAATGAAAGATATGCAAATAATAAAACAGCAAGTAGCATTTCCCTATTAGATCAATCCACAGAGTATTACAGTTCAGAATATTATCTACTATTTTGTGGTTCACTTTCTCAGAAATAAAAGCAAATGAAAGCATGGATACAGACAATTAAAATGAACTAAGACAGGGATGTCCAACTCGCAATGTCACGTGATGTGGCACCGCGTATCGTGACTTTGTTTCCATTGCTGGGAATGGGGTGGGCGTGGTTGTGCTATGATGTATCTGGCCCTCGGGCCGGCAGATTGACACCCCTGAACTAAGAGATGGAGCATTTTCCAAGCAAAGGGGGAAAAAAACAGATATTTGAACAGAACTAAATATTCCTTCCACATGTTTCAGATTTCAGTTCTGATTAGCTCTGTCCACATGGCCAATGGCTAGAAACTGTGGAACTTGTAGGCATTAACAATAGCAATAGCACTTAGACTTATATACCGCTTCACTGTGCTTTACAGAGTCAGCCTATTGCCCACAACAATCTGGGTCATCATTTTATTGACCTCAGAAGAATGGAAGGCTAAGTCAACCTTGCACTGGTCAGGATCTTTTCCCTACCCATATAAAAATCTAATAAAATTTCAAGCCTCTTGTTTGAACAGGGGGTTGGTCTAGAAGTCCTCAAAGGTGACTTCCAACCTCTGTTATTCTGTTAAAAGTGATCGAGCCTTCTTCTGAAAAAAAAGAATCGATCAGAGTATGCACCATATAATCTCCATGAAGTTCCTTCTCTTACGCAATATCAGTTGATGCAAATTAAGCCAACTTTTTCCCAGACAACACTGATACTTTGATAAGCACCTCCTTCCAATACGTACAAGTCTGTTCATCCCTTTGGATCCTATATGACTTCAGAAACAATTAAGAGAGACTGTCTCTTGTTATTCTTTAAGCTTGACTCAATAAAAGGCAGGAACAAGGGATCACTGATCACAGCATACCCATGCCGCTGGAATAGGAAATGCTGATAGCAAAAGTACGGTTCACTTGCTAAGGTATATTGAGGAAATAAGAAATGTTTCACCTGTCAGTTTCTGGAATCACTTGTTCTTTCATGAAGCTCTCTTTGTCTCTTCTTCATCCTGTTGTTCTTCCTTGCTTTTATTTTCCCTGATGAGGAGACATTTCCAAGGTCTTGTTACTAACGTCAAAATAATTCAGTGGAAAACCTGTGCAGTACCATGCCAAGCAGGCAGTCCTGATGAATTTATTATTGGGGTAATTGATAGAAGTCCTTCAATCTCCCAGTGGTAGGGTGAGATTAGAAACACAGCATATCAGCCATGGAAAAGGAAGAGCATCATTTCGACTTTCTTCCAATAAGCTTACCTTTGTAATGTCTAATAATTTCACATGAGTGGGCAATCCCAAAGTGTACAGATGGGTTGCTTGAAATGTTCCAACAATAACACAAGGTCTTTCATGCAGGTTTGGCTTTAATGTTTCCTGTCAGTCAGCTAATCCCATGAAGGTCCTTGGATTTGCAACTGTCAGGCTGCCAGAAACAGTCTGTTTCTTTGTTCTGCAGGGTTAATTTACCCTTAGCTAAATCCAATTCTTGTCCATTTTAACTGGAGCCAGGTTGAACTTTGAAATTCAAAGAATCCCACAGCATAGTGCTGTTCAGTCTCTCATCTAGATAGGTTCATTTATTATTTCCAAAACAAAACACATTTCCAGGAGGATAAAATGGTTTGATTTGGTTTGTTTGTTTGCCAATTCAAGGAAACCTGCTGCTAGGTGAATTGCTTTAAAAAAAACACCAGTTGATTTTATATAAAGACGGAAGGTTGTCAATATTTCAGTTCATTTATTCGTCAAAGGGGTAGGGAAGACTCTCAAGCAATTTGGTTGGATTATTTTTTTCAGGATCAATCCTACTTTAGCACTTAGAGAGAGAACAAGCTGAAAATTTGAAGTTTGCAAGCTAGAAAAGAAAATCAAACAGTGTTACATCACACCTTTAATATAAGATTTTTTTTTCCTGCTGAAATTCACTATTTTTGGAGTCTGACGGCTGGGCTACATTTTTAAGGGGTGGGTTGTGGTCTGCACTCCCCAAAGTACATAGGGCATGATTCTGAATCGGTTCCCCATATGTTCATGAATACATGCAAAAGTATATATTAAAAATACATACTTCATTGAAAACAAGGCATCGATTGAAATCAGATCTAGTATTTTTTTTACAGACATGGCTACAGGTTTTGACTATATGTCTATTTCATCTTCCTGGCTCTTGGTACTAACATGATTTTCCAAATTAATTTTAACTCCTGTACCTTCAAAATGGTTAAGGCTGAGATTTCCATCAACATTACCATAAAGTATAGTAGGCTCAGAAGAATATCTTCAAAGAGAAAGATGGACTCATAAATAAAGTGTTTTTTTTTTCTGCCCAGGAATCTGCTTTTTATATAAGGCATTTTCCCTTTGTCTGGAACTCTCCTGGACAGATGCGGAAAAAGTCAATTCGATCTCTCAGTTCTTTGAGAGGAAATTGGAGCATTTCTGCTGCATTCAGCTAAACAGTCAATTGCTGTAATTTTTAGCTTCCTCAAAAAGAAGATGTAACCGAGGACCAGACTAAATGCAATGGAAAATAGGAGGGTTTGTGAATTTAAGAAGCTACTTACAACTCTTTGTTGAAGTTATGACTGCTGATTCCCATGATCATGTGATTGCATTTTGGGAGCTTGGCAGCCAGCTGACATTTATGATCAGTTGCAGCATTCTGTGGTCACGTAATCATGATTTGCAGCTGGTTTTTGCCAGTTTCTGGTGGGTTTTTTGCCAGTTGTCGGTAGAATGGATTTGTTTAACAACTACACAGTTCACTTACGGATCATGGGATTCACTTCACTATCATGGTGGCCCCCTTAATGACTCACGGTGCCTCAACTTATGATCACAATGACTGAAATCCCAGGCTCTATTGTGGTTGTAAATCAAGGCCTACTTAATTTTTTTATTCACGTCCCCTGCCAAAAAAATGTCTCACCAATGCTTCACAGCTTAATTCTACTGCAGGATATTGAAAACTGCTCCCCTCAGAATGGATACTTTAGATAATCAAAACTTTCCAGCCCAACAATCAACAAATAATATTATCAGTCTGGCAGATTTCAGGCGCTAACTTCTCACCCCATCTTACCAATTGAAATGCCATCCTTGGGTTGAGAAGAATACAGCAAGCTTTGTTTCAGTGTGGGAAGATAAGATGGGACTCTAAAAGAGGCAATTAGGTGCCAATATCATATTTCCAAAGGCAATTGTGGTGTTTCCTGTAAGCTGCAATGTGAAGAAGACTTTTGTGGATTAAGGAATATTTTCCGCTTCAGAAAAACTAGGAGAAGATTAAAGAAAGGTGAAGGGACTTAGAAAGTATGGAATAGGATTAAAGCCCAGATTTATTAAGTATCTCAACCTGGTGTAATAGGTTTGAAAAACCATCATCATTATCATGCCTTACCTGAAAGGTATAAAAATCAGAATCAGTTAAAAAAAAGACATTTATACAGAAGCGAATCACAGTGAACTACTCTCCCCTCAACTTTCTAGTCTCTTTGGTCAATTTGTTGAGAAACTTATTTGATATTGTTTCTTATTTATTTTCAGTACAAGACACATATATCTACTCTCCTCAGTCCATTCCCGCAGTAATTAACCCAGAGAGACACTGTTTAATGGGAAACTGAACCGCTCCAAAATTAATCAGGCTAATTAGTGCTAAACAATTGAATACTGTTGCATATTTGTGTCAAAGGCTGCCCAGAGGAAGCCTTCAGATCACCGTTCCGATTTTGCCCGGGGCCTCAGGCAAAATGCACAATGAAATGAATACAGATCAAATGTGCTCAAATGAGGCAGAACCTGGAGTGGCTTCAGGGATGTGAAGATTTATCAGGAATAAGTTCTATCACCGGCGTGGTCCATTTTGAAATCTGCATGGTGTCAGTTTGTCACAGTGCACAAACAGAGTCCAGGTTGCCTTGCATACCTTTGCTGTGCCACAGAGAAGAGGGAGTCAAGCTATTCTCCAAAGCACCTGAAGGCAGGACAAGAATCAACGGATGGAAACTAATCAAGGAGAGAAGCAATCTAGAACTAAGGAGAAACTTCCTGACAGCTAGAACAATTAACCAGTGGAACAACCTGCCTCCAGAAGCGGTGAATGCTCCAACACTGGATGTTTTTAAGAAGAGACTGGACAGCCATTTGTCTGAAATGGTATAGGGTTTTCTGCCTCAGCAGGGGGTTGGACCAGATGACCTCCAAGGTTCCTTCCAACTTTACTATTATTAGTAGTATTACAAGGAACCTCTGCAGCAGTGATGGTAACAACCATCCTAGCCAGTATAATTTCCCAAAGGACCCAGTTTAGAGATTCACATGGCCTGAGTTTACCACATCCTAGGTCAGGGGTAGGCAACCTTAACTCTTTTATGACTCGTGGACTTCAACTCCCAGAATTCCTGAGCCAACATGGCTCAGTATGGAATCCTCTCCATTTCTCCTCAGCATGGCTGGCTCAGGAATTCTGGGAGTTGAAGTCCACGAGTCATAAAAGAGCCAAGGTTGCCTATCCCTGTCCTAAGTTCTTGTGAAGAACTCAATGCGTATGAACACCAGCTAAAAACTGGCAGCTGTGATTTTTACACTGTTGTGAATTTCTATGGAGATTCTCGGTCATCCAAGTCATGGTTGAACCAAAGGTGCTTTTTCAAAAGGCAACTGGAGTTTCTTTGTTTTTCCTGGAAGATGTTTTGCTTCTCATCCAAGAAGCTTCTTCAGTTCTGACCGAATGGTAGAGAATGGATGCATTCTTCAGTTCTGACTGAACGATGGAGGCACAGATAAACCTCCAAGTGACCTTAGCGATTCTCAGAGAGAGTGCTAATGAACAGATGATTGCCAGGAATATAAATCCTTCCATTCTCCACCATTCAGTCAGAACTGAAGAAACCTCTTGGATGAGAAGTGACACATCTTCAAGGAAAAACAAAAGAAACTCCAGTTGCCTTTTTAAAAAGCACCTTTGGGATTGTTGTGAATCATAATAATGAACAGCGTACTACAAGTTATTCCATTTTACTGAAGGTGAGCATTTCACAGCTCACCATACAAAGCGGAGTTAATGGTCCATGAGCTCCTACAATGGTTTTGAAGTTTTTGATTTGCAAGAATAATCCCAGCATTGATTCAGATCCTGCTCTCCCGCAGAACTGAGTGCATATTACATGATGTATAGTAAGAATTACATATGGCATAACTGCATATAAAGGACTGGAGGCAACAGACCATTAACATGGCTAATTTTTCTTTATGCTTCTAAGTAGAGTAAGTAAATAAATGTTCTCAACTCTTATCTGGAGGAGAGCTGCAAATCAATGCCTTTTTTCCCCCTGAATCTGTGCATTCTTGGATGCTGCATAATTGGATAATTAGCTTTTGTGATAAACTGCTTTTGCAGTTTTTTGTTTCTGAGCATATCTTTGGCAAGTATTGCTAGATGGTTAATAGTAAAAAAAAGGCATGGCTGACTGGTCAACAAGACTATAGAGTGAAGAGAATTAAGCACAGATTTATTTATTTTTTAAGCTTGAAGTTAACGGAAGTAGATTTATTTATTCATTTGCTCAATCATCCATTTGATTCCCCTTAGTAAGAAATTAAAAGAGTTTGGGGCTTTGTTTATGCATTGCCCTGTCAGATTTCCTTCCTATAAAGCTTGATACAACCTGTGTGTTTTGTATTATAGTTCTGTTTAGCACTGATAGCAGATGTAACCAACTGGAGATCACTAAGGGAGATCATAAATGAGATTTATATGAAATCACTAACGTAGGAATGAAAGAGACATTCCTATTCTTTCCATGCTGGAATTCCAACCCCCCCCCCAATGAAATTAATTGGCAGAAAGATCAGGATTGAGGCTAAGAATAGCGTGCTCATCCATTGGTTGTTTGGACCCATAAATCCCCCACCCCAATATAGAAGGCTGTTCTATCGGGACACAAATGTGTGTAAAACTTGTTCATTTGTTTCATCTGGCCTCTCATATCTGAGCAGTGTACAAGAATTAAAACCAAGTAATAAAATTAAACCAGCAATCCAGATCAGAAATGTCTGCAATCAAAAAATAATAATTTCCAACTTAAAACAGAAAAAAAAACAGCAATAAAACCAGTCAAACAGCAAGGCTTGGTTAACCTCCTGGCTCAAGTGCCTGGAAGAACAGCCTTAAGTACCTTGAGAAAGGCTAGCTAGCATATTCAGGGATATCTAGATCTCCAGGGAGATGTCATTGTACAGGAACAGGTCCTGCCACAGAAAAGACATAACATCTGAGTCCAGCAAATAATAATATTAATATTATTGATAATGATGACGTTATTATTTTTGTTGTTGCTGTTGTTGTTGTTATTGATGGTGATGATGATGATGATGATGATGATGACGACAACAACTTTATTGTCACTTTGAATGTACACCAATCGGCATACATCAAAATGAAATTTTGTTGCATACAGCTCTCAAAGGATCATCACCTCCGATATAGACTCCTTGTTTGTGGCCAGCTCAAGTTTCAGAACCTCCATTTTAGTCTCTAGGGAACGAACGATGGCAAACAAGACAGATGGAAAAGGTGCAAAAAAGGGCAACAAGAATGATCAAGGAAATGGAGCGCCTCCCTTATGAAACCAGATTGCAACGCCTTGGTCTCTTCAGCCTTGAAAGACGGCGTTTAAGGGGTGACTTGATCGAAGTGTATAAAATCATGCATGGGATAGAAAAGGTGGATAGAGAAAAATTCTTTTCTCTATCACACAATACTAGGACAAGGGGGCACTCCCTAAAGCTCATAGGTAAGAAAGTGAGGACAAATAAAGGGAAATATTTCTTCACCCAGAGGGTCGTTGGTTTATGGAATTCACTTCCAGAAGAGGTCATGACAGCTGTCAGCCTTGATAGCTTCAAGACAGGGTCAGACAGATTCATGGATGCCAAGTGTATCGGTGGTTATTAAAACGGATGTCCATGTGCTGCCTCTATGTTGGTTGAGGCAGGCAGGATTCCCTTGAGTACCATTTGTTGGGGGTCAAGGGAAAGGGAGGGTTTTGCCTTCTCTTTCTGCTCAAGATCCCCATGTACAATTGGTGGGCCACTGTGTGACACAGAATGCTGGACTCGATGGGCTTTGGCCTGATTCAGCATGGCTCTTCTGATGTTCTTATGTTCTAGATTGGAAACGGAGCTCCATGTGGATTAGCCCTCAAATTAGCTTGTATTCCTGCATGGCAACCTTGCCTCCTTTTTCTTTTTTCTGATCCTGTCTCTTCCACCTTTTCCTTAAATGGGCCTCGTTCCTTTTCACTCCTAGACATTACTTAAAGGAACATGTGAGTTCTAGTGGAAGGAAGTGGATTTTCCTACAGGAAGACAATTGACTCCTTTGAATTGTGGTGCTGGAGAAGCTCCTGCGTATTCCTTGGACAGCCAAGATGACTAACAAGCAAATATTGGAATGTATAACACCAGACATGTCACTAGAAGGCAAAATCATGAAATTGTGTCTCAGTTTGGCCATGTCATGCAGAGAAATTCACTGGAGAAAGCAATTATGGTTAGAAGAGTTAGCGGTAAAAGGAAACTAGGCCGCCAAAGAACATGGTGGATGGACACCATTAAAGCTGACACCAGCCAGAGCATAGAAGAACTCAGAGAAAAAGATCAGAAGATGTGGAGAGACCTGGCCCATAGAATGACCAGGATAACTGATAACATCATCATCACCATCATCAGTTCCAGTGAGACAAGCAGAATGGGAGACAGGTGGTCTGCAAAGAGTCTGGTACTATGCCATGTTGGACTTTCATTGAGGATAATCAGCCCCTTGGATTGTACCAGAAAGCCTACTGAGATCCATCACAGCTTATGAGTAGCAGCATTATATGAGCATATGTATCGAGAAAGGCTGAAAGCTGCCCATCCTATTGAACTGTGGGCCAAATACAGCTTCTGAAAGCTTTTCAAGGGCAGCCCCATGTGGAGTGTTAGATTGTGCCCAGCAGAACACAATTCTAATCTCACAATGCACGGGCGTCTTCATTGGCAAATCGTCAAGGCCCTGAGCTTTCTCCAGTTTAATGAGAAGTGTCCCTGTACAAGCCACTGAGCATTTGTGTTTACTCTGTCCAGCGCTTCAGCTGCCCTCCTCAGTATATCACTTGCATCATTTCCTTGGAGGGTTGTTTTATATCTTATTAGAAATGACAGCTCTATTATTAACAAGGTAGAAGTGGGAGAGGGGAACAGGCACATAGACTGTTTCCCTGGGAGGGGGGAAATACACGGAAGGAATAGTTTTAAGTAGCCAGCTTTGAAGGATCTGAAGGGCTCAGCTGAGAATTCATCAGAAACGGTTGTGTCTGTAAAACACATGGTGCCACATGAATCGTTCATTAAAACTGACAAAGTAGTAAAATCACCACCAATTATTTTGTCACCGCATCAATTCCACTTAAAGCTAGAAAAATCAGCAGGAGCAAACATAGCCTCTTGGACAATGGACACTGTGAATGGCATCCTTTTTTTTCCCCCAAAGGGATAAAGATTAGCTGCTAGTAGCTGCTGTGATTTCATGCCTCCATTTTGTAGACAGGTGAATTCTCCAAAGAGGTCAAAAAAGTCAAGATGGTAGCCACAATGGCCCATTCAAAGCCCCACCCCTTTCATTCAGGTGCCCAACCATGGCTCCCTTCTTGATTTTTTTCCTTTTGAGCTGCACCTTCTAGAAAGAATTCATGGATTACACTCTATATTAAAGGGCTGTAGGAAGTCAGCCCCCCAGAGAAGGAAATATTAAAAGGGCAGAAAAATATATTTCCTCAAAGGATCTTAAAGAGGCAGAAAAGCATGCCCAGTTTTTCTTAATAGCCCCAAGTCTCTCTCCCCCAAGCAGAAACCAGCTCTGTAGAAATGCAGATGTAATAATCCATTCAGGAAGGTTGGGGCCCTGCAGCTAGAAGATTAAGAAGACAAAAACACCTAAAATCTACATACCCCACCCAAAGTCTAAGATAGGACATAATAGGATTAACTCACAGATGCCAAAGGGCACACCCAGACTCAGGTCAGAATACACGACACAGGAAATACAAAGCCTCCAACAGGAACAGGAAACAACTCCAAACAAAAGGCTCCAGAGGGTATAAAAACCCACTCCCTACATGTGCTCTTTCTCTTTTCTTCCAGAGCCATCTTCCTGTCTGGCTCTCCTCTTCAATAAGCTGCAACCTTCTTTCTAAAGCAGTCACCATGTTGTTTATTCCCGGCTTAGACTGAACCATGATGAAGACTTTTCTTTCAACAGGGCTTAGTAAAAATAATAATAATTAAAGAATACAGGAACATCATAGAGACGCCATAGAAGTGTAATCTGACCTGAGGCTCCAAGGGAAAGGAGCCAGATAATCTGCTTAACCCAAGATTCTCTGCAACTGCTCTTTGACCAACTTCTCAACAACTTTGCTGAGAAAGAGAAGTGAAGGGAAGGGAAGGGAAGGGAAGGGAAGAGAAGAGAAGAGAAGAGAAGAGAAGAGAAGAGAAGAGAAGAGAAGAGAAGAGAAGAGAAGAGAAGAGAAGAGAAGAGAAGAGAAGAGAAGAGAAGAGAAGAGAAGAGAAGAGAAGAGAAGAGAAGAGAAGAGAAGAGAAGAGAAGAGAGCAATTATTGGAATTATTGGATCTCAAGAACTATAGATCTTCCTAAAGATGTCTTGGGATCACCACCTTTTTCAGCTCAGATGACACCACCTCCTCACACAAATAAACATTCACTATTGCATGGACCCCACCACACCAAACCACCTGAAAAGTGTTTAATGTATAATCTTTCCTTTCTATATCTCAAAGCTGCTTTTCCAAAAGGGAACTGGGTTATGCTCTTTTCTCTCTCTCTTTTGAGAAAGAAGAAGATGTTTTGCTTCTCATGCAAGAAGCTTCATCAGTTCTGGATGGATGGTGTGGGGAAAGGTTGGAAGGATTAGTTCTGACAGGATGTTGGAGGGGGAAAGGCGGAAGGATCATATTGCTTTGCAGTCATCTGATCATTAACACACTCTCTGAGAACCACTGAGGCCACTTGGGGATTTATCTGTGCCCGCTGGATCACTTAAATCAGAGCACAGATAGTTGTGGGATCTTCTTCGAACTGCTGAAAGGTCTGCATTGTAGACAGGAGATAGGCAGTGTTGTATTCCTCCACCCCCCCCCCCGTCCTGTTGAGGGATGGCTGTTCAATTCTAATAAAAATGGCCTCTTTTACTAAGGTGACCAACTTTTTTACAATGAAAAGGAGGACACAAATAAATCGAAGAAAAAAATATTGTAAATAAAAGAAACATTTTATTCATTGCAACAATAATACAGATAACTTGCATGTGCAAAGTTTGCCAGCCAGGTGTTTTGGCGTGCTCAGCAGCAATTCCTACTGGCTTTCGAAAGCCAATAGTGGGAGTAGCACAGCTCATGAAAAAGTTGAAAAAAACCCCATCAAAAAAAGGTGCCGGAACGCCATTCTGAGCATTCTATAAGGGAAAAAAAGCCCTGCAAATTAGTCTTCAAATATCAAAAAGGAGGACATGTAGGAGGACACTTTTCAAGGGAGGACAGAACTTACAAAAGGAGGACTGTCCTCCCTAAAGGAGGACGGTTGGTCACCTTACTTTTACCCCCTCTTCCACCTGGTCCTCTTTATCCAGAATGTGGACCTTACTTTTTGCCACTGCATCTCACTCCCGTCTGCAATGAGGGTCAAATGGAGAAAGACGTTCTATCCAAATAATTATTTTTTCCTCTCTCAGCCTGGAAAAATGATGGGGAATAACATACCTTTTAATTCTGATTCCACACAAGTCATGCCCGGTTGATGCAATTTCCAGGAATTGATTTGTTTTTCGACAGTATGTTAAAATCAAAATTTTAATAAAGAAAACCAGTAATTGTGTGCCTATAATTTTCTTGATTGAAGGACCCAGCTTGCATCTATCTAAATTACAGTGTGCAGAGACATTATTCTGAGTCTCTCCTCTCCTTTTCTTTTTAAATATCCAGCCACATGACATTCATCTCAGCAGAAGAAAATCCATCTATTTGAAACCTATTTTGTTTTCCCTTCTAACATCTCCTTCATCTTTTAAAATGTAAAATCTGATTGAAACAGGGCCTTAACCAGTAGGAAAGTGAATATTCGCTCACTCACCCACATTATTTTTTTAAAAAAATAATAATAAAATATAAGCCTTTTACTTAAGCTTGTTAATTTAACCCTATATGAGCATAACAAATAATAATAATAATAAAGTTGGAAGGGACCTTGGAGGTCATCTAGTCCAACCCCCTGCTCAGGCAGGAAATCCTATACCATTTCAGACAAATAGCTGTCCAGTCTCTTCTTTAAAACTTCCAGTGTTGGAGCATTCACAGCTTTTGGAGGCAGATTGTTCCGCTGGTTAATTGTTCTAGCTGTCAGGAAGTTTCTCCTTAGTTCTAGATTGCTTCTCTCCTTGATTACTTTCCATCCATTGCTTCTTGTCCTGCCTTCAGGAACTTTGGAGAATAGCTTGACTCCCTCTTCTTTGAGGTATTGGAAGTCTATCATGTCACCCCTCATCCTTCTCTTCATTTAATTAGACATATCCAATTCCAGCAACCGTTCCTTATATATTTTAGCCTCCAGTCCCCTAATCATCTTTATTGCTCTTCTCTGTACTCTTTTTCTGTTGTCCTATTGCAGCAATACATTAAAAATTTACAAGAACCAGGGAAGCATCCCTAAATTATATGAATCCATATGCATGATATGGATGCCTATCATAACTCCCAGAATTCTCCCAGAAGTCAAGTTTGAAAAACACTTCTCTAGTTTGATACAGTGTCAACCCTGTGTGATATTTTTATTTATATAGACCACCAGGAGATAGTACATGATCCCACAGAAAAGATCCCTGGCTACATCCATCCATATAGGATGCCACTTACAACTGACTGTAAGCACTTTCTGTAGAAAGATGAATAGGCAGAGCTGAAGAGGTGGTATTAAGTGAGTCATCAGCCTAGAATCTTTACATTCTCACAAATGATCCACGTCCAACTCCTCTTCGGTTCTGTTGACCCTTATCTACTGCCAATTTAGCATTGAACTTTAGTTGACTAGATTCTTGTGTATGGGCTCAAGCAATACATTTTCTGAAATCTTCCAAACTAGAACATAGAATGTGATTCTGATCCTTTGCACCACCATTCCATGTAGTTCAGGGGTCTTCAAACTTGGCCCTTTTATGACTTGTGGACTTCAACTCCCAGAATTACTCAACCAGCATGCCTCAGTCCACAAGTCATAAAAGGGCCAAGTTTGAAGACCCCTGATGTAGATGATTCCAAGGCTACATGCAAACTTAAATTAGAAGAAAAGAAGTAGATTTTATCGCAGATAAAATCTTTATGTCCCTTTTGTCCAAGAAAGGAGACTCATAGACTTCCCAACACAGAAGTCACATTGAGTCTTGTCCAACCAAGGACAACATTGATTTGCCAAGGATGTTGTTCAGAAATGGTTGTCAGCCTGGAGCCCATGTTCAAATTTCCATGGCTTCTGCATTTGAGTAGGATTTTATGAACTATACTTCTACGTGTTGCTCTTCTCATATAATTACTATTTACAAACCATTATTACCTGCCTTACACATGTTGATTCCGTAACAATCAGTCACTGATTGTGCCTGAATAGTCCACCCTCAACTCAGTTTGAAATTTAGCATTTTTCACCTCCCAGGGATAGGATTTAAATTGACTTCTAGGTGAACTGTTAATCCTAAACAATCAAAATCATTATCTCATTTAGCACACTGTGACAGCCTGGTAACAATCCCAACTATTGACCTTTCTATCCTGTATTTTTCATTTTTACAGAAATGTTCCTAATTTAATCCTACTTGTTCCAGTCAAAACAATAAGCAAAGCAAATATACATTTTCCAATGCAAAACATAAAATTAGCCTTTAAGCTGGGGTCTTCCTTTGCCATTTAACAGATACTGACCAGTTTGACAAACTCAAGACTCATCCTTTTTGACCCCCATCCCTCATTTCCTCTCTCTAAAGACACACAGCTCTTCCCTACCCAATCTGCTCATTTGAACATGCTCGTTAAGTTGACATCTGTAGCTTGTTAACAGGACTTCTGTGAAAAATAGTTTATGTACTTCTTTATTCTGTGAACAAGGAAAAAGTTGAATTGTTCCAATCTCGCCTTTGCAGCTGGTTCTGGCATGCAAGCACCTTGGCAGGCAGTGCAAAGCACACGCATCGTTGTAGGCTGCTAAAGTCACTCCATGGCACATTGAGCACAACAACTGAAGAACAGAATAGCTGGCTATGCAGCGTGACCATCCTTGTGCTTTAATATAAATAGCTTTGGTTGATTGATTTCTATAGCTTCTCAACATCTCTCAGCATCCCAACAAGCGCCTTTGGATAATGTGCATCATAAAGCCTTAAAACAGTTAGGACAATTGACATAAATATACATGGCATCAAGTAAGACTGTAACTGTGGATGTTAATGTGTTAATACAGCCATGAAATGGGGTCCTTAACACACTCAGGGCCCCAGGCCCAGACACACAACCAAAAGTCTTCACAGCCTTATAAAAGCCAACAGGGTTGGGGTCATCCTGATATCTGAATAGAGAATATGCCAGAGGGCAGGGACTATGGTAAACAAGGCACATCTTCTGGTTCCCACCAGCTGACATTCCTTGGGTGATGGGATCCACAGCATGACTAACCTGCCAATGGGATGAGTAGAAGCAATTTGGGAGAAGATGATCCCCCTGAGATTCCTAATGCAATGTATCTCAGCCCACAAATGTACAAGGGACATAGTAAGCATCTCAGAAAGGACTCCCTCTAGTTTTCTGGGAAGTAAAATTAAAGGAGCAAATACTTCAGCAACAGGAATAGCACCTACTGCTTCATAATGCTTTACAGTCCTCTGTGTGGTTTACAGAGTCATCATATTGCCCCCAAGTCCTCCTTTTATGGACCTAAGAAGGATGGAAGTCTGAGTCAACCTTGAGCCGATCAGGATTGAACTGCTGGCAGTTGGCAGAAGTAGCCTGCAATACTGCATTTTCACTACCGTGCCACCACTTTCCTCCTTTTCATCCTTTATAATAATCAAAATACTTTCAGACTTGCAAAATTCTGTTACTATAACCTTACAATAAAGATAGGGCTAGTATTCATGGTTTGTGCTTCTTTGCTACCGGTAGACTGACTAACAGATTTCCACCTTCCTCTTTCTGAAGCTTACTAATTACCATCAAATCCCTGTCTTGGTCTTTTTCAAGACAAAGACACCCCTCTTGAGATGGCACAACATTATAACACCCTTCAGCAACTATGCCACAGGGACCAATTAGGCAAATGACGGGTTATTGGCCAGTTAGATTGAACCAGTGAGGATGAAGGAGGCCAAGGACTGTGGGGCCACTTATGGCAGAGTGATGTGCAACAGCAGATTTGGCCACTAAGGGAACAAAACCAAGTGCCAGCCATCACTGATGCAGAATAAATGTTTGGCAAGGTGAACGTTTGAGAGGTAATTAGTACAGTCCCATCAGCTATTCTAATTTCAAAGTGATCATCAAACTTGCTGAACAGCTGAGAAAGATGTTCTGCTTTGACCAGCCTAAATGGCAGACATAATTTATTCGTTAGAAAAATCTGACAATTAAAAAAAAAATCCTTTAGCCAGGGATCTCTTTAGGCAGCTTTTCAAAACCCAAATGCTAGAAAGGCTTTTTCTGATTGATTGCCAGTTGTATCTGAAATCCCAAAAAAACAGAAATATCAAGAGTTCAAAGTTTGCCTCTCCCAGGACAGCCGGAATAAGCAGACAAACAAATTAATTGTTTTAAATGTTTTACAAATCTCTCTGAGCAAATTACATCAACAACGTAAACATCACCCTTCCTCCCTCTGTACATTGTGCAAGCAATTAATTTAATTGGTCATAGCTGGTCTCCTAGCTTCTGATACGAACAAGCGTTATTCATTTCAAAGGTCGAGTGTAGCCATGCGGTATATTAGCCATAATTCTCAGATGTATTATTTAGTTATTTACATGCTAAGTTGATGCATTCTGAGATTTTTTTTCACGATAGCTCATTGCTATTCATAACCATAATTAGGGGTACAAAGTAGAAGGCATTGTGCTCTGATATATACAACTCCTGGGAAGGGGGACAACTGTTCTTTGGATAGACCATCAAGATCAGGGGTAGACAACCTTGGCTCTTTTATGAGTCGTGGACTTCAACTCCCAGAATTCCTGAGCCAGCCATGCTGAGGGGAAAGGGAGAGGTTTCCAAGCTGAGCCATGCTGGCTCAGGAATTCTGGGAGTTGAAGTCCACCAGTCATAAAAGAGCCAAGGTTGCTTACCCCTGATCAAGATCAACCACAACCTATCGATTATTGTTCTATGTTCTAAGTTCTTTCTATGTTCAGATATGCTTTTGACAGCCTTTAAAGCTAAACTGATGACAATGAAGTTGACAAATGTCACTGGAATATTCTGCATTTTGCACCTTGAACCTCTATTCTGTTTATCCTCTTATAGTTTGGACTGGGGAGGCAGCAAGGTGATCCAGCAAGGAACTGGACTTGGAAGAGCTCTAGACAGACCGATGAAAGATTCCAATATGGATAGGAAGATGTAAGTGATGACTAGGCTGAGCAGAGGAAGGGTCAAATTCATCCTATTATGTCAGAGACACCGTTTAAGGGCACTTCTGGACTGAAGGATTATTATTTATTTATTTATTTATTATTTATTTATTAATTAATCAAATTTCTATACCGCCCCTCTCCCGAAGGACTCGGGGCGGTGTACAGCCTAAAATTTAAAAAACATATAAATATACAAAATTTAAAATAATTAAAAATGAATTAAATAATTTGGCCGAAATCCCCATTTAAAACCCAAAACATACAAAGCTTAAGATCTTAAAAAATACTCAGTCCCCCTAAAACATTTTGACCCTATTGGAACCGAAGCTTCTATGCCAGGCCGGCCTGTCGAAAAAGGAACATTTTTAGTTCCCGACGGAAGGTGCGTAAATCTGTCATTGTACGGAGTTCCGTGGGGAGCTCGTTCCATAACGTGGGAGCTCCCACAGAGAAGGCTCTCCCCCTGGGGGTCGCCAGCCGGCACTGTCTGGCCGACGGCTCCCTGAGGAGGCCCTCTCTGTGGGAGCGTACCGGACGGCGGGAGGTATTTGCTGGCAGTAGACGGTCCTGTAAGTATTATTTGGTGACATCACCATTGCCTGTGAGGGCTCCTTTTGGATCCCCATCAAGGAGGTGGAGTGAATGATGGGAGCTCAGCCTGCTCCAGCAGCCCTTGGGTCTTGAACATGGGTTTGCTAACCTCCAACCCAATACCCTAACTACGTGAGCCATCACTCTCCTTAGGAGTCAAATGAATCCTCAGTTTGCAATCTATACTCTTTGTAAGACACCTAGGTCCAGTCCGCCCTCGAAGTCCACTGACTCTTATCTGGCACCAATTTGTCTTGACCATTAGTAGTTCAGATTGTTGTATATTTTGTTGTTAGTTGCGAAGTCATGTCTGACCCATCGCGACCCCATAGACAACGTTCCTCCAGGCCTTCCTGCCCTCTACCATCTCCTGGAGTCCATTTAAGCTCGTGCCTACTGCTTCTGTGACTCCATCCAGCCACCTCATTCTCTGCCGTCCCCTTCTTCTCTTGCCCTCCATCTTTCCCAGCATTGGGCTCTTCTCTAGTGAGTCCTTCCTTGTCATTAGGTGGCCAAAGTACTTGAGTTTCAACTTGAGGATCTGGCCTTCTAAAGAGCAGTCGGGGTTGATCTCCTCTAGGACTGACCGGTTTGATCGCCTTGCAGTCCAGGGAACTCGCAGGAGTTTTCTCCAGCACCAGAGTTCATAGGTAGCATGAAATAAACTTGTAGTGCTTTTGAACTCTATCTTGGTACCTGCATGAAATGTCTGCAAGAAGAAAAAAACAAGTTCAGAGAGCAACAAAGACCCAAAGTTGGGTAGTTGGTGGCCAACAGCATGCGCTACAAGTTCCTCACTCCAGCTCTGGAAAGGAAATCCATTGTGTTGCTGGATGATCTCTGCCTTGTCGTCTTTGCAAGCAACAAATCCTCTCAGCTTGCTCCAGCCCACATGCTACAACACGGTGCAAGATGCACCTTCTTTAACCGGTTCTCGCAGCTTTTCTCTCTCCAAGGCAATGTTCTTCTGGTGTTACTGCTGCTTACCATTCGGGTCAAGCTCTGCTCCTTCTGTGCCATAAGTATGCCTCTCACTAACTCCATGTGAATAATCACATCATTAGTCAGTCATCACTGATGGATGCTGTGCTGTCACAAGGTGTCAAATTTTATTGCCAAGTAGAAATTGCCAGATGGTCCTTATTTTTATGGGAATGTTCTTTGCCGCAGAACAGCCCTCACTCCATTGAAGGCACATGGTGAATCCATTTTGGGCTTCTTGGTGGTTGAGATGATTAGAAGGCCACGTTCCCATCTGTCCAGTGTTGGGGGGAAGGGTCACCTTCTAAGCCTTGATCTATATATTGTCCTGGTAGGAAGTAAAAGAATCTGTGTAAGGCTGGTGGATGAGTTCTTTTTCCTTTGTGTTTGCTTTTTGTTTTAATGTTTCTTATGAGTTGCCCTTGTCTAGTGAGCCTCATACTGGAGGTAGCTGATAGATTTAACTATAGGTCCCACCTCCTTTTCGTATTCGCTTATTTCTGTTTTTAGTTTATACGGTTTTTAGATTTTTATCATTGTAAGCCGCTCAGAGGTACCCTGAAGTAAGACGGGTGGCCAATACATTTTATAAACAAACAAATACATAAATAATAAAAAGTGTTTTCAGCTAGTTCGCTGTGCTGTGTTGAAAGAGGCATCCTTGTCAGTGATTTTGTCTTCATACTCCCATTCCAGTTTCAAAGAGAGGCTGGAAAAATAATATCCTGATGGAAAGGAACACATTTAGCTAAAGATTCGGTTATTTTTAACAGGAATGCTTCTTTCCTCCTGTGGATTTTGTGGCCGGCCTGTCACAGCCTCTTTTGAAAGGATTGGCTAAATTAGACTTCAGTTTTGCAAGGTCGCCATAAATATCACCTTTGGCTAGAACTGTATTTAACAATTAGTCCCTTATTGTAAAATCCAGGGGATGTGTCATTACATATTGGTCAAAATAGGTTTGGGCCACTGAACCTCATTCTGGATAGAGCATTTCTCAGCTTTCTGCCAATTGTAATCAGGGGAAGTAAAATTACTCCTGCCATGATGTGGCCCACTTAAATCTTGTCGACCGCTGAGAAGTTTCAAAAGCTTTTCTGCAGCTCTCTCTGACTGCAAGCCAATCCAACGGAAAGACCAAGCCTATGGCAGTGACAAAGGTGGGTTTTTAAAACCTTTTCAACAGCTGGACGTGAAAGGAAAGAACGGAGGAGAGGGAAATTATGGATTGTCCCCCTCGTTCTGCTTTGCAACCCAGCAGGTAGACCTTCTTCTTTTTTAATGGCCTCTTTCTAAACCAGCCTTTAGTTGATGGTGTTCAGTGGTGGGAAGGCAAATTGAAGCTGCCTTAAGAAAGGTCTGTCCAGAATCTGCTTGAAAATATCGGTGAAATGGAGGGGCCCTCCACCTCTCTAAATATTCTGCTATAAGCCCTCCAGATGTGTAGAAACAGGGAGCAAAACCGTAAATGGGCAAGATTTTGGTTGACAAAATCTCCATGCTGATTTGATAGATCAGTAGTGGCAAACCTATGGCATGCATGCCAGAGGTGGCACTCGGAGCCCTCTCTGTAGGCACACATACTGTTGCCCCAGCCTCACCTCCCCCACAGCCCCCTCCTCACCAGCAGCCCCCCTGGAGGAGAGTCACCCCCGAGCATGGCCCATGCGAAGCAGTGCAACCAAGGACATGGCAACCAGGCAGCGTAGACAAGACTCTGCTCTCACGCCCCATCGTGCACTGTTGATGTTGTGAGAGGCGGGCAGAGGACGTGGCTGCCATGGCACTGCTGGGCTGACTGGGCAATCTGCGGCGGGCCCTGGAGGCGATGAGTGGCCCTGTAGGCAGGTGGGTCGGGGGATGAAGTGGGGGCAGAGCAGGGGGTAGAATGGGGGCAGGACCAGTTTTTGGGCACTCGGTCTCTAAAAGGTTCACCATCACCATGATAGACATTTCTCATCCGACGGTCAGAAAAAAAATGCTACTAGGACCTTTCTGCTTTTGGGCTATCTTTCCTCAACAGAATTGTCCTCCTCCAATAATTAAGTCAGGATCAATGTTGCAATATCTGAGGGGCTGCCACAAAGAAGAGGGAGTCAAGCTATTCTCCAAGGGCAGGACAAGAAGCAACGGGTGGAAACTAGGAGAGAAGCAACCTAGAACTAAGGAGAAATTTCCTGACAGTTAGAACAATAAATCAGTGGAACAACTTGCCTCCAGAAGCTGTGAATGTTCCAACACTGGAAGTTTTTAAGAAAAGACTGGACAGCCATTTGTCTGAAATGGTATAGGGTTTTCTGCCTGAGCAGGGGGGTTGGACTAGAAGACCTCCAAGGTCCCTTCCAATTCTATCATTGTTATTCTGTTCTTCTGATCTTTGTAGGTATAGATATATCTCAGCATGTAAATATCTGTTTGAAGTCCTTCATAGCTGCTCTGCTGAGCCCTACTCTGTGACATATTTCTTGTTTTTCAATGTTTTATTAATTTTTATTTTATTAATTTTAATTATTAAGGATTTCACAAATCCTTAATATTTTATCACCAACATATTATCTGGGTTCCAATATTTAGCTTACTAATACATGTTAAACTCCTTTCTCTCTACCTCATTTTTCTAGCCATTGATTAAAATGTATCCCATCTTCTAAAGTATTGTGAATCTTCTCTTTCATTTTCAGGGCCAATCTGTCCATTTCTGCATGGTCTAAAATTTTCTTAATTATCTCTGTGACATATTTCTTGATCACTTGTGTCATGGTTCCGACAGACAGAGACAAATAAAGCAGAACTCCGAGGCTTGGAAATTCCTCAAAGAACATGTTTATTAGCTACAAAGTATTGGCACGATCAAAAGTGAAACCAAGTCTGAAATTCCCACTAAATATTTCCCAGTTACAAAGTATAATGTCCCACCCACAAAACTATGCCATCACTAGGTTCCCCAATTCATTCATTTGGCAGGCTTTTTTATACAACGCCCAGTCCCTGATCGCGGGAGCAGTACATGACCTTGGTTCCCATGGGACAGAAGATTATTATGACTAGTGAAGTGCCAGGGCAAGGCCCCTTCCCTCTGTTTTTATGTGGCAACCTAGAATGAAGAGAAAGATGGATGCAGCCAAGTTCATTGTAGAGTTGACAGCTTGTTCTTTTACTGTTGATGGTTGATGTTAAAAGACAGACGATATCACCTCAATATCTTCATTGTCGGTTCTAAGGCTGCTTGTTGTCTCTGTTGTCATTAGTTTGCTCTTCTTTAGATTTAATTTTAGCCCCATTCTTTTCACTGCGCTTGACTTTTAATAAAAATCACTGGGTTTAATTTTTATTACTCAAGTTTGCAGATCTGTTGCATTTTCAGCTATCAGATTAATGTCATCAGCATAAGGCAGGTTATTGATGTTCATTTTTCCAATTTTAAAATCATACTCATCTTCTTCTAATTCAGCTTCTTTTACTGTCATATCAAATATATTATTTTTCTCCTGGTCCATTCAATTTCTATTCTGGCCATATCTGATCTGAGGAGTCTAGATACTAAAGTGTTAAAGTTCACCTCTCTGTTGTGCTATCCAGAATTAAATGAAGTTGTTTGTTGCTGGAAATATTAAAGCTCACTGAATTAAAGTTTATTTCTTTGGGGATAAAAGGGCTCCATTTCTGAACCAATAGTTTCAAATTTTAACAAAATCACTCAGAGTTATGGCATTAATGGTGCACCTTTGGTCATTCCAATTATAAATGTCAAATCATATTTAAAAAAGAGCAATATTTAAATGAGGCAATGCCAAAAGAGAACCCATGGGGGAAAAAATCTGCAAGGTCTTTCCTAGCTCCCTGCTTAAAATTCTGCAAAATGAATATCTAAGCATTTGCAGAATAATGAGGGATGAAATCATCACATTAAATATGAAATTGTTCCCATGTGCCTTAAAATATTGATTGCATGCATGTATCTAATCAATACATTAAGGTTTTGTACAACTGCAACAAGTCTGAGGGCCATTTACAGCATTCTGCATTTGTGATATTGTTTTTAATCCTTTGGGAAGATTTTGGCATAAATTGTATATTAACATATATTTGCATCTGCAGTTCCTAGCCAGGCAATTCTCTATAGGCCCCTAAGATAAGAATTTAAAAGAATATTTATGGTTTTCAGCCTCTGAAAGAAACATCACATCTTCGGAGTGACAAATCAGTGTATTAAATAAGGAACACTGATTATCCTTCTAGGGAAGGGAGGGAGGGAGGGAGCAAGGAAGGAAGGGAAGAAGGGAGGGAGGGAAAGAAAGAAGGAAAGAAGGAAGGAAAAGAAAAAGAAGAAAAGGAGGAAGAAGGGAAGAAGAGAGGGAAGGAGGGAGGAAGGAAGGAAGGAAAAAAAGGAAGAGGAAGAGGGAGAGAAGAGAGGGAGGGAGGAAGGAAGGAAGGAAAAAGTAGAGGAAGAGGGAAAGAAGAAGAGAGGGAGGGAGGGAGGGAGATAGGAAGGAAGGAAGGGGTAGAGGGATTGAGGGAAGGAAGGAAGGAAGGAAGGAAAAGAAGAAGAAAAGGAGGAAGGAGGAAAGAAGAGAGGGAAGAAGGGAGGGAGGAAGGAAGGGAAAAAAAGAGGAAGAGGGAGAGAAGGGAGGGAGGCAAAAAGGAAGAGGAAGAGGGAAAGAAGAAGAGAGGGAGGGAGGGAGGAAGGAAGGGGTAGAGGGATTGAGGGAAGGAAGGAAGGAAAGAAAGAAGGAAGGAAAGAAGGAAGGAAGGAAAAGAAGAAGAAGAAAAGGAGGAAGGAGGGAAGAATAGAGGGAAGGAGGGAGGGAGGAAGGAAGGAAGGAAGGAAAAAAGGAAGAGGAAAAGGGAGAGAAGAAGAGAAGGAGGGAGGGAGGAAGGAAAGAAGGAAGGAAGGAAGGAAGGAAGGAAGGAAGGAAGGAAGGAAGGAAGGAAGGAAGGAAGGAAGGAAGGAAGGAAGGAAGGAAGGTGGATGAATCATGGGGTATCATGTTTGGTTATTTCAAGCTCTCGTGCCAGGCAGAAAATATTATGTTCATGGGCCACCATGTAAATAGTTGACAAGAAAAGCATTTTACTCATTTATTATATTACCTACAATTCCTTCAAGAATTATGTTGCAATCCCTACACAATACTGGCTCTTCCTATCTGTGGAAAGATGGATGAAGGTTTGTACAAAAAGTGGGCACTCGTTTTTGTTAAGCAATCCGAACGCTGAATTCATACAGCCCTTTCATCTCCTTCTCCCGTATCGTCACCGGTTGGTTCAGTCCTTTCCTTTTGTAATAAAAAGGAACCCGACAACCACTATTAATCACCAAAAGATAGAGACAACCCTGAAACTGACAAATTAAAAAAATGGAAGCCTTTACATAGTCTTGTTGGTCGGGGAAAAAAAATTTCGGGCCACATGCCTTTGCAGGGATAGGATGGATAGCAGCATGGCCGAAATGCTCGTGACATTTCTATAAAACTATAAACGTGACAGGCAACAAAACAAAGCATTCCACTGAGGAAATTGATGAAAAAGGGAACTACGGCTCAAGAAAAATGAACAAAGGAAATCTTAAAATGAAAAGACTTAAGACACATCCGTCAGTTTGGCTTTACTTGCGGGTCTGCTGAACAACTGCTGGAGGCAACAGACTATAGTGATTACAAATCTGGAAAGCTTTTCATACCGGCTAGACAGATTGACCAAACAACCAGCTGACCAGCCTTGTCCCAGATAATGTGGCTTTCTATATTCAGGACCTTTTTAACACAAGACTAAATTCAGACCAGCAAGATCTTCATGAACCTGGTGTGCACCAAACTTTATTTCTATATTTTTATCCTGCCGTTATTATTTTTATAAAAGTGATGACTACAGCTAATATACCTCACTCCTCCTAATTTTCCCCATAACAACAGTTCTGTGAGGTGGGTTGGGCTGAGAGAGAGGGACTGGACCAAGGGTAGAACTGGAACTCACCGTCTCCTGGTGACTGGCCCGAAGTCACCAGCTGGCTTTTTTGCCTAAGGCGGGACTAGAACTCACCGTCTCCTGCTGATTGGCCCAAAGTCACCCAGCTGGCTTTTGTGCCTAAGGTGGCGCTAGAGTTCACCGTCTCCTGGTTTCTAGCCTTTGTATCTTAACCACTAGACTAAACTGACTTTAGAGGTACAACTCTTGATTGTGAAATTCAGTTTTAGATGAAGGCTAATAAATTATCCCAAATACAGATGTATGTTGCGCACCTTATGCAAGAAGATTTATAAACTGCCTTCTGAAATGATGTTAATGTTAATTTCCTCCCTGTCCCAAACTGCTGAATCAGATCTCTGTAGCTGACATTGTAAATTTGCCAGCACATCCTATGAGCAGAAGGACAGCCAGTTGCAAAACTGAGCACAGATTGAACTGTGGGGAGGGGAAACGCGTTTTCATAGTCAGAAAAGTCCCAGATGTTACTCTGTTCATCTTTTAAATGTACGAAGGGCCTTAAATAAGATGATGCGGCAGCTGCTTTTATCCTCATAAAAGTTTTATTGTTATAGAGAGTTCATCTTTGCAGCTACTTGTCAGCTCTTCCCATCCCAGTCGAAAAACCCATTCAACCAAGGATGCATTTTTGTCTGGCATTATTGCTTTGAAATTGTGCACAGTGGAAGTGAGAACAACGCATAAAATGTTAAAGCAGCGTCATTTGCAAAGCCTGCTCTTCTGCGCAGAGTCCACCAGCAGCTGTCAGGTTAGCATCTTTATAGTATTTCAAGAGGGTAGATTCATGGATTTTATTTTCAGCTTATTATTTAGCAAGCCTTACCTTTTGCATTCAGCATGCTAAGACAAAGAAAGCTGTCCTTTTAAATAGCTGACTTTGCAAACAGGAGACAAAAATAATACACATGGAAGTAGCATTTTCCTACTTCTACTTAATTTGCTGTTCAGAGGTGGTTGTTCTCTTTCTGTCTTTCTTTCTTTCTCCCTCTTTCTTTCTTTTGTTCTTCCTTCCTTCCTTCCTTCCTTCGTCCCTCTTTCTTTCTTCCTTCCTTTCCTTCCTTCTCTCCCTCCTTCCTCCTTCCTTCCTTCCTTCCTCCTCCTCCTCCCTTCCTTTCTTTCTTTTCAACAGTTCATGACTTATACTTAATGCATTCAATACCTGTTTAAAAATATTGTTTCAACATCAGCCATATCATCCAAAGCATAATTCAATTACTTCAAATGATCTGATGATCATGATGGTCATCTGTCATCAAGCTGATGTCAACTCTTAGCAACCACAGGATAGATTTTCACAGGATGGTCTGTGCCAAGCTGGTTCTGGTCTTCTAACAGCACACACATTGCTATTGAATTGGATTCATCCACCCAGCTGCTGGTCATCCTCTTTCCTTCCACTGTCCCAACATTACTGTATACAGTAGACTTCTCAATAGATGTAGGTCTTTGTGTATTGTGTCCAAAATATGTAACTTTGACCCTGTCCATTTGTCCTCAAGTCAGAATTCTGGAGTGATTTATGCTCACGATCCATTGGTTTGTTTTTCTTTTAGCTAGCTGTGGTATCCTCAGATCTCTTTTCCAATACCAAAGTTCAGAAGCATCAATACTCTTTCCATCCTGTTCCTTCAAAGTCCAATTTTTGCTTCCATAGTATGTCGCAGGGAAATAATTGCATGCCAGATTCTAATCTTTATAGATATAGATATCGCACAGCATCTGAATCTCTTTGTCAAGACCTTCATTGCTACCTTGCTAAATTCTAGTCTGGATCATTCTTCTTGACTTTGCTTGTTGGAAGCTAGCTGGGAAGTCACTAGTAGCTATCACATGACCCGGAGACACTGCAACCATTGTAAATCAATGCCGGTTGCCCAGATTGAATTTTATTTATTTATTTATTTGTTTTAATTTCTATGCCGCCCTATTCCAGGAACTCAGGGCGGCTCACAGCATGAATAGAAATCTACATAAAAATACATATATAAAAAACCCCTGAATTAAAAAACCAGTCATCCATCAAACATACACACAAACATACACTGGCTAGGGGCAAGATGTTAACTGCCCCAGGCCTGTCGGCAAAGATGTGTCTTAAGCAGTTTACGAAAGGCGGAGAGGGTGGGGGCGATACGGATCTCCGGGGGGAGTTGATTCCAGAGGGCCGGGGCCGCAACAGAGAAGGCTCTTCCCCTAGGCCCCGCCAGGCAACACTGTCTGGCTGACGGGACCTGGAGAAGGCCGACTCTGTGGGCCCTAACCGGTCGCTGGGTTTCATGGGGCAGCAGACGGTCCCGTAAGTGGACCACGTGGTCATAAGGATGCTACAACAGTGGTAAGTATGAAGACCAATCATAAGTCACTTTTTTAGGGCTGATTTAACTTTGAATGGGTTGAGGATTGCCTGTAGTTCAGCTCTACCAGGAAGGTAATAAATTGCTCAAATGAGAACGGAGGGAGGGGGGATTTTAAAGCTGGTATTGGGAGATTCTGCTTTACTCCGCTTTACTACCTCTATGTAATTGAATTCTAAATCAGCAAATCTGTGCTTGTATTGAAGCACAGTGGATGAGACAGCACTCAGAAGGGTACCGGGTAATATCTTAGCACAGTCTGCACGTAAAGCTGTTAACCTGAATAAAATTCATGATACTTCTACAGTGAATTAACTAAACTTTATCTCTTATTTAAGGCGGCGTGTTAGAAGCCAATCCGCTTTTCTTTGATGTTTGTTGAACTCAACCGTGGAAAGCAGGAGCAAGAGAGAATGTTGCAGGTAGGATAATCAAGAATGGCATTTACTCATTCTGGCTCCGACAGGTATAACACTTAGCAGAAGTTTCATCTGGGATGGCCTCATTATTTTCCTCTTAATTGAGCTTTAAACCAAAAAGGTCTGCCTGGAATGTGGTATATATTAATTGCCTTTCAGCCATGGAATCTTGAAGCCTTTTCGACATCTTCATTAGAAGATCCCGCATGGGCAGCTTCTTCTATTGAAAAAGGTGTCTGATTTGAGCATTAAGCCTAGTGAACTGAATCACAGAAGCTTCTTTCTTAAAAAAAAAAAAAAAACAACAACAACAACAGCCTGATCCTAATAATAGCAGTCCCATCTAATCCCATTTTAGGCATGAAAGCTAGCTGGGTGACTTTTGGCCAATCACCAGGAGACAGTGAGTTCTAGTTCTGCCTTAGCTATGAAAGCCAACTGGGTGTCTTTGAGCCAATCAACAGAAGACGGTGAGTTTGAGTCCTGCCTTGGGCATAAAAGCAGGCCAGGTGACTTTGGGCCAATCACCAGGAGACTGTGAGTTCTAGTTCCGCCTTAGCTATGAAAGCCAACTGGGTGTCTTTGAGCCAATCAACAGAAGACGGTGAGTTTGAGCCCTGCCTTGGGCATAAAAGCAGGCCAGGTGACTTTGGGCCAATCACCAGGAGACTGTGAGTTCTAGTCCCACCTTAGGTATAAAAGCTGGCTGGGCAAACCAGTCGCCAAGAGATTGTCAATTCTAATCCTGCCCAGATTGTGAACTCTTGTCCCACCCATGAAAGTTGGGAGATTTGGGGGCCAGTCCCTGTCTCTCTGTTTCAGCCCAACTTACCCCACAGGGTTGTTGTGTGGGGAAAATAGAAGGAGGCGGAATCTGTGTTGGATACATTTGCTACCTCGAGTCACTTGTAAAAATAATAAAGGCAGGATACAAACAAATAAACAAATAAATAAACAGCTCCTACCTAAGTGGCAGGCAGAAAGCCAGATTCACTTAACAGCCATGTGGCTAATTTAACAGCTGCAGTGATTCACTTAACAGCTGGAGCAAGAAAGGTCATAAAATGGGGCAAAACTCACTTAACAACTGTCTCCATTAGCAACAGAAATGCCAAGCTCAGTTGTGGTGGTAACACAAGGACTCTCTGTAATTGTAGGGCATTGTGGGTTATGATATCGGAGCACCAGGTAGCATACCATACAAGGACACAAGAACCTTTCTCCTAGATTGTGCAAAAGATTCATCATCCCAAACTGGCTGGTTGGAAGACTTCACAGAGCAAGGTGACCTGGTCCCATTTATCCACATCAACTGGCATAGTCTGAGCACAGGGATGCTGCTAGCAGTCGTATTTTACTAGTTCCGTGCTTTTCCTCCCCGTTCTCAATCTAATCCTTTTAGCAGCCTCTTCTCCAAGCAGCCATCTTGACATTCGTAAGTATTATTTATCTAGCTTGCCATTCCATATTAATGTTAACATTTACCCAAGTCTGGGCCTCTAGGCATGATGACATTAAACGCAAACACAGTTTTAGCAGTTTTAGCAATTGGGGAGGAGGAAAGTCCCCCCCACCCCACCCCTTTTTTCTTGTTCCTTTATTTTATTTTGTTTTATTTTTCCCAGGCTATCAAAATTGCCTGCTTTTTAAAAGTTCAGTTGAAATGATAAAGTAGCTGTAATAAAAAAAGGCAGACTAATATGTCATTAAAAGAGAGGGAGAATTGATAATTTGAGCTCTAGACTCTCTACTTACCTTTTACGTTAGCTATCACATTGTTAGGCATTCTGACATTCACTTACTCAGTCGTAAGGAGAATGTCTTCAGTAATTATGAAGATGGGAACAATTAGGGATGAAGACCAGACAGTTCATTCTTAATCTCTGCTATTTAGCTACAGAATGGAGTATCTTCAAAGACTCTCACACTTGCGCACATTTACATGGAAGAGAGACCTGTTGAATGGAACTCACAATAAAAATCCAGGGCTGCAGTGAGCTATTGAACTCAATGGGATTCCTCTCACCATAGATCAGAGATGGGAAGCCCATGATAGGTCAGACACTGTGGGTGCAACTTCCACCATTCCTTGTTACTGGCTAAGATCTTCCCTTCTTGAAACTTGCACTTTCCTAACACAGAGACCCAAATTCATATGCAAATTTAATACAATTGTCAAAATACTGAGTGAACTGATATGAGTCACCTTAAAAATAAAAATCAACTGGACATTCCGTAGCTCACGATTGGTTGAAAGTAGGATCGATGAGAAATCCACCCTGGAATGGGGAAAGCCACAATCAGTCTGTGTGGACCAGAATGCGCAATCTGGAAACTCACCTCTGCATAGCATGCAGTACTTCAAAGCTTTAGAGAAGTTCATGTCCAATAAATCTTATAATGAGTAAGATAAATGAATTCCTATATGGGGGTAATTAAATTAACTGGTACAAATTCAAATTCAGATTTAGATTTAAATTGGGTTTTGCTTTGTTTTGTTGATCCTGGCCACACCTGCTTATAGAATTACTGTCAAGAATGAAACTTCATGCTTCTTCATTTCAACTTGCCATTCGAGTAAAGGGGGGGAGGTGTTGCTTTAGAATGGAAACAAAACCTCTATGATTCCACTGAAGATTGTGAGAGCCTGAAACCCTTCCAAGGACACTGCAGCAGGTGCGGAGAGGAAGCAGACGGTTCCCATAACAAAGTGAAATTCTTTACATGGACTACGTGAGAGGTTGGGGGTTTGGGCAGAGAAATTATTGTTTAATTCTATGAAGCGGTGTCTGGGAAACTCAGAGTTAGTTTTGCTTTGACATTACCATGCTGTTTATTCAATAAACAGTAAGATTTTCAGAAATGGAATGAACCTGGAGTTTTATTTGGATTCTCAAGCCGGATGCTGACAATTACTGTATGTCAAGCAAAGACCAAGTGGATATCAGACTGCAAACAGAGCTCCTTTATGAGCTACAATTTGCACACAATGTGTAACAAAAGATATGCTGGTCTATGATGATAATAAAGATTTGATCTGATCTGATAACAAAGGAAGTTCGTCAAGAAGGGCATCCAGCCAGTAAACTTTCAATTCCATCCAGTTGCCCCAACTCTACCCAAAATTAAGGCATTACAGGTTTGTAAAAAGGGGGGGAAATTTTTAAAAAATTCAAGGTTGGGGTCCACAGGCATAGTTCTAAGTTCTTTCCTCCAATAAGTTCAGACTATTGATATTGATAGTAAAAGCCCAACAGTCAGACAAGGAGTCCCTATTCAGCAAATTTATTTATTTATTTTATTTATTTATTACTTAGATTTCTATGCTGCCCTATTTCAAGAACTCAGGGCGGCTCACAACATAAATACTACATGTAGAAATCTAATATATAAAAAACATTTGTAAAACCCGTCAATTAAAAGACCAATCATCCAAAACAAACATACAAACATAAACATACAAATTTCCAACTTTGGGACAGTTTACAGAAAAATCTCTGGGGAGGCTCTGTTAGGAGAGGATGATTACAAATCCTTCTCCCCTCCTGATGAGAAGAATTAGACAAAATGGAGGAAGAAGAGACAAGAAGCATTTTTATTCCCTATATTTTGAGAGCATTTTGGAACCTGCCAGAAAAGAATTCCCCACTCAGGTTTTAGCTGAAGATCTAGAGCATGCTGTGATTTCCATTCTCCTCCCCCCTTAAAATACAGCAAGCTTCCGAATGACAATATATATTTTAACCACTGTGTAGGGCCTCAGAAGAATTTTCCATTATAATACCCATTGCCTAGCTTGCAAAGTTTCTGAATAATTCTCCTTTTGACCTTAAGACTGAGCAAAATCCCTCAGCTGGTTTTGATTTATGAGCGGGGCAAAGGCACGGAAAATCAAAAACAATTTCCACTTCTGCAAATACCAAATTTCCCACCCCATGTAGAATTTGCAAGTTACCTTGGAGATAAAAGTCCCTCTTGGGCTTAGGAAATGCATCCCTTTTTGGGCTCCTGAGGTGGATCTAATTCATACAGTTGAAAGAGCCTTTGTAACAGTGAAAGGATTTCAGCTGGGAAGTGTCAAAGCCCACCCAATAAATCCTGCTGCTTTAAGGATGGCACTAAATTTGTAGATGATTGTAGTCTGCTTTTCAATCAGATCTGATTTTGACTGAAAGCTTTTTCCTGGAAAGGAGCATGGTAAATTGTATGTATCCAACAGATCATTCTAAGGACCTATTGTTGGTTATTAATTTCTGGCGATATGACTGAGGGCACAGTTCATATTAAAGCACAATGGTAGCCACAGTGTTCCTGTTGGCGTTTTGTCCCTATTTGAATCTTTGTTCTGCCCCACAAAAACCTCTCTGAAAAATGGGCTTTTAAGGCAGTGTTGCACTCAATGCTAAACAGTAACCAAGAAGATCCAATCCTTATCTAACTATGAATTTCAGTGGAAGAATCTCTTTTATGTTGTGGTAGATATTCCTGTTTGAAGAAAAAGTAATGTTAATTTGTTGTTGAGTCTGTGAGCCTGTTTACATGATTCACTTAGCTTGGTCATGAAGTAGGGACAAATGCCCAGTCTCTTCTTAAAAGCTTCCAGTGTTGGAACATTTACAGCTTCTGGAGGCAGGTTGTCCCACTGATTCATTGTTCTCACTGTCAGGAAATTTCTCCTTAGTTCTAGGTTGCTTCTCTCTTTGGTTAGTTTCCATCCATTGCTTCTTGTTCTGCCTTCAGGCGCTTTGGAGAATAGCTTGACTCCCTCTTCTTTGGTGCAGCCCCTGAGATATTGGAACACTGCCATCATGTCACCCCTCGTCTTTCTCTTCATTAAACTAGACATACCCAATCCCAGCAACCATTCCTTATATGTTTTAGCCTCCAGCCCCCTAATCATCTTTGTTACTCTTCTCTGCACTCTTTCTAGAGCAGTGTTTCTCAACCTTGACAATTTTAAGACATGTGGAATTCTGGGAGTTGAAGTCCACATGCCTTAAAATTGTCAAGGTTGAGAAACACTGTTCTAGAGTCTCAACATCTTTTTTACATTGTGGTGACCAAAGCTGGATGCAGTAGGAAGAATCAGGATGTCCTGTGAATGTTCTGTCTTACATAAACAGACAGTAGCTAAGTGAGACACAGTCCTGTTTGGGGTTAAACTATCTCTCCCATCAACTTCTTCCTCTCCATATGGCTACCAATTTATTTAATGGGGAAATGTGTTGTTTCTTCTAAAGAAGAATTAAATGCTAGAGAGGCTCAGTAAAAAAAACAGGCCCTGTCTGTGGACACTCTCTCCTTCTCCTTGGTAGCTTTCATCCTATCTCAGTATTCCCTTTACTGGAGATTGATAAGCCCCCCTCCCAACTCTGCCTGTGGTAGCTCTGTTCACAACCCTATCACTGCAAGTGAGGGGAAAAAAGGGAAACCATTTTACTTGAGGAACTGCCTATCTCCAGTGGTGTCCATCCACTCACTATATCTGGCATAGTAGGTCTGCTACAGTAGGTCCCCTTGGTGAAATAGGGCTGCCTTGTAGGGTCTCAGAAGTGTACTTTCTCAGTCATAATGTCTGCCCCATGGAACAGCCTCTCTGTCAGACTCCTAAACTCCTCATCTGCTCTCTCCTTTCTTCTATCCTTTTGGGGCCTGCCATTGCTGTTGGGGGGAGGGGGTGCATGGGGGAATTCATAGTGTTAACTTTCACTTTCTCTTTTCTTTGTCTGGCCTCCTCCTTTGAGTATGGCATGTGTCTCCTTATCTAGGAGAGAGTTATAGGGAAACAAAAGTTGGAGAAGAGATGCACGCCTACCATGCCAGTCCGCCGCCCACCAGGCCTCCTGTGGATTGGCTGAATTTCAAACAGACTTGGCTTTGGTGGGAGGGGCCATATTGCTTGCTTAATTACGAGTCCCTAATCAATGTTTCCTTTTGAGACAATGCCTCTTTCAAGAGTTCTGCTTTCTTGGGTGATTAGTTGAAGTGGGTTCTGACACTCTCCTATACAAGCCTTTAGAAAAGCAATGAAGACATGGGTTTGAGCCCCAAGCAATGGGACCAAGATGTTAAGGTAACTGGGATAGTGCATTTGTCTTTGTATGAGCATTTTATGGCAGTTCAGCATTGCCTTGTTTGCATTAATGGTTTCTGATAATTGTATCTTTTTTTTATTCTTGTTCACCAATCAGAGTTCCTTTTGGCAGATAGGCAGCCATATGCATTTGCTTAACAAACAGAAGAAAAATAGAAAGGAAGAGGAAATAGCCATTTCCCAGCCTTCTTTGGGATAGCTGAAAATTTGGCCAAAAATCCTCCTTGTTTTTTTCTTGTATACAGACCAAGCTGAGTTTAATGGCTGGAAGAAGTATGACTGAGTCAGTCAGTATCGCTCTATAATTTACTTAATAAAAGTGAACTTTGGGGGCTGTCCTTGGTACTGAATCCTTGACCTATTTTGTCTGTCTGGTTCAGACCAGTCTATGTTGTGTCCAGACTCCAACCTGCCTTATTATTATTATTATTATTATTATTATTATTATTATTATTATTATTATTATTATTGTTGTTGTTGTTGTTGTTGTTGTTGTTGTTATTATTATTATTTAATTAATTAATTTCTATGCTGCCCTATTCCGGAGAACTCAGGGCGGCTCACAACATGATAGAAATTACAATAAAATACATAAATATAAAAACCCTTAAGTTAAAAAAGAAACCAATCATTCCACAAACATACACACAAACATACACTGGCTAGGGGCAAGGTGTTAGCTGCCCCAGGCCTGCCGGCAAAAGTATGTTTTAAGCAATTTACAAAAGGCAGAGAGGGTGGGGGCGACACGGATCTCCGGGGGAGGTTGGTTCCAGAGGGCCGGGGCCGCAACAGAGAAGGCTCTTCCCCTAGGCCCCGCCAGGCGACACTGTCTGGCTGACGGGACCTGGAGAAGGCCCACTCTGTGGGCCCTAACCGACCGCTGGGATTCATGAGGCAGCAGACGGTCCCGTAAATAACCTGGTCTGATGCCATGTAGGGCTTTATAGGTCATAACCAACACTTTGAATTGGGTTCGGAGACCAATTGGCAGCCAATGCAGCTCGCGGAGTGATGCCAAAATGTGGGCATTTCTAGGCAGGCCCAACACTGCTCGTGCGGCTGCATTCTGCATTACCTGAAGTCTCCGAACATTTTTCAAAGGTAGCCCCATGTAGAGAGCATTGCAGTAGTTGAACCTCGAGGTGATAAGGGCATGAGTGACTGTGAGAAGAGACTCCCGGTCCAAATAGGGCCACAACTGGTGCACCAGGCGAACCTCGCCACAGCCGAAAGATGATGTTCCAAATTTAGCTGTGGATCGAGGAGGACGCCCAAGTTGCGGACCTTCTCCGAGGGGGTCAAAAGCTCCCCCCTCAGGCTAATGGACGGATAGATTGAAATATCTTTGGGAGGCAGAACCCATAGCCACTCCATCTTGTCGGGGTTGAGTTTGAGCCTGTTGGCACCCATCCAAACCCTAACAGCCTCCAGACATCGGCACATCACTTCCGCTGCTTCACTGAAATGACACGGGGTGGAGATGTAAAGCTGGGTATCATCAGCATACTGATGATATCTCACCCCGTGTTGTCGGATGATCTTATCTAACTCTTACTCAGAAGAAACACAGCTGAATCATTTTTCTTCCCCCAGCAGAATGGGGTGTGGTTAATTAACTTTGTTGGAAAGGTGGGAAACAAATTTAACTAATAATAAACTAATGGCATCAGGGTTTTGTTTTTCTTTGTGAAACTGTACAATTTGGTTACAGTCATTTTAAAGACGTTCATAGAGAAGTTAATATATTCTTTGGATGATCTCTAAAGAAATAAGCAGGACCAGACCTCATTGATCTTTGCAAAGGAGGCGATCAAGAAATGCCAGACATGTGGGCTACACTGGAAAATCAAAAAAGGGAAGGAAACAAGATTTCAGAAGAAAGCCATTGCAAACTATTTCTATTTACTGTTGCTAAGAAAACTACATGGATATATTCACCAGAGGTTGAGCTCAAGGGAGAGTTTTCCTTTTGCCTTAAAACCCAACAATAAAAAATAGTTTCTCTTTTCATTAACAAGCATTGTGATATATAATTCCAATTCTGGAAGGCAGAAAGGATATATTTTTAGAGGGGAGAAAAGAATCCCTTGCAGGTAGGAGTGGTTATCACACAGGTATCATTTTTTTATTAATATGACTTTTCCTTGGCCTTATAGATATCGTTGAATTAATGAAGAATCCAGAGTCTAATGAACTGCATAAGCAAATATACAAACAAAGGATTTTATGTGTAGAGTGATGCACAATGAAGTTTCAGGCATTTTCACCAGCTGCTTCTGTTTGCCTGATATCTATTTTCTATTTCCCCACCATATTTGTTAATGCAAAGCACAATTAGCATTTAAATAGAAATTAGGATCGTATAAGTAGGCTCTTTCCATAAAGTTTTCAAATGGTGTGATTTCATACTGGATCGTTCTTCTAATGAAACTACAATATTGCATTAAGGGGAAAATATCCCAGACTAATCATTAAAAACAGACGTGAAGAGAAGAAAATTTGGTGCGGGCGATCAATTATGTTTCATCTGAATGAGTGAAATGTGACTGAGTTCACACACTGCCCTAAGCCAGTGTTTTAATGTTGTTTTGTGATTTGCTGAGTTTTGCTGCTGGATAAACATTTTACATAATTTCATTCATTCTACAAAGGCATGCCTTTGTCATTCTAAACCAGCCAACTGAAGTTCTAGAATGTAGTTGCCCCGTTCAAAAACAGTTGATTACACTTTAGCTCTGCAATGTTACTGTCACAAAAAGCTTGGTTGTCTTCCACTCATGATTCAAACCATCTGGATTTGATAGACGTGTATAATGGTCATTATTGTGTCAACATGAGAAACTAATGTCCTCTATGCTCTGTTCCTAAAACTCATGTGGAGAAGACAGCATGTTCAATGGCCAATTAATATTTGTTAGCCCTTCAAGATAGACTAGACTAGGTAATCAGTCATGCAGGCCTGTATTTTTATCATAAAGATATAGAAACAGAGTATTGCAAGTCCTCACTACCTCCCTACTTGCACTATCTTTGCAAGAACTGGGAGAGTCTAGTTTGAGATAGTTTCTCAAGTTATAATTCTGTCCCAGACTCAGGTTTCTTATATTTGCCTGTTAACTTGGTTACTCTTCTTCCTAGCCCTAGTGCAGGAGTAGGCAACCTTGGCTCTTTTATGACTCGTGGACCTCAACTCCCAGAATTCCTGAGCCAGCCATGCTGAGGGAAAGGAAGAGGTTTCCAAGCTCAGCCATTCTGACTCAGGAATTCTGGGAGTTGAAGTCCACAAGTCATAAAAGAGCCAAGGTTGCTTATCCCTCCCTAGTGACTCTTCTTCCTAGTCCTCAAGGCTATTCCCTTGTCCCACTACAATACTGTAGTTTAATAATAGTTGATAGGAAAGAACTGATTAAAAAAAAGCAGTAGGAGAACTGTAATGCAAAATCACCAGAAGGTCTACCAACAAGGATACCTGAAAGGGAACATCTCAACTTCACTCATCACCCTGGCAAAACAAACCAATGTCCTGTACGTCTTTTCAGACACTTAGAATTGGAGGCATGTTTTGTGGCCTCAGTAGAATAGGGCCTTCTCCACAGGTCACCAAAATTTGCACCATCTTTCCCACCTCACTACCACCACAATCACTATCACCACCATGACCAAAAGAATAATTTGATGGCTATTCTTTACTGTTGTCTTTTTTTTATTTCTTTGCCCCTTCAACCCAGCATCAGATACCACTGTTGTAATTCCTTGCCAGCCAGTGGATCTGGCAGCTGAGTCTGAAAAATCAGATAAGGAGGAGAGGGCCTGGAGTGACATCAGAGTCAGAGGAAGGCGCTGAGGAGCTCCAAGACTTACAGTCGGATGAGGAGCCTGGCCCGCTCTACTCATGCTCAGGCTGAGACACAGCTGTGCTGGGAGCCTGAGTTGGACAGTGATGAAGAACAGCTGGGACAAATCCAGGATGCACGAATGTGCAGGCAAGGGAAGTGAGTAGGACAGAGGAATGCAACAGGGCAGCTCCAAAGGCAAAGGAGAAGGCATTAGTCAGCCACACCTTGGCTGAATTATAAAAGGGAAGGTGTCGAAGGTGCTGGTTGTCGAAGTTTTCTGTGGACTGTCTTTGTTTGTCTTGGACATTGACTCAGGTCTGTGAGAATAAAAAGGCCACACGAGCTGTCTTGGGTCTCCCAAGACATGCTCATATCACTCCAGCCCTCCGTGAGCTGCACTGGCTACCAATTGGTCTCCGAACACAATTCAAAGTGTTGGTTATGACCTATAAAGACCTTTATGGCAATGGACCAGGATACTTGCGGGACCGTCTTCTGCCTCATGAATCCCAGCGACTGGTCAGGGCACATAGGGTTGGCCTCCTACGAGTCCCGTCCGTTAAACAATGCCGTCTGGAGTGACCTAGGGCAAGGGCCTTCTCCGTTGCTGCCCCAGCCCTCTGGAACCAGCTTCCCTCAGAGGTTTGTACTGCTTCCTCCCTCCTAGCTTTCCGTAAATTGCTGAAGACACATCTATGCTGACAGGCTTGGGGCGTATGAGCTGTGCTCTGCCCCTGGGCCCTAGGAAAGTCCCTCCATTAGTGATTGTGAGTTGATTGTGTTTGTATGAATGTAATCTAATTTTTAAATTTGTATTGTATTTTTATTGTATTTTTATTGTATTTGTTGTGAGCCGCCCTGGGTCTTAGGAGAAGGGCGGCATATAAATTTGATTATAAATAAATAAATAAAATAAATAAATTTGATTATAAAGGGGTTGGTTTTTCCTTGTGGTTCCAGCCTGCTTGTTTGGAAGAGGAGTTTCTCCTTGTGAGCATAAAGAGGACTCACGTAGGCTGGGACAGAACAACCACCGCAGTCGGAGGCCGGCAAAACTGAAATGGAATAAATAAGAAACCAAGCTGGATGAAGGAAAGTGCATGCCTGTTCCTGTGGGTATAAGTGTGTAGATTTTGCAGGCCATTCCAACAGGAAGAAAAATGAAATATTGCGGGAAGCTGTGCTAGCTGAAGTATAGCCAATAGCAATTATGCATGAGGGGACTGAAACCCAACCTGAGATGTCTCTTTTTCCTTGCCAGGGTAAAACGTTTTTATTACCCAACTCATTAACCTTTCCTTCAACACTAAAGGTATTCATTGCCACTTTTTTTGTCTTCTTCTTACGTGTATGTTCAAGCCACATTACTCACGGTCATACCGTTTCACAGTATGGCAAGCTCCAGCTAAGATTTTAGAAAAACTGCAAAGTGAAAGAGAAAATGCTGGCACTTCAAGTTGTCCTGACTGCAATTATTTGGGGGAAAATATTCAGCCTCCTGGATGATTCCGGAAACTGCAATGACCTTCTGAAGACTAATAACAAACTCATCCTACAGAAAAGAGAGCAGGATGATAATGTGATGGTGATGGTGATGATGATGATGATCATCATGATAACGGAGGAGGAGGAGAGGAAGGGGAAGAGAAGGAGATATCTGCTCTTTTTGTTGCAAGCACATGCTACTTCAGTGCAATTTCAGAGCATACGTAGTCGTTTTCTTCCTGGACTGATGGTGTGGAATGTCAAAAGATTGATTACTGGGGGAGAAGATGAATGGGTCAAAGAGTCCTGGAGCATTTGAAGATAAAAGAGTGGAGATGTATTTATTCAGTTATTTCATTGAGATTTTTATATTCTGCTTTTCAGGCTGAGTTCAATAAGTGGTAGGCATAAAATTATTAAACTAGGGCAGAACTTTAAGAACCAAACCAGAAGTAGATAACCTGGCAACTGTTGGTATCAAAGTACCCATGATGCCCCAAATAAGTTGAATTAGGAGGAGGAGGAGGAGGAGGAGGAGGAGGAGGAGAAGAAGAAGAAGAAGAAGAAGAAGAAGAAGAAGAAGAAGAAGAAGAAGAAGAAGAAGAAGAAGAAGAAGAAGAAGAAGAAGAAGAAGAAGAAGAAGAAGAAGAAGAAGAAGAAGAAGAAGAAGAAGAAGAAGGAAAAAAGAGGAGGAGGAGGAGGAGGAGAAGAAGGAGAAGGAGAAGAAGAAGAAGAAGAAGAAGAAGAAGAAGAAGAAGAAGAAGAAGAAGAAGAAGAAGAAGAAGAAGAAGAAGAAGAAGAAGAAGAAGAAGAAGAAGAAGAAGAAGAAGAAGAAGAAGAAGAAGAGGAGGAGGAGGAGGAGGAGGAGGAGGAAGAGGAGGAGGAAGAGGAGGAGGAGGAGGAGGAGAAGGAAGAAGTGGAGAAGGAGGAGGAGGAGGAGGAGGAGGAGAAGGAGAAGGAGAAGGAGAAGGAGAAGGAGAAGGAGAAGGAGAAGGAGAAGGAGAAGGAGAAGGAGAAGGAGAAGGAGAAGGAGAAGGAGAAGGAGAAGGAGAAGGAGAAGGAGAAGGAGAAGGAGAAGGAGAAGGAGAAGGAGAAGGAGAAGGAGAAGGAGAAGGAGAAGGAGAAGGAGAAGAAATGAGAAGATACTGCAATGAGCTTCTTTTCGCTGTATGAAAAAACCCTGTTCTCATCTTAAGTGCTATTTGTTTACTCAGCATAGAGAGGAATCCTACTTCACCCCATTACCAGACCAAAATAAGACTAGATCTAATGTTGTTAAATCCATTAACCACCATATATTGATGACTGCTTGGCAATCCTTAATAGAGAGGACTAAGGCTAGAGAATTGGATTAGAGGAGAAGACTTCAGGTTGCCTCAAGCACCTCCAAAATTCCAAGTAAGCACATGTTATTAGAGGCATCATTGGATTTACTTCAAAAGTAAGAAAGGTGGACGAGGCAAAGGATGATGTCCACTATGCTTTGTCCATGGCCCAAAAATCCTAGTAAGCTGAACTGAAAGCAAAAGGAACATGGGAAGGGAAAATAACAGGCAGGCATCTCAACAATATCCAACCGTTGTCCATTTGTCCTCCGACAATAGGCATTTTCTGCACCACAGGGTCCATACATTGTAGTGAAATGTGCTGCATTTCTATCTGAAGTTTAATTACTTATTTAGGTGTATTGCTATTCCTACAGCTTATGCTCCCTGTTGTAGTATATCTATTTCTGGAAGCTGCTGGAAAGCATAACCTGCCCTGTCTTACCTCAATGGGGATCACATCGCCAGAGTACGGCTTCTTAGAATTCTCTTAATTAAGAGGCTGTCTTTCTAAATTAAAACAAGAGTTAGTTTTGCATTTTTGACAGTTAATGCTTTTTTTTCCCCCTTCAACTCCTTGGTTGCCCTTGAAGTTTAAATTGAGCAGATCCTTTTCAGGCTGGCAGTGGTCCCTATTCCAATTTTGTGCTCCAGAGCACTTCCAAACGATGTTACTAAAATTCAGCAGCCAAATAGCTTATTTCCACATGCAAAGTTTTAGAACCTTGCAAGCTTAACCCTTCAGTTTTGCCTCTTTTCCCCCAAATTTGAATAAAAGGAAAGCAAAAGGTGTTGCTCCGTCCCCATGCCCATGCTATGTCCTCACTACATCACTGGATAGGAACTCTTAGACACTGAAAAAACCACAAATGAATGATGCAATCTCTTCATAACTGTCCCCTGTTTTCCTGGGGGAAATGCAGTCAATCACTTTTCGACTACTGCAATGCTCTCTACATGGGGCTACCCTTGAAGAGTGTTCGGAGACTACAATTAGTGCAAAATGCAGCTGCGCGAGCAATTGTGGGCCTTCCACGTTGTGCCCACATTTCGTCAACTCTCCACATGCTGCATTGGCTGCCTATCGGTCTCCGAGCGCAATTCAAAGTGTTGGTTATTACCTATAAAGCCCTTTATGGCATTGGACCAGGATACTTACAGGACCGTCTTCTGCCACATACTTCCCTTCGACCGGTGAGAGCACACAGGGTCAGCCTCCTCCGGGTCCCGTCAGCGAAACAATGCCATCTGGCGGGTCCTAGGGGGAGGGCCTTCTCTGTTGTGGTGCCCACCATCTGGAACCAACTGCCCCCTGAAGTCCATGTTTCCCCCACTCTCCCGGCCTTCCGGAAGAATCTAAAAACTTATCTATGCCGGCAGGCCTGGGGATGACTGTGATTGTGTGTGAATGATGAATGTGTTTGGGGGTCTTTTTAAATGCTTTTTAGATTTGGTTTTAGATTTTTGAAATGCTGAGATGTTGTTTTTGTTTATGTTGTTAGCCGCTCTGAGTCCTTGGAGAGGAGCGGCATAAAAATTTTAATAATAATAATAATAATAATAATAATAATAATAATAATAATAATAATAATAAAACAACTTTCTTCCTAACCTTCAACGGTTCCAGCTTCAAAGATAAGTTGAAACTGGCCCAGTGTTGGGATTCGGCCAGGTCGCACTTGTTCAGAAGAACCGGTAGCTAAATTTTGTTGCATTCGGAGAACCAGCTGGCTTCACAGAAGTCCAGTCTCAGCCTCAGAGGCCTGGAGGAGGCTTCCCAGGCCTAGAAAAAACCCACCGGAAGTACGTGGATGCCACTTCCGGAAGTCCGTTCAAGGCCTCAGAGGCCCAGGCTTGCATCAAATAAGAGAACCGGTTGTTCGGGTATTTGAATTCCACCACTGAACTGGCCCAGTGTCATTTGGTGCCACACATTAGTCAATATGTTTGCACAATCAGAGCTTGTTTTCCTTCCCTTTAAAGCTGATGAGCTTTCACATAGAAAGAGTGCCCTATTCCCATCACGTTGTAAGGCAACCAGACGAAAACTTGCTGTCATTTGACAGCTATCACAGAATGCATTGCCCCCTCCACACCTCAACACACATTCACCCAACACACACACACACACACACACACACACACACAAGGAAAGGAGGTGTTAATTAGACATTTGTTCTCTGGACATGGGCCTCCAGAGAAATATGAAACAGGGAAGGCAGATGGGCAGGTAGTTGCATCGTCAAGAAAAAGTGCGCTCCAGTGCTGTTCACAAGAGGTATCCTTTCCTCCTTTCCAGAGGATAAATAAGAACAAGAGTGAAGGAACAGCTAGAATCTCTAACGGTGGCTTTCCCCAACTCCCTTTGGAAAAGGGAGTTGATGGTCTTGATTGTGAAGCCACTCCTTTTTCCACATTGCCACATTATTTCCCCCTGTCAGAAAAATGAGCATAGCCAGTGGTGGGCAGTCAAAAAGGACCACCACCAACAGCAGCTGCAGCATGGATGTATCCTTCATCTTCAACTGAAGTCCATATCTCCCTCAAATTCTTTACTAAATGAAATAATATCTCCCCGCACCAACTCAATTGAAATGGGCCACCTCAAACCCATCTGAAGGCCACTCGGTTGGGGAAAGCTACTGTGTGCTGCCCTCTGGATTACCACTTTTTATTTGAAGGGCCGTCTTTTCCCACTTATGTCTACCCAACCCACAGAGCCAGGAGGCAGGGAAAGTTCATAGGTCTCCTCTCTTAAGGAAGTCGATCTGCTGGGACCAAGAAGAAGGACCTTCTCCATGGTGGCCCCTTCCCTGTGGAATATCATCCCTGAGGAGGTAAGATTGCTCCCCCTGACACTCTTTCGAAAGGCCCTGAAGATGTCTTTTTCTATATTTCTATAAGCCGCCCACAGTCACCATGAATTAGTTAGCAGCCATATAAATTTTCTAAATAGCTAATAAATATTCTACCTGACACCAGCCAGAGCATAGAACAACTCAAAGAAGTAGTGCAAGATCAAAATCAATCATTATTGACTGTTAATTAATTATTATTATCTTTTTTTCCCAAATATATAAACCAAGACAACACGCTCTACACCAGGCACTGGAGATTATTATTGTAAAAAAAAAACCAATAAAATATTTTTTTAAAAAAAAAAAAGAAGACGAAGAAGTAGTACAAGATCAGAAGATATGGAGAGACCTGGCTAAAAGAATTTCCAAGAGTCAGACACAACTGAATGGATAACATCATCATCAAATAAATATTCCCAACCAAATACTATAGATTTTCATTATAAAATCTTAACAGGCAGAACTAGAAATGATTCTTCCTTTGCTGTAGAAGTCTCACCAAAGAATAGGTCGATGTTCGTAGAGATTCTCTTTCAGACCTAGCCTAAGTGACACTTTGAGTTGGTTCCTGCCCTCTCTTACCTCTAGCTTATTGGCATTGTCAGAAATAATAAAACCAGCCAATTGTTTGTCTCTGTGCACAGCCTGGATCCAGGCCTGTGAGTCATCAAGCATCCTTTTCACGCCTATTCTTTCAGCTGTGAAATGAGTACATGATAATTTCATGTCCAAGTCCTCCCTTGCAGCCTTAGTTGATGCACTTCTATCCAACTATCAGAATCGGCTTCTGAATTAGTGGTCGATTCTGAAGCTGGAGGGCATGGAGATGTACCTGTCAGAGCAATTTCTCTTATCTGTCTTTGTGATAAAAAAAAGATGAGTCAATTGTCCTGGACATTGAAAAAAGGAGAGCAGAAACTCAGTCACTAAGTCCTCGTTTGAATGCAGAATAGTTGGAAGGGACCTGAATGGTAGACAAGGAATATCATAGATCAAATCATAGGGCTGGAAGGGACTTCAGAGCCAACCCCCTGCTCAAGTTATACTATTCTGGACAAATGGCTATCCAATCTCTTCTTTAAAAAGCCTCCAGTGATGGAACACCTACAACTTCTTAAGCAAAACCATTCCACTGATTAATTGTTCTCACTGACAGGAAATTTCTCCTTAATTCTAGGTTGGATCTCTCCTTAACAAGCTTCCACCCATTACTTCTTCTCCTGCCTTCTGCTGCTTTGGAGAACAAGTCAATCCCTCTTCTCTTTGACAGCTCTTCAGATATTGGAAAACTGCTATCATGTCACACACACACACACACACCTCATCCGTCTCTTTGTTAAACTAGATATATCCAGTTCCTGAAATCAAGCTGAAATAAACTTGTCGTCGTGATAAATAGCAGATTTGAGGGTTCTACTCAACTGCCAACAATTAAACCACCTGTTGTTTAACATAAATTATTTTATCAAACCGCCTCCTTGACCTGTCTACACCATTGCAGGTTGCTAAACCATGGCATTAGATTGATTTCAGAAAGAGATTTTCCAGTTCCATTTTCTAAGAGGGATGAAGCGGTAATTTCTATGGCTTGTAATTAATAGCTTAGTCATCACTATGGTAACAGAGGTCCTAGCCCGCCCATGTCCCTGGGTGTTAACTTGGAAATGGACAGCTTGCCACAAAAGAAATCAACTCATAAACAGAATGACTATGAGTGGCAGATGCAATCCCATTCATGAGATACATTTTCGAGGGAAATCAGTGACTGTTGTTGACAACCTGTCAAGAGACTCATTTGATATTAAAAGCCAACCAGTTTAATGAAGAAAGTGCAGGGGGTTTAGTCCTTTGAGTAGTCTGAATGACATTAAGTGGCATGATGGCCTCTTCAGAGTGACAAATGCTACATTTTTAAATAGTGTTTTAAGGATCATAGAGTACCACTTGTTTCTGTTGTGGAAAGCATGTGGGTCTCTCATTGCATCCCATCCAATCTTTTTTAACACAGATAATATTGAAGGTGTTTATGGAGATTCTCAGTTGTCGTGGGGAATGGTTGTCCCAAAAGTGCTTTTTCCAAAGTCAACTGGAATTTCTTGTTTTTCCTTGAAGACATTTTACTTCAGTTCTGGCTAAACGATGGAGAATGGAAGGCTTTATATTCTTTGCAGTCATCTGATTGTTAGCACTCTTTCTGAGAGTCATTGATGCCACTTGGAAGTTTATCTGTGCCCTCAGGGTCACCTGAATAGAGCAAATGGATGCGGAACCTTCTTGGAACTGTTGAAAGGACTATGTTGTAAACATCTTCAAGATAAGGTAAGGTAAGGTAAGATAGGATAGGATAGGACAGGACAGGACAGGACAGGACAGGACAGGACAGGACAGGACAGGACAGGACAGGACAGGACAGGACAGGACAGGATAGGATAGGATAGGATAGGATAGGATAGGATAGGATAGGATAGGATAACCTTTATTGTCTTTTTTTACTGTGGGCACAACGGGACACATCAAAAATGAAATTTAGTTGCCCGCTCTCAAAGTGAAACACATACATGACACACACCTAAGCATACTATGAACAACATGTACAGACCCACATCCCTACATATACGTAGCAAATAAATATTAAATATTGTCCGTCTTGAATATATAACGGAAGGAGGAAGCTTGAGAGTTCACAAGGTTAATGCTGTATGGAATGAAACTCTGGCTGAATCTGGATGTTCTGCTATGGATACCACGAAGCCCCCTCCTCCCAGAAGGGAACAAGGAAAACAGGTCGTGAAGAGGATGTGTGGTGTTCCAGATAATCTTACGGACCCTGCTCAAGCAGCACTTCTGTGCTATGTCCTGGATGGGAGGGAGGGAACTGCCAATGATCTTTTTGGCCATTCTCACCACCCTCTGCACCGCCTTCCTGTCTGAAGCAGGGATGCTTCCAAACCAGACCGTGATGCTGTATGACAGGATGCTCTCGATTGTCCCCCTGTAGAAAGTAGTCAGGACAGGGGAAGGAAGATGTGCTTTTCTCTTGCAACGCAGAAAATGCAGGTGCTGCTGTGCCCGCTTCACCAATTTCTCACTGTTGAGCGACCAAGTCAGCCTACTCGTTAGCTGCACACCCAGGAATTTGATGCTGGTAACCATCTCCACAGGAAGAACAAAGACAAAGAAAGTCCTTTTGAAAAAGCAGCTTTGGGACATTGAAGAAGGAGCTACCTAGGACATATTTCAGCTAAGTGCATAATCATAACTCATCATGTAGCTCATCATAAGCCATCCTGTGACTTGTCAGGATTTGGCTTAGCCTGTTATATCAGCGGTTCTCAACCTGTGGGTCGTGACCCCATTTGGGGTCGAATGACCATTTCACGGGGGTCGCCAAACAACAGTCCGCCATTTTTTTCCCTTTTCCTTAGCTGTGCTACTCCCTCTTATTCTATTGGCTTTTAAAAGCCAATAGAATAGACTCTCTTGAATAGAGTCTAATTCTATTGGCTTTCAAAAGCCAATAGGAATTGTCCAGGCTGTCTCTGCCCTGCTGAGCCCGCCAAAAGTCCCAGTCTGCAAACGGTGCTGCAAGTTGTCTGCAGTGAAGGCGAGCTGTCTGGAAGTTTCCACTCCTCCCTGCTGAGCAACTACTAAAAATGTAAGTAAAAGAGGGCCAGGGGTGGGAGGTGGGAGGCCGGCGGGCTCAGGGAGGGTTGCTGGCGTGCGTGGGGCCCGGCGGGTGCCTTACCTCCCTTGGGCTGGGCCAGCTGGTGGCCCAGCCTGTGGTCGCCCTGCACCGTCGCGGCCCCTTGCCAGCTACGCCTTGGCTGGCACATGGGATGGCATCACACATGTGCGGTGCTCCCAGGCAGGGAAATAGTCCTCGACTTACGACTGGTTGGGTAGTCCTCGACTTACGAACGGTTAGGTAGTCCTCGACTTACGAACGGTTGGGTAGTCCTCAACTTACGACTGGTTGGGGGTCGTGGCATTAAAAAGGTTGAGAACCACTGTGTTATATGAACCCAGCCACTTTGCAAATGATGGTTTCCTTCTTATACCAATCCAATCAATGTCAATCAAAGCAATATTTACAAATAGGGCTACTGCATCTGGATATGAGAATCCACATGACAATTAGATACCAGCAAAGGGATACAAGAAGGTTTAACTCCACCTTGATTTAAACAACCCAGATGGAGAAGCCCCAACTTATAGGCCTAACCTATATAGAACTCCACTAAAGCAAGCTTAGATAAGACCTGCATAGTCAACGCAGAGTTAATCTGTGGAATATGCTCCCATAATCTTTGGCCATGGCTGTTGGCTTTAAAAAGAGGATTAGACAAATTCATTTGTTTTTTTAATAGGTCTACTACAAACGTTGAACAATGGAAGAGGCTAGGTAGGAGACAGAAGAGCTATAGATGCAACCTTCACAACTGGCCATCTTTCCTAGGTAGGCTGAGTGTTGCAACATCTGGAAGGCTATACTGCAAACTGTCTACTTCTCAGATAAGATTTAAAATGTTGTGACTTCAGGGAAGTGACTTATGGAAGGGAACCACCACTGCGGTTGCCTAACATGGCTCAGCTCTTTTGATTTATGTCTTTGTCAACACAGCGTCTCCTTTTCAGCTGCAATGAATATTTACCAACAATATGCCTGATGCTGAATCCCTTGGGCCACAGGACAAGTTCCAGGAGAACATACTTGCCATGTGATTAGTCTAACTTTATTCATTTATTCCCCACAGGAGTACGTCTTTTCCCAGAGAAACCGGGTTGTTGTACAACATTTGCATAAGTAGCATATGCCAGTAGAATCTGAAGTGACAAGCTTGCAGATTAAATCCTTAATGATTTATACTGAGGGTTCCGGTGTTCAAAAAAAAAGGGGGGGAACAAGGTTTCGATTACGGAACAGATGCTTTCTCCTCACATAGATATCCGCACATTGTCTTCTCTTTAGAGAGGTTTATAGAAATATAAAAAGGGAGAGGCCTTTGCCAGGAAAATCAAGAAGGAAGGAGTCTCCTCTTTCCCACTCACCAAGTTTTGTACCCTATTTATAAAGCAGAAGTTTTGTAGCCAAGGATTGAAATGAGGGATCTTTGGTGTCTCTGAGCTTGGTTGTTTTCTTGAAGACATTTCATTTCTCAAACTGTTCTGGCGGTCCCCATATTATAAGAAAAGATGTTGAGACTCTGGAAAGAGTGCAGAAAAGGGCAACAAAGATTATAAGGGGGCTGGAGGCTAAAACATATGAGGAACGGTTGCAGGAACTGGGTATGTCTAGTCTAGTGAAATGAAGGACTAGGGGTGATGTGATAGCAGTGTTCCAATTTTTGACAGGACATCACAAAGAAGATGGGGTCCATCTTTTCCCCAAAGCATCGGAAGGCAGGACAAGAAACAACAGATGGAAATTAATCAAGGAGAGAAGCAACCTAGAACTAAGGAGAAATTTCCTGACATAACAATTAACCAGTGGAACAGCTTGTCTGTTTTACCTGTTTTAGATAGCACATAAACATTTATTTATTTATTTATTTATTTATTTATTTGTTTGTTTGTTTGTTTGTTTGTTTGTTTGTTTGTTTGTTTGTTTGTTTGTTTATTTATTTATTTATTTATTTATTTATTTAGAGTTCTATGCCGCCCTATTCCAAGAACTCAGGGCGGCTCACAACATGGATACTAACATGAAGAAATCTAGTATTAAAATACATTGTAAAAAACCCATTAATTAAAAACCAATCATCCAAAGACAGACATACAAACATACATACACTGGCTGGGGCAAGGTGTTAACTGCCCCAGGCCTGCCGGCAGAGGTGTGTTTTAAGTAATTTACGAAAGGCGGAGAGGGTGGGGGCGACACGGATCTCTGGGGGGAGTTGATTCCAGAGGGCCGGGGCCGCAACAGAGAAGGCTCTTCCCCTAGGCCCCGCCAGGCGACACTATCTGGCTGACGGAACCTGGAGAAGGCCGACTCTGTGGGCCCTAGCCGGCCGCTGGGATTCATGGGGCAGCAGACGGTCCCGTAAGTAACCTGGTCCGATGCCATGTAGGGCTTTAAAGGTCATAACCAACACTTTGAATTGCATTTGGAGACCAATTGGCAGCCAATGCAGCTCGCGGAGTGATGTTGAAATGTGGGCATTTCTAGGTAGGCCCAATACTGCTCGCGCGGCTGCATTCTGCATTACCTGAAGTCTCCGAACGTTTTTCAAAGGTAGCCCCATGTAGAGAGCTATCTGTACTCTATCTTTAGAATAGAGTACAGTAGAATAGGCTGATCCTCTCTTCTCTGTGACAGCCCCTAAAATGTAGCAGTTTTCCAATATTTGAGGGCCTGTCATAGAGAAGAGGGAGTCAAGCTATTCTCCAAAGCCCCCCTGAAGGCAGAACAAGAAGCAATGGGTAGAAACTAATCAAGGAGAGAAGCAACTTAGAACTAAGGAGAAATTTCCTGACAGTGAGAACAATTAACCAGTGGAACAGTTTGCCTTCAGAAGATCTGGGTGCTCCATCACTGGTGGTTTTTAAGAAGAGATTGGACAGCCACTTGTCTGGAATGATATAGGGTCTCCTATATCCCCCCCCCTTGAGTAGAGGATTGGACTAGAAGAACACCAAGATCCCTTCCAATTCTGTTATTCTATTAACTAGGTAACATCTCAGAATGTTTTTTTTGTCAGTGCACTAAAATAACGACCTGGAAATAGAGGAGAAACTATAATTCTTTAAGAGTTCAAGAACCAACTAATGAACTGCATTAGACAGAGAAATGTAGAGTAAAGAAAAAAACCTCCTTTATGCAGGTTCAGTGACTCTCACACACACATACACACACACACACACACACACACACACTTACATTCTTTACAGATACGCAACACTGATTACAATTTAGCATGCCCGCAAATTATTTGAGATGATTTACATGGTTTAGCCTTAGTCTGCAGTACAGAAATGGAGTTTTTATAATTATTTTCACCATGGACCAATAATTCCTTTCCTATTTAGGTCTAGAGGGTATTAACAGAAAAAAACATACTCTAGCCTTTCAGTGAAAATCAAGATAATGGAAGAGTAATGAGTGTAAATAGAGAAAATAAAGACCTCTTTGCAGATTTTTTTTTTAAGGGGACACGGATGAGAAAAAAAAATGCCAGCGGTTGTTGGCTCTAGTTGCCATAATTTAAACCACAACTTGAACTTTTCTTGCTTAAGTCAGAGATCTCTAAATAGATTCCCATTTGCGTCACTCTTTCAGCTCCAAAAATATTGACGTGAGTAGCTAGCCTATGAAAAAAAATATAGAAATCAACAAAAGGTATGAATTGGGCTTAAAGACAAGACGACAGTCCTGAACATATTTACAGTGCCACACTGTAGCTCCTATTGGACAATGTAGAATGGACCTCTGTGTGGCTTTGTTCACCGGATATTCCAATTTCAATTCACACAACATAGCAAACCCTAAACCGGTGGTTCTCAACCTGTGGTTCAAGGACATCTGGGAAGCCACAATATCATCCTCGGGGGGGTCTGCAAAAGCTTGAAGAAATGTTATGATTTCAATCTTGAGTTAGGTCTTGGGTGCCTGTAGCCATGGTCCATGGCCACAAAAGGTATTTAAAGGGGATCCATGGTGAAGAAAAAATTGACAACTACTGCCCTAAACCAGAATGAACTGATAAGAAGAGACTGGACAGCCATTTGTCTGAAATGGTATAGAGTTTCCTGCCTGAGCTGGGAGTTGGACTAGATGACCTCCAAGGTCCCTTCCAACTTTATTATTATTATTATTATTATTATTATTATTATTATTATTATTATTATTATTATTATTATTATTATTATGATCATCGCACAGTCAGCCAGATGTTCAGACTGGATTTGGCATTTTGTCTACCTATCGAGTCCTTACCAAGGACCTGGGATAGGCAGACGTGGATGTTTGATGGTATTACAGATATCGTCGCAGGATGGAAGCGGTTCCTGGTAAGGCCTCCTTTTGCAATTGACTAATGGCAAATTTGTCAATGCCAATGGTGTTCAAGTTGTTTTGGGATTGCACCCAAGGCGCCTATTACTATTGGTACTACCTTGCTTGCTTTTGCCACAGTCTTTCTATTTCTATTTGTGGGTCTTTTTGTATTTTGTTATCTTCTCCAGTTCTTTCTTGTCTATTCTGCTGTCTCCAGGCACTGTCACATCCACTATCCAGGCTTTTTTGTCTTTCTTATCGACAATTGTTGTTGTTGTTGTTGTTGTTATTGATATGTTCACATAATATGCTTTTTTCAAGTAACAGTACCACACAATGGCTAGAGATGATGGTTGGATTTATACAGTAGGCTAAAGGAGGAGGAAGGTGTGGTGGATATATGTGCTACCTTGAGGTATTTGTAAAAATAATAAGGGTGGGATACAAATAAATAAATAAATGCATTTAATTACTCAAATGCCTGTGGTTCTGTTTCTTATTTAACAGGGCTTTCTGCCACTCAAAATACAAATCCTCCATATCTTAATTTTCCCCAAAAAAGAAAAAAAAAAGCCTTGGGGCTCCAGGTTACAACCTAGTGCACTGGTTCACAACTTGAAAATGGGTGGATTCAACTCCCAGAATCCCCCAGCCAGCATGCGTTCTGGGAGCTGAAGTCCATACATCTTAAAAGCTGCTGAGATTGAGAGAGGCTAGCTTAGTGTGTGGTTGGATCTTGTGTTCTGCTGTTGTTGTTTTTTTTTTTAAAAAAAGACATATAAATTGGCATGACAGAGAGCATTATGGGAGTGTGGCAAGAAGTTAAGTTTTTCTTGGCACGATTTAGAAAGGAGCTGAAATCATAATTATTTTCCCGGGTTTTTAAATCTTCCTGCTGAGTTTCTGTTTTCTATTTGCAATGCCCTTAATGTGGTTTGTTCTGGATGTTTTGATTGCATGTTTTAAAAAAAATATCTGTAAAGCTTGATATAGATGTGATGGTAGCAAGGAGGTCTTGCAAGAAAAGGAAAGTATGCAAAGCTGTCCTAAATGGTGTTGGCGTAAATTAATTTTATTTATGTTTCCTTTCTTTTTGCATAACCGAAACCTTTAATTTCCTAACTTCCCATGTTTTATACACTTTCTGTGCTCCGCATAATGTTTAACTCCCAAGATAATGGCACATTGGGTAGGTATGTTTACAGGCTATTCAAAGAATGGGTGGCATATGTTTTTTTAAGATAAAAACTCACACACACAAAGTTTGTCATCTGGTAAATGAGTGTTTTGAGACTGAATCTACTCGTGTTCCCAAATTCTTAGATATGCCCAGTGTTGCGTGAAAGTAGTAGATAGCAAATTGTACTTTGTGCTGTCTAGAGTCTAAGTTTGGATCATTACACTTTTGTGTGTGCATGTGTGCACACCCTCAAATCAATCTTGATTCCTGGAAGCTCCGTGGAAAAAAAATCCATGCAACATTTTTCAGATGTGGCTTGCCTTGCTTTCTCTACAGGGCTCTGAGGAAGGTCTGGCCCAACATCACCCAGCTGGCTTTCTGTCTAAGCAGGACTAGAGCTCACCATTTCCTAATCTTCTAGCATCGTTAATTGCTACACCAAACTGACCATCCAAAATTCATGTTCCCATAATTGGTTTTCTGCCATCCAAAATCAGCATATATGGTTATCATTGGAATCCTTAGCAGAATAACAGCACACAGTTGGAAAGGACCTTGGAGGTCATCTAGTCCAACCCCCTGCTCAGGCAGGAAGCCCTATACCATTTCAGACAAATGGCTGTCCAGTCTGTTCTTAAAAACTTCCAGTGTTGGAGCATTCACAACTTCTGGAGGCAGGTTGTTCCACTGATTAATTGTTCTAACTGTCAGAACATTTCTCCTTAGTTCTAGGTTGCTTCTCTTCTTGATGAGTTTCCATCCATTGCTTCTTGTCCTACCTTCAGGGTCTTTGGAGAATAGGTGGACCCATCTGCTCTTTGTGGCAGCCCTTCAAATATTGGAACACTGCTATCATGCCCCCCCTCATCCTTCTCTTCGTTAAACTAGACATACCCAATTCCTGCAACCGTTCTTCATATGTTTTAGCCTCCAGTCCCCTAATCATCTGTGTTGCTCTTCTCTGCACCCTTTCTAGAGCTTTCAACATCAATTTTTTTTTTTTGGATTGTGGTGACCAAGACTGAATGAAATATTCCAAATGCGATCTTACCAAATCATTATAAAGTACTACTAACATTTCACACGTCTCCCCAGCAAGTCAGTCTATTTAATAGTGTCCATCAATGCTCTGTTTTTTTTTCAAGGAAATAATTTAATGTTTTGCATTTGTCAGTTTGCTTATTGCTAAATCACTTGAACTAATTAGAACGCCGGTGGGGTTTCAGGGGACCCCCGTGTAATCCAGTGGCCATCAGCAATTGAGAACTGCAATTATTCCACCGTCAGTTAAGCCAGGGGTGCAGAGACAATTGGCTCTGCTCCCGTCTTTCCTACCTTGAGTAATCAGACAAGGGCAAAAGGTCAATTACTGTTTTCAGTTTGCCTTCCACTCCCCTGCATGTAAATCAGTGCACTCAAGCTCTGGCAATGCCGCAAGAAGGTTTCAGCCACCACCTTTATCTCACCTGCTGCCTGCACTTGCTGGACCAAACAAGAGGCATTATACAGCAGCAAGTGCACTGAACGGTAAAGAAGGAATCTCACAGAACATAGAATCATAGGGCTGGACGGGAAACTCAAAGATCTTCTAATCCAACCCCCTGCTTAAGGCTGGTGGCCCTATACCATCCACATGGCTGTCCAGTCTATTTTTGAAAACCTCCAGCAGTGGATCACAATAAACTCCAGGAGGCAAGCTAATCCATTGATTAATTGAATAGATAGATAGATAGATAGATAGATAGATAGATAGATAGATAGATAGATAGATAGATAGATAGACAGACAGACAGACAGACAGACAGACAGACAATAGAAGAGAAAGAGAAAAAAGAGAGTTTAGAATTATTTGATGAAGAGAGAAAACACAGTTTCTGTTATTTATTTATATCATCTTATATAAATAACTCTTAAATTAACTTCAGTGAATGTTTCACACAAATAATAATAATAACAATAACAACAACAACAACAATAATAATAATAATAATAATAATAATAATAATAATAATAATAATAATAATAATAATAATAATAATAATAATAATGTTGGAGGGGATGTTGGAGGTCATCAAGTCCAAGTGATCTTAACTGGCATTAAAGGGAGGGAGGGAGGGAGGGAGAAATGGAGGGAAAGAGAGAAAGAGATAAGGAAGGAAGGAAGGAAGGAAGGAAGGAAGGAAGGAAGGAAGGAAGGAAGGAAGGAAGGAAGGAAGGCAAGGAAGGAAGGAAGGAAGGCTAAAAATGTCTTTAGTAATATTTTAAAAATTCCTATAGAAGGAAGGAAGGAAGGAAGGAAGGAAGGAAGGAAGGAAGGAAGGAAGGAAGGAAGGAAGGAAGGAAGGAAGGAAGGCTAAAAATGTCTTTAGTAATATTTTAAAAATTCCTATAAATCCAAATACATTGCTCAGTCTTAATCAAAGTATTTTAACCAGCATATGGATATCTTATTTTTGCTGTTACTCTGAATTGCAGTTTCAAAAACCAAGGAATCCCGACTCCTCTCTTCAACCCCTCAACTCTCCCCTCCCCATTTTCTCGACCATTTAAAACATGTACAGTCCAGGAGTAGAGATCCCTTTCCATCTACTACAATGGTCAGCAATCTGCTTTGATGGCCTTTGTAAAATAAAGATCAGCTTCTGCACTGCAAATCTTTTCAAAAGGTTATCTCAGAAAGAGCTAGCTAGCAGCCTTATTCCTTCTTGACTTCTGCAAATGCAGCAGAGGATTAAACACTTGGATCGTGCTGATTTTAAAAATGGCATTATTACCAAGTAATAATGTTTTTCTTGCCGGGCAGAATTTATTTTAGGGCACCTATTCTCCTCAACAAGAACCTGAATAGCATGGCTTTCTTTTTCCCACAAGCAATGGGGAAAAAAGTCTCAGCTGACTCAGTTTGAGCCTCAACCTCATTTTTTTGTTTTTGTTTTGTTTTGTTTTTTGGAGAAAAGTATAGTTTACTAGAAGTCAAGTAGATTACAGTAATGAAAAATTAACCTAGTGCAGTGACGGCGAACCTTTTAGAGACCGAGTGCCCAAAAACTTCCCCACCCCCGCTCCACCCCCGCCCCGCCCCCACCCACCCACAGGGCCACCCACCACCTGCCCCACCCCCACCCACCCGCAGGGCCACCCACCATCTCCGCGGCCCACCGCAGATCACCCAGGTGGCCCAGCAGCACCATGGCGGCCACGCCCTCCACCCGTGCCCTGCAGCATCATCTGTTTGCGATGGGGCGCAAAGGTGGAGTCTTGTCCCCACCGCCCGGCTGCCATGTCCTTGGCTGAGTTTCTCAGCCTGGGGGCGACTCTCCTCCGGGGGGGCTGCTGCTGGCTGCTGGGGGGCTGCCGGTGGGCTGCTGTGGAGGGAGGCAGGACTGGGGCAACAGCACACGTGCCCACAGAGAGAGTTCTGAGTGCCACCTCTGGCACTCATGCCATAGGTTCACCACCACTGACCTAGCGGGAGATAAGAGTAGAATGAATTCAAGGATCTCCCAAGACATGCCCATATCACTCCAGCCCTCCATGAGCTGCACTGGCTACCAATTGATCTCCGAACACAATTCAAAGTGTTGGTTATGACCTATAAAGCCCTTTATGGCAATGGACCAGGTTACTTGCGGGATCGTCTTCTGCCTCATGAATCCCAGCAACCGGTTAGGGCACATAGGGTTGGCCTCCTTCGAGTCCCGTCTACTAGGCAGTGTCATCTGGCGGGACCTAGGGCAAGGGCCTTCTCCGTCGTTGCCCCAGTCCTCTGGAACCAGCTTCCCACAGAGGTTCGCACTGCTTCCTCTCTCCTAGTTTTACGGAAATTATTGAAGACTCATCTATGCCAACAGGTTTGGGGTGTATGAACTGTACTCTGCCCCTGGGCCTAGGAATATTTCCCCATCGCTGATTGTATCTTGATTCTGATTGTATGTTGTATGAATGTGTTTTAGATTAAATGAAATGTGTTTTTAGATTAAATTGTTAATTGTTATTGTTAAATTTCTTATCTGTTATTGCATTATTGCTGTAAGCCGCCCTGGGTCCCAAGAGAAGGGCGGCATAGAAATTTAATAAATAAATAAATAAATCTCTTGTGGTCGCGAAGGGACCCAAGGCTGATGACATATTTGACCCCATCCTCTGGTCCAGCCTGGTCATCTCCGACACTACTGCGCGTAACACAATGTTGTAGTTGCTCAAGTGTAGGTCTCAATGTAATCAAAATTGGTTTCCCCACCTACCCCACCCCTCATACCTTGGTAAGCATTATTTAAGGCTAACACTGTAATTTGTATGTGTTTTCCTCCACAGAATAGAAAGAAGCCACATTGCTCCTCATTCAGCATTTAAGATTGGACAGAACTCAGAAGTCTTTAAAAAATATATATTGACCTCAGGTATGTATTTTTTTTTTAAAAAATGGATTTTTGGGGGGCATACATTAAAATAATAATAGTACAAAGGACGTTGTGGTTAATTTATTTATGCATTTTATCTGCTGTGTTAACCCAAAAGAACTCTAGATGGTATATACATACTATTACTTCTAATAATATTGTTAGCCATAAAGCAAATCACAGAACCCTCACTGTCAACCACTGCTACTGTAATACAGAATCCAGGAATTCATACCAGGATCACTGGTCCCACATTAATCCATGACCTAAATCAGGGCTCTTCAAACTTGGCCCTTTTATGACTTGTGGACGTCAACTCCCAGAATTCCTCAGCCAGGCACATGTGCCTGGCTGAGGAATTCTGGAAGCTGACGTCCACAAGTCATAAAAGGGCCAAGTTTGAAGAGCCCTGACCTAGACATAGCTGCCATCTGTACTTTGCTCAGCCCCACCACACAGATGTTCCTGGTTCAGTCTACTCGTAATCAGTCTGAAAATAACCACTTTGTTTATATTCCTGCAACACGTGTAATCTCCCCACTGAGTTTTCTAGGCTGGCAAGTGTTGTATCTGGCCCTTCTCAGCTGAGTGAAATCCACATAAATATTTCTTTAAGAGTTTTATTTAACACATTTCAAAAGATTCACTTCAAAGCAAGCTGCTGGCAGTTTGTTGGCCGGAACGGCCAATTCTGATTTATTTACATTTAGATTAAACATTCTCCCACCTTCCAATTAACTCACTCTTTATCTCTTACATTGTCCAAGACTTCATTAATCTTCCGTAGATTTCAAAAACACCAGAAAACTGATTTCTAACGAACTCAGTGATGCATCAGACTGCCTCTTGATATTAACGTTGCTCGTGACAAAGACTTAGTTCCTTCTTCCTCTTCTAATATAGTTTTCAATACGTCACTTCCTTTTTCCACTTAACTGACTCCTCCGCCTATCAAACCTTCGGAATCTCGGATCAAGCCATCTAGCTTCCTGATCCGAATCTGACTCATCACTTTGAGAGTCTGACTCATCCTGCATACAAATCTCCTCATTGTCTAGCTCGGCTGATGGGAGGGGAAAATACCCAGAGGGGCCTGGTTGTGCTTCGTCATCCCCTGATATGTACCCAGCCTGTCTAGAGACACTCACAACAGCAAGATACCCTGAAACACAGATTCACCAAATGGGGAGAGTTCATACAACTGAGAATGCCACCAGAAATGTAGACAATGCTTTTCATGCTTTGCAGGTTGTGTGTATAAAGCCAGTTCGCACCACTTCGGCAGAACCGGTAACTAATTTTTTGTTGCCCAGGCCCAGAATGGACTTCCGGAAGTGTGCCTGGCTGGGGAATTCTGGGAGTTGAAGACCCCTGACCTAAGTCTTCGTAAGCCCTGGGGACCCTTAAAAAAAATCCTCCTATCTCCTTTGAAGTAAATTAGTTCCCCAAAAGCTAAACGTTCTCTCCAAAAACTTTGCAACGTTAGGGAACAATCCTTTTGCTGTCGTCCTTGAAAACCTTAAAAGCACGCTGTTCTTTGGCACACGGTGCCAAGCGTTTTCACCTTCTTATCAGGGCATCCTTGAATTAACTTCCACGATTGATTTTTTTTTCGTCCTACCTCCCCGCCACTCTCTTCCTGGATAAAAGAGATCACCTTCTCTCTACAGAATTTTTGCAGCAGACTTGTTAATTACAATCATGGTCTGTTTACTTGCCAGGCATCCAGCATGTTCTCTGTAATCAAGACTGAAGGTGACCCAGACATGCTTTAGAAAACAAGCTGTGGATGCTCCAACACTGGAAGTTTTTAGGAAGAGATTGGGCAATCATTTGTCTGAAATGGTATAGGGTTTACTGCCTAAGCAGGGGGTTGGACTAGATGGCCTCTAAGGTCCCTTCCAACTCTGTTATTCTCTATATATTCTATATTCTATCACATTTCAGCCTGGAGAATTAGGAATCTTGGCTAACCAGCATGCTTAATTCAGCTTTTGCCATACTGTTCCTCATAGGTAACGTGTTATCCTTCTTTCCATGCCCTTTTTTGTTCTTGAATTAAACTCAGAATCAGAAGCTGAGTTTGGGAATTTGATCCATTAATTTGCCAGTCTTAGGAGTCAGTAGACAATAAAGAAATTTTTGTTACTAAGTTTACAAAGTAGAAATTCAGTTACAAAATCCTAAAATCTTTTTTTTCCTCCTTCACTTATGCCCCCCCCCAAAAATCAAAGTATTTTTTTATCCTTAGTCACATCAGTTAACACTAAGACAGGCTAAGGTCGCAGAAGTATTTCAATGTTGCACCCATCAAAACATCCTCCGCTGTTATCTTTTCGTTTTCTCAGGGTTTTCAAAAATTATTCTGTTGTGTTTTGCATCCCATTTGCATCTCAGGCAATGCTGACAGTTCAGAAGCTATAACAAAGAAGCTTAGCAGTGATAATATACAAGATGTTACAGCAGATACCCAAATCCACATGTCAATTTTTTGACAATCGGGGACAAAGTATTTGAATATCCCAAACATAAAAAGATGCATCTAACGGTACTGTTTAATTTAGGATCGCATTCAACATTTTTTTTTTTTACTTTCTGAGAAAGCGATACTGCCTATCGTACTTTTAAAGCAATTTGCAGCATCCAAATTGGAGAAGACCACAAAGTTTCAAGATCTGAAAATTGAAAGATGACGGCATAAACCAGTCATGCTGGTCCCAGTAGTGATCAGTACGCTGGCTGCTGTACCCCACCCCCCAAAAAAATTGAAAATATTTTTGAAAAATTAAAAAAAATCTGTGCTCTGACCAAATTTCCATCTGTCAGTTGCAAAAGGCTACACTACTTGGATCCATACTACATTGGGGAATTCTGACATTCTAGATTCTTGGGAAGAACTTGATGTGTTATGGAGGCCAACACCAACTAAATAAATAGCTATGACTTCAAGTTGTGGTGAGCAGTTGATAATAATCCCAGACAAAGCAATTAACTATAAACGAAAGCAAATAGAAGCAACCTCTGAAGAGTTTCCTGCTTTGTAATGGGATTTAAAAATACATGTTGTCTTGCTTCCAGAAATACTTAGAAGGCATCATAGGAGTCCCTAAAGAAGAGTCATTTACATTGGTGCCACCACAGAAAAGGCGCTTCTCCTTTCAGAAAACAAGGTTGCCTTTATATAAGATCTGAGGTCTAACATAGCATGACTAGAAGATCACAAGAGTCAGGAAAAGTCATATGGGGAATGGGACTTATAAGAAGACTTATTCTCCCCAGAATTTGCATTACTGATGGACAACCACTCCAGATGTTTATGGTTCCCTTCCTTCAAATAGAGTGTTATCCTAAAGCACATATCCTCTCTTTGCCTGAATGAGGACAAGAGATTACAATATATTTCCCTCCGGTTTGGATTGATTTTTATCCACCACTCCAAACAAATGCATTTCTTTCTGCTCTCCCTCTCATTTTTTGAAACACCCAAAGGAGTTTTCCACAAATCTTAAAGCATATACTTACCATATACAGTACTATGGTAAAATACTAATTCTCTCTCCCCTTTATCTTCTTTTAGCTTAAACTCCAATATTTGGGGCATTCAAACAGCCCCCTAAGTATGTTTCATCCATTTTTCCAGCAAATTGTAGCAAAACATTCTATTTAGCGAGAACTCCCTTGATTGAAAAACACTGAAAATAATATGGCAGCCACTCATGCATGACTGAAAAGATTTAAAAGAGTTTATCATTTTAACTAAACCCTGTTAAGTAGGCAGCAAGGTCCATTAATACCGTTAATGAACTCTCATTTCAACATAAACAAGAAGCTACTCCCTTCATTCTGGATAATGATGAGCTTGGAGTTAGGTGATCGAGACTTGTGATGATGGAAAACGCATTCTCTCGCAAGGCAGACCTAATCCTTTTCTTCCCAAATGTTAATATAGATGAGAATATATGACTTTCCACCCAATACAGCAGGATTGGTCCATTTATCCATTCATCTGACTGAAAATCAGGCTTGTCAGATGCTATATTTTTTCTATCCTGCTCTCTGGAGCAGAGAGTTGGTCTCTGACTGAAGGCCACCTGAAGAGACTGGAAGCATTTGAAATGTGGATTTACAGGCGGCTGTTACGTAGAAGCTGGGTTGACAAGATCAGAAATGAGGAGGCAATAAGCCGCTTGGGAAAGCCAAGGGAAATCATCAAAACAATTAAAAAACGAAAATTAGAATATTTCGAACATGTGACGCGACTCCCAGAAAAATACGGCATACTCCAATCCTCCAGAGAAAGATTGAAGGCAAACGAGGTCCAGGCAGAAGAAGAACATCGTGGCTTCAAAATCTAAGGAACTGGTTCGGACAAAACTCAGCAGCACTTTTTTGTGCGGCTGCTGATAAAAATAGGATCGCCAACAGGATCGCCAACATCCGATAACGAATATGGCACAAGAAGAAGTCAATCTGTCCATCGGTCCATCTACCTGTACATCCATCCATCTACAGTTTCTGAATCACAGAGTCAAGAGGATCTGGCTTGCTCCATTGAGCTGGCTTATCTGAAGCCAGCTCTAAAGGTTGCAAATGGAATCATCAGCATTGGTGACACAAAAAGAAAAGGGGATTTTATTTGTGTCGACCATTTCCTAATGATAAATATTGAAGAATTCACAAATGGCAAAGGCGTAGGGATGGGTCCATCGCCAGGCACTCTCTGTAAAGATCGAGGTTCGCTTTTCAAATTCCTGTAAATATTTTAAGCCGGAGATCTGTGTGTGCTTTTTCTCCATGCATATTCATTTCTACGGAGCGAAGGAAATGCCATTGCAGTCTCTGCAAATATTTAATTTTATAGAATGCATGGTAAATAATTTACCCAGACAAGGATGCATATTCATTAAGTTGGATAGAGGACCAAGGCATGAGCCATTGGACAAATGTTCAGTCACAGATTTGAATAGGGAGGTGTGAGATGGTCCCATTTGCAAGAAGTGTGCAAATTCATCCCTGGTTGCTTCTTTAGCTGCTTGAACATCCTTTCCCAACCTTGCATTAATAATAATAATAATAATAATAATAATAATAATAATAATAATAATAATAATAATAATAATAATAATAATAATAATAATAATAATAATAATAATAATAAAGTTGGAAGGGACCTTGGAGGTCATTGAGTCCAACCCCCTGCTCAGACAGGAAACTCTACACCATTTCAGACAAATGGCTGTCCAGTCTCTTCTTAAAAACTTCCAGTGTTGGAGCATTCACCACTTCTGGAGGCAGGTTGTTCCACTGGTTAATTGTTCTCACTGTCAGGAAGTTTCTCCTTGGTTCTCTCCTTGATTAGTTTCCATCCCTTGCCTCTTCTACCAGCACGGCGGAACCTCTTAACTTGCAGTGAGATTATTCTGTACCATCACAGCTAATAAAGAAGCCTTGATGATCTTATTTAACAAGAGAGAGCCACAGAATAAGGCTAGGCAGACAGTTAGCACTCTAGTCAACCAGATAGACCTTCTTTCGAAGTTCTCCCTCTCTTCATCCAGCATTTCCCACCAGTCCCTTGTCCATAGCATTTTGTGGTGAGCTGCTTCCTCAACTCATGTTTCCATCCTCAAGAGCTTCCCACTAAGACTCCTTCCATCCGTGAAGTTTTAGACCCCCGGGAAGGATTCAAAGATTGAGCTTTACGAAATGGAATTCCCAGTTTTCAAAAGAAAGGAATTATTTGATTTGGTGTCTGTCAACAAAGAAACAAGCAAAAGCCTCCGAGCGTTTTGTTTGTCATTTCAACAGGGAGATTCTACTTGTCTCAGAACAAAACAAATGAAGAAACAAAGCGAAGAAACTTAATTTAATTTTAAAAAAAAAGATCCTATTCACATCTTTAGACAAAGAGTGTAAACTTTGGAAGAGATGATAAACATGGTTCCTAGCCCTACTGCTACATCATCCAGGTCACACTCAACCACTGTGGATAAACCACAGTGTGATATTCCCAAAGGTGTTTTTTCAAGGGGCAACTGGATCTTTTTTTCCCTGAAGATGCTTTGCTTCTCATCCAATAGTAATAGTAATAGTAATAGTAATAGTAATAGTAATAGTAATAGTAATAGTAATAGTAATAGTAATAGTAATAGTAATAGTAATAGTAATAGTAATAGTAATAGTAATAGTAATAGTAATAGTAATAGTAATAGTAATAGTAATAGTAATAGTAATAGTAATAATAAAGTTGGAAGGGACCTTGGAAATCATTTAGTCCAACCCCCTGCTCAGGCAGGAAACCCTATACCATTTCGGACAAATAGCTGTCCAGTCTCTTCTTAAAAACTTCCAGTGTTGGAGCATTCACTGCTTTTGGAGGCAGGTTGTTCCACTGGTTAATTGTTCTCACTGTCAGGAAGTTTCTCCTTAGTTCTAGGCTGCTTCTCTCCTTGATCAGTTTCCATCCGTTGCTTCTTGTCCTGCCTTCAGGTGCTTTGGAGAATAGCTTGACTCCCTCTTCTTTGGGGCAGCCCCTGAGATACTGGAACATTGCTATCATGTCCCCCCCCCTCGTCCTTCTCTTCACTAAACTAGACATACCTCGCTTCCTCACTTCTGACTAAATGGTGGAGAATGGAAAAGTTGCAGTCATCTGGTCATTAGCACTTGGAGGTTAATCTGTGCCCTCAGAGTTACCTGAATAAGGTGAATCCTTCCATCCTCCACCATCCAGTCAGAAGTGAGGAAGCGCCTTGGATGAGAAGTGAAACATCTTCAAGGAAAAACAAAGGAAGTCCAGTTGCCTCTTGAAAAAGCTCCTTTGGCACAACCATGACCCGGAAGACTGAGCATCTCCATACACACAATGTGATCCCAAAAGCCAGAAATACTGTTTTGCAGACTATATGTTTGGGACCTCATAAAGCAGGGGTCCCCAACCCCCAGTCCATGGGCCAGTACCAGGCCGCAGCATGCCAGCAACTGGTCCAAACAAATAAGCAAAATCCCATCCATGGGGTGCAGGCAGCACACAAATCCATGCCCCCTCCAGTCCACGGCAAAACCCCTCCCCATGGAACCGGTCCCTGGTGCCCAAAAGATTGGGGACCTCTGTCGTAAAGCACTCAGTTCAATGAAATAAAACAAATTATGGCTTAGCATGATTTTGAATGTGACCGTTTTCATTTCAAGACCATGTTAATCAACTGAATTCAACCTTTCAGTTTTTCAGAGGGTACCCACCACAAGGGGGAAAAAATTGATACAAAACCAAACCTAAACAGGCCTCTAGAAGAAAAATTAGAGTGGGGGGATGTTGGGGGGGCAAAGAGCAAAACTACTATGGGAGCAATGACAGAACAATCTCCCCAAAAAATTAAAAAAAAATAAAAGACAAAGGATTGCACAACTTTTGCACGTGTCTATTCATATACCCCAAGTTACTTATAGTCAGTTAGCCTGCTTGCCTTATAAAGAATGGCCCCAACTCTCTCAACCTTCCCTAAAACTTTAAAAAAGAAAAAAAGAAAGAAAAGAAAAGAAAAGAAAAGAAAAGAAAAGAAAAGAAAAGAAAAGAAAAGAAAAGAAAAGAAAAGAAAAGAAAAGAAAAGAAAGAAGGAGGGAAGGAAGGAAGGAAGGAAGGAAAGAAGGAAGGGAAAGAGAGAGAGGGAGGGAGGGAAGGAAGGAAGGAAAAGAAAGAAAGAAAAGAAAGAAGGAAGGAAGGAAGGGAAAGAGAGAGGGGGAGGGAGGGAGGGAGGGAGGGAAGGAAGGAAGGAAGGAAAAGAAAGAAAGAAAAGAAAAGAAAAGAAAAGAAAAGAAAGAAGGAAGGAAGGAAGGAAGGAAGGAAGGAAGGAAGGAAGGAAGGAAGGAAGGAAGGAAGGGAAAGAGAGAGAGAGGGAGGGAGGGAAGGAAGGAAAAGAAAGAAAGAAAAGAAAGAAGGAAGGAAGGAAGAAAGAAAGAAAGAAAGAAGAAAGAAAGAAAGAAAGAAAGAAAGAAAGAAAGAAAGAAAGAAAGAAAGAAAGAAAGAAAGAAAGAAAGAAAGAAAGAAAGAAAGAAAGAAAGAAAGAAAGAAAAGGTTTGTTCATTCATGTCAGAAGCATCACCATTAAAATAAGGCATACTTATATAAATATAAAATACGAGATTGAAATATGTGCAAATTAAACAGATCTTTGTTTGTTTGTTTTAGTAAACTCTGCTGAAGGTGTTACCTAGCCTGGTAACAAAACGTTCGGACATCAAACCATAAGCTCAGAGACCCGACTGTCACCCTTCATCCTCCACCCGAGTTACAGATATTCGTCACTATGGTAAACAGATCTTGCCCAGAAATTAGCAACATTAATTGCATTTTGATGCACTGCCATGAAGTCCTCGAGTGTACACTAACGGGTCACAAAGGGCAGGTATACATATGTGTGGTCGTCTGCAGGTTACCACAATTGCAGAGAGCAGAAGCAACCGGATAGCCCCATTTGTTCAGAGCAAACACGGTGGATTAATCAATTAATTAATTAATTTAATGCATGCCTTCATTAAATGCACACCCATTCGTGCCATTGGGATTCACACCGGGAGCCAGCGTTTCTCAGGTCACCGATATCGGTTCGGTCAACCGTCAACATTTACCTAGTTCCAACGCTGGAAAGTTCAAGGCAAAAAAAATAAAAATAAAATAAATGTGTTAAATCAGAGCGCAGGCAGGAAAAAGAAATCCAAGTTGAGGAAAAGGGAACTGTACCTTCCTTGTGCTGATGGAGAGCAATCAACCATTTTAATAGCTTCATCCTGATAGGCAATAAAGATTCGTATCTAGACACGCTGTGTTGAGTATCAGGGGAGCCTTTGCCAAGTTTTAGCAGGAGACTATCAAATGTATAACTTGGATTAATTTAGAGTTGTTGTTTCTTTTACTACTCTCCAAATGCTGCCGGCCAGTCCCCTCTCCCCAAAAAAAAAAGCACTTTGGGGGAAATTGCATATAAAACTAAGACCATTATGGAAAATGGCAAATAAGCAGCCCCATCCAGAGAACTCTTGCATACAATATAGATATGTGCATACATTAGGTAAATGCCTGCAAGGATTCATTTTAAACTTCGCCCCCCCCCTTTTTTGGGAAATGGCTATAACTCTTTTGTGTGGCTCGCGAAGGGGGAGATGCTAACATTGGTGTGGAAATAGGCTGAAGCAAATTAGCGCGAACATAAAATGCGAACACTACAGAAAGGAAAAAAAGAGACTTGTGGCTGGGTGTCTGCGCTGAACGGAAAATGCAAAGGAGATTTTTTAAAATTTAGAATTTAAACTTAGCTACAAGACTTTCCCTGCGTTCGGGTTGGAACCACAGGAAACGGCGACTCAACAATGAAGAATTTTTCTAGCTTTCTTGGGAAATGGGCACTGTTTCTTTGCGTCCTGAGTTTTTTATGTACTTACTAGCAAAAGCAGACTGTCCATCATAAGCAAGAAACCTAGGGACGCCGACAGAAATGGAAAATTACATTCTCCATCTTGCCACCTGCCTGGAGGAAAAGAAATTGAATAGCCTTAGCAGCTGGAAGTCAAAAATTTGTCTTCTGAATCAAATGGCAGATGTCATTTCGCAGGCTGAATGGCCGAAGTTTTTTCTTCTTTCTCCCTCCAGTTATGTTTGATATTTGGGGTTCCAGATCGGTTTGTTTAGATGCGTGCAATTCCCGAAACGAGCTTATATTCTATCCAATATTTTTATCATGATATTTCACCGATTCTAACCACGGTTGGTTATTACCTAAATGTTACATCACATTTTATTTCCCCGCAGCCATGTTTTAATGCTTGCTCCCAAAACAACCAGCTTCGTATGATGGGTGGGCAAGCAGTTAGTTTGAAAAATTTGCAGGTCAGGGATATGGCAATTGAGCTATAGCCCTTAGACTTGTATACCACTTCATAGTGGTATATAAGCCCTTTCTAAGCAGTTTACAGTGTCAGTATATTTCCACCCCCCAACAATCTAAGTCCTCATTTTACAGACTTCGGGAGGATGAAAGACTGAGTCAACCTTGAGCTGGTCAGAATCGAACTCCTGGCTGTGGGCAGAGTTTGCCTGTAGTACTGCATTCTAACCACTGCACCACCGTGCACTGTATAAACACAGTGGATGTATAAGGTTAGGTTTTAGGGAAACAGAAAGGGATGTCTGCTATCTGGACCGGGAGTCTCTTCTCACAGTCGCTCATGCCCTCATCACCTCGAGGCTCGACTACTGCAATGCTCTCTACATGGGGCTACCTTTGAAAAACGCTCGGAGACTTCAGGTAATGCAGAATGCGGCCGCGCGAGCAGTGTTGGGCCTGCCCAGAAATGCCCACATTTCGGCATCACTCCGCGAGCTGCATTGGCTGCCAATTGGTCTCCGAACGCAATTCAAAGTGTTGGTTATGACCTATAAAGCCCTACATGGCATCGGACCAGGTTACTTACGGGACCGTCTGCTGCCCCATGAAACCCAGTGACCGGTTAGGGCCCACAGAGTCGGCCTTCTCCAGGTCCCGTCAGCCAGACAGTGTTGCCTGGCGGGGCCTAGGGGAAGAGCCTTCTCTGTTGCGGCCCCGGCCCTCTGGAATCAACTCCCCCCAGAGGTCCGTATTGCCCCCACCCTCTCCGCCTTTCACAAATTACTTAAGACTCATCTTTGCCGACAGGCCTGGGGCAGTTAACACCTGGCCCCAGCCAGTGTATGTATGTTTGTATGTTTGTTTTGGATGATTGGTCTTTTAATTGACGGGTTTATAAATGTTTTTTATATATTAGATTTCTACATGTAGTATTTATGTTGTGAGCTGCTCTGAGTTCTTGAAATAGGGCGGCATAGAAATCTAAGTAATAAATAAATAAAATAATAAATCTACAGGGAGAGTTGGGGTGTGTACAATGGTCATATGTGAGTTGCTATTGGAACAGCCAATCAGCAGGATTGAAAAACCAGATATTAGGGCTGAGAAATAAACCAAATCAATGTCTATGGAGATTCTCAATCATCCAGATCGTGGTTGTCCCAAAGGTGCTTTTTCAAAAGGCAACTGGCCTTTGTTTCTTTCCTTGAAAATGTTTCGCTTCTCATTCAAGAAGCTTCTTCAGTTCTGACAGAATGGTGGGGAAATCCTTCCATCCCCCACCATTCTGTCAGAACTGAAGAGGCTTCTTGGATGAGAAGCAAAACATTTTCAAGGAAGAAAAACAATCTAAGGTGGAAAAGCACCTTTGGGCCAAATCAGGCGAGCTGAGTCAAATTCAATCCAGAATGTGTGAATAATCAAAGATAAAGAAATAGACCACTTTGCGCCACATAGCCCCTCCTATTCTAGCAAGATTGAACTGAACAGGAAGTTTGTGTACACACTGCAATTAACACTGCAGAATAGTGAATAAAACCCCTATTTGCACAACAAACGCTATGCCAATGAATGCCACAATTGGCACGGTCACTCTGCAGAACTACAAATCCTGGTTTTTCTGCACTAAAGTTAAATTTCTATTGGCTTTTGGCTGCAAAACAAAAAAACAAACCACCTTAAATCTTTTGGAAGCAAAATAAATAAATCTGCCTTTTTCACCATGCATATACAAATAAGAAAGTTCTTTCAAAATGTTGGGAAAAGAGAGGGAAGATCTTCCCCCCCCCTTTGATTTGATAGAGTAGGGAGGAGTCAGTTTTCAAATAAAGTCCATTTGAACAGTTCCCCAATTAAATGACTCCTGCCACGCGTGCCAACGGGCAGATCTGATCCCCAGCATAAAGTCGCCTGATGTTGCAATTCTCTCTCATGTAGACCAAGGCTGTGGCGCTCCATAAATATGCATGCACACACCCCTTTGAAGCACTTCAGTCACCAGACATTAAGGCACGTTCCCTGTATATTTTAAAGCCAAACAAATATACCTGTCAGGAACATGAATACCTTCTATATTTCATTTTAAATGAAATGTCAGGATGATGGAAAATATCTCGGAGGACGTTTTTGCAAAGGGCAGGAAGCTGCCTTCCCCATCTCCACCCAGAAGGGGAGAATCTGCCTTCAAAGACCATGGGGGGCTTCTTAGATTGGATGAGAGACCCTCCCCTTACCTGTCCTGGTGCTCCTGGAGCCCTGAAACTTGAGATTGGTGGGTGAATCAGAGGCAACATTTGCTTGGTAGATCCTATTCGGATGCATTCTTGTTTGCACCTCCCGTGGACCCCTGTGCTTGACATATCCACATGAAATGGAATGGTGTATGCAAGTACCAGGTAGTCCTTGACTTACGACAGTTCATTTAGTGGCCATTCAAAATGACAAAGGCACTGAAATGACCGTTTTTCACACTCACGAACGTTGCAGCATCCCCACGTGATCAGAATTCAGATGCTTGGTAACAGCGTGGCCGTTGCTGTGTCCCAAGCTCAACCTTTGGCAACCTTTTGACCAGCAAAGTCAACCGGGTTACTAACTTATCAGCTGCAGTGATTCACTTAACAAATGAGGCAAGAAAGGTCGTAAGGTGGGGAAAAGCTGACTTAACAACTATCTTACCTAGTCACAGAAATTCTGGGCTCAAATTGTGATCGTAAGTCGAGGACTAAGTGAGACGTTCGTTAGGTGAATTTTGCCCCATTTTATGCCATTTCCTGCCACCGCAGGGGTAGGCCACCTTGGCTCTTTTATGACTCATGGACTTCAATTCCCAGAATTCCTGAGCCAGCATGGCTCAGCTTGGAAATCTCTCCCTTTCCCCTCAGCATGGCTGGCTCAGGAATTCTGGGAGTTGAAGTCCACGAGTCATAAAAGAGCCAAGGTGGCCTACCCCTGGCCTAGGCCGCTTTATGACTCGTGGACTTCAACTCCCAGAATTCCTGAGCCAGCATGGCTCAGCTTGGAAACCTCTCCCTTTCCCCTCAGCATGGCTGGCTCAGGAATTCTGGGAGTTGAAGTCCACGAGTCATAAAAGAGCCAAGGTTGCCTACCCCTGTGCCACCGTTTAGTGAATGGCTGCAGTTGTTAAGTTAGTAACACGGTTATTAGTTAGCTAGTTAGTTCTTGTTAGTTCTTATTTTCCTCTTTTGCAGCTGTCAGAAATACCTTAGGAATCGTTTCTTCAAGTGAAGGAGGACTGCATTAAGTCACGGAGATCTCCTCAAGTTTTGTCAGGCTCCAAAAACCAAGAAAGATACACAGAGTTATTTCTAAGCAGTCTCCCTTATTGTTCCTCACCCCTAGATGGAAATCTTGCCAAACCAAAGCAATTGCTTGCTTTATTAAAGGTATACTTTGAGAAGTTCTAGAAGGAGCTATCTTGACCCTCTTTCTGCCAGTCAAACTATCTAAATTTTGCTGTCTCTTGGTCCTCTGGAATGCAGCCCTTTCTTCCTGGGAATCCAGACTACATTCCATCACAGTTTGTGACATTGCTATTCTCACAATGGAGGGCATGACAATGGCATGGTTCTAAGATCTACAGCAGGGGTGTCAAACAGGGGCCAGATGCATCACACGGAAGCCATGCCCACCCCATTGCCGGCAATGGCAAAACCGTCCCGATACGTTGCGCGACATCATGTGACGTAGCGAGTTTGACATGTCTGATCTACAATATTATGGTCCATCTAGGACTAATGAATCATACTCTGAGTAGGCACGCAGAAGCAAGCTGTCTATGTTTCTGCTCTTTCTTATTTATTATCTGCATCTGAACAAGGCCCCTGGCAGAATATTGAGCCAATTTTATACTCCGGTGATATGGGGGTTTTTTTCCCCTCGTTTTTGCATTTCTTTGCTTTGTTGGATCAAATTTCTATTCCTCCTATCTCAGCATAACTAGGGCTTGTCTGAGATTCTCAGCCCATCCCTCTTGTGTTAACTTTAAGCGAAGCAACTCTCTTTGATTTATGTGGAAGAGCATTTTCCCATTCAATATTGGATTAACAACAGCCTCCAGGTATTTGCCTTCTTTTGTAGGCTGCCGTCAATAAATCTTTTATGCAACTAATTCCAATTTCCATCAGATGGATTGAGAGTTTCTAGAAGGGGAGAGTAAGTCATTAAGTTGGGTGATGGAACTTTATCAGCAACCGATGAGCCCCCCCCAAAAAGGAGTTTTATTTAAGAGGAAAAATATTGGCGCTGTTTCTGTCAATTTCTTCCAACATTAATATTTCAGACTTGTGCGCTGCCTGCGAGATGGGATAAAAATGGATCTGACTAAAAAACAAAAAAGCAGATAAGATATCACATTGATTTCCCCCCTCCCTCCCTCCCCCCATCCCAGCCCGCCCTCTTGATGGAGACAGATTCTCTAACGTCCACATTAGCTGCTGCTACGATCACGGAGAGATAAATTATTAATAGGGATGTATGAACATCATTTTGTTGTGATTAGATTTCACTTAAATATTTTTTGTCAACTGGCATAGCAAAGGGAGCCCCTGGCATGCAAGATAAGGAATGCGTTCAAAGGCAGGGGGGGGTGTTCTCTCTCTCTCTCTCTCTCTCTCTCTCTCTCTCTCTCTCTCTCTCTCTCTCTCTCTCTCTCTCTCTCTCTCTCTCTCTCTCTCTCTCTCTCTCTCTCTCTCTCCTTTCCTTTCCTTTCCTTTCCTTTTTTTTTTAAGTTTATTTTGTGATATTTGAAAAAAGAACCTATCTGGGGAATCTTAGCGTTCGGGTAGCATCAAATTACTGAAAGCTACATTTAAAAAAAAATGTTGGATGGTTATTTTGGTTTGTTGTCTGAGGGGGTGGAGGGGGGGGTAAGAAAAATTCAAAACTATAAATAATTAAAGAGCGGAGCATCTCTTATTCATAAGCTAAAATGACAGTTTTAATTTAGTTCTTTGCTCATCTTGGAACGAGATAGTGAGGGTGAAGGTGATGGAGAGGGTGGGATCAAAACGAATAGAAAAACAGAAGAACTGACGGTGGGCCTTGCTTCTACTTTCCAGAGGAGCCAATAAATCCGTAGGCGATCAATTGTGAAAATTTCAGATTTAAAAAAAAAAAGAGTTTTGTGTGACACGCGGTTACTTTCTCGGGTGATGGCCGAAAAGACCTCAGGTGGGTCTTTTGTTGTTCAGTCATGTCCAACTCTTCATGACCCCATGGACCACCGCAGGCCAGTTTCCCCTTGTCCTCCAATTTCTCCTGGAGTTTGTCCAGATTCACGTTCATTGCATCAATGACACTATCTAGCCATCTCATCCTCTGTCATCCCCTTCTCCTTTTGCCTTCCGCCTTTCCCAACATCTGGGTGTCTTCTCATTTGGGGGCCAAAGTATTTGAGATTCAGCCTCAGGATCTATCCTTCCAAAGAATAGCCAGGGTTGATTACCTTTAGGATTGACTGATTGGATCTCCTTGCAATCAAAAGTCTTCTCCAACGCCACAGTTTGAAAGCACAGGTAGATCTACCACCCTTCATATATATGAAATGATGACACTGGGAAGAAAGCTAAACCCTATTCCTGATTATCCCAAAATATAAGGGTGGAATAATGGATTTAAGCTGGCTTCGTGCCAAATGTTTGGAACACTTCCTAAGAATAAAAGCAACTTAGTCACAGAATCAGTTACCCAGAGATGTATTTCATTGGATGTATTCAAGCAGCTGATGGACAACCCTCTCTTAGAAATGTTTTAATATGAATTCTTCCATGGAGCAGAAACGGAACTCTGAAGCGTCAATAACCCCTCTTAATGGTTCTGAAATGTATTGATAGCCATCAGCTATAACAGCCTCAAAGGCAAGGAAGGAATGAACAAATTCCTTTCCTTAACTGTCTTAGATGAAAATCTTATTTAGCTTTCTTGCTATTTATTTCAAATTATTTAAGTTCTTAAACCCATGACTAATTTTTCCTTCGTGCAGAGTTGAAACTAAACTCACCCAATGAAGACTTTTCAAAATTGTCCTTCCAAAGTAAACAACTTTTGAAAGTGATTAGAAAGTGAGGTTTGCAAACTTAGTGTCCTTTAGAAGTGTCTGCCATAATTGCAAGCAAGATGGCTGATCCCTTTGTTTCCTGGAGCTCAAACATATGGTAAACTGCTGTCCTAGGGTCTTTTTGTCAGGAACAGTCATCCGGAGTACATGTGGGCAATCTCCCATCCTCTCCTTATCCAGAATGATTCCAGGGAATTGGCCTATTCACCTTGGTCTTTGCTGCAGTCAACAGCTTTGCTTTTGCAGAGCCAACTTCAGTTCCCCATTACCTCCCCCAGAAGTCCAGGATTGGGGAAATTCTTGAGGACAAATCTATAATTTGTTTTAACATAAGAGAACAATGCTACCCACATGCTAGAATTAGAATTTTAGAATTCTAGAGTTTGGAAACCTAAATATCTGGAGAACATCAAGTTAGGAAGGATCGTGCATCACTAAACATATAGGCAATTTTAGATTTACAGAACTAGTGGGGGGGGAGGATATGGAGAATTGAAATAATATCTCTTTGCCGTGGAACATCTGATTTAGTAGATAGTGGGAGAGAATAAAGTAGATAATAAATAGTAAAGTAGATAGTGAGTGCGGTGGCTGACAAGGTTAGGATGCTGGGCTGACAATTGGCAGGCTTGCATTTAAGACCCAAGGTCTGTTGCAGAATGGAGTGAGCTCCTGTCATAGGCTCCAGCTCCTGCCAACCCAGCAGTTCAAAAGCAGGCAACTGCAAGTAGATTAATAATGATAATAATAATAATAATAATAATAATAATAATAATAACAACATTGGAAGGGATCTTGGAGGTCATCTAGTCCAACCCCCTGCTCAGGCAGGAAATCTATACCATTTCGGACAAATGGCTGTCCAGTCTCTTCTTAAAAACTTCCAGTGTTGGAGCATTCACCGCTTCTGGAGGCAGGTTGTTCCACTGGTTAATTGTTCTAACTATCAGGAAGTTTCTCCTTAGTTCTAGGTTGCTTCTCTCCTTGGTTAGTTTCCATCCGTTGCTTCTTGTCCTGTCTTCAGGCTCTTTGGAGAATAGCTTGACTCCCTCTTCTTTGGGGCAGCCCCTGAGATACTGGAGGACTGCTATCATGTCCCCCCTCGTCCTTCTCTTCATTAAACTAGACATACCCAATTCCAGCAACTGTTCCTTATATGTTTTAGCCTCCAGTCCTCTAATCATCCTTGTTGCTCTTCTCTGTACTCTTTCTAGAGTCTCAACATATTTTTTACATCGTGGTGACCAAAACTGGATGCAGTATTCCAAGTGTGGCCTTGCCTACAGCACCCAGTATTCCCAGGTGGTCTCCCATCCAAGTACTAACCAGGCCTGACCCTGCTTAGCTTCCGAGATCAGATGGGATCGGGTGCATTCAGGAGCCCCCAACTGGACATCTTCCAGGCAACAATGATGTCATCTTTCAAGCTTTTCAACTTGGAAGTGCTTCAGTGCTCCCAACACAACTATAGTAGTAGTAGTAATAGTAGTAGTAGTAGTAGTAGTAGTAGTAGTAGTAGTAGTAGTAGTAAGAGAAATGCTATGATTGTGAAGCATTTAGAGAGTCCAGAAAAAGCAAAGATAGGGAATAGTTGAGATGCCAGCCCTGTGTAAGAAGTGAAAGGAATATTAAATGTCAACCATAACAACAGAAAAAGTTTCACAGGAATTCAGACTTACATTTAGAAAGACCCAAGAGATGAGACTGGTGCTTTGCTTTCTTTGGAGAAACAGGTCACATCCTGTATCAGTTCTTTTGACATGCATCAGTACTCATCTGTAGCATTCAGTGAAAAGTTTGACAGCCTGACAGCTGCATGGAAGATGGTGCTCTTGAGTCAAAGTCTGGTAGCCTTTAGCTCATCGGAGGAAGTTCCTGCATCCAGGAAAATGTCTTCTCCTTTTTCAAGAGAACGAATCGTAAATCTGGGCATGGTGCTTTTACCAGCCAGCAGAATTTGGTCACAAATCTTGGCTGGGGAGGGCCAAGTGCTGATTAAAGGACAGGTGGGGACAATTTGTTGCCTAGTCCCTGCCATCACCCAAGGACAGGCCATGATTAAAGGGACGTTGATATCAATTTGAGGCTGAACTTTTAAAACTGGGCGATTGCATTTGTCAAAGCAGGTTGGAGATTCTTTATTGCTTTTAAAAAAGAGAAGATTAATTGACGGAAAAAATAAGACCAAAGAGAGGATGGGCAGGTATTAAAAACGTCTGTCAAACGCTCACTGTGGCTTTGTAGAATTTCTTGAGAAATGGCAGTGTTAATCCATTGCAGCAAGTCTTGTGGCGCCTGATAAAGACAAATTTGTTATGCTCCAAGATTTCACGACTGTCCTTCCATTCTATCCCCTGCATATGACAAAGTAAGTGATTGTCATTGTCCGTGACAGCTGAATCTGTAACATTATTGTCAGAGTTTAAGATGCCACCAAAAAAAAGGAAGGAAGAGGAAGAAGACGGGCTTCTAATTCTGAATTTAGGTAGATGTTCCAGAGCAGCTTGAGTCCAACAATGTCTCCAGAGGTATTGTATGTCAAATCTCACATTTCCAAATTTCATTATGTTGGCCACTAGGTTAGGAAACATGATTCTCAGCCAAGAATAAGAAACCTTAAGCCCTCTAAATATTAAGTCCCGAAGGAGGTCACCAGGAAGAACCACTGGACCAGGATACTTACGGGACCGTCTTCTGCCACATACTTCTCTACGACCGGTGAGAGCGCACAGGGTCGGCCTCCTCCGGGTCCCGTCAGCAAAACAATGCCGTCTGGCGGGTCCTAGGGGGAGGGCCTTCTCTGTTGCGGCGCCCGCCCTCTGGAACCAACTGCCCCCTGAAGTCCATGTTTCCCCCACTCTCCCGGCCTTCCGGAAGAATCTAAAAACCTATTTATGCCGGCAGGCCTGGGGATGACTGTGACTTGTGCGAATGATGAATGTGTTTGGGGTCTTTTGAAGCGCTTTTTAGCTTTGGTTTTAGTTTTGAAATGTTGAAATGTTGTTTTATTTATGCTGTTAGCCGCTCCGAGTCTTCGAAGAGGAGCGGCATAAAATTTTAATTAATAAATAAATAAATAAATAAATAAATAAATAAATAAATAAATAAATAAATAAATAAATCTCCCAGATATCTATGGAGGTTCTCAAGTCATCCAGGTATGGTGCTTTTTACAGGAGGCAACTGGACTTTCTTGTGTTGTTGTTGTTGTTTTTTGAAGACATTTTGCTTCTCAATCAAGAAGCTTCTTCAGCTTCACCATCTGGTCAGAGCTGAAGAAGGATGAGAAGCAAAAGGTCTTCAAAAGAAACACAAGATGGCATTTAGACCCGAAAAAACTATCATTTATGTACCCAGATGTGCAACCCAAGTGTTGGAGATGTGAATCTATGGACGCTACTTATTTTCATGTTTGGTGGACTTGTAAAAAAATCAAAGCTTTTTGGATAAAAATATGGTGGATTCTTCAAAATATATTGAAAAAGCGTGTTGAATTTTCACCACAGTTGTTTTTGCTTGGTATCATAAAAGACTGTACCACCATAGAGTCTAAGTTGATTTTGAACTTGATTACTGCAGCAAGATTACTGGTGGGACAATATTGGAAGACGTCTGAATTACCATCTATTGAAGAATGGACATTAAAAGTTATAAATATGGCAGAAATGGCCAAGATATCCGCATATCTGAAGGATCACTCAAATGAAAAATTTATGATGGATTGGAAAAAATGGATAGATTATATACAAGGGAAATATCAATTGAAGAAATTATATTTAGCATATAGTTAAATATTTATATATTGGATTTATATAATAAGTAGTTTAGTGGGTTTTCTTGTGTTTTTACCCTGTATTCACTCTGGGAAGTCGGGGAGGGGGGGTGGGAGGGCATTCATAATTTATATATTATGTTTTCTCAACTGTAATCGGGGTTGGCGATATGTACGAATATGTAAGAATATATATTAAGGGGTTGCTCGGGTGGCCTCTTGGCACCACATCTGGTGGGAAGAAGAGGAGGAGTGAAAGAGGAGTGAAGGTAGAGGTAAGTAGGAAGTTGGTATGAGGAGGCAAGAGTGGGGGTAGAGATGGTGGGTGGAGAAGTAGAGGAGGAGTGAGAGGAAAGTAGGTAGATGGTAAGAGGAAGAAAGGGTGGTTAGGGATAGGGGGATGTGGTGGTGGGGGTGCCGAGCAGTTATTTTAATTGTTTGGAAAATGTAGTATATGTTAGTTCTCGGTTAAGTTATTATTATGTGTCTTTTTTGTAAATTTAAAAAAACCAATAAAATTATGTGGGGAAAAAAAAAAGAAACACAAGAAAGTCCAGTTGCCTCCTGAAAAAAGTATCTCCCAGATACCTTCAAATTGTGGAATGTGATGGCAGAGAGCCACAATGGCACTTCCAACCAAACAATGAAATTCAGAAATTGCACAAAAACAAATTCTAACCCATTAGCAGAGAATGAAATGGGAGAAAATAAGCTTTATTTTTTGAAGAAGACAATTTGGGCAGGAAGAGGTTTAGCCCAGTGATGGATAGCAGGAGAATTTCACTTCAGAATCCTGAGTGTGGCATCAAGAATAACAGAATAACAGAGTTGGAAGGGATTTTGGAGGTCTTCTAGTCCAACCCCCTGCTCAAGAAGGAGAATCTGTACCATTCCAGACAAACGGCTGTCCAATCTCTTCTTGAAAAACCTACGATGATGGAGCGCCCACAACTTCTGGAGACAAGCAAGTTCCTTAAAAGGTCCCTTAAGATTTACTTTATTTATTTATTTTATTTATTTTATTTTAATTAAATTTTTATGCCGCTCCTCTCCAAAGGACTCGGAGCGGCTAACAACATAAACAAAAGAACATCACAGAGTTTAACATCAAAAAGCAATCTACAAAACGTTTAAAAAAAACCCCGAACACATTCATAATTCACACGCAATCACAGTCATCCCCAGGCCTGCCGGCATAGATAGGTTTTTAGATTCTTCCGGAAGGCCGGGAGAGTGGGGGAAACGCGGACTTCAGGGGGCAGTTGGTTCCAGAGGGTGGGCGCCACAACAGAGAAGGCCCTCCCCCTAGGACCCGCCAGACGACATTGTTTCACTGACGGGACCCGGAGGAGGCCGACCCTGTGCGCTCTCACCGGTCGAAGGGAAGTATGTGGCAGAAGACGGTCCCGTAAGTATCCAAGCTACTGCTTGGGTTGAAGACCTTGTCCCACGTATTCCTGGCACTGAGATCATGGTTGCTGAAGTTACCAAGATAGATTGTTCATTTATTTCCTCATATATATTTTTAAAAGGAGGGGGCTTCCTTAGGTCATTGAGAGGGGACAGTCAGAACTCTTGCTCCCATATTGGATTAGATAGTTATGCATTCAGGAATAAGTGGCCTAGAGATGAACAAGATTGGACAAGAAGAAAGAAGGTCAAAGATAGTCACAAGAATGAAAAGAGCATTGCTTTGTTACAGGCTTTCTCTTCCTGATAGCAATTCTGTTTTCTCTACAAAGGTTTCTGCACTTGATTATTCCCTCCATCTGGCAGCTTCGTCGCCTTCTCAGTCCTTAATATCCTGTCCTTGATGGACCTTCTATGACCTATAATCAAAATGCATCTTTCAGAGAAATGCAGTATTAAGAGCTCTTAATATCGGTTCGAGCCTTTGTGACTTGGCTATTAAAATTCAGGCAGGCTGACTGAGTACCGTCCTTCTCTCTGAACGCTTTGTCCCTTTGGAAATACACAACATGAAAGCTGTGTTTTGTTCTCTGCCCCAACACAAAAGTGCAGCACTGAGCCTAAGGGATAAGACTTGCGTACCTTAAGTTTGTGACTGAGGCATTTTTTTCCCTCCCTGTTTATATTACACACCAAATACAAAGTGTTTTGTGACTGAGTGGGTGGTAGGGCTTCAGCTCTTGATCTCAAATCTTTAAACGTTCTTCAGTGGAAGTGGTTTAAGCTTCTCTGTTCTTCTGGATACTGTAAAGATAACTTTAGGATTAAATTTAAATTATCCAATCTACATAGTTATGGGTTTCCCAAAAGGCCAGCATGCTACATGTCCCTTGATAAGCTAAGTGGGACTCAACAATGACTATTGAGGTTCTTCAGCTCCCACCAGTTGGTTCCATCTGCTTAGTGCTTCCATGTTCCATGTCTATGACTTTTGCTGAAACCCTGTTCACTCATTTTTTGTTTTTTTGTTTTTTTTTCAAATCTGGGTTCTCTTCTGAATAAACAGCTTTTGAATCAGATTGTAAATTCCCAGAAAGAAAATTCGTGAAAAAAAGAAAAAGAAAACTCAAGCCAGGATGGGCCGGAGGCCAAATCAAAGAATGAAATTAAAGAACGCCAGTTCAAAACTAATTACGACCATTGAAGTGTTTAAAAAATAATTATCAAGGTCTATCAAGAGTAATCCCAACTTGGCTCCAGGAAATAAAGAGAAAAATCTTTCTTGGTCTTGGAAGAGAGCCCAGAAAATAATCACTAATTTATTTTTTAAAAGTCTATTTATAGGGTTTAAATTATTATTGTCTGACAATCTAGGATTGAAAAGAAAGCATACTTTAGAAATGCTTGCTCACAAACTTTGGCAAAAACCATTTTTAAAACAACAACAACCTTCTCCCCCACTCACCCACCCACCCCAAAAACTGCAAACAACAACATAAAAATATTTCTAGGAGTTGCTTCTCTGATTGCCAATAAACTCAGCAATTGGTCTCTGAGCTTGGTGGTTTTCTTGCAAATGTTTCATTACTAAACTAGCTAACATGCTAGAAGTATTGTAGCAGAGTAGAGGAAGAGGAAGAGGATGGTGGGGTCCTCGGTACTCTCTGAACTTGATGTTTTCTTGCAGATGTTTCATTACCCAACTAGGTAACATCAACAGTGCTAGTGATGCTACTAGTTCACTGATAGAATATGATATGGAATTCACTTCCTGAAGGGGTCGTGACAGCTGTCAGCCTTGACAGCTTCAAGGCAGGGCTAGATAGATTCATGGATGCCAAGTGTATCGATGGTTATTAAAACAGATGTCCATGTGCCGCCTCTATGTTGGTTGAGGCAGGCAGGATTCCCTTGGGTACCATTTGTTGGGGGTCAAGGGAAAGGGAGGGTTTTGCCTTCTCTTTCTGCTCAAGATCCCCATGTACAATTGGTGGGCCACTGTGTGACACAGAATGCTGGACTCGATGGGCTTTGGCCTGATTCAGCATGGCTCTTCTTACGTTCTTATGTTCTTATGTTCTTATGATGATGCGGTTGTAATTTCGAACTGTCTCAAAGCTAAAGGTTGCAAACTGAGAACTACTTGTATATGAGATCCTATTTCTTTTTCTGAGTTCCTATTCTTACTTATCTGAAAGCTCAAGCAGGTCATTCAGAATCCCTAGTAATTGGGCCAGCTAGTTAGTACTCCCAGTATGCAGAGAAATTCTGCATTGTTTTTTTCATGCTTTCTCATTCAGTCCAATAGGGGGAGAAATGCTTTTCTTTCTTTTTCTTTTTTTTAAATTGTACACTCTTGCTTTGTTATTTATTTATTTATTTTAAATTTTTTTTTTATTATTAGATATATATTTGTACATGTAAACAAAGAAAAAATTCAAGTTAAATGCTATTCAACTTAATACAATCATTTTAAATTTGTAAACATTCTTCACTCCGTATATCAAGATTTAACTATAAGCCAGATACATTTTCTTTGATTGGTGTTTCTCTTGTATGTAGTCTATCCAATGTTTCCAGTCCAACATATATTTTTTCATTTGAGCGATCCTTCAAATATGCCGATATTTTAGCCATTTCTACCAAATTTATGACTTTCAAAGTCCATTCTTCAATAGATGGTATTTCTGGCTTCTTCCAGTATTGTCCCACCAACAGTCTCGCTGCTGTGATCAAGTTCAAAATTAAGTTCGTCTCTATGGTGGTACAGTCTTTTATGATCCCTAACAAAAACAACTGAGGTAGCACCACAGAATACCAATGACCCTTTTCTTGAGACAGAATTCAGAGTTTCAATGTTTATTTGGCGATGACAGGAACAAAAGGTTTGAAAAAATAGCCCCCTTTCCTAGGTCAATCCAGTTGGCTTCCATCTGCAACTTCTTCCTAATGGCAAGGTGTGAAATTCCAGACCCCCTAAAACGACATTTCGCCCTCCATCGCCTCCCGTGAGGAAGTCAGCTCACACCTTCTGCTGTGAACGTTTAAAAATTTCCAAGCAGCTTGAGAATAAAGCAGAAAAACAAAAGCCTCGAGAAAAGACCATTATTTTGAGAAATTGCAGACCCATTATCTGACGAGCATTCAATCCCCCACTTTTAATGGCAACGTTATTGATTGCGGGATTTGATGTCGGATCCGTTTCATTGTTCGTTGGGCTCCCCTGTGCCCACTGAAAGCAACCTTGACATGGCATAGCAATTTTGCACGACTACTTCAATTGATCTCTGGGGATCAATTAACCCTGTACGGGGTGCCCCTGTCCTGCAATTAGTCTCAATTGCTGTGTATCAACACCCGTAACAAGATCGAAAACTCTTGGGCTTTTGCAGCTGTGCTTTCCACAAGAATTTTGAATTTTTCTGGTAGGAGCAAAATGGTACAGACAAGTCTGTTGAGTCTAACTCATATCAAAAGGGCTCTATTTTGAATTGATGGATTAATTATGTGCCATTAAGTTTGTCATTGACTCTTGGCAACTCACACAGAGTTTCTCCATTACGATCTGTCCCTAACCTGGTGTTCCGGGTCTCCTAATGATGCATTCTGCTTTAAAACCATTACCCAAACATCATTTAAATGCACAGGAAGATCAACGGCTCTTCTCTCCCTCATTCAGCTATGTTTTCAGAGACCCTTTCTACTCTTAATGAGCCCTGCCCTGCAATTAATTGCTGAGGATCAAGACTTGTAACAAGGTCAAATGCTTCTGTGCCTTTGCAGCTGTGTTTCCCAAAATAATTTTAAATTTACTCAATAATGGTCCAGCCAGGAGCATGAAAGTAACTCACATCAAAGTTCCCTTAAAAGTGCCCTATTTTCAATTGATTGATTAAGTATGTGCCATGTTGTTGCTAGTTCTTAGTAGATTTTCTCCTTAGCCATCTGTTTTTTTCAAATCTTGTAGCGGTGCACTCTGCTGTCAAGTCATCTTCCAAAACATGGTTTAAATGCCCAGCAACACCAAGGGTTCTTCTCTCTCATTCATCATGATTTGAGAGAATTTTTGTTTGGGTTATTTTTTAGAAAGGAAAAAAAAAGGGAGGGATATCAAAGCTGACAAAAACTCTGCCTTCTCAAATGTTCTTGGGTGCAAAATATCTTCCTTATATCCACCGCATTTTGAGGGCCCTAAAAGAGTTGTGGGTAGCTGTAGTGGAGAGATGTGGTGGAGTGTGGCCTGGATTCCTAAGGAGGGAGGGGCTGTGTTCCACTGTCACTTCAGATGAACACAGGAGTCGAAACAAAAAAAAATAGGGGGGGGAATGCAATTGTTACATTTGAAATCTTTTCATTTGATCCACATAGGACACTGAAGATATAGATAATATTTCTGTGTCTCCAATAGCTTGTGCAGATTTTTGACAGGGGATGGAAGACCACCCAGAGAGATTTGGCTGAAAAGCTTAAAAAAAAAACCCTACCCCACAAGCTGTTCCTGACACTTCTATATTGTTTCCAAGAAACTGGCAAGAATGCAATCAGCAGGAGCCAAATCTGACCTGGTGGTTTTGCTCCATCATCACAAACAGCACACCTTCTGTGCCGCTCAAGCAACACCACCCTATTATTTGGTTTCACTCTGCTTCCCTTTTCTAATGAGCTTTCTTTTCACTAAAGTCAGAAGCATCTTCAAGCCCGGCACTGAATCAAATCACACAGGTGCCACTTCATCGCAATTGTAGCATTTTCAGAGCGTGACGTCCCCAATCAGAGAAAAGCGGAGCGGCTTCCACAGCTAGTACGCATTTCTCATCCTGGGGGGGGGAACCCCCACAGTGATCTTATATAGTGTGGTGTTCGGCTGGCTTGGCGTTATGGATTAAATGCATAGTAACACTTCACAGCTTATGCTTAGAGTTTAAGGTCGTGACTTCTTCACCCAGACATAGATGGATGCTTTGCTAATGGACGATGCCCTGTCAGCTAATTGAATTTCCTTCTGGCTCAAAGAGCATTTTTGCAAATGCCTTAGAAACTGGAGGGGAACCTAAACAACTGTTGGCCAGAACCTTGTAACTGACATTGACTTTCCAGAAAGGCCAACTTTAAATGTGCAGAACGCCATCTTTTTCTTCCAAATACTCTCAGATTTTCTCCTTCGATAATGCTGTAGGAGGAGTGGCAGAATCTGGTGGGCGGAGTTAAAAGAAAGATCAGCCTAGAATCCCTATGTAGACACAAATGAGTTAAGTCCAACCTGCCTTGAATTCCGTGGAACCTTGATTTTTGGAAGAAGATCTCCCTGAATTGGTTTGGGGGCGGGCCTTGATTTACCCAGCCTGGTTGAGAAAAAGATGAAAGCGTTCTACATACAAAGGTTTCAGATTTTCAAAAATGAATTTTAAGAAATCAGTTCATTGCGTGTCTTCTAGTCTTTGAACTGATTCCACACATGCAGGGGTATCAAGAAATTAGAAAGTCCGAGGCCCATGTTCCTTTTATAAACTCCATAGAAATGACCACGTTGGCTTTTCATATGCCCGTTCTGTGTTTTATACCCATGATGGAACTCAAGATAGGAAAGAACTTCAGTGATCTTGGGATCTCTTGTCTTCTCAAGAGTTGGTACAGAGGTGGGACTCAAACATATTAGCTCTGAAGCTGGACAAGGGAAACTTTGACCTTTATTTTAAAGGAAGATTATCCTAGGAACAAAATGCTTCTTATGTTGGCAGAAATGACCTCTCTGTTTGTTTTGAGTCATACGATAGTCATGTCCTGAAATGCTTATCCTTGTGACGTGACCCACATCTTGTCCCCAGCTTGGAGTCGAAAAGCTGGAAGACCCTTAAGAAGTTTATGGGTGACCTATTTTGAATCTACCGACTCCCGTTTTCAAACTGTTGCTATGGATATGCCCTCACCTCAGGTTAAACCTCGCCATCTCCATTAGCTCCGCTTTCTCGGTGAAGGACACACCATTCATGGATACATCTGAGTGGTTTAATGGGATGCTTGGCTTTGGATATTTTGCTTGGTCCTCATCTTGGTTATTTCTGTTGGCAGAGAAGTAGTATTAAATTGCACCATCAGCAGGCATTAACTTGGAAAACATTTGGAAGGCAAAATTTCTAACAGCATCTCCTTTCTTTCCATTACTGAAATTAGCTGGATAATACCCAGTATGCATTTTCAAATGTTAACTAATATTTCTGTGGAAATAGTTTTGTTCTTAGATGCTGCATCTTTAAGATATTTCTGCTGCTTTGTTTTTATGTCAGGTCCTTTGAGTTTAGGAACTTAGATAAACAAATACAGTTAAGCATCTCTAAATAAATATACAAACGTCATTTTGTTCAAAAATACAAACGTCATTTTGTTCAAAAAAAAATCGAAGAAGCCAGTTGATTACAGAGTCGGATGGAGCCCCCTAGTGGTCAGAGGGCAGCACAACAGTTTCAGAAGGTGGCAACTTTTAAGTTTGTGTTTAATCAGAAAGTAAATGCATCTACAGCACGAACATTATGTGTTGATCTCATCTGACCTGTTAAAGTTTCATAAAATAATACTATTATCAACAGGGATTCCCCCCACCAGGTTTGAAAAGTGAAATTTTAAATAAAAATTAAATTAAAAAGAGTAATAAGCACAGATGTCCTTTGAGATCTGATTTTTATTATCCTGCAGTTTTGGTAACTCTGGATTATTGACCAAGCTACAACTGGCTGGGGTCACTCAACCCAAAGCCAAACAAAATATATTTTCCTCTACTGCATGGCACACATTTATATGATTTATCAAAACACATATTTATGGGTTGCATAAACTTGATGTGGTTCGCTTATATTTGTGTACACTGTGCAAATCTTCAACATTGGTTTAACTGAGTAAACCAGGGCTAAGATAACCTGGCATGAATCTGACAAGCAAACACACTTTCTGACAATGTGGGGATCCAAGGAAATCCTATTGCAGTGATGGCGAACCTTTTAGAGACTGAGTGCCCAAACTGCAACCCAAAACCCACTTATGCATCGTCGAGTGCCGGGTGGGTGTGGCCCATTGGGTGGATGTGGCCCATTGGGTGGGCGTGGCCTATTTATTGGGTGGGCATGGCTGCGGTGGTAACAGCAGACTGGGTGGGACTAAAAAGTTCAATCAATCAATTCCAACTTTGCAAGACCCTTTTTTTCCCCCGCGAGAAGTTGAAATTGATTGATTGATTGAACCTTTTTTTTTTTTGCACATGGTGGCAGAGGCCTAAAGCGAAAAGGTTTTATAAAACCCAGCTGAAGGTCTAGGACTGGGGCGACAGCGTGCGTGTCCACAGAGAGGGCTCTGAGTGCCGCCTCTGGCACCCTTGCCATAGGTTTGCCACCACTGCCCTACTGGATATTGACCACCACAATATCCTCAGAATGTTTTTTTCCTAAGAGCTAACTCAGGAGCATAAGAGCCTACAACTTTCAATCAAGACAAAGCCTTAATTATAGTCCTGAATTTTTTTTTTACAGGGTGGACTTGTTGACTGCTCTCCTGAAGAATTCAGTCATGGTGTCTTGGATTCAAAAAAGTGAAGATGGCAGCCATGACCACACAACATACATAAAAATAAGATGAGGCTTACATCACAAAAATCAGAGCTCTTCAAACTTGGCCCTTTTATGACTTGTGGACTTCAACTCCCAGAATTCCTCAGCCGTGCCTGGCTGAGGAATTCTGGGAGTTGAAGTTCACAAGTCATAAAAGGGCCAAGTTTGAAGAGCTCTGACCTAGACATAGCTGCCATCTGAACTTTGCTCAGCCCCACCACACAGATGTTCCTGGTTCAGTCTACTCATGATCAGTCTGAAAATAACCACTTTGTTTATATTCATACAACATGTGTAATCTCCCCACTAAGTTTTCTAGGCTGGCAAGATACCCTGAAACACAGATTCACCAAATGGGGAGAGTTCATACAACTGAGAATGCCACCAGAAATGTAGACAATGCTTCTCATGCTTTGCAGGTTGTGTGTATAAAGACACAACATCTTTAATTAACTGGTTATGTGGGATTTTTTGGCTCAGTCTGTGTGAAGCCTCATCTGGTTCTCAACTGTCTGCATTGCTTGCTTTCTTAGTTGCTGACCCCTTGCTATTCATCTTGACATTTTCTTCTATCTGGCTTTAGCTTCAGCTGGGGAAGACCCTCCTTTTCCCTAACACAGTTACTGGCACTTTGAGGTCTTAGATCATGATTATTTCATGGTTTACAATGAAAAAAAAATTCAATACATTTCTTTGTAATACCAGGCCAAAGCATAGCAGAAAGTTTAAATTGTAAGCCAGGGGTCTTCAAACTTGGCCCTTTTATGACTTGTGGACTTCAACTCCCAGAATTCTTCAGCCAGGCACACTGGATGAGGAATTCTGGGACTTGAAGTCCACAAGTCATAAAAGCAGTGGTGGGATTCAGCCGGTTCGCACCACTTCAGCAGAACCGGTAGCTAATTTTTTGTTGCCCAGGTCCAGAATGGACTTCCGGAAGCGGCATCCACACAGAGAGCCAGTTGTTCGCATATTTGAATCCCACCACTGCATAAAAGGGCCAAGTTTTGAAGACCCCTGCTGTAAGCCAAACAAGGAGGTGCCATTTCCCCCACTAGGAAGAAGACATGGCAAAATCCCCAAACTGCTTTTTTCAGTGCAGGCTTTGTCTGCCCAACCATGGTTAACTACCTTGCAGTTTGCAGAAATGATCCATTTGGCTTTGGCCACATAGACCCAGGATAACCAAAGAGCCTTTGATCTCTCTTATCTTGGCAATCTCACCTAGGAATCTGGGAGAGGAGCTAAGAAGACATAGGCAGAAACTGGATGTGTCTAATCTAAGGAAGAGATGGATTAGAGGTGACACGATAGCAGTCTTCCAATATTTGAGGTGTGGCCACAGAGAAGAGGGAGACAACCTATTCTCCAAAGTATCTGAGGGCAGGACAAGAAATAACCGATGGAAACTTAGCCAGGAGACATCCAATGTAGAGTCAAGGAGAAATTTCCTGGCAGGGAGAAACCATTTTATCAATGAAAACGCTCGCCTCCAAAAACTGTGGCCGCTCAATCACTGGAGGTTTTCAAGAAGGGATTGGATAGCCATATGTCCAGAATGGTATAGGGCAGTATTTCTCAACCTTGACAATTTTAAGGCATGTGGACTTCAACTCCCAGAATTCCACAGCCAGCATTGCTGGCTGTGGAATTCTGGGAGTTGAAGTCCACATGCCTTAAAATTGTCAAGGTTGAGAAACACTGGTATAGGGTCTCCTGCTTGGGTAAGGGGTTGGACTAAAAGTCCTTTCCCACTCTTTTGTTCTGTTAAGATACAATGGAGAGGAATTGTTTTGGTCAACTTGGATTTTGGGGATGAAATGCACACATGTGGCCACATGATGGCACTGTTCCTCCACAGAGAGAACCCAGACTGAAGTTCTCTGTACATAAGCTGTACATTTTGAAAATTTTCATGCTCTATAAGCCAAAGCAATGATGGCTAGGTAGAACAAGCAGATGCACGGATAAGAGAAGCTTAAAGCTATACAAGGGTGCTCTATTGACACCTTAGTCGCAATACTGTACTACTGACTTCTCTCTACTGCTTTTAGATACTGGAGAATTGTTGCCCAAGATGGAATGCAAAGGATCTAAACAGGCACTGCAAAAAAAGGGGGGGGGACTGCTCGTTATTACACGAATAAAGGTAATAAGCACCTGCCTCTTATCTGCATTACATCCGTTGTTTTCTTTTCTATTTTTCTTTGCAGCTTCTTCTGGTTTTTTATTGTTTTATCATTTTTATTGCTTTAAATATACATTTCAATGACATGATCGTGGAGAGAAAAAAAATAAAACAACGATTAAAAGGGAAGAAACGCTGTGCTTTAAAAAAAAAAAAAGGATATTGGTGTGCATTTTGGAAGCCAAACTGGTTGCAGAGCACTTGGCTGAACAAGAGTTAAACAGGAAACGACCCGGCTTTGCTGTAATGCCAGGAAGGCAGGGAGAAGCGTTTCTATGTTTGCAGCAACCGGAAACCTAGGAGTGTGTATCTAGGCTGGCTACCTACCGGTATCAGAGTAGGCTCGCCGTTGTAACCGCAGAGAAGCGCTGAGACATGGAACGGACGGCGCTGCAGGACCTCGGACAGCTCTCGCTGGGCCTGAAGCGTAATCGAGATCCGTCTTAGGAGAAAAACGTAACTCTTGAGTCCTAAAGAAGAAAGACTTGCTGGAGTCTCCCTATTAATGTATTATTGTTTTTTTTAAATCTCTTTTCATTTATTTATACTATCTTTATTATCATGTTGTGAGCCGCCCTGAGTTCTCCGGAATAGGGCGGCATAGAAATTAAATAAATAATAATAATTATTATTATTTTTATGAGTAACTCAAGGCGACAAGGATGCACAATACTCTTTCCTCCTCTCTTTTTCCCTACGAGGGCAAACCTGTGGGATGACTAGGGCTGAGAGACATGTGACTGGGTCAAAGTCACCCTACTGGATTTCATGCCTAATGTGGAACTTGAACTGACCATCTCCTGGTTCCTAGCCTGGTGCCTTAACCCCTAGACCATGGGTGGGGAACCTCGGCTCTTTTATGACTTGTGGACTTCAACTCCCAGAATTCCACAAGTCATAAAAGAGCCAAGGTTCCCTACCTCTGCCCTAGACCAAACTGGCTCTCTTGTATACTGTTCCAATATTTGAGGGGCTCCTACAAAGACAAGTGGGTCAACCTATCTTCCAAAGCACCAAAAGGCAAGACGAGAAGCAACGGATGGAAACTAACCAAGGAGAGAAGCAACCTAGAACTAAGGAGGAATTTCCCATCAGTGAGAACAATCAACCAATAGAATAGCTTGCCTTCAGAAGTTGTGGGTGCTCCATTACTGGAGGTTTTTATGAAGGAACTGGACAGCCATTTGCTTGTCTCCTTGATTAGTTTCCATCCATTGTTTCTGGTCTTGCCTTCTTGTGCTTTGGAAAATAAACTGACCCCTTCATCTTTGTAGGAGCCCCTCAAATATTGGAACATGCTATCATGTCACCCCAGTCCTTCTTTTCGTTAGATGGGACATAACCAATTCCTGCAAAAGTTCTTTGTATGCTTCAACCTCCAGGCCCCTGATCATCTTTGTTGCTCTTCTCTGCACTCCTTCTAGAGCCTCAACATCGTTACATTGTGGTGACCAAAAATTCAACGTGTGGTCTTACCAAGGCATTATAAAGTGATACTAACACTTTACGTATCTTGATTCTATCCCTCTGTTAATGCAGCCTAGGATTGCATTAGTTTTTAGTTTTTTGTTGTTGTTTTTTAGTTTTCTCTTTCTTTTGAGAGCTTTTTCAGATTGGGAAAATCTGAAAATAACAAACTGGAGCAACAAGAAACAGGTGCAGGATCCCAGGATCTCCAGCATGTGATTTCAGGAACACTGTCAAGAGGAATTGAGAAGGAATTCTCAAGCCTTTTTCCAAATGGCGGGAACAAAATCTGGAAATTGGAGGATCAGTGTCAGCAAAATAGACTAAAATAACAATCTGCCTGCAAGCAAACAATAGAAAACTTGTTAATCTACGTTGCATTGTAAAGGCCTGGAAAAATTCTGTGAGTGACGCATTTTTTATCTTGATCGTTTCGTTCTTTCTCTGCTGTTGATGCTGCAAAGACAACAGGCCTGCTATGTTAAGGCTACGTCTTATTTTTAAGTCCTTTATAAACAAAGCCAGCTTTGGGGCTTCTTTAAATATTTATACAACAGATGGCAAAAGAACACACATCCCGAAAACACCCATCTTGGTGAGTGTTTCTTCAAGAGCGTTAAAGGGGAAACAGATTCCTTAATGCAATTACAGATAAATGTGATCCACTGGTAAACAAATCGGTTCTACCTCTGCCTAGCATGAAACAATCGGGGGGGGGGGAATCTCCATCTTGAAACCCTGTATACTCACTGCCAGTCAGTGTAGGTTTAATGGGTAGATATATAAAGATTCTGACTCAATAGAAGATTGAGTCTTATGCATTTGTTTGATCCAGCCAATCAGATTCTCTAGAGATGATGCACACTTCTTTCAACAAGCACAAATACGGAAGGCAGCATACTGTCAATCTTTTGACAATATTACTCATCAATTTCCCAGCAAGCCAGGGGCAATCAAATGGCTTCTGTTCACCATTTCAACACATGACATGTGGACACCTTATTTCTTACGTTTGCAAACTACAGTATCTTAACTCTTGGGTCAATTACAGCTAATCCTTGACAGAGACACAAGGGCAGAGACATCCATCGCTAAGTGAGGCGGGGGGGGTTAATAATTTTTTTTGTTTTTTATTTTTCCAAACTCTCCCCCATACATATACCGTGATATTTATCAGATGTTAACATACATTCTTTTTACATTCATATATAAGATACTTTTAATAAAATGAAATAAATGCATACACCTGACTTTTGGTGTTGCTCGCCCATTTCCCCTTTCACTGTATCCACACTCCTTCTTCTCTACCTTCTTTCTCCCTTTCGTCTCTTCCCTACTTCCCTCTCCTTCCTCTCCTCTTCTCTTTCCTTCACCCCTCTCCTCCCCTTTCTCCCCACTTCTCCTCTTCTCCTCCAACCTTCCTACTTGCTTCTCCCCTAAGTGAGGCGGTATTTTGAGTTGCACCTGATTTTATTACCTTTTATTGCAGGGGTGATCTGTTAAAAGGCAGGGGTGTCAAACTGCTGGCCCATGGGCCAGTTGCATCATACAGAGGCCGCCCCCACCCCAATGCAAAAACAGTTGTGATATGTCGCAACATGTCATGTGACGCAGCGAGTTTGACACCCGTGTTTTAAGGGAATCCAGTTTCCTTCATTGACTCAGCCTGGAAAGTCATAAAAGGTGATCGTGTGACTCCAGGATGCTGCAGCCATTTTAAACACACGCTGGTTTTCAAGTGCCTGGATTTTAATCCTGTGGTCATGAGGACACTATGACTGTTGTAAGCTCAAGAATTAGTCATAAATCTCTTTCCCCTCCCCCCCCCAATGTCCCGAAAATGCTTTTTCACAAGGCAACTGGACTTTGAAGATCTTCCTTTGAAGATGTTTCACTTCTCATCCAAGAAGCTTCTTCAGCTCTGACTGGAGGGTGGGGAATGGAATGCTGTTGCAGTAGTGCAGGAATATTCTGCTCACAGCCTGGAGTTTGATCCTGACAGGGCTGAGTTGACTCAGCCTTCTATCCTTCCAAAGTTGGTAAAAGGAGGACTCAGATTACCGGGGGCAAGATGCAAAAAATCCTTGCATTGTTGATTTCCTTTGAACCTTAATATAATAATAATAATAATAATAATAATAATAATGATAATGATAATGATAATAATAATAATAATAATAATGTTGGAAGGGACCTTGGAGGTCATCAAGTCCAACCTCCTGCTCAGGCAGGCAGGAAACCCTATACCATTTCAGACAAATGGCTGTCCAGTCTCTTCTTAAAAACTTCCAGTGTTGGAGCATTCACTGCTTCTGGAGGCAGGTTGTTCCATTGGTTAATTGTTCTAACTGTCAGGAAGTTTCTCCTTGGTTCTAGGTTGCTTCTCTCCTTGATTAGTTTCCATCCGTTGCTTCTTGTCCTGCTTTCAGGTGCTTTGGAGAACAGCTTGACTCCCTCTTCTTTGGGGCAGCCCCTGAGATATTGGAACACGGCTATCCTGTCCCCCCTTGTCCTTCTCTTCATTAAACTAGACATACCCAATTCCAGCAACCGTTCCTTATATATTTTAGCCTCTAGTCTCCTGATCATCTTTGTTGCTCTTCTCTGTACTCTTTCTAGAGTCTCAACATCTTTTTTACATCGTGGTAATCAAAACTGGATGCAGTATTCCAAGTATGGCCTTACCAAGGCCTTGTAAAGTGTTATTAATACTTCATGTGATCTTGATTCTCTCCCTCTGTTAAGGCAGCCGGGCACTGTGTTGGCCTATTTGGCAGCTGCAGCACACGGTTGGCTCCTATCTAAGTGATTGTCCACTGGGACTCCGAGATCCCTCTCACAGTTACTACTTGTGGTACTTAGGATTTGAATGACAGTTTTTATCGGTTTCTACGGTACTTCAAAAGAAGGAAGGAAATGGCCCCCTTCCTCTTCATCATCCAACCTCAGAAGGGCTGGAAAAAGGGAAGTGGAAGCTGCAAGTTGCCTTCCCTTGCTTAGTGTGTCCTGTGACCTCAGCTCATTGTTGCTCATTAAATAAACCACAAAAAAAGCAAACCAGACTAGGACACCCAAGTGCCCGATGACATCAAAATGACAACCTGTCTGATGTTACATCATGGCACAAATAATATTGTTGGCAGCCCAGCTGATCCATTTACTAAGTCAGATCATTTGCAAGATGAAATCGTGAAGTTTTTTAAAAATATATATTTATTTTTATCCCGCTCTTATTACTTTTATAAATAACTCAAGGTGGTAAACATAAGACTTCTTCCACCTCCTGTTTTAGGGCGCCATTTTCCAACCTTGGCAGCTTTTAAGATAGGCAAACTTCCAACTCCCAGAATTCCCCAGCCAGCATCCTTGGTGGCTTTAAGAGGGGTGGACTTCCCCCCCCCCAAGGCTGGCTGGGGAATTCTGGGAGTTGAAGTCCACCTATTTTAAGGGTATCAAGGTTGAGAAACGCAGCCTGAGGGTTTACTCAGAAGCAAGAAAAGCACAGCTCCAAAGCTCCAGCCCTTGCAAGCAGGAGCAGTGCAACGTTTGGATTTGCTGTTATTATTAATAAGCAGCATTAAGTCATTTGGACATGACTAGGCTTTATCCTGATCAACTTGGCTCACCGTTTCTTTCTCTCTTTTTTCAAAAGGGCTGCGTGTTGTCCAATTCCCCTTGTTGGTTGGTTTGTCACTTAGAATTGCAAGAACAGAAGCGGAAGGAAGCCTTTACAAAATGAAGGCCTCCCCCCCAAAAAAATAATCTAAATTTACACACACACACACACACACACACACACACACACACACACACACATGAATGGATAGAGAGCTAAAGAAAGAGAGAAACAAGAACTGATAAAAATAGATATACACAAAGATACGGAGATTAGAGAGGCAGACCAATAGATAAACAGACAGATAGAAATAGAGAAATACAGAGAGAGGGAAGGGAAGGGAAGAGAAGGGAAAAGAAGAGAAGAGAAGGGAAGGGAAGGGAAGGGAAGGGAAGGGAAGGGAGGGGAGGGGAGGGGAGGGGAGGAGGGGAGGGGAGGGGAGGGGAGAGGAGAGAGGAAAGGGAAGAGAAGAGAAGAGAAGAGAGGAGAGGAGAAGGAAAGGGAGGAGAGGGGAGGGGAGGGGAGGGGAGGGGAGAGGAGAGAGGAAAGAGAAGAGAAGAGAAGAGAGGAGAGGAGAGCAGAGGAGAGGAGAGGAGAGGCTTAGCGCAGCTTCTCCTCTCCTCTCCTCTCCTCCCTTCCCTTCCCTTCCCTTCCATTCCTTTCATTCTTTTCCGCCCAACCTTCCGGCTCTGCGCGCGCGCGCGCCACCCGCCCTTCCCCGCTTTGCTCTCCCCCGCCTGCGCGCGCCCGAGAGGGTTTTCCCGGGGAGGGCTTGGCAGGAGGGCGGGGGCGCGCTACGCCCTCGCCCTCCTCCCGGGCTTCCCTCGCGCGCCGCGCGCGCCCGCCCCGTCTCCTCCTCCTCCTCCTTCCCCGTCCGCTGCCGCCGCGGCTGTCTCCAGGAGCGCGCGCGCGCCGGGCCGCCCGCCTGCGCCGCGGTGGCCGCCAAGAGGCTTCCCTGCTCGGCCGCTGCTGGCTTCCTGGCGCGGGGAGGGGAGAGAAAAGGAGGGCGAGATCATCCGAAGGCAGGCGGGCCTTGCCGGCTGGCAGCCCTCCTCCTCTGCGCGCAGAAGGAACGGAGCGAGCCAGAGGGCGCCCTGCCCGGCTCCTGCCTGCCTGCCTGCCTGCCTGGGAGCGAGCGAGCGAGCGAGCGAGCGAGGCCGGGCGTGATGCATTTGCACCAGGTGCTCACCGGAGCCGTCAACCCGGGCGACAACTGCTACTCGGTGGGCAGCGTCGACGACACCCCGTTCACGGTAAGGGCGGGCGCGGGGAGGCCCGCGGTCCCGAGGCCGCCAGGTGGAGGAGGAGGAGGAGGAGGAGGAGGAGGAGGGGGAGGGGGCGGCTGAGGCTGATGATTAACCGACTAGTCGCTTTGAGGAAGGTGGGGGGGGGACTCCTTTGCTGCGCGCCGCGCCCGGCTTCCCCTGCAAGGCTGCGAGCCAGACCCGGGCAGCGTTTTGCACCAGCATCTTCAGCATCAGCATCATTCCCCAGTTCGGGAATTGCGGGGGGGGGGACGGAAACGCTCCGGAGACGCTGGACCGGCTTTCTTCGCCTCCTCTCCCCTCCCCTTCCCGGGACACACGGAACGCACCGTAGGGCCAGCGCATCCTCCCTTGCGCAGGCGAGCATGGAGAGAAAAAAAAAAAGAGTTGCCTCCGTACGGAGGTTGAAGGCGCCTGCCTCCCTCCCTCTCTTGGGTGGGCTGGGGTGCCTGTCTTAAAATGGGTGCACAGGCAGGTGGACGATTCAAATAAACTGTTAATAAAATAAATAAAAGGACCTTGTATGTCAGAGAACTGGTCTTGCAGATCAGGGGAGGGTAGTATGTTGCGTGTGAGAAGGAAATTGTACCTGGATGTGTATTTTGGGGGGAGAGGTTTGTTGTTCTTAGTTGAGAAGTCGTGTCCGACCCATCGCGAGCCCATGGACAACGTTCCTCCAGGCCTTCCTGTCCTCTACATAAGAACATAAGAACATAAGAAGAGCCATGCTGAATCAGGCCGAAGCCCATCGAGTCCAGCATTCTGTGTCACACAGTGGCCCACCAATTGTACATGGGGATCTTGAGCAGAAAGAGAAGGCAAAACCCTCCCTTTCCCTTGACCCCCAACAAATGGTACTCAAGGGAATCCTGCCTACCTCAACCAACTCTACCATCTTCTGGAGTCCATTTAAGCTCATGCCTGCTGCTTCAGGGACTCCATCCAGCCACCTCATTCTCTGCCGTCCCCTTCTGCTCTTGCCCTCCATCTTTCCCAGCATCAGGCTCTTCTCTAGTGAGTCCTTCCTTCTCATTAGATGGCCAAAGGACTTGAGTTTCAACTTCAGGATCTGGCCTTCTAAAGAGCAGTCGGGGTTGATCTCCTCTGACCGGTTTGATTATGCAAATGGTGTGCCACAGTCTTTCTCTGCCTGTACACACTTTTAAATATATACCTTAGTTAGTATGTTGGAGGGAAAAGGTGTGTGCCTGTGTAAATAGCACGATCCATAGCCGATCCATAACCATAGATTTAGAGAAAGTGTACTTTTGTGTTTTGTCTGGGCTTCTAGGGAGGGGGAGGGGAGGTGATCTGAGAAAGATTTTGCTCTACTGGTGCTCAAGAAAAGGGTGGTATAATTTGGGGAAGTGCCAAAAAAACTGTATGGGGAGAAAATATGACACAGGTTACCAAGTGCCAAAAAATATATATACTCCACTCCATTGAAAATCCAGACATGATCATTTTCAAAAGACTAGGCCGAGTGGGTGTCAGCTCTAGTGACGGACAGTGGCTGCTGGTGGTATGTGTGTCTTGTGATCTCCCCCCCCCAAACAGGGAATCACTATCTTTAGATAAGGAAAGGTAAATATTCATGAAGATTGCAGAGGGGCCCTTCTTTGTGAGCCAACTTTGCATGGGGTCAATGAGGTGGGATTTCCAGTTTTCAAAACCTATTGGCCGAGAGGCGCTGAGGCTAGGAAGACCAGAAACCACCATGGTGCTAGATGTATTTATTTTGTTTGTTAACTTGTATCCTGCCCTTATTATTTTTACCAACAGCTCAAGGCAGTGAACGTTTCCAAAACATTTTCTTCTTCTTCCTATCTTCAATAGCAACCAAAACTCAACCCCAAGTTGGCTTGGAGAAAGAGAGAATGACTGGCCCAAAGTCACCCAGCTGGCTTTCATGGCTAAAGCGGGACTAGAACTCGCCTTCTGCTGGTGATGGGCCCAAAGTCATCCAACTGTCTTTCATGGCTAAGGCAGGACTAGAAGTCACTGCCCCTTGGTGATTTGCCAAAAGTCACCCAGTCAGCTTTTGTGCCTAAGGCAGGACTAGAACTCCCCATCTCCCGGTGAGGGGCCCAAAGCCCCTCAGTTGGCTTTCATGGATAAGGTGAAACTAGTTGGCTTTCATGGATAAGGTGAAACTAGAACTCACAGTCTCCCACTTTCTAGCCTGGAGACCAAACACGGCTGGGTTTCCTGATTCAGAGATGTTATGTTGCAAGGATTTCTCTGGATGTGTTTCTAATATAACAAAGATCCTGAGATACATATGCTAGATCAGGGGTCCTCCACCTTGGCAACTTTAAGACTTGTGGACTTCAACTCCCAGAATTCCTCAGCCAACAAAGCTGGCTGAGGAATTCTAGGAGTTGAAGTCCACAAGTCTTAAAGTTGCCAAGATTGGAGGCCCCTGTGCTAGATGGTTATGTCACCTAGCCAAGTTTGGTTGTTTTCAATGCTAAGCAGACTCAGGCTTGGTTAGTGCTTGGATGGGGACCCCAGGAAAAATCCAGGTATGTAGCTAGATTGAAAAAAAAAAAACAAATTTAGGCAAATGGCAGACCACTTCTTTATTGTTGCCAGGAAGGTACAGAGACATGTCCATGAGCTCAACTGGAACAAGATACGACAACAAGATTATTATATATTTCATTTCATTTATTTCGACTTATATGCCGCCCTTCTCCCCAGACTCAGGGCGGCTCACAACAGAAATATAAGTACAAAATACATAGGTCACTTAAAAAAATGGTACAATATAAAACTATGAAACTATAAAAACTATACTCACTCATACAACATACACTCCCAATCAAAGGCCCAGGGGCAGAGCGCAGCTCACATGCCCCAAGCCTGTCTGCAAAGATGTGTTTTTAAAAGTTTACGGAAAGCTAGGAGGGAAGGAGCAGTACGAACCTCTGAGGGAAGTTGATTCCAGAGGGCTGGGGCAGCAACAGAGAAGGCCCTAACCCTAGGTCCCGTCAGACGGCACTGTCTAGCAGACGGGACCCGTAGGAAGCCAACCCTATGTGCCCTAACCGGTCGCTGGGATTCATATTCAAAAGATTCACATTATCCACAATGGAGGAATGGTAGGTGAAGATGAAAGAATTTGCTGAGATGGTTAAATTGGCTTCCTTGATTAGAGAAAAGACCATATTTACGTTTTGGACTGCGGTTTTGATGATTAGGAAGGAAAAATTGACAATAGAAGAAAGTGGACCTTTTTTTTATAATCATACAGTAAGAGATAAATTTTTAAATTTTATATTTGCTGCAAGGGAAATCAGAAGGTTCATGCATCCACATAAATCCAAATATTAAGGTGTTTTCCTAAATGTAGTAAGATTCTGTTGCTTTTCAATCCTGCCCAAAATGCAACTTTGTTTTTTTTTAATTCCTTTGGTTTTTACTTGAGTTTTTATTCTGAGTTGTTCTGAGAGCTTTTTGCTGTAGGAAAAAAATAGTGCATTTGAGAAATAATCAAATGTGTAGTTCCAATCCTTCATTTAATAGAATAGGAAGGATTTTATTTATTTATTTATTGAAGCAATGGCTTAATTCTAATTCTATAAAAAGATGTTGGCCTCTTTCCTAGTGAAGCTATTTGGTTGCAAACATCTTCTCAAATTCCTCTTTTCCTTGGCTGTGGATAAGCTGTTTCTACGTGATATAAAATGGGATATTAATATTCCTTTCTAAAAATGAAATGAAAAGGAAGGCAAAACCCACTCTGACCCACTTCCCAACAAGCTTTGGTTTCTGGGTATTTATCAATTTGTAGAATTATACCAATAAGAGCAGCTTTTAGAGTTGTGTTTATCAATTTCCGGAAGTTTAAGAGAGGTGGACTTCAACTCCCAGAATTCCCCTATCAGCATGCTGGCTGGGGAATTCTGGGAGTTGAAATCCATACCTCTTAAACTTGCTGAACTTGAGAAACACAGCCTCAGAGGGCGAAACGTGAGTCTTGAGGTGGAAAGGCTCCAGAAACTGTTGTCCAAACTCTGCAGAATATAGTTTTCAATCTGTTGATTCCTCTTTTTTAGGAATTCATGAGAGCAATGTCTTTAAGAGTTGTTCAAGAAAGCCACAGATGTTCTGGAGAGACAAGAAACAAATAACAAATTCTTTCTCCTTTTTTTGCTGCTATGCGGCTCTCCTGACTTCTAAGGACACTGGAGGGCCACTACCAAGTTGGACATTCTTTTGCTACCTGTGCCAGCTGATGTCACCTCTTCTAATGAAGAGACATTTAGCTCCAGTTCATAAGATAAATTAACTGCATTATTCTGGCGCTTCTCTCTCTCTCTCTCTCTCTCTCTCTCTCTCTCTCTCTCTCTCTCTCTCTCTCTCTCTCTCTCTCTCTCTCTCTCTCTCTTTTTTTTTTCCTCCTTTCCAGCGTGAATGCTTTCCCACATTTTTATCAGGTCAAAATTTGTAGACTCCATTGCAGTTCCAGATGGTGACTGTGATGACGATTTGGTAACAGCAGGCCAGGAAGATGTGGGAGATGAGACATCAATTGCATCTCATCTCTTATTCTTAGGATCATTAGTGCCATACGTTCATGAGCCATCTTGGTTGAAGAACTGGGGGTGGTCTTAGGTCATGGTTAGAAAGTGTAAGCTAATTATGACAAAGATATAATCTGTTGAGCCAGAAAGGATAATGCTGTTATCAAGATCTTTGGGTGGCTGTTCTCTTTTAGTTAATATTATATTTTGGGGGGTTTGCTTGCTTGGGTTTGATAGCGGTTATTATTTCCATACCGCACACCATTTCTAGCGATCAAAATTTGGTCTTCTGATGGGATTTTAGTTGCAGGTCCGAGATTTTTAAATTTTATACTGCGCCAGAGGTCAGAATGCACACAGTGTTAAAATAAGAGATGTAGAGCAGGGCTTTTCAACCAGTGGTACGGGTACCAACTATGGTTCATTGGCACCTGGCAGGTGGTATGCAACCATCCTAGAAAAGTGGTAGCAGGGGAGGGGAATGAGCTGAACCGGTGGGAGCACCGCACAAGCCTGAGCGAGAAACGGCTGGAGCTGCAGGGCTGTCAGGGCTCAGCGGAAGCGCCAGGATCAGCCCCAGGCTGCAGCTGGAGCTCAGCACTGATCCTGGCGCTTCTGCTGAGCCCAGAAGAAGCGCCAATCAGCTGGAATGTTGCAGCATCTCCAGGGTCTTGTGATTTACATTCAGATGCTTGGCAACTGATTCATATTTATGACGGTCACCGTGTCCCAGGGTCATGTGAAGTGACCAAAACCTGCTGCAACCACCCAGCAGATGGGGGGGAATAAAAACCAAACACCCCCCTCCACCCCACCCCCGCTGCCAATCCTCAACAGAAATGCTCACAGCAATGAAAACCTTGGACAGGAGGAAGAGCGCCGCCGGGCGGGCAGGCAGGTGTCTTGCTCGGCTGTGGCTTGGGGGGGCACTTTTTCCAGTGCCATTCTAACTTTGAACAGTCACTAAGCGAACTGTTGTAAGTTGAGGACTACCTGTACTTCATCACTTTTTTCCTTTTTTGTTGGGGGGGTCATTATGTTTTTGACACCTTGCTAGGCGACTGGTGGTCCTCGGACGTCGCCATATCCTAAAAGTGGCACAGTGGGTGAAATGTGACCTTAAGAGAAGTGAAGTCAATCGTTTAACTCCTATTAAATTAACTGGAGGTCGCAAAGCTATGTGTACGCTTTTGAATTCTGCAAAATGTCTCATGAGACTGAATATTGGGAGGAGGAATTGGATACTGTTGAAGCATCCTTCTGAAAGTGACCCACCTCACTCTTCTGCACTGACCTCCTCCACCTGAAACTTCCTGGTTGGAGTGCTGAATGTTTAAAAAGAACAAAGTTTCAAGAAGAGTGAATGGACTCAGTGACGCTCAGATTCTTTGGGCGAATGGATTTCAGGTTAATGGACTTTGTGTACAAGAGGCTAAATTTGAATCTGGTTTTCAACCCCATTTAACTCTCCAGGATTACTGGATGTCTGGTCAGCGGAGGCGAAGCATGGGCTCAAATTTGAGATTTAACAGATACTTTGAGTTTAATGGTCTTGTTTCGCACTAAATGGTCCATTCAAGCAAAGTTTCACCGGTAGGCATAGTTTTAAGAGGTCCTTGGTGCCCTCTGAACTTGGTCGTTCTCTTGCAGAGGTTTCATTACCTAAACGAGGGATCATCATCAGAGCACTGATGATGTTACCTAGTTTGGGTAATGAAACATCTGCAAAAAACAACCAAGTTCACAGGGCACCAAGGACCCCCTCACGTCAGCCCTGAGCTACAAATAATTCTCCTTTATTGGTAGACATAGTTTTAAAGTTTAAAGCGATGGAGTGTTAGAAAAGTATGTTTGTCTTCTCCCATCTCAGTCTTAACTTAACTCAAGAGAATCCAGATTTTCTTCCGTTATGCAACACTTCCTTCCACTATGCAACACTGGTTACCTGGAATTTTATTCTTTTCTTTTAGTCTAAGTTTGCTGCTGTATGTTTAAAGTTCGTAACGGCCACAATAAGCCAAAACAAACCATATCTCGAAGTCAAAATAAATACAGCCCACTCAATTTTGTAGGATTTTTTTGTTTGTTTCTTTTCTTGTTTTCTTGTTTCTTGTAAGCTTTCTGGTTTTCTTGTAAGCTTTCATCTCCTTATCTTCTAGTTCCCTCTTCTTTCTCATATCTGGTGGTAGATATCCACTCCACTCCAGCTATTCTCACCTATCATTCCTTTGTGGGCCAGGAGATGATGGGGGGGGCAGGGACAGAAGATGGACACCAGTTGGACCATTCACCTTGATCCAGGTCAGGGCTAGGCAACCTTGGCTCTTTTATGACTCGTGGACTTCAGCTCCCAGAATTCCAGTGCTGGCTCAGGAATTCTGGGAGTTGAAGTCCACGAGTCATAAAAGAGCCAAGGTTGCCTACCCCTAATCTAGGTGTACGTGAGCTATCAAGCCAGTGTCCTGCTTTGTGGAGTGGTGCCCGTGATTTTCTCAACTGCGTCCGTTGTGAAGGCAGCCAGGGATCCCTTGCAATTATATTTGCTTCCAATTGTGGTTTATCAGCTTTACAATTGTGTTGGTTGCATACTATTTGTGAGCCTCTGTTCTCTGCATTGAATCCTACAAGTCTCTCTGGGATGGTTTTCAAAGAGCAGCATACAACACCCACGATAATCATAACAATGAAAGAAAAAAATATATATCATTACTATTGAAAACAATAGCAGCAATACTTTGGATTCTGGTCATTTGGGTGGGTTTGGCATCTGAGATACATCTGAAGCAGCCTTACTTGTGTCGGGATGAATAGAGGATCTGTATTATTTAAGACGTGGTGTGCTTGGGGCCTCATATTTATTTATAACGACCTGTGGTGCAGTTTAGAGTGGGGAATTGAAACTTCCCAGCAGAAAACAAATCATTTCCATATCTGCACAGGTGTGCGTCACTGGGAGTCCAGTCCAGTTCAAAGACAACATTACTTTATGGAAAGCAAGGTCATAGCAGCCAACGTTAGTTGATCTTGAAAGGCTAAACCTAGATAATAAATGGATGGAGAAGCAGCTGGGACAGTTGCACATTGTTCTGTGCAGTCAGAAAAAACAAAGTCAGAGCAACAAAGAGGATCAGGGGACTGGAGGCTAAAACATTCAAGGGACGGTTGCTGGAATTGGGTATGTCTAGTTTAATGAAGAGAAGGACGAGGGGGGACAGGATAGCAGACTTCCAATATCTCAGGGGTTGCCCCAAAGAAGAGGAAGTCAAGCTATTCTCCAAGGCGCCTGAAGGCAGGAAGAGAAGCAATGGATGGAAATTAACCAAGGGGAGAACCAAACTAGAACCAAGGAGAAATTTCCTGACAGTTAGAACAATTAACCAGTGGAACAACCTGCCTTTAGAAGCTGTGAATGTTCCAATACTGGAAGTTTTAAAGAAGAGACTGGACAGCCATTTGTCTGAAATGGTATAGGGTTACCTGCCTGAGCAGGGGGTTGGACTAGATGACCTCCAAGGTCCCTTCCAACTTTATTATTATCATTATTATCCCAGGAAAATAAATGGTAAATCACTTTCCTAATGCCACCCATAGGAAACTGAGTGTGCTCACAAAATCCCCAGAATTTCAGCTCAACTCAGGAA